>JAZKLR010000227.1:0-1248628 GCA_037103525.1 Ganaspis brasiliensis
CTCAACGACAATTCCTACTGCAGTGCCGTACATATCACATCGATTCCATCTCCACATCGATGAAACACTTCACATTTCACAGCGACAATGGTATTGATGTGTTCAATTCAAACCATCCTTTCTGGTAATTTTTTATAACTAAAATTTTCATTATTATTACTCTTTATTTTATTTTTATTTTATACTACTAAATACTCATTCATAAGTGTATTATATAAAAATACTTTTAATAAATTATAGTTCTGAGGAGGACAGCGGTGCTGTCGAAACGTTTAAAAAAACTTGTGTGTGTTTTTTTATATACTCCTGACTCGGAAAAATTGATTTCTTCTTCATCTTTTAATATTATTTAACCGAGTGATGGATTCTACATACTCTAATATAGACCATGAATCAAGAACGGTCCCTCCAGAAAATATTTTTTCTGGTCTGAACATAAACAATGGACAACTATTAATTTTAAAGGAATGGTTAAATATCAACCGAAAATTAACATACAGTAGCACTCAACGACAATTCCTACTGCAGTGCCGTACATATCACATCGATTCCATCTCCACATCGATGAAACACTTCACATTTCACAGCGACAATGGTATTGATGTGTTCAATTCAAACCATCCTTTCTGGTAATTTTTTATAACTAAAATTTTCATTATTATTACTCTTTATTTTATTTTTATTTTATACTACTAAATACTCATTCATAAGTGTATTATATAAAAATACTTTTAATAAATTATAGTTCTGAGGAGGACAGCGGTGCTGTCGAAACGTTAAAAAAACTTGTGTGTGTTTTTTTATATACTCCTGACTCGGAAAAATTGATTTCTTCTTCATCTTTTAATATTATTTAACCGAGTGATGGATTCTACATACTCTAATATAGACCATGAATCAAGAACGGTCCCTCCAGAAAATATTTTTTCTGGTCTGAACATAAACAATGGACAACTATTAATTTTAAAGGAATGGTTAAATATCAACCGAAAATTAACATACAGTAGCACTCAACGACAATTCCTACTGCAGTGCCGTACATATCACATCGATTCCATCTCCACATCGATGAAACACTTCACATTTCACAGCGACAATGGTATTGATGTGTTCAATTCAAACCATCCTTTCTGGTAATTTTTTATAACTAAAATTTTCATTATTATTACTCTTTATTTTATTTTTATTTTATACTACTAAATACTCATTCATAAGTGTATTATATAAAAATACTTTTAATAAATTATAGTTCTGAGGAGGACAGCGGTGCTGTCGAAACGTTAAAAAAACTTGTGTGTGTTTTTTTATATACTCCTGACTCGGAAAAATTGATTTCTTCTTCATCTTTTAATATTATTTAACCGAGTGATGGATTCTACATACTCTAATATAGACCATGAATCAAGAACGGTCCCTCCAGAAAATATTTTTTCTGGTCTGAACATAAACAATGGACAACTATTAATTTTAAAGGAATGGTTAAATATCAACCGAAAATTAACATACAGTAGCACTCAACGACAATTCCTACTGCAGTGCCGTACATATCACATCGATTCCATCTCCACATCGATGAAACACTTCACATTTCACAGCGACAATGGTATTGATGTGTTCAATTCAAACCATCCTTTCTGGTAATTTTTTATAACTAAAATTTTCATTATTATTACTCTTTATTTTATTTTTATTTTATACTACTAAATACTCATTCATAAGTGTATTATATAAAAATACTTTTAATAAATTATAGTTCTGAGGAGGACAGCGGTGCTGTCGAAACGTTAAAAAAACTTGTGTGTGTTTTTTTATATACTCCTGACTCGGAAAAATTGATTTCTTCTTCATCTTTTAATATTATTTAACCGAGTGATGGATTCTACATACTCTAATATAGACCATGAATCAAGAACGGTCCCTCCAGAAAATATTTTTTCTGGTCTGAACATAAACAATGGACAACTATTAATTTTAAAGGAATGGTTAAATATCAACCGAAAATTAACATACAGTAGCACTCAACGACAATTCCTACTGCAGTGCCGTACATATCACATCGATTCCATCTCCACATCGATGAAACACTTCACATTTCACAGCGACAATGGTATTGATGTGTTCAATTCAAACCATCCTTTCTGGTAATTTTTTATAACTAAAATTTTCATTATTATTACTCTTTATTTTATTTTTATTTTATACTACTAAATACTCATTCATAAGTGTATTATATAAAAATACTTTTAATAAATTATAGTTCTGAGGAGGACAGCGGTGCTGTCGAAACGTTAAAAAAACTTGTGTGTGTTTTTTTATATACTCCTGACTCGGAAAAATTGATTTCCTCTTCATCTTTTAATATTATTTAACCGAGTGATGGATTCTACATACTCTAATATAGACCATGAATCAAGAACGGTCCCTCCAGAAAATATTTTTTCTGGTCTGAACATAAACAATGGACAACTATTAATTTTAAAGGAATGGTTAAATATCAACCGAAAACTAACATACAGTAGCACTCAACGACAATTCCTACTGCAGTGCCGTACATATCACATCGATTCCATCTCCACATCGATGAAACACTTCACATTTCACAGCGACAATGGTATTGATGTGTTCAATTCAAACCATCCTTTCTGGTAATTTTTTATAACTAAAATTTTCATTATTATTACTCTTTATTTTATTTTTATTTTATACTACTAAATACTCATTCATAAGTGTATTATATAAAAATACTTTTAATAAATTATAGTTCTGAGGAGGACAGCGGTGCTGTCGAAACGTTAAAAAAACTTGTGTGTGTTTTTTTATATACTCCTGACTCGGAAAAATTGATTTCTTCTTCATCTTTTAATATTATTTAACCGAGTGATGGATTCTACATACTCTAATATAGACCATGAATCAAGAACGGTCCCTCCAGAAAATATTTTTTCTGGTCTGAACATAAACAATGGACAACTATTAATTTTAAAGGAATGGTTAAATATCAACCGAAAATTAACATACAGTAGCACTCAACGACAATTCCTACTGCAGTGCCGTACATATCACATCGATTCCATCTCCACATCGATGAAACACTTCACATTTCACAGCGACAATGGTATTGATGTGTTCAATTCAAACCATCCTTTCTGGTAATTTTTTATAACTAAAATTTTCATTATTATTACTCTTTATTTTATTTTTATTTTATACTACTAAATACTCATTCATAAGTGTATTATATAAAAATACTTTTAATAAATTATAGTTCTGAGGAGGACAGCGGTGCTGTCGAAACGTTAAAAAAACTTGTGTGTGTTTTTTTATATACTCCTGACTCGGAAAAATTGATTTCTTCTTCATCTTTTAATATTATTTAACCGAGTGATGGATTCTACATACTCTAATATAGACCATGAATCAAGAACGGTCCCTCCAGAAAATATTTTTTCTGGTCTGAACATAAACAATGGACAACTATTAATTTTAAAGGAATGGTTAAATATCAACCGAAAATTAACATACAGTAGCACTCAACGACAATTCCTACTGCAGTGCCGTACATATCACATCGATTCCATCTCCACATCGATGAAACACTTCACATTTCACAGCGACAATGGTATTGATGTGTTCAATTCAAACCATCCTTTCTGGTAATTTTTTATAACTAAAATTTTCATTATTATTACTCTTTATTTTATTTTTATTTTATACTACTAAATACTCATTCATAAGTGTATTATATAAAAATACTTTTAATAAATTATAGTTCTGAGGAGGACAGCGGTGCTGTCGAAACGTTAAAAAAACTTGTGTGTGTTTTTTTATATACTCCTGACTCGGAAAAATTGATTTCTTCTTCATCTTTTAATATTATTTAACCGAGTGATGGATTCTACATACTCTAATATAGACCATGAATCAAGAACGGTCCCTCCAGAAAATATTTTTTCTGGTCTGAACATAAACAATGGACAACTATTAATTTTAAAGGAATGGTTAAATATCAACCGAAAATTAACATACAGTAGCACTCAACGACAATTCCTACTGCAGTGCCGTACATATCACATCGATTCCATCTCCACATCGATGAAACACTTCACATTTCACAGCGACAATGGTATTGATGTGTTCAATTCAAACCATCCTTTCTGGTAATTTTTTATAACTAAAATTTTCATTATTATTACTCTTTATTTTATTTTTATTTTATACTACTAAATACTCATTCATAAGTGTATTATATAAAAATACTTTTAATAAATTATAGTTCTGAGGAGGACAGCGGTGCTGTCGAAACGTTAAAAAAACTTGTGTGTGTTTTTTTATATACTCCTGACTCGGAAAAATTGATTTCTTCTTCATCTTTTAATATTATTTAACCGAGTGATGGATTCTACATACTCTAATATAGACCATGAATCAAGAACGGTCCCTCCAGAAAATATTTTTTCTGGTCTGAACATAAACAATGGACAACTATTAATTTTAAAGGAATGGTTAAATATCAACCGAAAATTAACATACAGTAGCACTCAACGACAATTCCTACTGCAGTGCCGTACATATCACATCGATTCCATCTCCACATCGATGAAACACTTCACATTTCACAGCGACAATGGTATTGATGTGTTCAATTCAAACCATCCTTTCTGGTAATTTTTTATAACTAAAATTTTCATTATTATTACTCTTTATTTTATTTTTATTTTATACTACTAAATACTCATTCATAAGTGTATTATATAAAAATACTTTTAATAAATTATAGTTCTGAGGAGGACAGCGGTGCTGTCGAAACGTTAAAAAAACTTGTGTGTGTTTTTTTATATACTCCTGACTCGGAAAAATTGATTTCTTCTTCATCTTTTAATATTATTTAACCGAGTGATGGATTCTACATACTCTAATATAGACCATGAATCAAGAACGGTCCCTCCAGAAAATATTTTTTCTGGTCTGAACATAAACAATGGACAACTATTAATTTTAAAGGAATGGTTAAATATCAACCGAAAATTAACATACAGTAGCACTCAACGACAATTCCTACTGCAGTGCCGTACATATCACATCGATTCCATCTCCACATCGATGAAACACTTCACATTTCACAGCGACAATGGTATTGATGTGTTCAATTCAAACCATCCTTTCTGGTAATTTTTTATAACTAAAATTTTCATTATTATTACTCTTTATTTTATTTTTATTTTATACTACTAAATACTCATTCATAAGTGTATTATATAAAAATACTTTTAATAAATTATAGTTCTGAGGAGGACAGCGGTGCTGTCGAAACGTTAAAAAAACTTGTGTGTGTTTTTTTATATACTCCTGACTCGGAAAAATTGATTTCTTCTTCATCTTTTAATATTATTTAACCGAGTGATGGATTCTACATACTCTAATATAGACCATGAATCAAGAACGGTCCCTCCAGAAAATATTTTTTCTGGTCTGAACATAAACAATGGACAACTATTAATTTTAAAGGAATGGTTAAATATCAACCGAAAATTAACATACAGTAGCACTCAACGACAATTCCTACTGCAGTGCCGTACATATCACATCGATTCCATCTCCACATCGATGAAACACTTCACATTTCACAGCGACAATGGTATTGATGTGTTCAATTCAAACCATCCTTTCTGGTAATTTTTTATAACTAAAATTTTCATTATTATTACTCTTTATTTTATTTTTATTTTATACTACTAAATACTCATTCATAAGTGTATTATATAAAAATACTTTTAATAAATTATAGTTCTGAGGAGGACAGCGGTGCTGTCGAAACGTTAAAAAAACTTGTGTGTGTTTTTTTATATACTCCTGACTCGGAAAAATTGATTTCTTCTTCATCTTTTAATATTATTTAACCGAGTGATGGATTCTACATACTCTAATATAGACCATGAATCAAGAACGGTCCCTCCAGAAAATATTTTTTCTGGTCTGAACATAAACAATGGACAACTATTAATTTTAAAGGAATGGTTAAATATCAACCGAAAATTAACATACAGTAGCACTCAACGACAATTCCTACTGCAGTGCCGTACATATCACATCGATTCCATCTCCACATCGATGAAACACTTCACATTTCACAGCGACAATGGTATTGATGTGTTCAATTCAAACCATCCTTTCTGGTAATTTTTTATAACTAAAATTTTCATTATTATTACTCTTTATTTTATTTTTATTTTATACTACTAAATACTCATTCATAAGTGTATTATATAAAAATACTTTTAATAAATTATAGTTCTGAGGAGGACAGCGGTGCTGTCGAAACGTTAAAAAAACTTGTGTGTGTTTTTTTATATACTCCTGACTCGGAAAAATTGATTTCTTCTTCATCTTTTAATATTATTTAACCGAGTGATGGATTCTACATACTCTAATATAGACCATGAATCAAGAACGGTCCCTCCAGAAAATATTTTTTCTGGTCTGAACATAAACAATGGACAACTATTAATTTTAAAGGAATGGTTAAATATCAACCGAAAATTAACATACAGTAGCACTCAACGACAATTCCTACTGCAGTGCCGTACATATCACATCGATTCCATCTCCACATCGATGAAACACTTCACATTTCACAGCGACAATGGTATTGATGTGTTCAATTCAAACCATCCTTTCTGGTAATTTTTTATAACTAAAATTTTCATTATTATTACTCTTTATTTTATTTTTATTTTATACTACTAAATACTCATTCATAAGTGTATTATATAAAAATACTTTTAATAAATTATAGTTCTGAGGAGGACAGCGGTGCTGTCGAAACGTTAAAAAAACTTGTGTGTGTTTTTTTATATACTCCTGACTCGGAAAAATTGATTTCTTCTTCATCTTTTAATATTATTTAACCGAGTGATGGATTCTACATACTCTAATATAGACCATGAATCAAGAACGGTCCCTCCAGAAAATATTTTTTCTGGTCTGAACATAAACAATGGACAACTATTAATTTTAAAGGAATGGTTAAATATCAACCGAAAATTAACATACAGTAGCACTCAACGACAATTCCTACTGCAGTGCCGTACATATCACATCGATTCCATCTCCACATCGATGAAACACTTCACATTTCACAGCGACAATGGTATTGATGTGTTCAATTCAAACCATCCTTTCTGGTAATTTTTTATAACTAAAATTTTCATTATTATTACTCTTTATTTTATTTTTATTTTATACTACTAAATACTCATTCATAAGTGTATTATATAAAAATACTTTTAATAAATTATAGTTCTGAGGAGGACAGCGGTGCTGTCGAAACGTTAAAAAAACTTGTGTGTGTTTTTTTATATACTCCTGACTCGGAAAAATTGATTTCTTCTTCATCTTTTAATATTATTTAACCGAGTGATGGATTCTACATACTCTAATATAGACCATGAATCAAGAACGGTCCCTCCAGAAAATATTTTTTCTGGTCTGAACATAAACAATGGACAACTATTAATTTTAAAGGAATGGTTAAATATCAACCGAAAATTAACATACAGTAGCACTCAACGACAATTCCTACTGCAGTGCCGTACATATCACATCGATTCCATCTCCACATCGATGAAACACTTCACATTTCACAGCGACAATGGTATTGATGTGTTCAATTCAAACCATCCTTTCTGGTAATTTTTTATAACTAAAATTTTCATTATTATTACTCTTTATTTTATTTTTATTTTATACTACTAAATACTCATTCATAAGTGTATTATATAAAAATACTTTTAATAAATTATAGTTCTGAGGAGGACAGCGGTGCTGTCGAAACGTTAAAAAAACTTGTGTGTGTTTTTTTATATACTCCTGACTCGGAAAAATTGATTTCTTCTTCATCTTTTAATATTATTTAACCGAGTGATGGATTCTACATACTCTAATATAGACCATGAATCAAGAACGGTCCCTCCAGAAAATATTTTTTCTGGTCTGAACATAAACAATGGACAACTATTAATTTTAAAGGAATGGTTAAATATCAACCGAAAATTAACATACAGTAGCACTCAACGACAATTCCTACTGCAGTGCCGTACATATCACATCGATTCCATCTCCACATCGATGAAACACTTCACATTTCACAGCGACAATGGTATTGATGTGTTCAATTCAAACCATCCTTTCTGGTAATTTTTTATAACTAAAATTTTCATTATTATTACTCTTTATTTTATTTTTATTTTATACTACTAAATACTCATTCATAAGTGTATTATATAAAAATACTTTTAATAAATTATAGTTCTGAGGAGGACAGCGGTGCTGTCGAAACGTTAAAAAAACTTGTGTGTGTTTTTTTATATACTCCTGACTCGGAAAAATTGATTTCCTCTTCATCTTTTAATATTATTTAACCGAGTGATGGATTCTACATACTCTAATATAGACCATGAATCAAGAACGGTCCCTCCAGAAAATATTTTTTCTGGTCTGAACATAAACAATGGACAACTATTAATTTTAAAGGAATGGTTAAATATCAACCGAAAACTAACATACAGTAGCACTCAACGACAATTCCTACTGCAGTGCCGTACATATCACATCGATTCCATCTCCACATCGATGAAACACTTCACATTTCACAGCGACAATGGTATTGATGTGTTCAATTCAAACCATCCTTTCTGGTAATTTTTTATAACTAAAATTTTCATTATTATTACTCTTTATTTTATTTTTATTTTATACTACTAAATACTCATTCATAAGTGTATTATATAAAAATACTTTTAATAAATTATAGTTCTGAGGAGGACAGCGGTGCTGTCGAAACGTTAAAAAAACTTGTGTGTGTTTTTTTATATACTCCTGACTCGGAAAAATTGATTTCTTCTTCATCTTTTAATATTATTTAACCGAGTGATGGATTCTACATACTCTAATATAGACCATGAATCAAGAACGGTCCCTCCAGAAAATATTTTTTCTGGTCTGAACATAAACAATGGACAACTATTAATTTTAAAGGAATGGTTAAATATCAACCGAAAACTAACATACAGTAGCACTCAACGACAATTCCTACTGCAGTGCCGTACATATCACATCGATTCCATCTCCACATCGATGAAACACTTCACATTTCACAGCGACAATGGTATTGATGTGTTCAATTCAAACCATCCTTTCTGGTAATTTTTTATAACTAAAATTTTCATTATTATTACTCTTTATTTTATTTTTATTTTATACTACTAAATACTCATTCATAAGTGTATTATATAAAAATACTTTTAATAAATTATAGTTCTGAGGAGGACAGCGGTGCTGTCGAAACGTTAAAAAAACTTGTGTGTGTTTTTTTATATACTCCTGACTCGGAAAAATTGATTTCTTCTTCATCTTTTAATATTATTTAACCGAGTGATGGATTCTACATACTCTAATATAGACCATGAATCAAGAACGGTCCCTCCAGAAAATATTTTTTCTGGTCTGAACATAAACAATGGACAACTATTAATTTTAAAGGAATGGTTAAATATCAACCGAAAATTAACATACAGTAGCACTCAACGACAATTCCTACTGCAGTGCCGTACATATCACATCGATTCCATCTCCACATCGATGAAACACTTCACATTTCACAGCGACAATGGTATTGATGTGTTCAATTCAAACCATCCTTTCTGGTAATTTTTTATAACTAAAATTTTCATTATTATTACTCTTTATTTTATTTTTATTTTATACTACTAAATACTCATTCATAAGTGTATTATATAAAAATACTTTTAATAAATTATAGTTCTGAGGAGGACAGCGGTGCTGTCGAAACGTTAAAAAAACTTGTGTGTGTTTTTTTATATACTCCTGACTCGGAAAAATTGATTTCTTCTTCATCTTTTAATATTATTTAACCGAGTGATGGATTCTACATACTCTAATATAGACCATGAATCAAGAACGGTCCCTCCAGAAAATATTTTTTCTGGTCTGAACATAAACAATGGACAACTATTAATTTTAAAGGAATGGTTAAATATCAACCGAAAATTAACATACAGTAGCACTCAACGACAATTCCTACTGCAGTGCCGTACATATCACATCGATTCCATCTCCACATCGATGAAACACTTCACATTTCACAGCGACAATGGTATTGATGTGTTCAATTCAAACCATCCTTTCTGGTAATTTTTTATAACTAAAATTTTCATTATTATTACTCTTTATTTTATTTTTATTTTATACTACTAAATACTCATTCATAAGTGTATTATATAAAAATACTTTTAATAAATTATAGTTCTGAGGAGGACAGCGGTGCTGTCGAAACGTTAAAAAAACTTGTGTGTGTTTTTTTATATACTCCTGACTCGGAAAAATTGATTTCTTCTTCATCTTTTAATATTATTTAACCGAGTGATGGATTCTACATACTCTAATATAGACCATGAATCAAGAACGGTCCCTCCAGAAAATATTTTTTCTGGTCTGAACATAAACAATGGACAACTATTAATTTTAAAGGAATGGTTAAATATCAACCGAAAATTAACATACAGTAGCACTCAACGACAATTCCTACTGCAGTGCCGTACATATCACATCGATTCCATCTCCACATCGATGAAACACTTCACATTTCACAGCGACAATGGTATTGATGTGTTCAATTCAAACCATCCTTTCTGGTAATTTTTTATAACTAAAATTTTCATTATTATTACTCTTTATTTTATTTTTATTTTATACTACTAAATACTCATTCATAAGTGTATTATATAAAAATACTTTTAATAAATTATAGTTCTGAGGAGGACAGCGGTGCTGTCGAAACGTTAAAAAAACTTGTGTGTGTTTTTTTATATACTCCTGACTCGGAAAAATTGATTTCTTCTTCATCTTTTAATATTATTTAACCGAGTGATGGATTCTACATACTCTATTTTAATTAAAGTTATAAATATTAATCTTATAATTCAAAAAGTTAAAATAATTAATGGAAATGAAAATTGATCAATAAAAAAGTTTCAGTAAATTTTGAATGAAAAGAATAAAGGTTTATTTATTAAGATTAATAGGGATAATAAAAATAAAGAATTTTGAATTATTAAAAATAATAATTTTTTATTAATTAATATAATTTGAATAAATCTAAATAGAATTATTAAATAGATATAGTTCATTTTTGATTTTTAATAAATTTTAAATTAAATTTAAGTTAATTGAGTTTAATTTATTTATACCTTTAAATTGAATTATTAAAATTAATAATGTTAATCCTAAAATTCCTTCACATACAATAATTAATAAGTATATTATAATGAAATATTCAATATTAAATAATAGTAAGAAATTGTATAAAATTAGTATTAAAAATAATATTAGAATTTCTAAAAATATTAATAAAATATTAATAAATAAAGTTAATAGATATAATGATAAAAACATTGTTAATAAGTTAATTATTAGCTAAATAGTTTATTAAAAACATTAATTTTGTAAATTAAAAATAAAGGAATTTTTTAGCTTTCAAAAAAATAAAATATTTAATTTATAATTTTAATCTCCAAAATTAATGTTTTTAATAAACTATTTTTTGTAATGAATAATTTAATAATTTTTTTTATATTAATATTATTTATAATATTAATTTTTATATTAAATTTTGAAATATTACATCCTTTAGTTATTGGAATATTTATATTAATTATTTCTATTTTAATTTCCTTAATAATAAATATATTTAATAAGACAATAATTTATTCAATAGTAATATATTTAATTGTAATTGGGGGGTTTTTAATTTTATTTTTATATTTTAATAGCTTTATTATAAATGAAAAAATATTAATATTAAGAATAATAAATATTAAATTGTTTATTTACAAATTTTTTTTATTAGTTATATGTTTAATATTTATAATTTATAAATTTAATTATTTTAATTATTTTATTTTTATAAATGAAAAAATATTAGAGTTAAAAAGTATAATTAATATTATTTGGATAAGTAATAATTATAGTTTGGTAAAAATTTATTTAAAATTGGAAATATTAGTGTTAATAGGGATAATTTATTTGTTTTATGTATTAGTAATTATTGTAAAAATAATTTTTTATAATAACCCTAAAACTTTACGAAAAATAATTTAAATTATAGATAAAATAAAATGATAATAACGAAGATAAAGTTTAATAATTTAGTAAAAATATTATTTTTACCTACTCCTGTTAATATTAATTTAATATGAAACTTTGGGTCATTATTAGGAATTTGTTTAATAATTCAAATTATTAGTGGTTTATTTTTATCAATACATTATATTGCTAGAGTTGAAATAGCTTTTGATAGAGTTGTTAATATTATTCATGATGTTAATTATGGTTGATTAATACGTTTAATTCATATGAATGGGGCTTCATTTTTTTTTATATGTATATTTATACATATTGGGCGAGGGATATATTTTAATTCATATTACTTAAAGTATACATGACTTTCTGGAAGAATATTATTTTTAATTACTATAGGGACTGCTTTTTTAGGGTATGTATTACCTTGAGGACAAATATCTTTTTGAGGGGCAACAGTAATTACTAATTTAGTGTCTGCTATTCCTGTAATTGGGAATGAAATTGTAATTTGGTTATGAGGAGGATTTAGGGTACATCCGCCATTTTTAAAATTTTGAAAATTAAATTTTTCTAAAAACGCTGCCTTAAAATATAGCTGAAAATGAAGAAATTTAAGACCTGGAAATTTATTTGCAAAAAAATTAAAAAAGTTATGAAATTTTTTAAAAAAAGTTCATTTTTCCCATGCATTTTCAATGGGAAATTTCAATCGATTGCTGGCACGGGTTAATGTTAATCAATCAGGCTGCAATTTTACAGGAAATTTTTTTTTATATTGGAACCAAACTGGAGGGTATCGTAAACGTAATTCGAAAGTCGACTTTTTAACGGACACCCTAGTGGACATTTCAACCAGTTGTCATTCTGACAAGTGCACATTTTGACGAGTGGTCATTTGAACGAGTTGTCATTCCGACGAGTGCAGACAAGTGGACATTTCGACGAGTGGTCATTTTCACGAATGGATATTTGATCGAGTTGTCATTCTGCCGAGTGGTCATTCTAACGAGTGGACATTCTGAGGTGTGGTCATTTGAACGAGTTGACATTTTAACGAGTCGTCATTTGAACGAGTGGACGTTTGAACTAGTGGACATTTGAATGAGTGGACTTTCTAACGAATTGTTTTTTTCATGTGAGTTTACACTCTATTTTGTAGTAGCTTGTGGTTTCTATTTATCATGAGTTCTAAGTGTTCATAGTGTTGAATATTTTGTCGATAGATGGAGCCTATAGAAAAATTACATCACTTTCATCACGAGCAGAATGAAATTGAAACATTCATTCACGTTCCGGTTAAATTTTAATACACCTGGCTCCACCTGTCGACAAAATATTCAACACTAGAAACACTTAGAACACATGATAAATATAAACCACAAAATACTACAAAATAGAGAGTAAACTGACATGAAAAAAACAATTCGTTAGAATGTCCACTCGTCGAAATGTCAACTTGTTAAAATGTCCATTCGTTAAAATGACCACTCCTCAAAATGTCTACTCCCCGGCAAGAAGGCTGGAATAGAATGTAATTGGAAATTTTAATCCGACTGAATTCCTGATTTGAATCCAAAGCTTAATTTCCAAATCAACAAAGAAAAACAAGAGTATCCTATTCGTTTTAATTCCAGCTACTCAACATTTAGAAATTATTCCTTTTTACAATGTATAAATAATTTATATTTAGTATTTTAATATTATACTTGTTTTTCATGATTTATAAATTCGGTTTATATACTTATTACCCAAACTCAAAATTGATGTCAGATTTGTAATATCTGTGACTGTTTACGAGATAAGCTGCTATTTCTTTAATTCTAAGTCTTTTTAAAAAATTTTTGGATATCCATAATTGTTAGGACTTTTAGATTTAGAATTTCCAAAAATCAAAATTTTAGCTTGAAAAACAAACAATATTTAATTTTCTTAATTTTAATTAGCACTGTACTGCATTTTTCTATTAAAAGAATTGGATGTAATTGGAGAAAATTTTTACCTATTGCTGTCAGTGGAATAGAACCAAAGCATTCCAAGAAGTTCTAGCCAGAATTGAACGTAATTAAAAATGATAATTTGTCATTTCTCTCTACAGAATTCAACTTCAATTTGAATGCGTTATGCGAATGGAGTATAATTCATATTTTCAACAAGTTTATTTTCCTGGATGAATTGAGCTTTGGATTCAAATCAGGAATTAAATTAAATACAAAAAGATCACAATTTCATTATAACTCTGAAATATTTAATTATATCTAATTCAAGCCTTGTTACTGGGTCGTTTAAATGACCACTCTTCCAAATGTCCACTCGTAAAAATGTCAACTCGTTCAAATGTCCACATGATAGAATGTCAACTCGTTCAAATGACATCCGGAAAGATTTCATGCGTCTCAAATTTTGCGCACTTGTCCAATCTACTATACCAACACATTTCATAGATGGGAAACTCACGTGAAAAAAATAATTCGACCTTTTGGACATTTGAAGATTTGACAATTTAGAAAATCGCCAATTTGGATATTTAATCATTTGAAAATTCGATAAAATAGATATTCGACAAAGTGGATATTCGACAATTTGGAAATTCGACAAGATGAATATTCGACAATTTAAAAATTCGACAATTTGGATATTCGACAATTTGGTTATTCGATCATTCAGAAATTCGATAAAATAGATATTCTACCGTTTGGAGATTCGACTTTTTGAAATTCGACCATTTGGATATTCGACCTTTTGGGTTTTTGGGAAATTTCCTGCACCCGATCTTTTTAAGGGCTACATTTTTTATATAGACTTTTTTCTGACAGATAATTACATAAGCATCTGTAAGAAAAAAACTAGAATTTATCCCATTTTATGATTGTCCAAACGTCTTAGGGAACAAAAACTTTTGGACTAAAACATATACCTCTAATAACACCATCTCACACTGAACGATAATTAAGTAATGGTACAAAAAACAATTATCACTCAAATTTACACGAATTGACTGTACTAGGAGGATATTTTTAGGTCAGGGGTTGAAGCCCGAAAATCGGAATATGTATTTTAAAAGGTCCAAAAATAAGAGACATTTTTAGTTGAAAAAGTAGTTTTTTTTTTTTACTTTTTAAGAAGTTGAAGTGGGTACAGTGTCATGAGGGGTTAATTTTGGGTCAGGGGTTGAAGCCCAAGAATCGGGCGATGTATTTTTAAAGAGAACAAAAATTGAAGTTTTCTTTTTGGGAATTAAGGGGGGGGGGGGGGTAAGGGTTTCAGCGTTAAAAAAAAACACCTTTTTTGACAATTTTTTTTAGAAATATGGATAAAACAAATTTGTTCAAACCTTTTAGACATTATTAAGTATCTTTTCAAGAACATTCTGTAATTTTTTTATGTTAAAATATTGACAAACAAGCCGCTGAGAAAGCTTTTCCAAGAACGCTCTTGGAAAAAGACGATTTGCGGTGTTAACTGTATCTCAGCTAAAAATTATTTAAAATCAAAAACCTTTAAAATTTAGTCAAAGTATCATCAAATTCTCCCCCCAACGGTCCCTGATTATAATTTTTTTCATTTTAAAATTTTTGGTGGTCATTTGAAGTGAAAATTGTTATTTTTCACGAAAAATTCTGCCATTTTGTAAGTGGAAAACCCCCTTAATGTAAAAAAAATCTAAAACTCACCGTTGGGGGGGGGGGGAGGTATTTTATATGTAGAAAGTGTGTACCAAGTTAGAAATAAATCGGTAATGTAGTTTTTAAATGGCAGTGAACTCGGACTTTTAAAAAGTGTTTTTGAGAAAAACGTATTTAAAGACCAGATGTACAAAAATTGTACTTAAAGTTTGGCATTGATTTTAAACATTAAAACGCAATTTAAAAAATTTGCAAATAGACATTTTTTATGGCTCAGAAATCGCTCTTTCAAGTATAGTGTATTGGAAAATATTGCAAATTTAAAAATAAACAAATTACAGCTGATTATTTAATAAAAAACATGAATATCATAATTCAAATATTCATAACTTTGTCAATTTTGCTTCGATTGACTCGAAATTTTAACACAATACTCTAGAAATATTATGCATTCAAATAAAAAAAATGCAAAAAAAATTTTTAAACCTTACCCCCCCCCCCCCTTAATTGTGAAGGATCTACTAAATATATTTTGAATTTTTTTTTTATTTTAAAGATACATCTTTTAGCTTAAAAATTTTATTGATCATAAACCCAAAAAAGTTGTGGTGACTTTCAGAGGTCTTTGAAGAAAATGAGTTCGAAATTCCATGTGTCCCGTTCAAGTCATGTTTTGCCAATTTAGTAATCTGAAATCAAAAATCGATATTCTTTATAATCATTAGTTCCTTGACTATGTTTTCCAGAGACAATTTTTTTTATTATTATAATGTATGCAATAGTTTGTAAAAAAATTGTTTACGACTTTATTTTTTGACTTTTAAGAGGTTATAAAAATGGAAAAAAATATAATTTTAAAAATCGTTCTGAAGAAAACATAACGGTATGATTGATAAATATTAAAAAAAAAAAAAAAGATTTAAATCAGACCAATACTTTTATAAAAAATCTTAATCGGCAGTAAAAAACACTACTTTAGGGAAAACGAGTTTAAAGATAAATTACGGTGTGTTACTTTATTGTAGTAACTTACGAATAATCTGCTATACTGTGGCCGTAACAGGTTTTTTGTTTTTATAGAGGCCTTTAGACATCAGCAAAGATAAAAAAATTAGAAATTGGTAATTTGTTAATAATGAAATTATTATAAATAAACAAATGTTAAAAATTCGTGCATTTTTTTGGTTCCCAGAAAGATGAAAGGAATGTGATACTCACGAAATCGTTTCAGTCGCGTATTCTCAAATACATATAGATTGATATTAAAAAAAAAAAAAATTGATTTTTTGAAAACACGAGAATAGAGAACCCCCTTAAGTTTTTTATTTTTTTAAGTGTGTACAGTGTCAAAGGTTGTTTTGTGTCAAAGGTTGAAGCCCAAAAATCAGGCTTAGTATTTTTAAAGGGCCCATAAATAGCCCATAAATAAATTAAATTTTTAGTTAAAAAAAGTTAAGTTTTTTTATTTTTTAAGAAGTTTTGGTAAGCATAGTGTTATGAGGTGGTAGTTTTAATTCAGGAGTTAAGGCCCTAAGAATCAAGCTTAGTATGGGTCAGGGGTTGAAGTCCAAAAATCGGGCTTAATATTTTTTAGGGCCATAATAAAGGAGAGTCACATTCAGTTAAAAGAATGTGTTTTTCAAATTTTTTTTAGGAGTTTGGGTGGGCACTGTGATTTTAGGGGGGTTGTTTTAGAATATGTGCGAGTGCTGGAAAAACGGAGTAAACAGTTTTGAAAAGACTAAATGTTTGAAAGTCTTATTCTGTTGAAAAAATGCATGGTTAACAAAGTTCATAAGAATTTGATCAATTTGTAATAAATTTTCCACCATATTGTGTCGGCCATTTTGAATTTTGCTTATTTTTTATCAGATCGATAATTACCAACAAGTAAATATTCTAATTGCAACTTGATCTTTAGCTTCATTATCTTAACTGTTTAAATTTAAATTTTTGGGGTTGGCTATTTTTGGTTAAGTAATGATTTTTGGAAATTCTAATTATGTTTTTTAGGGACCCCAAAAATAGACAAAAATTTCACGTGTTGGATTTTTTAAACGTGTATAATTTTCTGTACTGGAGGTGCGGGCGGTATATTCCGCTAGCACTTCCACCCAAAATTTGGTTTTTTGAAAAAAATAAAAGAGCCCTAAAATAGCCCAAAGTTTGTAGAGAGTTATTATTAAAAATTGCTTTCGGAAGTGCCATCGGAAGGGACCTTTTCAAACAAAGGCAATAGAAATGGTAAAATGTTGCTTTTGAAAGTTATTTGTGATGATAAAAAGTTTTTAGTAACATTCTTAAAAGAATACTTGCTTTTATGTTGTCAGGTGAATGGCTAGAAAAGTAAAGGGCTTGGAAACAATGCAATATATTTTGATATTCCATACGATACTGATATTATTATTCTTTCTGCCGAACTGCAGCAGTTGCGAGTCAAACATTAGTGAATCTTGAATCTGCAGGCTAATCATCTGGACTGTTTCCGCTCTAAATTCGTCAACTTTACTCATTAAGGTTTATGATATAAAAGGGGCAGAGACGTATCTCGATGTTAAGTATAAATTGCTGGAATAATTAAAAATGGATTTATTTTAATGAGTGGGCCACTGTTTTTATCAATGATTGGACCTCCGTGTTTTTAACTTTTTATTTATAGACAATGATTTTATTACAATGAAGTTGGTTCAAATTGCTTTTCGTGTAGTATTTTGGCTTTTTGTTTGGTGACAATATTATTTTTTTTACAAATGTTTTAACAAAGCATACATAAATAATTTTATAATGTTACTAATCCACAAAAGAAATTAAAGTTTTTAAAAATAAATATTACTATTATTATTATCATTATTAAAGTTCTGGGGTATTTTTTTTAATATTCTATCATTTTTGTAGGTTTTTAGAAAGTGGTCCACTCTTTAATATAAAATTTTTTGGTACCAAAAACGAACGTTTCAGAAGATCGACACAAAAAGTTTTCACTCAAATTTTAAAGAGATCTGATGGCGTGCACTAGTTAGCTAACACCATTAGCTATCTAACTAAGTACATAAATTCTTATAACTCATTTGCAAACAAATTTTATTTACTTTTATCAAAAGGTGGCCCACACATTAAGACATTCCCCTATATAAAAAAGAAAAACATAATCTATTTTCAGCAAATTTATAAATTGTCGAGATACAATCTTATTTGACAATTCCTGCCGTAAATGATTGTATTATGACATTCAAATAATAAAGTGCCAAATTAATTATGTACTTAAATTGTGATTTTAATTTGGATTACGTGGTATAGCTAAGCATTGATCGTTCCTCTATTATAATGTGAGGTGTCATGGTGTCAACAAGATTTCGAGATTCAGCTCTAAAGTCGATTATTCGTATTTGTTTATTGTGAGAAACCCTATTGTTTATTAATTTAACCCTTAAGCTGTAACGCTGCGTCACTCGTGCCCCTGTCAAACTGTTACACCTTGCCAGCTCAAAAGGAGGGACGAAAGGTTGCCCAAAATATACAATTATACAGAAAAAATTTGTACACTTGTAGTTTAAGTACTTCATAAGTGCCACAGTTTTTCCATATTTTTATGCCTTTTCATTATGAATTGATGTTTTTCATAAAGAATTTTATGTACGTAATAGTATATTACGTTATAAGGGCAAAAAGTTCAAAATTCCTGCATTGCGCGACAATATGCTGGAGACGAAGCCGAGGGCATCATATCACGCATTTCAGGGCTTTCGAACTTCTACCCCTGTAGCGTATTCGCTACGGGCATAGATTTAAAATGATACCCAAAATGACCGTCAACGCTCGAAGTGGCAAAAATAGGCATTTATCGTTAGATAACTACAATGACAGATCACAATGAATATCATAATAAAAACGATAAAAAAAAGTTCGCTTAAAAAAAATACGTAACTCTATTTTGGTTGAAATCAACAATAAATATTAAAGCTTAGTTGTGATACATATAATAAAAACAAGTGAAATTAAAATAAATAGAATTTTTTGTATATAACCTCACTTTTTAAAAAATGAAAATTTGTTCCTTAAAATCATTTATTAACTTGTTTTGTGTGATCAAAATTTCAAATTTTGTAAAAAAAGTTCTTATTTAATTCGTAAAATGATTACTAATTTTTGGTGAAGTTTTAATCAAACTTTAAAATAAACATATTTTTCGTAAGCGTGTTCGTTAGTTTTTTTGTGGTTGCTGTAATATAGTAAATTTTCTTGTCATTAGAAAGCTTATTTTTAAAAGATTTTTAAGACACGAAAGTATGTATTAAAAAATGAAAATGAAAACATATAATTTTCTTTTCATCTAAGTATCTAAGGTAATGTGTTACTTTTTTTTCAAAAATAAAGTTACATAACCTATCAAAATAAAGAAAAAAATTTACCATTTCGACTGCAGGCTTTTACATAATAATTTGAAAATTTAAATTTAATGTGACTAAAAATAAATTAGAGAGACAATTTCTCGTTCTGGCTAGAATTATTTTTTTCAGTAAGCAAAATAATAATTATATTTACGAACGAGAAATAAACCAAAATCACAAGCATGTTTTGACGATAAATTTTTTGATAATACTATTTTTCTTAACATCTGGTCGAAAGCACGTTTCAAAATTTACATAATTTTATTAAAAACAATTTAACAACGTTCCAGCACACCAGCTGTCAAACTTGACAGCCTGATTGCGCGGCCATCTTTAAGAGATGACACCTTTATCGGATATCGGCAGAAATATCTGAAGTTAATGGAACTCGTGAAATATTTGGCTCGTTTTTTGATCACTATTTCACAAAATGTTTTTTTCTTTCTATCAAATCTTAATGTCTGCCAGACATTTGCCAGCCCGGGCGAAGCGAGTGCTGCTGGTCGGGGGCAGGTACCGAAAACGCATAAAAAATTGTAAATAACTTTCAAAAAAAACTTTTAAAACCAACTTTTAAATTTAAACAATTACGTAAAATGGTTAAATAATATTTTGATTTAAAAATATTCTGAAGATTAACTCATATAAATTTTAAAAAGAATTTGAAACAGATTTTAATGCTATGCTAAAAAGGAACTGACGTTGTGATTAACTTCAGACATGTAAGACCTTTTCGTAAGCTCTTCTTGGTCAGTAGATATAATCGATAGTTTTTGATTTCGACTTTCTGATTTTCATAATAATTTTCATAGTAACGTATTAAAATTTAATTTCAAACTTATTTTACATGACATTTTATTATTTTGGGAATTTAAAATTATAGTAATTTTAATTAAGTTAACTGTAATTTAAAAATTAGTTTTGACCTTGAAATTTATCCTATATAAGAAATCAGTTAGTTATAGATATAGGTATACTGCAATGCTTTTCAGAAAGTAAAAGAGAATAAGTTATAGAATTTACCTGGGATAGATAAAGACAAGAATAGAGTGAGAAACGCAAGCAGAGTTCATAGTTGTAGTTCTGAAAGCAAGAGAGAATAAGGTTACCTGGGAATGATAAAGACAACAATAGCGTGCTAAACGCAAGGAGAGTTCACAGTTGTGGTTCTAGAAGCAAGAGAGAATAAGGTTACCTAGGATAGATAAAGACAACGATAGCGTGCGCAACGCAAACAGAGTTCACAGTTTGTAGTTCCAAAAGCAAGAGAGAATAAGGTTACCTGGGATAGATAAAGACAACAATGGCGTGCGAAATGTGAAAGAGAAAAAGGTATAACAGGTGTCTGGGATAGATAAAGGCAGAGTAGAGAGAGAGAGGAAATGAGAAAAGAGATTTTAACCTTTATAGTACCGGGGTGGAAATAGATTCAAAAACTTGTTATTCGAAAAAAATTCGAAATTCAAAATGGCGGATGCAAAATGGTGGATCCAATATGGCAGACCATTTTTTGCAAAATTGATCAAAATCGTTTGAAACTTGTTACTTGAGGGTTTTGGGGTCGCTGAATCCGAATCTGAAATGAAAAATACAAAATGGCGGATACAATAAGGCGGACGAAATTTTGAAAAATTGATCAAAATTATTGCAAACTCGTTATTTGGGGGCTTTTTAGGTCGCTGAATCCGAATCTGAAATCAAAAAGTAAAAATTCAAAATGGCGGATCCAATATGGCGGAAATTTTTTTTGCAAAATTGGTCAAAATCGTTTGAGACATTATAATCGAAAGTTTGTGGGGTCGCTGAATCCTAATCTGAAATCAAAAAGGAAAAATACAAAATGGCGGACCCAATATGGTGAACGAATTTTTACAAAATTGATAAAAATCGTTTAAAACTTGTTACTCGTGGGTTATTAGGGTCGCTACATCCGAATCTGAAAAAAAAATTCGAAATTCAAAATGGCGGATCCAATATGGCGGACGAATGTTTGCAAAATTGATCAAAACCGTTTGAAACTAATTACTTGCAACTGCTTTGATACAGTATTTCTATATTTAACTATATTTATTTACCGCATTATTAAACCCCTCTCTTCTATTATAAAGCTAATTTATATACACCTGAGAGTGATGACCACTGATGACCAGCTACAAACAACCCCCTGTAACCAACCCTTATTAGGATATTTAAGGCATATCAGTTTTGCTCAGATTCACTAACCCCAAAATTTTTTCACCACTTGCATCTGACCTAGAAAATGTCTTTGCTACTTCTAAGAGTGATGACCGCTAATAACCAGTTATTATTAGGATTTATTATTAACCCTTATTAGGATATTCAGGCCATATCAGTTTTGTTTAGATTCACTAGCTTCAAAAGTTTTTTAACACTTGTATCTGACCTACAAAATTTCTCTGGTACACCTGAGAGTAATGACAGCTGATGACCAGCTACAATCAACCCCTTACAACTAACCCTTATTAGGATATTCCAGCCATATCACATTTGCTTATATTCACTAGCAACAACATTTTTTCAACACTTAAGTCTGCTTCAGAAAATGTTTCTGGTACACCTGAGAGTGATGACCACTAATGACCAGCTACAAAAAACTCCTTGTAACCAACCCTTATTAGGATATTCAAGCCATAAACTTTTGCTTATATTTACAAGCCCCAAAAATTTTTAAACACTTGTATCTGACCTAGAAAATGTCTCTGGTTCACCTAAGAGTGATGACCACTGATGACTATCTACAATCAGCCCCTTGTGACCAACCCTTATTAGGATATTCAAGCCATATTACTTTTGCTTATATTCACTAGCCCCAAACATTTTTTACCACTTGTATCTGACCTAGAAAATGTCTTTGGTACACCTGAGAGCGATGACCACTGATGACCAGCTACAATCGACCCCTTGTAACCAACCCTTATTAGGATATTCAAGCCATAAACTTTTGCTTATATTTACAAGCCCCAAAAATTTTTAAACACTTGTATCTGACCTAGAAAATGTCTCTGGTTTACCTAAGAGTGATGACCGCTGGTGACTATCTACAATCAACCCCTTCTAACCAACCCTTATTAGGATGTTCCACTCATATCAGTTTTGCTCAAATTCACTAGCCCCAAGATTTTTTTTAAAACTTGTATGTGACCAAGAAAATGTCTTTTGGGGCTAGCTTAGGGCCAGTGAATCTGAGGATAACTGATATGGCTTGAATATTCTAAAAAGTATTGGTTACCATGGGGTGTTCGTAGCTGGTCAGCAGTGGTCATCACTCTCAGGTATACCAGAGACATTTTCTGAATCATAATTAAGTGTTAAAAAATGTTTGGGCCTTCTGAATCTAAGCAAAAGTGATATGGTTTCATTGTCCTAATAAGTGTTGGTTACAAGGGGTTAAATGTAGCTGGTCATCAGTGTTCATCACTCTCAGGTGTACCAGTGACATTTTCTAGGTCAGATACAATTGTTAAAAAATTTTTGGGCCTTGTGAATCTGAGCAAAAGTGATATGGTTTCATTGTCATAATAAGGGTGGGTTACAAAGGGTTGATTGTAGATGGTCATCACTGTTCATCACTCTCAGGTGTACCAGAGACATTTTCTAGGTCAGATGCAAGTGTTGAACATTTTTTGGGGCCAGTGAATCGAAGCAAAAAGACATATGGTTTCATTGTCCTAATAAGCGTTGGTTACAAAGGGTTGATTGTAGATGGTCATCAGTGGTCATCCCTCTCAGGTGTACCAGAGACATTTTCTAGGCCAGATACAAGTGTTAAAAATTTTATGGGGCTTGTGAATATAAGGAAAAGTAATATGGCTTGAATATCCTAATAAGGGTTGGTTACAAAGGGTTGCTTGTAGATGGTCATCAGTGGTCATCCCTCTCAGGTGTACCAGAGACATTTTCTTGGTCAGATTCAAGTGTTAAAAATTTCTTGGGGATAGTGAATATAAGCAAAAGTAATATGGCTTGAATATCCTAATAAGGGTTGGTTACAAGGGGTTGCTTGTAGATGGTCATCACCGGTCATTACTCTCAGGTGTATATAAATTAGCTTTATAATAGAAGAGAGGGGTTTAATAATGTGGTAAACATTTTTACAACCATCCGTAAGCGAAAATTTATTTTTTACCTCACCCCTCTCAGCTAGCCGGGGTGGCCACTATAGTGGCTACCTAATTTACTACCGTCTCCATATACTGAATTTTGGGGGTAGGAGTGATAATTTTCAGACAAAAAAAAAGTTAAGTTGTAGGGAAAATTTGCGGCCCTTTAAAGGTTAAGCGCTGTGAAAAAGGCACCCTTGTATGAAGTTGTATGTACATTTTGTAGTTAATTTTGAATTGTTTAAACAATTTTTTTAATATTGTGATTTTAATTTTTAATAGTTTAAAAATCATTTTTGTAATGTATGAACATATTGTAATTACTTTTGAATTGTTTAAACAATTTTTTTGATATTTTCTATGTTGTGTGGTTTTGGACTCATGATAATCTCCCAAACCCCATTTTTCAAATTTTCAAGGAATCCAATTTCACAATCTAGAAAATCCATTTACCAAAAATGTAAAAAATTAGAATTTTTGTATAACCGAATTTTATTATTTTAAACTATTTCTGTATAATATATTTAGTAAAGCGAATTTTGGATTAATCAAATGATTATTTGTAAGACTATTTCTCTATAAGGAATCAAAAAGTACATACAGAAATTGTAGTTAATTGATTTTCTAATAGTAAGAATTTTTAATTAATGTACAAGTTGGATGAAAAAATTCTTGTAGAAACGAATAGTTGTTAAAAATAATTATTATTATTATAATGAATTTTTATTTAACAAAATTGATATACTAAAGAATATTTATTTCATTCTTTCGATTTTCTTCATTAAAAAAATATCACGGAATTTTCCATCTGCAATTTTTAAGATCTTTTGATTGTTTAAACAATTTATATTTGTGGTAAAAATTTAATTTTCCAATATTAGACGTTTACTAATTTTTTTTAATAACTCATAAAGGAAGATTTTTAAATCTTTTTTACCTTATACTTACCCAGAAATTATTTTCTTTAATAAACAGCATATTAATTTAGAAAAAGATTTATATCATACAGTATTATTATTTAGGCTAGATAATAAGATAGGTAGAGTGTGATAGCAGGTAGCTTAAGATTTAAATTTAGTTGAATTTTTTTTTAAAAGAAGAAAAGGGGTAACTGGAAAATATTAGGTGTCGCAAGCGGTGCTAGGATACCAGGCGCCCTCCTAGTGTACAAATGCCTTACCCACATATTGGAGCTCTGTGTGGGTGGACCGTTTTTTCTCCCAGGCTCGTGGGATTCATATGGATACTGATGATTTAAATTTAGACGACGATGTGCGCCCAGGGGGCAGTAGTGAGGCACCGCCGGCAGTAGTGAGGCACCGCCGGCAACGAGTGCCACAGGACCGGGTTCGGTAGGAACAAATCCATCGTTTTTGACGGTGGATGGTCAGAGTAGGTCGCGTCGCGGAAGTGCGACAAGTGTTAGTAGCGTTGGCAGCGCTTTTAGCAATGCCACAGCTGCAGACTTCGTATACTGCGAGGAAGAAAGGGTGAAGGCCGAAAATCTTCGCGAGAAAGAGTGGAGGATTTTCCTCGACATGGAAAAGGAACTGAGGCTTATGATGGAAAAGCTAAAGGTTCAAAAGAACGTTGCGGCGGAGATCCAAACTGGATTGAAGAAATTCAACCAGTGGATCCCCGATTTATGGAAGATACATTTGGAGGCAGATGCAGCAGATTCTAGGCTTTATAGTGGCCTGAAGAACTGCGAAATTGATCGAACCGCAAGGCAAAAAGTAAGAGAGCACGTCCAGGCCAAAGCAATGAGAGCTCTGGTCTTGGAGTGTAAGAGGAAAAGAGAAGACGGTGGAGGGTCACCTCCAAAAACCAAGAAGCCGTCGGAGACTTTAGCTGATAAGGCTAAGGCTCCGAAGAGGGTTAAAAGGAGGGAGGTACCTCCAACTGTTCCACCCAAAGTAGTAGTGGAGCCTATGAGGTCCAAGAAATCAACGCTCTTAGTGCGAATTTCCCAGGGACAGACATACGCCTCTGTCCTTGGGAAGCTTAGAAAGGAGGTGGAACCTGACTCCTGTCAGTCCACGGTGGAGGGTGCAATGCCCACAAAGCAGGGTAACCTTCTCCTACGATTAGGAGAAGGTTCAGATGAAAAGGTCTTCACGGCCAAGGTTGCCGAGGCCGTAAAAGGCATAGTAACCGTCAGGGCCCCGGATGACCAAAGGGTAACTTTGGAGATCCGAGACCTGGACGGCCTTACCGAAAAGGAAGAGGTAGTAGTAGCCCTCGAGGAGCTCTTACGGACTCCTCGAGAAAAGAGGGAAGTAAAGGTCTTGGGTCCAAATGTTAGAGGGGTAAAGTTAGCAATCGTGGTCGTGGACCAAGATGATGCTAAAAGGTTAGAAGAAGAAGGAAGGGTAAAGGTGGGATTTTTAAGCTGCCACATTAGGAAGAGGTTGATAGTGACCAGGTGCCATAGGTGCCTGGCCTACGGTCACAAGAAAGCTGAGTGCAAGGGAGTGGACAGATCCTAGGCATATTTCTAGTGCGGAGGATCTGGCAACACTCTTGCAGAGTGTACAAAAGAGGCACTTTGTTTTCTGTGCTCGGAAGAGCAGGGCATGATGGAAGTGTCCCATGTCGCAGGCTCGGGTAAGTGCGCCTGTTTCAGGAAAGTCCTGCAACAGGCAAAAAGAGAAGAGACTTTGAAGCTTAGCCGCTTCAGGGCCGCCTAAGTCGCAGGAAAACTCAGATAGAGGAAGTTTTCTTCCTTTTGAACCTTTTTTAGAGCGAATTGACGGTTCATCGAGTCCCTGGACCCAACTTGTGTGTGTTAAGGGCCTCCATGACCGTCAATAATAGTAGGTTCCGCGGACCGGAGAAAGTCGCTTCGGCGACAGAGTAGGGTATATAAGACCACTCCTGAAGGCGATACGCGCGGAAAGTGCTAGCCGGGAGTGGTCTTAAGGTCCCTAAAAAAGGGTGTGACTTTAGAAGGTCGGCAGAACATCGCCACCCCCGCATAACCCTGTAGTACGGGCTACAGGGTACCTGACAGCAGGTTTTCACATCCTACGCAAAAAAAAAAAAAAATAAATAAAATAAAATATCAGGGATCACAGTTTCTCCCCTTTTTAACTAAAGCCCTTTTCCTCTTATTTTCCCCTTTTTTTTTTAGAAAAATCACCTAAAACACCTAAAATCAAGATTTTTCTTCTCTTTGACCTTCTTTTTTCAAAAAGTTTCTATTTTTTCACTTTCGGAAATGGAAAAATTTATCCTTTTTTAGGGTGTCTGTACAATGATGAAAAATTAGTTATTGAATTTAAATGTTTAAAAATAATTTTTAACTTGAAATTGTTTTTGCTTCCTCATAGAGGAAGCTTTGTGGTCGTTAAGATTTTCGATTTTCCAAAAATAGTCTAAATCGACTCATTTTCATCTAAAAAGCGTAAATTTTCATTCCTAAGCAAATGTCCAGATGTATGTGTGTACGTGTGTGTGTATAGCGTTTTTTGTCGCCAGGATATCTCGAGAACGCTTCAACGGATTTCAATAAAATTTGGATGACTTTTTAAGCTCGTGAGTATCTAAATTTGGACACAGGGATTTTTGAAAATACCCAATCAAATTTTGTTGAGCACCTTTTTTCATCGAAAAAAATCGTTTTTTGCCAAAATTTTTTTCCAAGCTAAAAATACAACTTAAGGGCATGTGATGGATTATGACGTCACTGGTATAGGCAAAATTTGTCCGTAACTTTTCTCTTAAAATATTGACTATTTTTTTATGGAACTTGGTAGAATTACTTAAAATGGCATTAGGAAGGTCTCTCAGACCCGAGTTTGTTTGAATTTTGTCTCAAAATTAATTTTTAAAAAATTTTCCAATTTTTCGAAAATTTCCAAAAATTAAGTTTGGGGCAAAATTTAAACAAATTTGGGTCTGAGAGACCTTCATAATGACATTTTAAGTAATTCTACCAAGTTTCATGAAAAAATATTAAATATTTGAAGAGAAAAGTTGCGGACAAATTTTGCCTATACCAGTGATGTCGTAATCCATCACATGCCCTTAATGAATAAAAAAATCATATTCCTTATCTCAAAACGAATCGATTGACCTCTATAACTTTTATAATTGATCAAAAATTCGTAAATTAATTGATGTTTTTTTCATTTTTTTGGACTTAAAATTCCTTTTTTTAAAGAACTTCTCGAATTAAATTTTATATTATTAATATATTGCTTTTTCTATAAGAAAGCAAATTTGTTTGCTAACTTTGAAACGAAATATCCACGAAATGGACATAATTTTCACCTAGTAAAATAATGATAATAATAATAATAATAATATTACTAATAATATTAACCCTCAACTGCTAGACTATCGGGATTTAACGTAACTGCTAGATTGGGTCTACGGGGCCCGAGCGATTTTCAAACGCTGATTGCTCAGAGCCTAATGAACATATCGGGACGTCTTTTTTTTAAAACTTATTGCCAGAACCTGTAGAAAAAGAATATTTAGCTTAAATTAATGTGTCTTTAATATTTTTTTAAATATTTCAAGAAATGTAAAGATACTTTTTTAAAAAGTCGTTTTTTTCAAATAGCTATAGTAACACCAAAAATAGACATAAATAAAATTTCTAAGTGGATTTTTAAAGCTTTAAACATGTACCTTAAGTCTGTTTAAGCCATTTTTGATTGGCTGAAAAAACATATTTTTTGGAAGAAATGAAAATCATCAAATTTGGTTCATTAAGTGGAGTCACCTGAGAAATTTCAACCCATCGAAATATATGTTACTTATCGGTGCCAATTTTTTTCTGGGACTATTTTGGATGTAAAAGAATGCCATATTATCAAAATTAAATTTTAATTTAATTTTAATTTATTTATGTGTATGTGTATTTATGTATACGTACATATGTGTGGGTAAATGTGTATGCGTGCATAAAGTATTTTGTAGAGGATTTTCCATAAAATTTAAATTGGTTATTAAAATCATAAATATCTAAATTTGAACTTAGGGATTTTTGAAATTAACTAATCAAATTGTTTTAGTACCTTTTTAATCAAAATAATTAATGTTTTTTTAATTTTTGTTTTTATTAACTTAAAATATTTAAAATATTATTAAATATTGCTTCCTTGGAAGCGAAGTGTCCATGAAATGGACAGAATTCACACCTAGTTTTTATATTATTTATTGAAATAATTTAGATTTTAAACAGGAAACATGAAAAAAAACATATTTAAAATAAAATTATTTTAAAAAGTTAAATAATATTCTAATTACCATGTTTTCTTAATTAATTACAGCAAATTAATTTATTGAATAAAAAATTTTTTTATCAAATATTTTTTACTCGTTTTAAACAAATATTACTAGTTTTGCATCATAAAATTAAATAATAAAAAAGGTTAATAAAAATAATTTGAACTAATTCTGTCACATTCTGCTAAAAAAAGAAATAAATGTTATGAAAATTATTATATTATCTAATGTATCTAATTATATTTTTGATAAAATTAAACATGTTTCGAGTACCATGTATTCTTGCTGAAATACATCAAATTTATTTTATTGGATGGAAAAAAAATTGTTTATGAAATATATTTACTTATTTCAAAAAAAATTAATTGCTTTGAATCATACCTAATATAGAAAAATACAATAAAAGAGATTAATAAAAATAATTTGAATTGATTTTGTCATATTTCGCTGAAAGATTTCCAATTTATTTTCTTTAACATTTTATCAGAACATTTTATATCACAGATTTTTATGTTTCCTGTTTAAAATCTAATTATTAAATAAATAATTAAAAAAAACCATTTGAATCGGTCATGAGCTCAAGTGAATCTGCTTTCTTAAAAGGAAATTCCTGAATAACTCCGATTCAAATCATTTTAATTTTTCAAGTTTTTTTTTATTTTTTAGAAATATGTTCAACAAAAATTTAATATATTCGTTTAATTTTAAAAAGTATTATCAAATCTAACAGCCCTGAACATAATTTATTTAAGTAGCTCAATTAATTAAAAATTCCAAATTTTGTGTAAAATATGACAATTTAACCTCAAAATTTCTAAACCGATTCAATAAATTTTGTACTATTAACAAAATTAATAATAACTAATTCAATTGGCTTCAGTTTCTGAACAAAATATTGAAAATTATGAACAAAAAAAAGTACACAATTAGGGGCGAACAAACGCCCGGGCAAGCCGGGCGACCAAGATTGTCTTAATGCAAAATGGGGCGCCGAAAATAGGCCCAGGGCGCTGAAAAGCGACCGCCCCCTATGGTTTGCCCGGGTAAAAAATTTAGCTTGGACCGCCTCTGTACACAATTTTCAATATTGTGTTCAGGAACTGAAGCCCAAATTATACATATTTCTAAAATGTCAAATTAGTTTTAGAATCTGCATAAAATTTAAATTAATGGGTACATGGTCAAATTTTTAAATACATTTTCTGTTTCTACTACCGCGCCGCGTACAGTCGAATTCATATATGCCTTCTCTCGTTTACTCTTGTCTTATGCATAGGTCCACGTGTATATATGTCGTAGGCAGTTTACAGAATCCGGTAGTATGCAAACTACCTAGGCAATTTGTAAACCGCGGGCAGTTAGTAAAATGCCTGGATGAAAACAGGCAATAAGCAAAAAACCTAGACAGTTTACATGCTGCTAAAGACGTTTCAGGCAATTAGAAAAATGTATTCATTGTCACAAATTTGTTTAATTACAACTTATTATGAACAGAAACCAAAAACTTTTATGTAACTATTGTTTGTTGCATCAGTTTACAGTAAATAAATACAAAAATTTCAAATAAACAAAAAATATTGTTTTTGAGAAAATTGAGATTTTTCTTTTGACATGTTATAAATTTTCAAAATTTATAAATTTGTAAAGAGGAAGCATTAACATTTTCAAACAATTTGCATTTATTTAGAGATATTATGTGAATATGTAATGTAAAAAATACATATTACATATATTTTGTAGTTTTAAACGCCTTTTACTGTGGCTTTGTAAAATGAAACATTCATAACCCTGAATTCTATCGACTCTTTTAAAAAGCTATTTAAAAAAAACTAAAACATTTTCAGCAATATAAAACCTTAAATGATAATTAAATTGTATAATAGAATGTTATATATTCATCGATCAACCGGCTCTAGACGATTTTCGCTGGACTGACCCACTTTTAACCTCAAAGAGTGTACTCTCACCATACTAAAAGCAGTAAAATTACACATATTTTTATATGTTGTAATTTTACGATTTCATTGTTGTGTAGTTTTTAAGTTCCTGGTTATCTAGTGTTTTATTTTGTTTTTAATTATTATTCTTCGGCCATGCTATTATTTAGTTTTTGTTATAATATAACTGTACTTTGTTAATTATTTTCATAATGCTATAATGGGTATTTAATAGGTTTCTCGAAGGGCTGTCTAGCCCTAGGAGCCTAACTACTTATAAATAAATAAATACTCTACATTTTTTTCCTCTTTTACAGTGTAATTCTAATAAAGGTAAAATTATTTATACTGTTTCTTTAAATTAATTAGAATGTATTACAGAATTTTCGAAGGATGAAGTTACATTAATAGAAATTTCATTAAGATTCTTTTCAGTGTATAGAGAAAATGCAGCAATAAATTATCATTTTCTTACCAAACTACTCCAAGAAATTTGTTCTTCATTTCCAGCAGGTCTGTCAAAAGTTATTCTCTCATCCATTCTTAATCTTAATTCTTAATACATGAATGATGCGATTATCTACAATATCAATATTGGTTGGTTGGTTGTAGGGATGTGCAAGTCGATTCCGATTCTTTCGAAGAATCGATTTTTGAGAATCGATTCCTGTATTCTAAAAATCGATTTCGGAATCGATCATAAAGTTGAGACATAAACAGGGATGGGTGCGTATTATACGTGATGTATTATACATGGTTTTCTACAGTATAAAGGCACACTCTCACCTCGGTGTCTGTCTGCATGCGCATGCAATCGACATGAGATAGAGGAAGAAAAAACAATTAATTTTCTATTTCTGTCTTCTTCTATCTCATGCCCATTGCATGCGCGTGCAGACAGGCAAACTAAGTGGAAGCGTACCTTAATACTTACGTATTATACATGAAAATTTCGAAAATAAGAGGGAGTGGGGGGTTTTCTACGCATAATACGTATTTTACATAATATATAAAACCACGTATTATACGTAGAATACCTCGAGTTTTCTACATTTACCCATCCCTGGACATAAAGGTACGGGCACACCTCGCGGACTATAGGAGTTGCATATAAGGATATTTAAATTGGGTAGGGGGAAATTCAAAATGGCGGCTACCTGGATGACAGGTTTGCAGTACAGTCAACGGGACGAAATCATTTTTTGTACAATAACTTTAAAAAAACAAATTTGCGAACCTATGTTTATTAACAAAATATTTTTCATTTATCGAAAGCTATTTTTTAAAATAATAAAAACTCATAAAAATTTTATACAATTTTATTATTTTAAAAAATAGCTTTCGATAAATGAAAAATATATTGTTAATAAACATAGGTTCGCAAATTTGTTTTTTAAAAGTTATTGTACAAAAACTGATTTCGTCCCATTGACTGTAATGCAAACCTGTCATCCAGGTAGCCGCCATTTTGAATTTTCCCCCACCCAACTTGAATATCCTTATGGCAACCGTGAAAGAGTAAGAAAGACAGAAGATTCTCTGACTCTCTTACTCTTACACGGTTGCCATAGGCAACTCCTATAGTCCGTGAGGTGTGCCCGTACCTTAAAGTTATGGGCAGGGTTGTGTACGTAACATACCAGAGGTATGTTACATAGTTTGTTACTGTATGTTACCTAGGTAAGTTACCTACCAAATTTGTTACATAATGCATTTTTTTGGTGGTGAGCAGGGTTGTGCACGTAAAATACATCAGGTAAATTACATGGGTTTTCTACGTATATTACATATGTAATTTACATGTTTCGTTTTCTACATAATGTAATATACATCAGTACACACAGATTTAATCACGTGACAGCGCGCGAAAATTTAAAATTTATATATATATAGATATACCTTATAGATTTTGGATGTAATTTACATAGTTTTCTACATTTTCTACGTATATTACGTCGAAAATGTATTATACGTCGAAAACCTCGAGTGACGCGTCACTGCACAACCCTGGTGGTGAGGGGGTAACATACCTAAAACAGGTACACCTAGGTGCATAAATGCCTTACCCCCAACCTCTCTCTCTTACTCACGTATTCTCATGCGCAGGGACAACTAGTTGGGGGTAAGGCATTTATGCATCAGGTGTATGTTACTTGATGTAACATACCGGTAACATACGTAGAAAACCTCGAGTGACGCGTCATTACCCAAGCCTGGTATATCTTTGGCCTGGTTATGGGTACACCTCTGAACAGGGATGTGGATGTATAATGAGTCAAATCACGCCAAGTGGGCACCCCTTCGGACCTTTTTCAACCGATTTTGATGAAACTTGGAAGAATTGTTGTACCAATAGGATACATTAAATTTGTAAAATATAGTTCATAAATACGAACGGGTTGCCTAGATACAGGGGGTCAAAGTTGATTTTTTTTTTCGAAACGGTAATTTTCAAAAAATTTTAGCTCCAAAAATATTGGTCGTAGAAAAAAATGTTCTCAACATTTTTTGTAGCACATTAGTTGGAATTTCCAAAAAAAAATTAGTATTACCAGAAATTTTTTGTTTTTGTTTTAAACATTATTAATTATTTTAAACAATTAAGTTTTTTTATGTTTTCTCCATCCTTATAAACATCTTCTTCTACATAAGAAAGTGTATTTGATATTTAAGTACAGAAATCAACAATAAAATTTAACTGCCCGACATTTGCATAAAAACAATCACAATTTGTTTATTGTGGTGCGCGACGGTTATGCTGTTTTACCTAATAGCGCGTAACCTCGTAATGGTGCTAGGCAAAAGTTTGATTTATTATTGGTTTTCCATTAATTATATTCATAAAAAAATTAAAAGAAGCTTATAATTTCAAATTAATAAAGACTGCATTTCGTAAGAAAATTATAATAATACATTTATTTATACAGGCAAACCTGTCATGAGAGAAATGTAGTGGGGGTTTCTCTCATTACAGGTTTTTCACGTGAGGAGAAATTGGTGCGCAGTGATTGGTCAGCAATTATGGCACGACTGCGCATGGCGCAAGTTTAAATATATGACTCGTGGAAGGGGGTCGCGATAGGGGAAAATTGTCTCGTGACAGGTTCTCTCATGACAGGTTTGCCTGTAGTTATTAATTTTTTTTTTGTTTTTTTTTGCGTAGGATGTGAAAACCTGCTGCCAGGTACCCTGTACCCCGTACTACAGGGTTATTCGGGGGTGGCGATGTTTTGACGACCCGCTAAAAACACACCCTTTTTTAGGGACCTTAAAGGCACGGCCACACCTCGGGAGGCAAGGAGCCGGCTTGCTTTCCGTAAGTTAGAGTAAAAAAGACAAAAGTACTTCTGTCTTTCTTACTCTAACTTACGGGAAGCAAGCCGGCTCCTTGCCTCCCGAGGTGTACCCGTACCTTAAGACTACTCCCGGCTAGCACTTTCGGCGCGTATCGCCATCAGGAGTGCACTGTAAAAAAAATACTTGCAAAATTACCATGCAAAGTATTTTTCCGTCCCAAACATTAAATTTATATTGTTATAGTGCATCGTAATACGTGATAAAAATAAAACGCGATTGTAAAACTATACTTCGAGTGTAGAACTTCATATTGTTGCGATGAAATATTCATTCGGTTTGAATATGTCTTGTCAATGTTTCACGTATAACGTGGTGAAATCACAACGCGTTGTAAAATTACTACGTAACACGATGGAAATATTTCGCTTTGCGTATCACGTAGTAATATTACAATTTATTCTGATTTCTCTGCATCGACTGTGATTTCACTAAGTAGTACGTGAAATATTTGCATGTCGGTCGAATATTTTCATCGTAATACGTTGTAAATTTATCACGTGTCACGTGAAGCGATTTATTTCCATCGTGTCACGGTGTAAAAATACAACGAAATTTTTTACAGTGTAGATAGGGGGTTAGGGTAAAATCCCATGTGAGCAGAAAGCGTAAAACGGAAAGCAGAAAATATGAGAGTAAGAGAGTCAGTGATATATGCCTGTCTCTCTCACCTTCATGATTTTCTGCTTTCGGTTTTGCGCTTTTTGCTCACAAACCTATAGCCCAATGAATCGTAATCGCTAATCCTTAATCGTAATAATGAGAGGAAGCAGGACAGATATATATGTCTGTCCTACTTCCTCTCAAGGCCTATTTACACCTTCGAAAAAAATTTTTTTTTCGCATGAGAGTAAAGAGGACAGATACACAGTCTGTCCTCTTCTCTCCAATGCGAAAAAAATTTTTTTTCGAAGGTGTAAACAGGCCATAAGGATTAGCGATTACGATTCATTGTGCGCGTTAGGGTAAAATCCAATGTGAGCAGAAAGCGTAAAACCGAAAGCAGAAATCATGAGAGTGAGAGAGACAGACATATATCACTGACTCTCTCACTCTCATGATTTCTGTTTTCGGTTTTACGCTTTCTGCTCACATTAGATTTTACCCTTAGGGTGCCGTCTCATGCTAGGGATTAATGGATCAGGGATTAGAATAGACCAATCAGAAAATGCTTTCCAATGTGACCAATTATCTGATTGGTCTATTCTAATCCCTAATCCATTAATCCCTAGCATGAGACGGCACCCTTACTCCCTATCTACATGGAAGCTGATTCTGCGTCAAGCGTCAAAACGGGCAATAAAGCCAATGAGAGAGAAAAGGACGACAACAATAATAAACATTGTCTGTCCTTGTCTCTCTCACAATTCTATGTTTATACGTTCCGCGTATTTACCCATAAAGGTACTCGCACAGCTCTTGGCTGCTGTGGGAGTGAAGGGTTCAGACAATTCAAATTTTCATTGTCTGAACTCTTCACACTCACACGTTACCATGGTAACTCCGGCAGGCAGGCAGGCAGGCAGCCACAGAGGTGTGAGCGTACCATAACCGCAGAATCAGCTTCCATGTAGATAGGGGGTAAGGTGCTGTCCCATGACAGCGTCAAAGCGTGAAAGTGGAAAAGCGTAAAACGTTGCTCCAATCAGAATGGTCAATTAGAATAACTTCCATTGTAGAACATCCTCTTATTGGCTGAACGCTTTCCGTTTTCTGCTTTGACGCTGTCATGGGACGGTACCTTAAAGGTAAGGCCACACCTCGGGAGGCAAGGAGCCGGCTTCCTTCCCGTAAGTTAGAGTAAGAAAGACAGAAGTACTTTTGTCCTTCTTACTCTAACTTACGGGAAGGAAGCCGGCTCCTTGCCTCCCGAGGTGTAGCCGTACCTTCATGGCCTGTTTACACCTTCGAAAAAAAAATTTTTTCGCATTGGATTTTTTCGCATTTTATCTGTCCTCTTTACTCTCATGCAAAAAAAACTTTTTTTCGAAGGTGTAAACAGGCCATTAGGCTACATATTTTCTCAAAAAAGAATCGATTCCGGAATCGACTTTTGGAATATAGGAATCGATTCTCAAAAGTCGATTCTGAGGTGTCGGGAATCGATTCTTCGAAACAATCGGAGTCGACTTGCACATCACAGCACATCTCTAGGCTTTAATCAAACTCTTCTGCTTACATAGGATTGCATGGGAAAAAAAGAAGGTAACTATTTACAAATTATTATTGACTAAAACAAATCCAATAATTTTTATTTGGATTATAATAAACTTTAATTTAATACATTTTTTTACAGAAAATGACAACTGATTTCTACATACGATATTATGTCGGTCATAAAGGGAAATTCGGACATGAATTCCTTGAATTTGAGTTCAGACCAGATGGAAAATTGAGATATGCCAATAATTCGAACTATAAAAACGACACGATGATTCGAAAAGAAGCCTATGTACACCAATGTGTAATGGAAGAACTTAAAAGAATCATCCAAGATTCAGAAATTATGCAGGAAGATGATTCTCTTTGGCCGCAGCCTGATCGAGTTGGGCGACAAGAACTTGAAATTGTAATTGGTGATGAACATATTTCTTTTACAACCTCGAAAACTGGCTCTCTCCTTGATGTTAATCAATCAAGAGATCCTGAAGGTCTTCGATGCTTTTATTATCTTGTTCAAGATTTAAGATGTTTAGTTTTCTCACTTATTGGTCTTCATTTTAAAATCAAACCAATATAACCTATTTATAGTTTAATGACCTTCAAATTATTACACATGCATGTTTATTAACGTTTGTCACTTCTAAGTCAAAAATAAATTTTGTGACTGTGTTATAATTAACTATAATTGTACTCAATAAATCAGTACCTTACATTAATATACAGTAAGCTAGTTTTGCATATTCCTTAACTGTCTGTATGTAACCTAATTTTTAAGCTTAAGGCTGTTGGAAGGAGAAAATATGCAGGGGTCCTCAAACACTTTCCCCTCCGCTGCTCGAAAATTTAGATTTATGAATTTTTTTTTTAAAAAAACCGGACACTTTTGACAAAAAGCCTCTATATTACCATATTATTTGAGATAAGGAATTTTTCAGACCTTTGTTTTACTCGAACCGATGTTCCTATGAGCGTCAAAGTTATCCCCCATTCGACATTGACAGATTTTCTGTAGAAGATGGCCATCAAATGGCAAGCCGGAAGTAGCGTCAGCGTTACCATGGATTCCACTCGAGCTATGACAAGATGGACTCCGCACTCTGTTTACAATCTTGTCAATTTCAACAAGTTTCTTCAATCTTTCTTTTCTGAAACCAAATTCTCGGCAATGTTTTTACTTGATAAAATATTGACATTCTCAGATTTTCTGCCTCGTCTGCTACAATGTGTCAATTTCAATGTCAAACTTTAAATTAATTTTTTCACTCATGAAAATGTCTATTCATGTAAAATTAATTTTTCACAAATCCCTAATTTTCCATACTTTGTCAAAAGAATAATCTTTCTGTTTGAAAAGTGTCCAGTGCTTTATAAAACAAACGTCAAAAATCGTGTGAATTTGTTTTATTTGTATAGCACCTTTTTTTGAAAAGTGTTCACACACAGCGAAAAACAGGTGTTTTTCTTTTTTAATAATTTCGTTATTACCCATAATTCATAAAATTCCAATAAGTTTCTATTTTTCTTTTATGAAACGAAATTCTGGGCAATGTTTTTATCAAGTAGCTCCCTGACTTATTATCGACGACATTGCACAGCTAGCCAATATTTACCGCGTATTTCAAAATTTGTTTTTTTAAAATCCAGAAACTTTACCGGAAAAAAATCTTTTTATTGTCAAAGCTTTTGTAATGAGGAATTTTTTAAATGTTTCTTTTATGCGAACAGATGATCCCACGTGCGTCAAATTTATCCCCCGTTTTGACATTCTCAGATTTTTGAGTCGTCTGCTAGATGCGAAAATTTGTCAGTTTAAATGTCAAACTTAAAATTGACTTTTTTACTCCTGAAAACATAGAAAGGTTTAAAAAATAAAGAAAATAATTTTAATTTAAGGAAAATACTTGAAAATCTTAGAAAGAAATTGAAAACAATAGAATAATGAAAAATTAAAGAAAATAATTGAAAATAAAAAAAAATGATTGAAAATTAAGATAAATAATTTAAAATTAAAAAGAAAATTAAAATTTGAGAAAATAATTGAAAAAATTACATTATATATTTTAAATAAAGGAAAGTTTAAGAAAATTTTGGATAAATATTTAAAACTTTCAGAAGTTCATAGAAAAAATAATAAAAGATTTAAAAATTAGAGAATATAAATGAAAAAACCCCAGTGGGCAAAAATCCATGTTCGTTTTAAAAACGTTTGAAGAACGTTTCATGTCGGCCAAATAATGTTCTGGAACGTTATTGGAACATGGATGTTCGAATAATGTTCCAGAACTTTATTTGGCCGACATGAAACGTTTTAAGGATTGTCACCGGCAATTGAAGGAAATGAGCTAGAAGTCTGAAATTTTGACATATTGTTCCTCAAATCAATTCAGGAAGCCTTGATTTTTTTCAAAATTTTTCACCACGTAGTTTTTGTTTAAAAAATTAAAATAAATGTGCAATTTAACACAGGTTCTTATGGAAACTCACTTAAATCTTCGAAAAAAATGTGATGAAAATGAGCTTAAATTCTGAAATTTAGATATTAGGAAGAAAATGTCGTCAAATTTTAATTAAAAAAGTTTAGAAAAAACTGACCATGGATTTACTGAATAAATAATTATCAAAGTTGTTTTTCACCAAAAATGAATGATGACCTTGAAACTAGCACTTGCGCGGTAACATTACACTTAATTCAAATGTAGTAATACAAAAGCCATACATTTTTCTTCTACACTAAAAAATGTTAATTGTTTTTGTTAATAAAACAAGTTGTACATCTTTACCTTTATAATATTAAAGTCACTTTTATATTTCAAAACTTTTAGACTCTTTGATTTCAAGAAATACACAAAATTTGAGGTTAGGATTACATAAACACTACGTCTGCGCACAACAAATCTAAAGTGGATATTGCCAACATAATTTCTACTAATTTTTGCAGGAATCTTATTTAGCAAAATTTGTAACATTTAAATAAAAATAAAATAGGCATTATGTATTTTTCCAACTTTTTCAAATAAATTAATCGATAAATATTATATATTAATATTTTTCAGCAAGTTTGAGAAATAAATATTTTACTTTCTTTAAGTTGAAACCCTGCGTGATAATGGAGCTAATACACGGGGATTAGGAAACAATCCCCTTACCGCGCATCTCGCCATTGACAAACCTTAAAAACTTTCTTAAAATGTTTTTAGAACGAACATGGATTTTTGCCCTCTGGGAAGATAAACATAATTTAAGATTGTAAAAATTATTATAAAAAATAATAGGTATAAGCAATTGAAAATTGAACGAAATAATTGAAATGTCAGATAAATAGTGTACAATTTTGGAAATTATAAAACAAAAGAAAAAAATTAAAATTTGAAGAAAATAAATTTTGGAAAATAATTGAAAAATGATTTTAAAATTTGAAACTTAAAGATAATAATTGAAATATGTTTCAAACAATGATAAGTTATAAAAAAATAAATAACATTTGAGTGAAATAATTAGGAAATATACACAATTTTTTTTAAATATAAAAAAATATAATTTAAATTTGAGAAAAATACATAAAGATCTTCGAAATCAATTGTAAAAAATTAAAATAACTAAAAATTGGAGAAAAGAATTGGAGGAAGCTAAAAATAAATAGGATATAAATAGAATAGAAAATAATTTTTGAAAATGAGAATAATAATTAATAATTGAGGAAAATAGCCAGGAGCGTAGCCAGAAAAAAATTTCTGGGGGGGTTTTGAAATTTTTTTACGTTTCAGAAGGAGTTTTGAAAAAAATTTTGCGTAAAAATACCTTTTTTTCAATAGAATTTTTCGATTTCGGGGGGGTTTGAACCCCCAAAACCCCCCCTGGCTACGCCCCTGAAAATAGCTGAAAAATTATAAAATTAATTCAAAATTGAACAAAATAATTGAAATTTCAAATAAATAATTGGAATGGTTGAAAATTATGCAAAAATACTGAAAATAATTATAAAAATTTAAGCAAATAATAGAAAAACTGCAGAATTTATTTTTAAGCAAAAGAAAATAATTGAAATGTATAATACATGGAAAACTGATGACAATAATCTAAGTTTGAGTCTAATAACTCAAATAATTTAAAAATGATAAAATTAATTCAAAATTGAAAAAATAATTTAAATATAAAAAATTGAAAACAGTAAATAAAATTTGAGAGAAATAATTGAAAAAATCTTTAAATAAAGAGAGTAATTAAAAAAATCGCAGAAATAATCGATAATTGATGAAGATAATTAAAATTTCAGGTAAATACCTAATTAAAAATTTTTAAAATTATGCCGAATCATTGAAAATAATTAGGAATTGAAGAAAATAATAGAAATATTGCAAAATTTATTTTTAAGCAAAAGAAAATAATTGAAAAATCGTTTAAAACTTGAAAAATTAATGTCAGTAACCTAAATTTAAGATAATAACTGAAAATTTAGGAAATTAATACTATAAATAATGAGAATATTAAGAGGGTAGTCTGGTGTTCCGAGCCTGTTTTGAAAGCTTATTTCAATATTCTCTTTTTTATTAGAAAATAATTTTTAATCAAATAAAATCTTTTATCATCTTTTTGTTCTAATTATGAATTATTGAAAAAAATTGTATTCCACTATTTTTAAATTGATATTGATCTATATACTTATAATTAATGTTTATAATAACAAAAAATGAAGTAGGGCGCTGGCGCAGGTGATATCATCCGTTGGCGTTATCTAAAAAAAAAAACCAAATTGATTATTGTTCTATATGTAAGTGGCTATCGCCCGAACTAGAATTATGCATTTTTATTAATAACTTTTTTTTATTTTTAACTTTTTATCAATAATAAACAGTTGATTTTTGAATTTTTTGATATAATAGTCCGCCATTTTGTTATTTATTAACAAAAATCTTTTATTCTAGTTCGGGCGATAGCCACTTACATACAGAACAATAATCAATTTGGTTTTTTTGTTTTAGATAACGCCAACGGATGATATCACCTGCGCCAGCGCCCTACTTCATTTTTTGTTATTTTAAACATTAATTATAAGTATATATATCAATATCAATTTAAAAATAGTGAAATACAATTTTTTTTAATAATTCATAATAAGAAAAAAAAGATGTTTAAAGATTTTATTTGATTAAAAATTATTTTCTATTAAAAAAAAGAATATTGAAATAAGCTTTCAAAACAGGCTAGGAACACCAGACTACCCCCTTAAAAGATGGAGAAAATAATTGCAAAATTATAAAAAGAAATGAAAATTCAACAAAATAATTGAAAATTGAGGTATATATTTGAAAGTTCAGGAAAAGTAATTCATAAATTATGAAAACTATTAAAAATTGAAAATAATACTTGCAAATTGACAAAAATAATGGTAAATTAGAAAAATTAATTTAAATTTCCTATGAACAATATAAAATTTAGGAATAAATAATTAAAATTGAAAAACTAATTGAAAAAACTAAACAAAATAATTGAAATTTGATGAAAGTAAATTAAAGATTTAGGAAAACAATTTAAAAATATGTAATTAGAAATTGCAGAAAATAATCGAAAAATGATAATAATGTTACAAAATTTTAGTTTAAGTAATTGAAGTCATAATAGAAAAGAATTATTAAAAATTAAAGAAATTTTTAAATCACTTCATATTTAGTATATTTAAAAAGTGGATTAATTGAACTTTTAATATATATATAGTAGGGCAGCAAAAAAAAAAATGTCGATTTTCATAAACTTTACCCCTCCAATTTTGTTCTTTGGCGAAAAATATAAGATACGTATTTTTTTATTTTTTAATATTAACCCGTGCCGCAAAGCCGTTAAAAATTACCATTGAATTCCCATAGGAAAAATGCAGTTTTTAGTAAATTTGACATAAAATCGTGAAAAATTGACCTTTTTCTTTCTGTAAACCATATTTTTGTTCATGAATGTCTAAATAATAAAAATCTGTCGTATATTTATTAACTATATTATTTTAACTATTTTTTATGTGACTGTAAAAAACCCCATAAACGTAAAAAAAAACCTGGAATTTATTAAAAAAAATATTAATTATTATTTTAAATGCTTTTTCTTCATTCATTGATGTTATTATCAAAATATATATTATGTTTTACCATGTTGCGTAATTTGTTTAAACAAATTATTGTTGTTATTTCCCTACAAAATGACAAATAAATCGAGCGTTTTTGCAATTTTCTTAAACTTTCTAACTTTAGACGCTTCATAGAAACATAAATTTATATATATTTATGTTATATAAACATTTATCATCAAATTAAGACGCCATCAATTGTTTAAACAAATTATTGTTGTTATTTATTAACTTTTTCAGAAATGCTTAAAAAGAGTTGTAGTTTTTTCTTAATTTTGCAACTTGATTTTCTTGAATCAACCACATGTTAATAAATTAAATAAAATTATTACCCAGGAAACAAAAACCGATTAATAAAATTTTTTGTGAATCTAAACTTTTAAGAATGCGCATTTACGCGATAGCTTATTGAATCTTTTTTAATCGTTTAAATCGGTCAGGAAATTTGTCTGATGTCAATCGGTAAATTTTGATTGAGATAGTTTTCATTTTATAGTTTTGAATCGGAGTCGGTAATCTAAAATGCTTCTTCGTATTGACGCTTAAAATTTGAATCGGTTCAAACGTATAAGAACAGTCAATAAGAAATTATGGATTCATTTAATGCACATGTGAATGCAATGAATCAGAAATATTTTGTGACAGTATTGTATTTTAGCGACTCAGCACTCCAATTTATTTTAAATTATTTGTTCTTTTGTGGAGATTCTGGGTTATTAAATTCAAATGTTGCGGTCCTAGAGGCCATGTGACGTTTGCGCCTGCGCTCCCGTTTGATCGACGAGACGCCGGTCGAAATAGGTCGAGTCCATACCAAGTGATCACACCAATTTCAGTCATATTGAGTAATATTTACGAAATTGATATTTTGGGTTCCTTTAGGAGTAAAAAAAATAAATTTTAATTATTTTTAAAAAATTCAAAATATTTTCGAAAATATTCAAATTCGAAATTTTATGTACTATTTTTTTTGTGTTATCATAACTTCTGTAATTTTGAAGCAATTGAGATCATTTTTTTTTAAATTACTCGTATTTAAATACTCTTTCAAGAAAAATTATAATAATTAAGAAATTGTTTATAATTAAATTTTTATTAAAAAAATTAAATTATTTATTTAAACAAAATCTAAAGTATATCATCGTTCTTTTTCAAAAAATTCATAAACATAGCCTATAATGTGCTTAAAAATTTAAGCCAAAGAAAAAGATGGTATGTATTATAGTTTTTGAGAAAAAAATTATTAAGTTATGCTAGCGCGGCGCGGACCGGTGTCACCGCTACTCAACGCGTAGTTCCGTAGTAACCGAAATGTATGTATATTTTTACATAATGTAAATATAGTTAGTGTATTATATTTAAATTATAAGCTTCAGAAAGTCACACTGATCTTTTCATAGTACATGGACATCAAACTTTAGAATTAAAAAAATCGGAGAAAATAATTAAAGTAAAAAAAAGTAATTAAAAAATTAGTAATTTATAGAAAAATAACTAAAAATTGAGAAAATTATTAAAATTTAAGAATAATAATTGAAAATTTGTTAAATCAATTGAAAAATAATTAATATAATTAAAAACTGGTAAAAATAAGTGAATAATTAAAATAATTTAAAACTGAAGAAAGAAAAATAATGGACTGGTAAAATTATCAAAATTCGCGATGTTCAGGGGTGTTAATTTTTTTTCTTATGCAATTTTAGACCTAAAATTATGGGGTAATGTCAAAAATAGAGAAACAAATAATTTGCGGAGTTTGAGAAATTTATTCTAAGAAAAACTTAAATTTTAAAAATTAAACCTCTTTCACAATTTTCATTTTTTCCATCGACAATTTTTTTGTGGGATTTTTAAATGATTTTCTACAATCCATCGTATGGATTTTGAAAAATAAAATTTCGAAAATGACCAAAAAAATATTGTTTTTTAATTTTTATGTAATACCATAATTCTACATCTTAATTGATGTAAGAAAAAAAATGACACCTCTGAGCATCAAAAATTTTGTTGAGTTAAAATTTCACCTATCTCTCCCCTTAAAGAATGATAAAAATAGTTTGAAAATAGTTGAAAGAAATGAAAACTATAATAAATTTAAAAGATGACAAAATTTTATAAGGAGAAAAATGATTAAAAATTTGAAACATAAAGTATGAAACATAAAATTTGTCAGTACTGCGAAGTACTGACAAACTTCGCAGGTGTTGACAGATTGAATTAATGAATGAAATTTGAAGATTATTATAAATAACTATTTTTAATCAATGTTTGTAAAAAAAAATTTCAAATCAATCTTATAAGTTCACATAATAGAAAAAATTATATGAATTTGTGTTGATATCTATAATTAAATTCAATATTTAATATTTTAAAGATTTCGAATTTGCCGCTAACATTTGTAGTTCTTAACTTGCCGCTAGGTGCGTGTCCCAGTAAGAAGGAGGAAATTGAAAAAGATTGGAATTTTATGATTTTCGAAGAAAAAGTCAAATTATGTAATCTTTTTTAATACGTTTTCTGTCCAATCCATTTGTATCCGGTGATAACACCTACTTTTATTCGCAAATGAATCCTTATTAATATGGGTTTAAATATTTGTCAATCCAAATTAATCCCTTTATAAATACAGAAAATAAAATGAATATTTTTTAATGTCCGCAGTTCAGGTTATTCAATACAAATAAATCCCTTTATAATGAAATTAAAATTTTTGAAAAATCAATATTTTTGAAGACCTACAGTTCAGATTTAATTAATCCAATTGAAACCTTTTATAATTAAAAAAATGATATGAATATTTTTTAATACCTACAGCTTAGATTATTCAATACAAATAAATCTCTCTATAATAAAATTTAAATTAAAATAAAACTAATATTTTTAAATACCGACAATTCATTTCATCTCTACATGTGATTGAAACTTAATATTTGATAAATTTTTATTTATTTCAGATGAACTCATTTATAATGCGTCTTCGGCGCAAAATTATACACCGTTTTTATACACTGTTGCATCTTAAGATATTTCTCTTCCAGTTATAGGTACTTAAAAAAATCGATTCTCTATGGATTAATGGATTTTCTTTAAATTGTGAGAAAACGTTATTTTATATGTGCCTTCTATCTAATTAAGATTTCAGGACCCTTTACCGTCTAAAATTTGAGATATTCTTGTTCGAAATTTCAATTTTTTATCATTTTGCATGTAAAATTGAAATTTCGAACAAGAATATCTCAAATTTCAGACGGTAAAGGGTCCTGAAATCTTAACCAGATAGAAGGCACATATAAAATAACGTTTTCTCACAATTTAAAGAAAATCCTTAAAAAACTATTTTTTCAAGTATATAACTGCAAGAGAAATACCTTAATTGTGGATTAAAAAGCGAAAAATACGTAAATTTGAAGATAATTTTTAGTGATCTTTATAATTTATTAAGACGTTGATGAAAGTTTCTTAAAAGTGTTCATTAATAAAATTTATTTTTACTTAAATATTATTCTTGAATACATTTTTAAAGAATTTAAATTAATCATCTTTTGAAGCTTTTTAAATCTGAATTAGTGGTTTTCTACTATTGAATTAGTGAAAGGTGAGCTACTATTAAATAGTAATAATTTTACTAATTTTTTAGTAGAAAACTACTTATTGAAACAGTGAAACTTTAACATTTCAATTAGTAGTTTCCTACTATTTCAATTAGTAGTTTTTTATTAAAAATTAGTAGTTTTCTACTAAACAAATTAGTAAAATTATTACTAATTTTCTAATTTTACTAATTTGTTATTAATTTTTCCACTTATCAATAATTTATTAATAGAAAAAAAAAAATCTCTTTAGAGAGAAAGTTATTAAATTTTGTTTAGACTTTATTAAAAAAAACTTTTTTGAAATCTGTATTGACAGTGTGTAATTTTTAAAATAAAAACACAACTTCAATGTATGCCTCAATGTATGCTCATTCAACATCATTCTTCAACTTAAACTTAAGAATAAAAGAACACAAAGATGATGTTTATGAATCACCTAATAAATGGACTGCTCTTACCGAATATGCCTGTTTTAAGGACCATACTTTCGATTTTGATAAAGTAAAAATTGAGGCAAAAATTTTAGACAGAACGGGAAATTATAAAAAACGTATGATCCTTAAAATGAATTAACGGATACAACAGCAGTTAACGAACGTAATGACACTAACAACTTATCTGTTTTTTACCAAGCAATCTTATAGTTTTAATCTCAGCAATATTTCTGTTTATATTTTCACGAGTATTTTCATTTACATCGTCACAAAAATGTTTCCCGAGGTCCCTAAAATCTTGACCCCTTCATAACAATGCACCCACACAAACAAGTTTTTTTTCCTATCGAGACAACTAAAACTTTTCTTGAACCCTCGCTTGATCCTTTTATGACTTTTAACATGTGTTTCATCTCAACTGTCACTTTCCTTGTAAACTCAGTTTTCGTTAAATTTTGATCCGGTCAACACGTACCAAAAACGCTCATTCAAAACTTAAAATTAAATTATACTGACAAAATTTTTTTCGGTTTTCATTATAAAAACTATAAAAACGGTTGTGAAAGTGCTATATGGACTGCCAGACTTTCTGGATAGAAAAATGGATACTATTACTAAGTAAATTTTAGGTACATATTATTTTCGTTTTTTACACCACAAATTATTAGCAATAGTTATAATATTTAATAGTTAATTATTTTCGTCATATTGTAATTTTTCTTTTAATTATCAATTATTTTCTTGAAATTTCCATTTAATTCTTTAATTTCCAATTTATTTCTTCAATTTTTAATTATTTTCTTTAATTCTCAAATATTTTCTTTAATTTTTAATTATTTTGATCAATTTTCAATTAATTCCTCAATTTCCAATAATTCCCGGACTTTTTCAATTATTTTTTACACTCATAAAAATTGTTTTAAAATTGCAAATCAATTATTCAATTCTAGAATTCTTCATTTCTCAGTTATTTTCTTCAAATTTAAATTCCACTTTTCAATTTTCAGTTATTTTCTTTAATATTAAAAAATTATCGCTTTTTTCTATTATTTTGTTCGATATCATTAAGTTTCTTTAATTTTAAATACAATTATTCAATTATGTTCTTTAATTTTTAATGCCATTCTTCAATTTTTATTTCCAATCTTCAGTTTTCAATTTTTTTCTTCTAAGATATATTCATTAATTCTCGGCTTTTTTCAATTACTCTTTTTCAATTTTTAAGTATATTCTTTCAATTTCAATTCCATTCTTCAATGTTTAATTGCTTTCTTCTATTTTCAATTACTTTTTACAATTTTAATTACTTTTTTCGATTTTTAATCCAGTTGTTAAATGGGCAATTATTTCCAACAATTATTTCTATAATTTTCTAAATTTTTCAATTTACAATTATTTTCTTTACATTTAATATTACTTGTTTCATTTTTTCAATTATTTTTTTCAGTTGTCTATTAATCTAGTTATTTTTTAATTTTCTTTTTACTTGACAATTATTTTCGTCATTTTTCACATATATTCTTCAATTTTTCAATTACTCTAGTTATTTTTTAACTTCGATTTTTAATTATTTTCCGCAGTTTTCAATTAATTCCTACGATTTTTCAATTTTAAATTATTAACTAAAAATTTTATAATTATTCTTTGATTTTATAAATTACTAGCTTTCGAGCCCGCCTTCGGCGGGCATCGAAATCTAGTGGCGTGCCATCAACAGTATCTTTTGACCAAAAATATTCTCTGACTGAAAGTATTTTTTAAAGCATGCATTTTCCGACAGAAAGTATTTTTTGACAAAAATTATTTTCATGCAGGTGTTTGAAACAAATTTGGGTGTACTTCGCAGCTTAAACCTCAAATCTTTTTGATACTTCGTATGCTCCCTAATAGCACCGACTAGGCCGGGAACGTTCCTGGAATGGGCTGCTGGCCCCTTGGGTACGTTCCCTTGGACCGCTCCAATATACCTGACAAATCCGTTCCGGATTTCACTAGGCTAGGAACGTTCCCGCGGAACGTTCATGGAATGTTCCGAGGAACTTTGAATACACATTCAAAAAATCGCAGAACGGGTTGCGGAAAAAGTATGCGGAAAAAGCTGAAAATTTTTTTATTAATATTATTTAATGTTTTTAATATGATTGCTTCTATAGAACAGTGGTCATTAAAATCAACTGCGCAGCTCCAGGTGCGATAGAAAACTACTGCGCAAGATATTAACATTAATTATTTTTCAATGTGTATTTAAAGTTCCTCGGAACATTCCAGGAACGTTCCGCGGAACGTTCCTAGCCTAGTGAAATCCGGAACGTATTTGTCAGGTATATTGGAACGGTCCATGTGAACGTACCCCAGGGACCGGCGGCCCATTCCAGGAACGTTCCCGGCACAGTCGGTGCTATTAGGGCTTACGTAATTTGATCCGCTGTTTACAAATATCATAGTGAAAAGTGTGTGTATATGTGAGTATGTGTTTGTGTGTATATGTGTGTGTATGTATATATGTATATATGCATGTTTATGTGTATGTATGTACGTATATGTGAAAATGTGACTTAGTTGTATATCTTAGCTTTTAATAATATTTTCTAAAATTTTTTTTTATAAATCTAAGTAGAGTGACACTCTAATACTCTGCCAAATTTCACCTGAATCGGCTGAGCCGTTTTTAAGTGATGCCCGGACAAAAAATCCTGGACAGACAGACAGAATTTTTTTTTTTGGATTTTCGCGATTCTTATCACTTAAGGAAGTTTATCCAAAAAACCAATTTCTACAGATTCTTATAAAATTTAAATTATGTATTAAATACATTACTTTACATGTACTGTTACAATTTTATTGAATTTTACCGTTCCGTTTTTAAGATATAAATTTATAAAGTTGGGACTTTTACATAGAAATAGTAACAAAACGCGCAAAATGACTATATTTTAATTAATTATAAAAACACGGTTCTACAAATTTTTTAAAAAAACTAATATATTTTAAACTGCAATATAATACAACTTTTACAACAATATTTAATTAATTTACCGTACCGTTGTTAAGAAAATGTTATTCAAGGGTAGTATTTCTTCACTTTTTTGAAATAATCAGGAAGAAAAAACTTAAATAGCTTGAAATTTTCAACGGAAAATTTTTTTTTTCAATAAAATTTGTTTGTGTAATGATTTTAACTACAAAATACTATTTGGAAACCAATATTATAAGAAGAAAAAAAATTTAAAAAATATTTACCATCATGGTTTAATAGAATGAGAACCGCTTGAGGGTATAAGCGTCCTTAAAACGAAAAAGTATGTAAAATTTTTTGAGTTTGGCGCAATGTACAGACAAAATGTTGATTTTATTTATATAGATTTTGTTGAGTTGCGTGTTAATCTAGCCATATTTTGAATTGTGTTTTCAGTTGTCATTTATTTTCGTCATTTTGTAATTTTTTTTTCAGTTATCAATTATTATTTTTTAAAATTTTAATTTAATTCTTAAATTTTCGATGTATTTCTTCAGTTCTCAATTTATTTCCTCAATTCTTTAATTTTCAATTTATTTCTTCAATTTTTAATTATTTTCTTCAATTCTCAAATATTTTCTTTAATTTTAAATTATTTTGATCGATTTTCAATTAATTCCTCAATTTCCTATAATTCTTGGACTTTTTCAATTATTTTGTACACTTATAAAAATTGTTTTAAAATTGCAATTATTCCTACAATTTTCTTAATTTTTCAATGTGCAATTATTCTTTTTAAATTTAATATTTCTTGTTTAATTTTTTCAATTATTTTTTCAGTTGTCTATTAATCTAGTTATTTTTCGATTTTTGTTTTCAATTGACAATTATTTTCGTCATTTTTCAACTATTTCCTTCAATATTATTAATCATTTTCCGCAGTTTTCATTTATTTCCTTCAATTTTTCAATTTGCAATTATTATCTTAAAATTTTATAACTATTCTTCGATTTTTTAAGTTATTTTGATCGGTTGTGTATTAATCTAGCCATCTTTTGAATTTTGTATTCAATTGTTAATTATTTTTGCCATTTTGTAATTTTTTTGTTTATTATCAATTATTTTTTTCAAATTTTCAATTTATTTCCTCCATTTTTATTATTTTCTTCAATTTTAATTATTTTTATCGAATTTCAATACAGTTGTTCAATTTACAATTAGGTATTTCCAACAGTTATTCCTATAATTTTTCAACTCTTTTGTTTAAAATTAAAATTTATTGTTAAAATTTTTAAAATATTCTTTTCAATTGTGTAATTATGTAGCTATTTTTCGATTTGTTTTCAAATGTCAATGTATTTTTGTCATATTTCAAATACATTCTTCAATTTCGTAAGTTTCATTATTTGAATTTGCAAAAATTTATGTTTTTAAATGACCAATAATGTAAAGTTTGTCGCGCGCTTGGGCGCGCGTTAATGTTGCTAGTAAATAATAATTGACAGTCAACAATTTTTATTTTTCTAACCATAGGCCATTAATTTGTAAAATTAGGAAAAAGTTGTGTCTTTCCAGGTGAATTTGTAAGTAATTAATCATTATTAACAATAATTTGTTTATAACAATTGCAATTGGTTGTTGTGGTTAATTTGACTGAATAAGTTATTGTTTTAAAATATGAAAAAATAGTTAAGTCAGAAAAGACTACAACTCGCTAGGTTCATTTGGATATTAGTTATAAATTAATAATTACATAAATTGTGTATAAATACCCCCCATTTATGGGAGTTACCCTATTGAAAAAAAATGGCCACATTTGTGCCCACATTTGAGGCCACATTTGAGGCCACAAATGTGGTAGCGGATTTGAAACAGCATATGCGCCCACAAATGAGGCCTCAAATGTGGGCACAAATGTGGCCTCAAATGTGGGCACAAATGTGGCCTGAAATGTGGGCGCAAATGTGGGCACAAATGAGGCAGAGAAGTATCCACATTGAAAAAAATATAAAATAAAAAAAATATTATTAATCTTGATTTACACTATATTATTTACAAGTAGTTGCCTTAATTAACTTTAGAAACTTAGCATTACGAAGATAATTTTGAAAATAAATTTGGGGGTATGGGGATTCGAACCCGGGTTCGACGCACGCAAACTAACTACCGAACCATTGAGCTACATAGGCGACTGCCAATAGAAAGGATAATCTTTCTCTTGAGGTGCAAGTAATTTAATTGGCTGACAAAACGGCGGGTTTATTTAAAAACGTTTTCACCACATTTTTCAAGTATTGAAACATTTGTCATCAAACATTTGCTTTTATAACAGTTAATTCTTATTTAAAAATTTATTCCTAATTTATTACGTTATTATTTGAGGTTTCTTTGATTAATTCACTATTTTTTTTACCTATTCTGTTGTAAAATACATATATTAAGTCTGTTAGTGGGAAAAATTGGAACGAAGTTCCTTGATACTTTGTTATAAATTATAAACTTCTGTTATTTTATGATTTTAAATTTTTACCAAAGATTATTTTGAAGCCAATTATGAAATATTTCGAAAATCCTTATAGCATTTTTTGAACTTGCGAAAATTACATTTTCTCTGGAAGAAAAAATGAAAATTAGAAATTTTATTAATTTTTGAGTTTAGATACTTGACAAAAATTTTAAAAAAACGTGAAAATTATTTTGAATATTTAATTAACATTTTGTAATTTTTCAACTATTATTCAAAGTTTCGAACATTTAATACCTACTGTGACAGAAAAAATCAATTAAAGTTGCTTAAAATTTTGTTAGTTAACGATTTTAAATAATTCTCAATTGCAGTAGGGACAATTTGGTTTTTGAATCTTTAAATAAGAGTAGGAGAATTACAAAGTATTAAAGAATTTATTTTTAATGTCAATCCAATTTCATAATTAAAAAGTTCACAAGTTAATTATTATTTTTAATCATAAATTAACAAACTTGTAAACTTTAAAATTCTTATTTTAAATTTTAATACATTTTTAAAAATCACAAGTTTTGTTCTTTCGTGATTTTAAATGTTTAAAAAAAGCTTAAAGAAAATGGATTTTATGGATTTTAAAAACAGATTTTCGAATAAATAAATTATTGTAAATTTCAGTTAGCTAGTGCTAGTAAAAATAAGGATTTTTTTTAAAGAAATCAAAAAAATCAGATTTTTTTATTTAAATAAAAAATGCTTGTTTTAATTGCAATCAGTATATAAAATCTCTGCAAATGTTTATTTTCAGTAGTTTATTTTTAAAACTGAAAACATTTAATAAGAAATAATGAATAATAAAACATTTAATCAAAATCAAATAAATTATGTCAAATAAATAAGAAAATTTCAAAAAAAATTTCTTCAAATTCATATGATCATAAAATTAAGAAAATTAGGTAAAAGCAACGAAAAAATAATAAATTAAAGAAAAAGCAAGAACGTAAAAAGATAAGAAAACAATCTATTAAAATAATGATAAAATTCTTTTAAATAAAAAATGTTATGCTTATTATTAAAGAAATGAAGAAAAATTAAAAAAAACAACTCAGTAATGAAACAGTAACATAAAAATATGTGTATAAAAAAGTAGGAACACTTTTCAAAATTTTAAACTATTTGCGGACGTTTTTTTAATTAAAAAAATAAATAAGAAGATAGTTTAAAAAATATTAAAATACATTACTAAAGAGGAAAAAAATTTTTAATTTGAGAAATTGGTTCACAAAATAAAATTAATAAAATTTTGTTAATTGGAAAAAATTTTAGAAGTAGAAAATTCTATAACATAGAAGAACGATGTTAATATGAAAATATTTAGTCTAAGCTTAAATTTACAAAATATAAAATGAAAGATTACAAGGCTGCCAAAAAGAAGAAAATTTAAAAATTTTTAAAATGATTAATGAATCGAACAAATATTTTCAATAATTTTTAATTACAAAATAAAACTGAAATATTTAAATAAAGGATCAATATTTTTATAAGAAAAATGATGGCAAAAAGTCTAAAGAATTAATTAAAACGCAAGAAAGGACTAAAAAAATAATATTACATCAATAGTAGGTGAAAATTATGTCCATTTCATGGTCATTTCACTTCCAAGTAAGCAAAATAATTTTCCTCCTCATAGAGGAAGCAATACATGAATAATATAAAATATAATTGGAGAATTTATTTAAAAAATAATTTTAAATGCTAAAAAAATATATAAACATAAATTATTTTACGAACTTTTGATTAATTATAAAACTTATATAGGTCAATCGATTTGTTTTGAGATAAGGAATATGATTTTTGTATTGCTTAAGTTGTATTTTGAGCATAAAAAAAATTTTGTCAAAAAACAAAATTTTTTAATAGAAAAAGGTGCTAAAGAAAATTTGAATAGTTACATATTTTAAAAAATCCCTGTGACCAAATTTAGATATTCATAAGCTTAATAAGTCATCCAAATTTTATTGAAATCCGTTGAAGGTTTCTCAAGATATCCTCGCGACAAAAAACGCTATGACATTTGCTTAAAAATGAAAATTTACGCTTTTTAGATGAAAAAGAGTCGATTTAGAGTATTTTTGGAAAACCGAAAATCTTAACGACCACAAAGCTTCCTCTATAAGGAAGCAAAATTAAATAAATAGGAAGAAAATGGAGAAATGTTTATTTCCCTAATTTAACAGACTGTAAAAAATATAGAAAGTAAAAAAAATAGAAAGTAAAAAAAAAGTAATAAAATTTAGGAATAACCTACTGAAGAATTAGAATTAATAAAAATAGAATACAAAATGGAAAGATAAATAAAAAGGGCAAAAAAGAAATTTAAAAATCTTTAAAAAATAAAAAAGTTTTGGTAAATCAAACCCAAATTTTTTTTATAATATTACACTTAAATCAAGTCCAATAATAAATATGAAGAATAAAAAAATCTAAAAATTTTAAGAAAGAATAAATAAGTTCACAAAAAAGCTGGCAAAAAAATCGGCAAATCACAAGATGTAAATACAAATTAAATAAAATTACAAACAAATGATCGTATTTATTTTTAAAAATATGGAAATACATAATTGGGTGATTCTTCACTGAGTGGTTATTTTTACTTCCCCACTTAATAATTTTTAACCTTATATAAATAAATATTTAATTCTTTGTACAGTTATTCTTTGTTATTATGTTTATTAATATCATGATTGAAAAATATTTTTTTTTAACATCAAAGGACATGAAATGGTTAAAAATGCCTCAAATCTGCACTTTTTTAGGTTCTCCACATCCCTCACAGCACCGGATATCCCGGGATATCCTAAAAATGTCCCGTGGATATCCCTAGGATATCCCAGGGATATCCAAGGATATTTTCAGGATATCCTAAAAGCGGCGGTTTAGATATCCTAGGGATATCCTGGGGATATCCCATGGATATTCATAAAATGAAATTTAAAATACCCTCAGGATATCCTCAGGATATCCCCCGGATATCCCCAGGATATCCTCAGGATATCCTCAGGACATCCTCAGGACATCCTCAGGACATGCTCAGGACATCCTCGGGACATGCTCAGGACATCCTCAGGACATCCTCAGGATATACCCAGCACAAACAGAATTACTAGCTAGAGCCGTATTGAGAGTTAGGTGACTGAGGCGCTTGCTGCTGGCGCAACCGCATGGGGGCGCCAAAATTTAACGAAATTAAAACAGAATAATAATTTTTAAATTATCAAAAAAAAAAAATGTTTTTGTAGTTGGGAGCCATAAAAATTAACATATCATTTGCACCAAAAGAGGAATTTTATACATTATGACTTACCCCACTTTGCGTTTCAACCCGTGTGGAAAGTTCCGAGTATTTCGCAGTGTAAGTGGGCGCCAGTTGGGGGCTAGGTGGGGCCCACCTGGGCTAGGTAGGCCCCAACTGGCGCCCACTTACAAACTGGGAAATACTGGGAGCTTTTCCACACGGGAACTGCAATAGTATTAATTTTAAAACAAAACAAAAGTCACATTTCGTAAAAGTCCCTGCTAAATGCTCGATAATACAAATCAATTATTTAAAAGAAATTAAAGTACATAGGGGGCATTATTTCTGAACTGCCCCAGTCAAAAATTAGAATGTCCTATAACTATGGTAAATTTTTGCCCTACATGATAATATCAAATCCCCGCAATATTAGCTTTTTTGAAAAAAATTTGTATAAAGTAGAGGGGGTTGAAGTTTTGACTTTTTGAGTGACACCGTCATTTTCGAGTTCATATAATTATGTAACAACTTAATAGATTTTAATTTATATATAGTGAATTTAAAAGCTTTTTTCAAGCACTTTTTAAATAAAAAATAATTTTAAAAAAAGATTGTAACCCTTCTTTTTTCAAAATTAAGTCTTATTTTTCACTTTTGAGGTTTTTCGGCGGTTTTTGGATTTTTTAATTTTTTTCAATCGAAAGCTGAGATTTTTTCTAACGAAATATGTAAAAATGGAAATGGGCCAATAATGGGTTTTCGAGAAAATGTAAAAAATAAGCAAAAAAGTAGGTTTTTTTACATTCTCTTGAAAACCCATTATTGGCCCATTTCCAGTTTTACGTATTTCGTTGGAAAAAATCTTAGCTTTCGATTGAAAAAAATAAAAAAAATCCAAAAACCGCCGAAAGACCTCAAAAGTGAAAAATAAGACTTAATTTGGAAAAATGAAGGGTTAAAATTTTTTTTTTAAATTATTCTTTATTTAAAAAGTGCATGAAAAAAGCTTTAAAATTCACTATATATAAATTAAAATCTATTAAGTTGTTCCATAATTATACGAACTTGAAAATGACGGTGTCATTCAAAAAGTCAAAACTTCAACCCTCTCTACTTCATACAAATTTTTTTCAAAAGAGCTAATATTGCAGAGATTTGATATTATCATGTAGGGCAACAATTTACTAAAGTTATAGGATATTCTAATTTTTGACTGGGGTAGTTCAGGAATAATGCTCCATAGAAAGATTTAAATAGAATTCAATTCAATTATTTATTTATTTATTTATTTCAATTTAACGGGCAATGCCCTTTCATACAAAAGTATTTAATTAAATCTAATCCTAGAACAAAACTAGGAGCTAAATCGAATATAAAATTATAAATTTGTTTTAATATTAATTAATTAAAATATTAAATAAAAAATTTATTCCTTTTGAAATGTAGAATTTAATAAATAATGAAAAAATGAAATAAATACCTAGTACCTATATTTTTCTTTTAGAGAATTGAATAAAAATTTAAAATAATAATTTATGTCCCTGAAGTTCTGAACGTTCATTTAAACGAAATTTTTGTTACATGGAAATATTTTCAAGAATAACTTTTGCAACGCAAAATATAAAAGAAGAATTTAATTCTTAAAATATCAAAATCATTTTTTTGGTAAGCAAAACTTTATTTTTGGTCAAATTTGAATTTGTAAAATATTAAAATAATAATTTCGTTGATTTAAACGTTCAGAACTTAAAGGTCATATAATTTTTATTCCCTTTTATAAAGATAATTAATTTAAAATACGTAATAATTTTGAAAATCCAATTACTTAAAAAATTAACCTTTTTCAACATGTAAAATTTAAAGAAATTTACAGGGTCTCTAGCGAATTATCATTTTTATTTTCCTTGCAAATTGATAAAAATTTAGTAGCAAATTTACATTTAACAAATAATAGATGAAATTCTGTAAAAAATTATAAAGATTAAGAAATTATGATGAACATTAGAAAACCTACAGAACATAAAAATTTTAAGCGATAAGATAAAAAGTTAAAAATATTAAATTAATTAAAAGCTTAAAGAATAAAAAATATGATGAAAGAACGAAAAACTTGATAAAAATGTGAAGATATGAACTATGAAGATATGAAGCAATTACAAAACTATGTGAAAATTATGTTCATTTCTGAAGATTTCGCTTTTATGTAAAAAAAATATTTGCTTTCTCAAAAAGGAAGCTAAATTCGTTTTTCATTGTAAAACATTTTTTAAAATTTTTATAAAGGAATCATTACTTAAAAATGCCAATTAGAGTAGTTATATTAAAGACATCAAAATTAAAATTTTATTAAAAATTAAAAATTCCCATTATTTCTTCAAATTGAGAATAAAATGTATACTGTATACATAATTAAATTGATCCATTTTTACATATAGAATATTTTGTCCAAAGGATCTATGATTATAAAATAAAAATTGGAGAAGGTGTAAAAAGAAAAAGAATTTTAAATGAAAAAAAAATGAAAACTCATGATTTATTATTATGCGAATTTCCGGTCCATTATAGACTTTATATAGGTCAATCGATTCGTTTTGAGACAATATGATTTTTTATTTGTTAAGTTGTATTTTAAGTGTGAAAAAAAATTTTGTTAAGAAACGATATTTTTTTGTGAAAATGGTGCTTAAAAATATCCGATCTTTTTTTTTAAACATGAAAATTTGGGCTTTTCAGATAAACATAAGTCGATTTAGATTACACAGCCCCACAAAAAAAAAAGTGTCATGTACTTTTGACCGGAATACCCTAGCCCTATGTATTTTGACGCGCTGAACACGAATCCGAAGTCCATTTTGCTCCATCACGTCAGGATTTTTTTCTAACCTCAAAAAACATGTCGAATTTTGAGAGGTAGGCGATTTTTTAAAAAAATTTATGGATTTACTTCAAACTTGGTATCTGGGGGTTTTTTGGATCGCTGATTATGAATCTGAAGTTAGATTTTCAAAATTCAAAATGGCGGATCCAATATGGCGGACGAATTTTGAAAAAATTTGAAGATTTACTTCAAACTTGGTATCTGGGGGTTTTTTGGGTCGCTGATTGCGAATCTGACGTCATATTTTCGAAATTTTTATGAAATTTGGTATCTTCAGGTTTTTAAGTTGCTGAGTGTGATTTCGAAGCGAGTTTCTCACATTTTCAAATATGACTTCTATTACAATTTTATCATAAAATATTCCTTGGTAACAGATTGGATATGTTTGGTGCAGAAGCCAAATAAGAAAGTACATTGTTCCATTCTGCATCTTATTCCTGATAAATCTTCAAATTTTTTAAAAATTCGTCTGCCATATTGGATCCGCCATTTTGAATTTTGAAAATCTAACTTCAGATTCGTAATCAGCGACCCAAAAAACCCCCAGATACCAAGTTTGAAGTAAATCTTCAAATTTTTTCAAAATTCGTCCGCCATATTGGATCCGCCATTTTGAATTTTGAAAATCTAACTTCAGATTCATAATCAGCGATCCAAAAAACCCCCAGATACCAAGTTTGAAGTAAATCCATAAATTTTTTTAAAAAATCGCCTACCTCTCAAAATCCGACATGTTTTTTGAGGTTAGAAAAAAATCCTGACGTGATGGAGCAAAATGGACTTCGGATTCGTGTTCAGCGCGTCAAAATACATAGGGCTAAGGTATTCCGGTCAAAAGTACATGACACTTTTTTTTTTTGTGGGGCTGTGTAATCTATAGATCCACAAATACTCAGGTGTTTCCACAAGTTTGACACATGGAATTTAGATTACCACACGTTAGAAATTTTAAAATATCTTATACTTATGCAAATTAATAACCAAATATAACTTTTTTGTACAAGGGTACCTTTGTGTTGGCGAGCTACACTATCACTGAAAGAAATTACTTGGGTAATTTTACCTATAATGTTTTGGAACCAAAAAACCCAAAGATTTTATGGATTAAAGAGCACAAGATTTTCAGTAATTTTACCTAAAGCCTTTTAAACAAATACCCAATGATATTTAGATAAAAATACACAAGCTTTTTGGTAACTCACAACTACCCACACAGGTAATTGTACGTAAATTTAACAAACAGGTTGTGTATTTTTACCAAAATCTATTTAACACTAAGAGATCTCGAACTACTCGCAACTCCTGGGCCTAAAGCCCAACGCAACGTTCCAACCACTATCCTATACGCTCGTGAACTATCATTATATAAGCTACATCAGGAGGAAAAAGCAATGTCTCAAGTTATCACTATCTTCATATTAAAAACAACATTAAAAAATTATCAGATAAAAAGTTGTAATTAAAAAAATTATTGTTTAAACAAATTGTTGAAAAACTATACTAAAACCAATTAGAAGAATACTATAACCAATAGCAGGTATAATTTGTAATTTGTTGCTGTGACCAACGGGCTTTTATCACATGGTGCATGGACGTGATGAAAAGAAACGGTATGCCCCCAATACGTTACAACTTAAAACCCAGAAGAAACTCCCGGTATTCCGTAGAAACTAAATTTAAGCAAGTGGTGGGGGTATACCAATTCCCCTCAAGGCGTCTAAGAGATACCTGCACGTGACCAATAGCCATAAGTATGCAAAATGTTTTAGAGCCTAAGGAATAGCATAGTTTTTAGCTTATAAATATTCATAAAGTATTTATACGCATCATCCTTGTAAAAGCATGAATATATCCTGAGGATGTCCTGAGGATATCCTGAAGGATATCCGTAGGATATCCTTTGGTTTTGAGGAAGGCCACTAAACTTTACGGAAGAGTAACAAAGATTCATTGCATTTTGAATAGCAAGTGCTAAGTAGCCGAGAGGTTTAAGGCTACGCGTAAGCTTGGCATCCATCATAGTTAAGTAGGTTCGATCCCCGTATCCCATAAGATTTTTCCGATGCGTTTAACCATTAAATTATTATATATAAGGAAGGACATAAAAAATTATAAATAAGTAAATTAATATCTACTTTATTATAATTTTTTTCAAAAATATCCTTGGGATATCCTAAGGATATCCTAGGGATATCATGGGATATCCTTGGGATATCCTAGGGATATCCTGAGGATATCCTGAGAATATCCTTATTGCGGCGGCTTGGATATCCGCAGGATATCCTTTTGATATCCTGAGGATATCCTGGGGACATTTTCAGGATATCCTGACATTATTTCCGATATCCTGAGGATATCCTAGGGATATCCTTTTGTTGTGAGGGATAGGACTCGTGAGATTTAATACATTTTTTTTTAAATAAAACATATTTTTAAAATATTTTTATCTGTTCTAATCGACAGTTTATCTCAAAAGCTTCGTTTTTTGTGTAATGTTTTCCAGTTTTTATTGATAACTTTTGCGAAAATAATTTTTAAATACTTTCTCCACCCTTTTGTTATTTGGAACAGGAGTTTACATGTTCATTGTTTTTCAGTAATTTTAATCATTTTTATATTGAATTTTCACTGAATATTAATGTTATTGAGGTAAAAAATTTGATTTAAGTCCAACTTAGTTGAAGAAATAGGATATTTAGTTTTATAATTTCAAAAATTAATATTAATTTCCTGCGTATTTTAATGACACGTAAACTCCGGTTCTTCAAAAATAATTGAATTGTTTAAATTTAAAATAAAATAAAAATAATAGTGATAAAAAGTAGTCAAATCTATGCAGTATTCTGCAAAGACCTTTCTATTTTATTAAGTTTTTCTGCTATAATAATTTATTTTCTTTGATTCGTAAACTCCGGTTTCTGTAAACTCCGGTTCATAAAATTCGAAATACATAGGAATAGTGTTTTGTTTTTTATAAGAATATCATTAACCTGAGTTTTTAATCAAAATATTGATTAATTTCTGTATAATTATTTATGTAATTATACTTTTTTTAATTCGTGATCAAATGTTTCAAGAATTTTCTTTGATGTCCTACAAACATTCTCAAAAATTTTTTAAATTATATTTTAAAATAATTGTTTATCAATTATACATAAGAAATATTTAAGAAAAAATATTTTTTACTTAAAAATTTAATGTTATTAAAAGTTACTACTTTGTGGAGAATCACCCAATTATGAAAATCAACGGAATATAAAGTTTAGTGAATATTATAATAACAAAATTGTGTAAAATAATATTAAATAATTTACATATAAGAAGAAGATAATTAAAAAAAATCAAAAAATAAAAATACACATGTACAAAAAAAATCAAAAGTAAACAGAGATAAAATCTTAGAATTTTGTAAAAATAAAAAATTAAACAGTTTTAAAAAAGTGAAATTTCTTAGAAAAATTGTAAGAATTAAAAATAAGATTATTGTGAATATGAAAAATAATTAACATTATTGAATTATTTTGCATTAATTAATGTGAATTTAAGTTTCAATTAATTCAAATTTAAAAGTTTAATCAAATTGAAATATAAGTTAATTGACGATTGGAATTTATTTAATTTATAAGAACTTAAGGATATAAAAATGTAATACTATTTTTGGCTATCTTAATACCAAAAATTTTTATATCTAAGTTATTATGATAATCGGTATTAGCACAATTTTAAAAATTTTATATTGAATAAAATACTACCCACACAGCACCAGAAATTCCCTGAATTTCCCCTGAATATTGGTCCACATTTCCCGAATATTCGAACCTAATATTCAGGGAAGTTTCGTGGAAGCATCAAAATGTCCGCCATAAAGAATATTGGACGCTAAATTTCCCTGAAAATGTATTTCTAATTTTCAGGGAATTTCCGCATCTAATATTCCTAGAATATTCAGGGAAAGTTAAAAAAAATTTCCAAAATTTTTTTGATCTGGTAATTGATAAAAATTGTATGTCATATTTGGCACCCGTAGGATTCTAGAACATTAAAAACTACTGCGCAGCCGTAAGTGTCACAGAAACCAAGTTCGACCATTGCGCATCATGTACAGAAGATTTACGAATACTGTGAATATTGAAGGCATATTAGATGCGGAAATTCCCTGAAAATTAGAAATACATTTTCAGGGAAATTTAGCGTCCAATATTCTTTATGGCGGACATTTTGATGCTTCCACGAAACTTCCCAGAATATTAGGTTCGAATATTCGGGAAATGTGGACCAATATTCAGGGGAAATTCAGGGAATTTCTGGTGCTGTGCGGGTATATTAAAAGGTTTATATATCTAAAAGCTTGTCGCTTTTTTATAGCTTGCGATTATTTACATAAGGAATTAGACAACCGGAGAAGAATCATATATTTATAAATTTATTTCCTCTTTAGTAATGTATTTTAATAATTTTTAAATTATCTTCTTATTTATTTTTTTTAATTAAAAAAACGTCCGCAAATAGTTTAAAATTTTGAAAAGTGTTCCTACTTTTTTATACACATATTTTTATGTTACTGTTTCATTACTGAGTTGTTTTTATTAATTTTTCTTCATTTCTTTAATAATAAGCATGACATTTTTTATTAAAAAGAATTTTATCATTATTTTAATAGATTGTTTTCTTATCTTTTTACGTTCTTGCTTTTTCTTTAATTTATTATTTTTTCGTTGCTTTTACCTAATTTTCTTAATTTTATGATCATATGAATTTGAAGAAATTTTTTTTGAAATTTTCTTATTTATTTGACATAATTTATTTGATTTTGATTAAATGTTTTATTATTAATTATTTCTTATTAAATGTTTTCAGTTTTAAAAATAAACTACTGAAAATAAACATTTGCAGAGATTTTATATACTGATTGCAATTAAAACAACCATTTTTTATTTAAATAAAAAAATCTGATTTTTTGATTTCTTTAAACAAAAATCCAGATTTTTACTAGCACTAGCTAACTGAAATTTACAATAATTTATTTATTCGAAAATCTGTTTTTAAAATCCATAAAATCCATTTTCTTTAAGCTTTTTTTAAACATTTAAAATCACGAAAGAACAAAACTTGTGATTTTTAAAAATGTATTAAAATTTAAAATAAGAATTTTAAAGTTTACAAGTTTGTTAATTTATGATTAAAAATAATAATTAACTTGTGAACTTTTTAATTATGAAATTGGATTGACTTTAAAAATAAATTCTTTAATACTTTGTAATTCTCCTACTCTTATTTAAAGATTCAAAAACCAAATTGTCCCTACTGCAATTGAGAATTATTTAAAATCGTTAACTAACAAAATTTTAAGCAACTTTAATTGATTTTTTCTGTCACAGTAGGTATTAAATGTTCGAAACTTTGAATAATAGTTGAAAAATTACAAAATGTTAATTAAATATTCAAAATAATTTTCACGTTTTTTTAAAATTTTTGTCAAGTATCTAAACTCAAAAATTAATAAAATTTCTAATTTTCATTTTTTCTTCCAGAGAAAATGTAATTTTCGCAAGTTCAAAAAATGCTATAAGGATTTTCGAAATATTTCATAATTGGCTTCAAAATAATCTTTGGTAAAAATTTAAAATCATAAAATAACAGAAGTTTATAATTTATAACAAAGTATCAAGGAACTTCGTTCCAATTTTTCCCACTAACAGACTTAATATATGTATTTTACAACAGAATAGGTAAAAAAAATAGTGAATTAATCAAAGAAACCTCAAATAATAACGTAATAAATTAGGAATAAATTTTTAAATAAGAATTAACTGTTATAAAAGCAAATGTTTGATGACAAATGTTTCAATACTTGAAAAATGTGGTGAAAACGTTTTTAAATAAACCCGCCGTTTTGTCAGCCAATTAAATTACTTGCACCTCAAGAGAAAGATTATCCTTTCTATTGGCAGTCGCCTATGTAGCTCAGTGGTTCGGTAGTTAGTTTGCGTGCGTCGAACCCGGGTTCGAATCCCCATACCCCCAAATTTATTTTCAAAATTATCTTCGTAATGCTAAGTTTCTAAAGTTAATTAAGGCAACTACTTGTAAATAATATAGTGTAAATCAAGATTAATAATATTTTTTTTATTTTATATTTTTTTCAATGTGGATACTTCTCTGCCTCATTTGTGCCCACATTTGCGCCCACATTTGAGGCCACATTTGTGCCCACATTTGAGGCCACATTTGAGGCCACATTTGTGCCCACATTTGAGGCCTCATTTGTGGGCGCATATGCTGTTTCAAATCCGCTACCACATTTGTGGCCTCAAATGTGGCCTCAAATGTGGGCACAAATGAGGGCACAAATGTGGCCATTTTTTTTCAATAGGGTTGTTTATAACCCTATAAATCGAAATTAATGAAATTAATTTCAAAAATTGAAATTCTTTGTTACTTCTTTGTTTACACCTTACAGTGATTTCAAATGTGCTCTTTTAATCTGAATTAGTGAAAAACGGTCACTAATTCGAATTAGTGGAACTTTTTACTTATTTTTAGTCAATTTTCACTAAAACTTTAGTAAAGAATTTAAAAAAATTAGTAGAAATGTATATTAATTTGAATTTCTTCAGTGACTTTTCACTGATTTATTTTTAAAGAGATGAGTATTTAGAACAAAGGATTTGGTTTTATTTATTTAAATTATAAAGAGATTAATTTGGATTGAATAATCTGAACTATGTGTTTTCAAATATTAAATTTTCATTTTTTTTTTTCATTATAATGGTATTTATTTGGATTAAATAAAACTGAATCGTAAGTATTTAAAATGTTCATTTTATATTTTTCAATTATAAGGGTATTCATTCGGATAAATTTTCATTTTATTTTAATTGCATTTTTATTATAAAAATATTCATTCAGATTGAATAATCTGACGTGTGGGTATTTAAAAATAACTAGTTTATTTTTTCATTATAAAGGGATTCATTTGTATTCAATAACCTGAACTGCAGATATTAAAAAATATTCATTTTATTTTTTTTCCATTATAAAGGGATTCATTTGGATTGACAAATTTTTTAAACCTATATTCATAAGGATTGATTTTCGGGTAAAAGTAGGTGCTATCACCGGATACAAATGTATTGGACAGAAAACGTATTCAAAAATATTAAAATTTTTTAATATTTTTTAATTACTCTCTTCTTACTGGGTTCAGACGAATACGAGTTCGAGGAGTTAAAAATTTTAACAAATGCAATTTTGTCGATTTAAATGTTTTGGCAAATGTCAGTTTGATGATTTGAAAGTTATGACAAATACAAATTCGGGAAGTTAATAGCTCAGACAAACGCAAGTTCGGGGAATTGCAAATTCTGACAAATGCAAGTTTGTAGAATTACAAATTCGGACAATTAAATTTCGGCCAATTACAAATTCGGTCAATTGGGTTTTGGTGGAAATGTCCCCGACCCCATATGAAGAACAATTTCTTATCTATATTCCAAGAGCTGGATGGCCGAGAGGTACAAGGCGTATTCACGTCGTGTCGAACGTTGCGTGTTCGAACCCCGTGTGAGCCAAATTTTTTAAAGTATTTTATTTAATGTTAAATAAATATTGAAATAAATAATTGTAATATTACCTCAATATCATCGTAATATTACTTGTAATATTACATCAATATCACTGTAATATTACTTGTAATATTACCTTGAGGCGGACATTTCAATATCACGTCAATATCACCCCGTAATATTACGAATCTCACAATATGATGTCACTATGATATTCATGTAATATTACGTGCTGCTTGGGCGTGTGTAAGTGGTCTTGTTTATAAATCGGAAAGACACGTCATTTATCTTAATATTACTTGAAAAATTCTAATTTGTTCCTATTAACTTTTATTTACGTTAGGGAGATATATAAAAAACATTGTGACACTTTGAGGTTATATTTGATGTGCATATTTTCTTATTATACTTGAAGTGGGGAAAAAAGATAAGGTTTAAAGAAAAAATAGGAAAATAGTTCTGAAATAATTAATTATCTAATTAAATACAAAAAAGTTTATGAAAAAAACATAATTTGTTTTTAGGCTAAGTTGACAGGATGTTGCTGCACTTTATTATTTGTAACTTAAAAATTCACTTTTTTATCTTTCTTTGTCAAATTACACATATTCATTTTTAATTAAATGCACAATTCTATAGAAATGTACACTTTTTTTAATCTTAAATTTTCCAAATCAGATGGACATATTTAAATCTGCCGCGAACTCTATCAAAAGTTGACAAGTGCCGTATGTGGAAACACCTTTAAAGTATCAATTTCAGAATTTTCTATTTTTCTGTTTAAAAACATTATTTTACCACCCAAAACCTTATCAATCTTATTAACAAAGTTACACTTTGTCCTAATAATAACCCTTTTGCCCAATTTTCATCATATTTTGCCAATATTCAACAAACAACTCTACGGGAACGAAGGGGAACGAACCAGTACTCTGAAAGAACCCAGATTCCAGGCTAGGCCAACTCAATGTAAATTGTATGGCAAAACATTTTTTGACCTCAGTGCCCCTGGTGACATTACAGGGTAACTAACGCTTGTATGTACACAGTAAGATAGCATTTAATATGTGTGAGAGACGTGGGAAAATTCTCGGTTTTTAAAAATACTATTGCAAGAAGTCTAAATAAAATAAATTTTGTTTATTATTTTATAATTGTAGCAATTATATATTGTATTTAAAGAATATTAAATAATAATAATCTCCGTAAACTCCTGAAGTTAGTTAGTATTAATATTTATTCATCTTTTCTGTCCACGTTTTAATAACTGAAGTGAAGTTTGTCCCTGTTATTTTATTTTGTGCTGGTTTTTAATTGTCATTTGAATAAAAAAAAAGTTTCGAAAAATGATTTAAAAATTTATTATGGTTTTTAAAGAAGTTGAAAATATGTACACATGCAATAAATTTCCTAAATTTTCAGTTATTATCTCAAATTTAAATTATTGTCTTCAATTTTTTATTATGTAACGATTTTTTAATTATTTTCTTTTGCTTCAACATTATTTCATCATAATTTAATTTTCTTTCCCAATCTTAAATTATTTTCAGCATATTTCAATTATTTTTTTTTTTCAATTTTGAATTAATTTGATCATTTTACATATATTTTTCTCGATTGTTAATCATTATTCTCATTTTCTAAAATTATTTTCTAAGATTTTTAAGTATTTTTCTGAAAATTCAAATATTTTCTTCCATTTTTAATTATTTTCATTTGTTATCAGAATTTCAGATTTTTTTTTATTAATTATCGTAAATTTCAATTATTTTTAGCTTTCTTCTCTAATAGCACCAAACGTTTCATTAACGTTGCTGCAACGTTTCTGTGTAACGTTGCAAACGTTGCATTGCAACGTTACCAGCCAAGAAAAATAACGTTGCATATGTCATGGGGCTAGAAACGTTGCAGGGAAACGTTGCGGAACGTTAATTTGGAACTTTGAATAGGCATTCGGAAAATCGCAGTGCGGGTTGCGGAAAAGGCTAAATTTTTTTTTATTAATATTATTCGATGTTGATAATATGATTGCTTTTGTAGAACAATGGTCACTAAAATCAACTGCGCAGCTCTAATTGCGATAGAAAACAACTGCGCACAATATCAACATTATTAATTTTTAAATGGTCATTCAAAGTTCCAAATTAACGTTCCGCAACGTTTCCCTGCAACGTTTCTATCCCCATGACATATGCAACGTTATTTTTCTTGGCTGGTAACGTTGCAATGCAACGTTTGCAACGTTACACGGAAACGTTGCAGCAACGTTAATGAAACGTTTGGTGCTATTAGGGTTCCAGACTTTTCTCCAATTTTTAGTTTTTTTCATTTTATAAAATTAATTTCTAAAATTTTTTTAAGTATTTTTCTCAAATTTCTATTATTTTCTTCAATTTTTAATTATTTTTATTGGTTTTAATAATTTTCAAAAAATTTTACTACCCACACATCAAATATATCTTTTCTTCTTAATGCCTGAATTTTCCTCGAATTTCATGGTCACGAAATAGAACTCGAAATTTAGCGACGTGAATTTTTCATTATTCCGAAGCGTATATCCTATACCGTAAAGCGGGATTCATTTCAGTCATTTTCAACTCCGAAATGTTTCGTCAGATCAGCTGTAAGCTAGCAAAAACGAGTTCCCCTAGGTAGAATTCATTCAGTATATTTTGACTCTCTTTGAAATCCGTTGAGAACAATGTTGTGAACCGAATATTTTCAATTCTTTTTAATCCAATTATTCACTAAGGGCAGTTGATAAATATAACTATACTTATTGACTCCCCTCCTTACTCCGCTCGAAACCGGTTTTGAGAGTGTCACATTCCTAACTGAAAATGTGAAGAAAAGCATATGGCTCTAAATTTCCAACGAAAGGATTTATACTTTTTCTTTGTGTTATGTCGCTAACGGTCGCAGTTTCTTTTGGACTTTCAAACAGTTAAGTTCGCGAAAGTTTTGAATGTGTTTTCACAAAGAGCTTAAATTTTAATCAAAATTAAGTTTTATTAAAGGTACTCTTCTATTTAGTTAATAATATTCATTTCCTTAATTACTTTAAAAAGTGCTCATGTAGGTCTTAAGTTATAATAAGTTTATTGATATGTATATCCTAACAATAGCAATAATATGTTGTTTATTATTTCTCCGTTATTAGTATTATTAATATTATTATTATTATTGTTTTTGTGTATTATTATTGTATTATGAATATTATTATATCATTATGATTATTATTATTATTATTGTTATTATGAATATTATTACATTATTATTATTAATAAATCCTATTTTTTATACCTCAAAATAACTACACATATTTTAAAGACTACACATTGAAATTGATAATATTAAAATATGATGGATAATATATTTTAACAACAAGAAATTTTGACATTAAATGACTGAGTGTTAGTCATTATTTTTATATGAAATTAATAATATTGTCAAAGTAAATTTTTGCAAATAACTTATTTTATTTCCAATTATTAGTGATATACTATTATCATATTGTGTCAAACTATTATTATTATAATTCTTATTGTATAAACAAAGATTTTATAACATATATATTAATTAAAAATGGAAAAGAAAGATACTTTGTAGTCTGCTAAAAAATTTATTTATCGCTGAGAATTTTTTATTACCATTTAAATCTGCTTTAAAAAAGTTTTTACTGTATATATGATTTTAAAGGAATTCAGCTTGAACCACTTCTTTTCCTTTCCCACACAGCACTGGAAATTCCCTGAATTTTCCCTGAATATTCGTCAACATTTCTCGAATATTCGAACTTAATATTCAGGGAAGTTTCGTGGAAGCAGTAAAATGTCCGCCTAGAATAATATTGGGCGCGAAATTTCCCTGAAAATGTATTTCCAATTTTCAGGGAATTTCTGCCTCTAATATTCCTTGAAAATTCAGGGAAAGTTAAAAAAAATTCCAAAATTTTTTTTAATCTGGTAATTGATCAAAAAAATATGTTATATTCGACATCCGTGGGATTCTAGAAAATTAAAAACTACTGCGCAGCCGTAAGTGTCATAGAATCCAAGTTCGACCAGTGCGCATCAAGTTAAGTGAATATACGAATACTATGAATATTGGAGGAATGTTAGATGCGGAAATTCCCTGAAAATTAGAAATACATTTTCAGGGAAATTTCGCGCCCAATATTATTCTAGGCGGACATTTGACTGTTTCCACGAAACTTCCCTGAATATTTAGTTCGAATATTCGAGAAATGTAGACGAATATTCAGGGAAAATTCAGGGAATTTCCGGTGCTGTGTGGGTTGTTAGGAATTAAAATGTCACTGAAGGTTTGGTGAATTCCTCTAAATACCGTTTTAGGTTACTCCTAAAATGGACTTAAAGGAATAAAAGTTTACTAACATTTGTTCCGTTCCGCGAGTTTTAAAAAAGAGGAAAATTCAGGCACTAAGCCGCTTGTGCAGAAAGCTTGACGGGACAACTTGCGGCAAGTATAACCTGGTTGATAATTGAAAACTTTCCTCGCAAGTTTCAGGAAAGGTTCTAGAAAAGTTCGATTTAAAGGTAAAAAATTTTTTTTGTGTGGATTGAATGAATTTGTAACACATCATTGTGACCCCTATGGGAGGTTTAAAAAAATCTATTGCGCAGCCCTAGCTATCATAGAAATTAACTGCGCAAGGCCTCAAGTTGAAATTTGCAGTAAAAGTTTCCAGCAAGTTTCAAACGTCAAACTTTCTGCACAAGCGGACATTTTGTTGGTTAGGTCAAGTTTTCATAAATGTCAAATGCAAACTTGCGAAGTTTGCAGTGCCAACCCTACTGAAAAATCCTATATAGGATCCTACATAGGATCCTATATAGAATCCATATGGATTCCTATGAGAATCCACGTAGGATCCTATATAGGATCCTATATAGGTATTGTCCTATAGGAATCCATGTGGATTCTCATAGGAATCTATGTGGATTCCTATAGGTCGCCTATAGGACAAGTCCTATATAGGATCCTATGTGGACTCTCCTATAGGAATACATGTAGGATCTCATATAGGATCCTGCATAGGCGTCCCAAAAAATTTTTGTACACCCTCCTACATATGATCCTACGTAGGTTCCCATATAGGATCCTATATGGGAACCCATATAAGATCCTACATGGGTACCCCCAAAAAAATTTTTTGTACCCCTTCCTCATGCGCAGTCGTCTTTTACGTATTCTACAATACTTACGCCTGCGCAGTAAATATTTTTCGTCCTTATAATGGTGCTTAATGTATATCTAAATAAAGTTGTTAAAAAAAAACAATTAATTCTGTGTACATAATTTTTTTTGGGCCCCCATAAAAGATCCTATATAGATTCCTATATGGGAACCTACGTAGGATCCTATGTAGGGGGGTGTACAAAAATTTTTTTGGGACGCCTATGTAGGATCCTATATGAGATTCTACATGTATTACTATAGGAGAGTCCACATAGGATCCTATATAGGACGTGTCCTATAGGCGACCTATAGGAATCCACATAGATTCCTATGAGAATCCACATGGATTCCTATAGGACAATACCTATATAGGATCCTATATAGGATCCTACGTGGATTCTCATAGGAATCCATATGGATTCTATATAGGATCCTATGTAGGATCCTATATAGGATTTTTCAGTAGGGAACTTCGCTCAAACTTCAGGCAAGGAATTGTGCTGTGTGGGTAATTATCGTAAATTTCAATTATTTTTAGCATTCTTCCAGTCTTTTCTCTAATTTTTAGTTATTCACATTTTCGAAAATTATTTTCTAAGATTTTTAAGAATTTTTCTAAAATATCAATTGTTTTCTTCAATTTTTATTTATTTTCTTTATTTAAAAAAAAATTCTGTAGTTTTTTCAATTATCACACTTAAATATCATTTGATTGTTACAACTTATCATTGTTTGTATCATATTTTAATTATTTTCGTCAAGTTTTAAAATTTAAAAACATTTTTCAATTATTTTCCAAAATCTATTTCCTTCAATTTTCAATTCTTTAAATTTGTTTCATAATTTAAAAAATTATTTATTCTTTATCTGACTTTTCAATTATTTCATTATTTATATTATTTTTTATATTTTTTTTTCTCGTTCTTTTTTATAATTGCCGAAAATTTTTACTTATTTCTCTGTAATTAAAACTTGTTCTGCTCAATTTTAAATTATTTTTATCTTTTTTCATTTATTTTCTTTAATTTTTAATTATTTTTTATATTTCAATAAACTTCTGAATGTTTAAGTATTTTAGTCAAATTTTGTTTAACTTTCCTTTATTTAAAATATTTTATGTAATTTGTTTAATTATTTTCTCAAATTTTAATTATTTTATTTTATTTTTTAATTTATTTATCTCAATTTTTAACCATGTTTTTTCATTTTTCAATTATTTTCTCTAGTTTTTCATTATTCAATTTGTAATTTACTTTTAAGATTCTCAAGTATTTTTCTCAAATTTTAATTATTTTCTTTATGTTTAAAACATTTTTATGATTGTTTAAATTACTTTCCCCAATTTTTAATTGATTTAATTTTTTTTCAATTAATTTTCAAAATTTGCAATTATTTGTTTAATTTCAATTATTTTTTGCAATTCTTTTTAATTCTAAAATATTATAAATTTTGTCCTAAATAAATATTTATTTTATTTATATTAACTGATTTTTAAATATTATATTTAAAATATTTATTTTTCTTATTAGATAAATAGTATTTACCGATTTTTTATATTTATTATTGTATTTTATAATTTGAAAATGCATGAGAAACTAATCGCGCGCTTGCGCGCGTTTTATTTTGCTAGTTAGTTAAATAAAAGCAATCATGGTAAAGAAATAAATGATTTGTAAGTATATAAATAATTTTATGATAATTGAATATCATAAATTGTTGTGACTAAATATAATATTTAAATTTTTTAATATAAATAAAACAAGTTTCTTTTGAAAATGATAAAAAATATATCTATTATTTTAAAACTAATAAATTTTTATATTTATTTAATGTATTTGTTGAAAAATTAAAAAATGGGAGATAATAATTGAATATCATAAACTGTTGTGACTAAATATAATATTTAAATTTTTAATATAAATAAAACAAGTTTCTTTTGAAAATGATAAAAAATATATCTATTATTTTAAAATTAATAAATTTTTATATTTATTTAATGTATTTGTTGAAAAATTAAAAAATGCGAGATAATAATTGAATGTCATAAATTGTTGTGAGTAAATGTAATATTTAAATTTCTCACATGGCACACGTCAGTTCATACAGATTGAGATGACACTTCAAAATACGAAGGTTATGTTGACCCCTAAAATAGCGATCAGCGCCTCTATCGACTATACAGGTGAACTAAGTTAATTTGCCACAAAGTACAGGCGAGTCCGCCTAGCCTGCTTAAAGCCCAAAGCACAACGAATACGGTTACGGGAGCAGGGCATGTGATAATAAAGGACAGAGACTGTTTCTGTCCTTTTCTGTCTCATGCTCTGGTCCCGTAACCGTATTTCTATCTGCTTAGGCCTTAAGACTGACAATCATTCTTGCGTCACTTTAGGTGCGACGTGCCACAGTGGTCTGAAACACAATTCTAGCCGGACAAACAGTGTTGCCAGACCGTACCATAATTACACTGTAAAAAATAATACCTGCAGATTTACAGTGCAATGCATTTTAACGTTTCGCACTGTACAGTCGCGGCCATATATACCTTCCCTCGTCTACGCTTGTCTTATGCACGTGATCATATGCGTAAGACAAGCGTAGACGAGGTAAGGCATCAATGTCCCCGACTGTACATTCTGACTGGAGAAATTCAACGTCATACGTGGTAAAAGTACGGCTGTGTGGAGGAAAAACGTTCGTGTTGTATTTTTACAGCGTGTGGCGTTGCAGTATGACAGCCGATGTGATTTTCTACAAGCTAATCTTAAAAAAGTTATGTATCACCTTGGAAATAAATCGCTTCACGTGACACGTAGTAAAAATACATCTGGTTAGATATTTACAATGGGTACTAGAATTGGTGGTACACATGTTATTTATCGGTGTGAAATGTTGAAATTTAGTTTGAATGTGGAATTTCTGTCTGGGCTTAAATTTTTTTGTTTGGAACGAAAATTGTGCACGTATTATATTAATAAAATACAGTCTGTTGTATTTATAAAAATTCTTAATGGTATGAAATATGTAGCGTCGTTTAACCTATAGTTAAATTATCGCATCGTTAAAAAGAAGTTCCAAATGATCCAAAGTTATATACTAGGTTATAGATGATAGTTTATATTTCATAATTTTATATTAAATTTGATTATATACGTTAAACGTGAAAAGGTTTAATTCCGCATCCACATTTTTTGCATTGAATTATAGAATTTAGCGAGGATCAGCGTTGGTTCAATTTTCTTTCTGAAAGTGAGTATAACTTTACTTAAGGAGTAGGAATTTGATACATTCTCGGGATTTGCCACTCTTTTTCTAAAAAAAAAAAAAGTTACAATAAAAGTGAAGTTTTCTATTTCTAAAAGCAAAATAGTAGTTTTTAACCTAACTTCTTCTTATTCGTAAACAAAATGTAAATCGATACAAAATTTATGAATAGCACGTAGAATCACAAAGGGAATGTAGAAATACGGTCGCTTGTAAATTCACACTACAATAAAAATATACATACAGTCGGATCATCAATTTACAACGCACTATGTATTTCGTCGTAAGGTTCGCATTTTTACTACGTGTCACGTGAAGCGATTTATTTCCATCGTGTCACGATGTAAAAATACAACGAAATTTTTTACAGTGTATGGAATCGTACCATAATTTTAGCCCTTGTACCATGTACCATCCATAATTCATCACGTACCATAATTTTCACTTTTGCCCAATTTTCAAGTTATTACGAATTCAAATTTCAAAACAACCTTTATTTTGTATGTTACGAATCAGAAGAAGTGTAAAACCTGTAAGTCTAAAGCAGAAAGCGTTTAGCCAATAGGAAAGCTCTGTTAGAATTACTTCCATTAAACAAAATTTTCTTATTGGCTTAACACTTTCGCTTTTACATAGCCAATGAGACAGGACCTTAACAGCCAATCAGAAACTCAGTCTTCTTTCTTGTATCGTGTTTTTTCTATAGTTCTATTCTGGAAATATAGTTGATTACGAATCATTCAAGATTAGTTATATAGTTACGTAATAAGTAAAATAATATATTTATATTCCTACAAACTATTTTATGTTTTATTCAATTGTTATTAACAATAAAATATAAACATTTTTTTCTCGAGAAATCGTTTAAAAGAAGTTTGACAATTTGAAATTTGAAATTCGCGCTGCGCATACGTACAGTACTTGCGTACCATAATGTACCATAATTTTGGTAGGCTAAGGGCGCAATTACATGTCTGCGTCGAACGTTGCGTTTTTGCGTTGAATGGTGAGAGGGAGAAAGATGTGACTATATTCCTGTCTTTCTCTCTCTCACTATTCAACGCAAAAACGCAGCGTTCGACGCAGACATGTAATTGCGCCCTAAGGGCGCAATTACATGTCTGCGTTGAACGCTGCGTTCTTGCGTTGAATGGTGAGAGTGACAAAGATGTGACTATATTTCTGTCTTTCTCTCTCTCACCATACAACGCAAGAACGCAGCGTTCGACGCAGACATGTATTTGCGCCCTAAATCCACAATTTGTTTCACTGCATCTGGCAACACTGCGGACAAAACTATTTACTTAAAAACGCGTTGATAAAATTTCAAACCACTTTGTTTCTAACAGTTTTTGTGGTCGCTGATTACAAATTTAAAGTCAGATTTCAAAAACGAAAATGCAAAATTTTTGCCGAAATTTATAAAATTTAGTACACAGGGGTTTTCGGGTTCGCTGATTCCGAATCCGTGCACAATTTTCCAAAATTCAAAATGGCGGATCTAATATGGCGGACAAAAATTCAAAATTTCTGCAAAAATTTATGAAACATGGTACATAGGGGTTTTTTTGGGTCGCAGATTACGAATCTATACATAATTTTTCAAAATTAAAAATGGCGGATCCAATATGACGGACATTAATTTGAAAAAATTAGTGTATTTGAATAAAAATTAGGATTTAAGGCTTTTTGGTGTCGCTGATTACAAATCTACAGTCAGATTTGAAAAATTTTAAATGGCGGTTACAATCTGGCTGACATTTTCTTTAATAAAATAGTATATTTTAATCAATATTTAGGTTTAGGGCCTTATGAGGTTGCTGATTACGAATCTGCAGTTAGTGTTTCAAAACTGAAAATAGCTGATCTTAAAAGTCCTAAATTGTAATTTTTATCCAAATACACTAATTTTTTAAAATTAATGTCCGCCATATTGGATCCGCCATTTTTAATTTTGAAATATTATGTATAGATTCGTAATCTGCGACCCAAAAAACCCCTATATACCATACCACGTTTCTTAAACTTTTGCAGAAATTTTGAATTTTTGTCCGCCATATTGCATCCGCCATTTTGAATTTTGGAAAATTGTGCACGGATTCGGAATCAGCAACCCCGAAAACCCCTGTGTACTAAGTTTTATAAATTTCGGAAAAAATTTTGCATTTTCGTCCGCCATATTGGATTCGCCATTTTGAATTTTTGAAATCTGACTTTAGATTCGTAATCAGCGACCACAAAAACTGCTAGAAACAAAGTGGTTCGAAATTTTATCAACGCGTGTTTGAGTAAATAGTTTAGAATCGGGTTTCAGACCACTGTGCGCCGCGTCTAGGCCTGTCCGTTCGCGCACTACAACGTCGCGTACCACCCAATTTGAAGACAAATATTTTCAAAAGTGGCAAAAAGTGGCAAGAATCTTTTATGTTCATCGAAAGTTAACGTCTTAATTTACATTTCTCAATAAATAATTTTTCGGCAGTTGTCGGCAGCTCTAACTTATAGTATCTTGAATTTTGTAGTGTATAGATACAATAAATAGTTGCCTTCAGTACTTTTTTTTAATTAATAGGTTTAAAATTAGAGGAATATTTCTTAAAATATCTTACAAACAGTAAAACGAACTGTTAAATTAATATATACATTATTTAAGTATGTTAATTTAAATGGTCACTAGCTGGAAATAATTGAAGATATGACCCTGTAATAAGAGGGTTATTGAGCAAGCGTTTTGGCTAGCTGAGCAAGCCCTCTGCTCAATTGTCCTAAAGGTACTGGCACATGTAGGAGAACAGAAGAATAGTGGAATAGAATAAACCAATCAGGAAATGCTTTCCAATGTAACCAATTATCTGATTCGGCTATTCTATTCCTCTATTCTCCTATTCTTCCACATCTAACGAAATATGGACAATTGGGCTGGTTGCTCATTCACCCAATGCATTGAGTCCGATAATCCACAAGGTATTTCGAGCTTAAAACTGGAGAAAAAGTGACTTAATATTGATAAAACACTAAGAAACGTTAAATTAAGCATAAATACACAAAATTAGATAATAAAAATACGTATATTAAGAATAAATAACATTTCAGAAAAGTCGTGATTTATTGACACACTAGGGAGCAGAACACCTGACTAGCAGAATAGACGTAGCCAATCACAATTTAGTCTCTCGCGGTAGAAAGATTTTGATTGGCTACGTCTATTCTGCTAGTCAGGTGTTCTGCTCTCTGAGTGTCAATAAATCACGTCTTTTCGAAAATGTTATTTATTCTTAATATACGTATTTTTATTATCTAATTTTGTGTATTTATGCTTAATTTAACGTTTCTTAGTGTTTTATCAATATAAGTCACTTTTTCTCCAGTTTTAAGCTCGAAATACCTTGTGGATTATCGGACTCAATGCATTGGGTGAATGAGCAACCAGCCCAATTGTCCATATTTCGTTAGGACAATTGAGCAGAGGGCTTGCTCAACTAGCCAAAACGCTTGCTCAATAACCCTCTTATTACAGGGGAGTTTTACGGCAAAATCAACTATAAGCGAGGCTGACACGGTTAAGACCATGATACATCAATAAAAAAAATGTTTAACGGCTGAAATATTCTAAATCAAACACATTAGATATAATAGATCATAAAATCATTAAAGAAAAATTTATTTGAAGACATCAATTTTTTGACTTTTGGCCAGCTAGATTCGACTCTCAGACCACTGTGCGTGGGTACAACGTGAAAATCGTTTAATTCTCTATTTTGGGACATTGACAAACGAAAAAATCAGACTGAGAAACTTCTGAAATAAATGATACATCCCATTATGAGACTAGAAGATTTAATTTTTCATTATATATTAAAATAAAGTGTTTCTTTTGTAACTCAACGTTGTAAACCATTACGACGGTGACTACCAGATGATATCGATCTGTAGATTATGTTTTTACCGACCGATTATGACGTCACATTAAAATACTGTCACGTCCCACGTAAAAGCAATAGGGACTTTTTAATTTATATTTATTTGAGTTCTTTTATCTCTACTAAAACACCAAAGTGTATACCCTGTAAATAGGCGGGATATTTGAAATGACTTAAAATAAAAACAACAAGAATACGTTAAACTTGAGATTTAATAAGACTAATTCTTTTGAAATTTATAAGTGTTGACAGATTTAAGTTTCTCTCATGAGAGTTACAAATGGTCTGACGAGATGCTGGCGGTCGCTGAGGTCCTGTGGTCCCCATTTTGGGATTTTGAGTCCGTTGAGTGGAAGGGATGAACTATCCCTTCTCTGGAGTTTTCCATGTGACTAGCTTGAGCTTTTTCGCAGTGAATTTTCTTACTCACACATAACCCAAACATAATTGTTATTAATTAGACAACAACAACAATTAAATATTGTTGGACTTGAATTTAACTGACAAATACATTAATGATAATGACATTAATTTAGGTGATTCTCATAAAACAGAATCTTGTTATAAATATAGTAACATTAATAAATAATTAACGAATTGTTTATTAATTCGCATAAATAAGTTATTAAATCTCTATCGATTTCAACGCATAACATTTTTATTGATTAATATACGATGAAAATATTGTTAACAATGGCAATTAGAATTAATTTCAATTTAATTCGTTCTAGATAAATTATTAATCCATATTTTGATTAATTTGTATCAATTATGGCAATTAAACGGTAGCTATCATGGAATTTGAGTCGACCCAAATAGTTATTAGTAAGTTCCGTTATTTTCATTAAAATATATTCGTTTTCTGAAAATGTTATTAATTTAAGGTAACAAATTTCTTTTCAATTATATTTTGCATTCTTTATGAGTTTTTCCCATCGGTAAAAACCATGTTTTATTGCCGGAAAGGCCCAGAGCCCCACGGTCCAGATTTATGATGACCAGAAGTTTATTTCCGGAATTTCCGATTGTAAAATTAAAACCCCTTTTGTTGTCGAGTACGTGACTATTTCTAATTTTCAAGATTATTAAGGTTTAATGGATATTTTAGAAAAGATTTAAAGAACATAAAAGGAATGTATTGTTGAATATTATTAAAATATCAATAATATATTTCTATTTAATAATTCACATTTTACCGGTTACTATCTAGTTACATTCGTTAACGTTGTTTTAGCGTTTTCGCTAGTGAAACATTACGTGACGTTAGGCTGCTGTCACAATACTCAACACATACATACGTAGGGGCTTCCGTATTCATGGTCTTTCTGATCCCTGAACTCTACGTTTGCAATATACGCAACCCTGATTTCACGTGTGCTGGACCAATTGAATGAAACCACGATCCCAGTGGCTTTAGGATAGCGCTTATGATGGATGTTTACTATTATTTATTATTGTTCTATGCATTTTCATATAACCTTAATATAGATGATAATTTTTTAGAAGTAAAGACAATTTGTGGATTTTAATATCATTTGTAAAATTACGACTTTATTGGCGCTTAAGTCATGTTTCACTGGGCTTTACTTCTAGTTTTGTTGGATATCTTTTTTTATGGTTTGTATTTTTAACCTTTGGCTACTTATTATGATAAATAAAATTTTGTTAGTGCAGAAATTGAATTTGTTTCATCTAATTTACTAACCCCTTGACTGTGGAAAACGCACAAAGCACATTATTTATTACGTGTATACACGTCATCTACAGTCAAGGGGTTAAATTTATTGTAGCTTTGCAAAATCAAATTGTTTTAGATATAAATTTACATTAAATAGCAGTATTACTTAAAATTGAAGTAACGTTTCTATTCAGTCAGTTGAAGGGACAAATTATTATTTGGCTACCGTCAACCGAGTTATTTTGTGCACAAAACGCTCTTTTTCCACTATGCTTTATTAAAATTCAGAATTTGAAAAAATTTAACTATTCAATTCTGTTCTGGACATCCTTCTATGAGTTAGCCGACGAGAAATTTTTTTGTCTGAGTTATAGAAACTCAAAGTTGTGTCAGTGGGGCTATTTTGTGCATCGAAATTTGTTTATTTATAAAGTTGTGTAAGAAAATTTTTTTTATCGTTTTTACTGTATGAAATATTTTTTCTAGCTATTCTAGTGTAGAATAAAGAAACCCAAAGCTAGAAATATATTTTTTTTTTTGTAGGAATTGTTCAACTAATTTTAAAGCAGGCTTGAGTCCGTAATAAGTCTACTTCACTATAGAATTTACTTTTATAGTGAATCAGACTATTTACGGACCCAAGCCTGTTTTAAAGTACCTAAAATACTGGAATTTAACAAAAATGTAGACTTACAAAAAAAGTTATTTCTTTAAGGTATTTTGTCGCGTGGATGCTACAGGGTGAAAACCGATCAAAAAAAGGACAATAAATAAACTTGTATATCAGCTCATTTGCTTTCTTATGATCTCTTCTAACGTAACGTAAATAGTTTTCATGATTTTCAATCATGTACTATAAGTTCTCGTCATGTGATGTTGATACGTTTTACACATTTTTCAGTGAAACTACATAAACTCAAAAATTTTCATTTTTAACATAATGTATTTTCTATTCAGTACTGTCAATAAAGTTCACTTTTTTACATTCTCATCCTAAATGAGAAGGTCTTCAATTTATGCGATTTTGAACTTTTGCTAAAACCTACATTTCTCGACGTTTTGAGACCTCCTGATTCCAAAAAAATGGGTTTTAGCAAAGTGTATGTCGGTCTGTCGGTCTGTCTGTTTGTAGACTAAAATTTCGGGATCGGATAACTTGAGTAAAAATTATCGTATCAACTTCATCTTTGGTACACATTTTCTAGGTACAAAAATGCAGGTCAAGTTCGTTAGCCAGCTATATCCGTCAAAAAATTATAAAAAATAGAACATTTTCAAAATTCAAAAAAAAATTTTCCCTATTTTTTTTCTTTAAGAACAAGTAAAATCAAACAAATTTCGTTTATAAAAGTTTCCGATATAATGCAAACCCAAAAAGATACGAGTCTTTTAAGTTTTACAGTTGTATAAAAGTCTTGTTTGGGTTGAAGATGGGGGGGGGGGGAGGAACTAAAAATCGGTCACAAAACTGTTGACACATTCTCATATCACTTAACTAAAGTAGAAATTAACAAAAAACTAACCATTTAATTGCTAAAAACCTGGAAAATCCTCAAAATACACTTTACACATGCAAAAAAGTGAACTGTACGTGGGTAAATCCTATACAGAAACTCTATTATTTTTCAAAAAAATGAATAAACTCCCGGTTTTTTCTTCCTATTCACTTTCATTCATCACCCCTAATAAAACTGCATAAAAAAATAGTAACTTTTTTAAAAATTTTTGGAAATTTTGAAAAAATTTATTTTTACATTCTCATCCTAAAAGAGAAAGTCTTAAATTTGTGCGATTTTGAACTTTTGCTAAAACCTACATTTCTCGACGTTTTGAGACCTCCTGATTCCAAAAAAATGGGTTTTTTTTTTTTATAAGTGCCACATACGTCTTGCTTTAAAGGAAAATTTGAAATTCGCCTAGCCTTCACAATCATTATTAATATTTTGAAATTTAAATCTTCGAGAAAATTGAAGTTCTTTTAAATTTAAAACATTTGTGAATAATATATATTATTATGTCGTTATTAGTAATATAATAACAAGAAATTTTATCTAATGAATATGTGAAATTAACCATTTTGGCATAAAAGGAATAATGACACAGACACACTAGTGTATTTCTATATGATTTTTTGTGCTGAATCCGAATCTGAAGTCGGAAGTTTTAGATTGGCTAAAGTGTTCGAGTTAAACTTGAAAACTGTTGAAAAACACGAATTAGAGTCAAATTTAAAAAAAAAATTTCGCCTAGACACTACAATAGTGTATTTCTTTCTGATTTTGGGTGTTGAATTTGAATTTAAAGTCAGATGTTTCAGATTGGCTAAAATTTTTTAAAATACTTTAAAAATCTGCTCAAAAACACGAATTTGATTCTATTAAATGGAAATAAATAAATTGAATTATTCCATTGTATTTTTTCTTTCTGCATCTTAATCTAAAGTGAGAATTGTCAGATTGTCTCCATTTTGGTATCAATTGATTCGTTAAAAAAACTGCATGTGATAGTTATAGTTTAAATCATTTTTTAAAATTATTAAAAAAAAAAAATTCTTAATAGTAACGGATTTTTCTCATTTTAATGCAATTTGACCTCTTCTATACCCAGTTGAAAAAACTTGTACAAGATCTTGGGCAATTATTGTACAATTTCTTGTACCTGATCAGTGGTATAAACTTCTACAAGACCTTCCAAGAACATGCATGTGTTCTGCATGAGAAATTGGAACATGTTCTTGTACAGGTTCATGTATAAGATCTTGTACAAGAATACTTACTTGTACAAGGAATTGTATAAGAGTAAAGCTTCCTGAAGTGGCCCCCTAATTTGCAAACATGTAATGAAATTTGACATTAATGTTATATTTCTGTACCACAATATCAGAGATATTTTAGGTATAAATATTTTTTTAAAATTCAAAAATTTAAAAAAGTTATAAACATTTTAGTTTTTTTGTAACATTTTTCTTTAAAATTTGTATTTGCGATGCATATTTATGAATTTTAAAGAAATTTATATATTTTATATAGAATAGTATAAACTTTAAAAAAAAAAATATCTGCTTCAAAAAATATCTTTTTTTAATAAAAAATTAGTTACTGTTAATAAACAAATTAAAAAATGAACATGTTCTGCCCCAGCTAGAAATTTATTTCAAAAATGTATCTAATCTATATAGATTCAAGTTCACTTTACAAAAATAAAATATTAGTTATTTCTATTTTTGGTGAAACAGCGTTTAATTGTTTATAACGGTGCGCGAAGAATGTCGCGTAAATGACAACGCGTGGCGCGGAGTTGGTCATCCGCCTTTCATAGTATATTTCATATTTAGTTTAAAATAATTAAGATAAAGTTAATATGTGTATAATGGACTATCTGTCTTCCTTATTTTGTTTATGAAAAATAAACTTCTATTGTAAAATACAAATATAAATGATAAAAAAATTATCTCATACAAAATTCCATTACTTTCATGGTTTTTTCGTAATCCAGTTCTACACAGTTTTTCAATCTTCCGAAAATATTTCGCACAAGAGTTGCCCTTTAGTTAGTTGTTTACTATTTTTCCAAGTACACATTGCACGATGTGCCGAAAAGGATTTTAATTAAAAGTGTTTTGTATATAGGATATTTTTATTGTTTCTTGCTCCCTCATTTACTACAAACTTTTTAAGACCAAAAACTTGATTATCCGTCTGGCGCTTTCGGAAAATTTTCTTTATATGCCAGAAATATTTTTAGATTAAAAATAAGATAATTCTTGATTCAATTTTTGATGAATATTATATAAAAAATGTCTTAATCTGAATAATCTTAATCTGAATATAATGGTCTGCATATTTAAATATTAAATAATTGTTTATTAAATAAAATATATTTTACTATTGAATTGTATAATTTATTTAATTATATTATATTCATATTATATTAAAACTGTAACAAACAGGATTACGAAAGAACCACGAAAGTAATGAAATTTCGCATGAGATAATTTTTTTTATCATTTATATTTGTATTTTACAATAGAAGTTTATTTTTTATAAACAGAATAAGGAAGACAGATAGTCCATTATACACATATTAACTTTATCTTAATTATTTTAAACTAAATATGAAGTATATTACGAAAGGCGGATGACCGACTCCGCGCCACGCGTTGTCATTTACGCGACATTCTTCGCGCACCGTTATAAATAATTAAACGCGGTTTCGCCAAAAATAGACATAACTAATTTTTTAATTTTGTAAAGTGAACTTGAATCTACATAGATTAGATACATTTTTGAAAAATATTTCTAGCTGGGGCAGAACATGTTCATTTTTTAATTTCTTTATTAACAATAACTAATTTTTTATTAAAAAAAGATATTTTTTGAGCCAGATATTTTTTATTTTAAAGTTTATACTATTGTATATAAAATATATAAATTTCATTAAAATTTATAAATATGCATCGCAAATACAAATTTTAAACAAAAATGTTACAAAAAAACTAAAATGTTTATAACTTTTTTAAATTTTTGAATTTTGAAAAAATATTTATACCTAAAATATCTCTAATATAGTGGTACAAAAAAATAAAACATTAATGTCAAATTTCATTACATGTTTGCAAATTAGGGGGCCACTTCAGGAAGTTTTACTCATAAGATATTGTACAAGAACACTTACTCGTACAAAGTCTTGTACAGGTTCTTATACAAGTTGATCTTTTCTATGATATGATTAAGATTTTGTATAATTACTTTCATATAACAATGGCCGTGAGGTACTAAAGGCGTTCGTTTGACGAGTTCGAAACGGGTTGAGGGTTCGAAACTCGTCAGTGGGGATCATTCACATATCACGTGATACAAATTTGAGCTAATTTCAACCCCCTCCCCCCTCCTCGTGATACTTTTTCTATTGCTAAAAAATTAAATTTCCATGGACCGTGATATTTTGCCTACCCCCCTCCCACCCCTAAAGATATCACGTGATATGTGGACGACCCCAGTGTTGTTTTTTTCTTTTTTGAATCTGTACAAGAACCTCTACAAGAACATGTACAAGGTCTTGTACGAGTAAGTGTTCTTCTATAAGATCTTATACATGTTCTTGGAAGGTCTTGTACAAGTTCATGCCACTGATCAGGTACAAGAAATTCTACAAGAACTTGTCCAAGATCTTGTACAAGTTTTTTCAACTGGGTATAGTCACTACAGTATCCCTTTCTATTTGAGAGGATTTTCCTCTTCTATCCTCTTTTGTGAAATATCACATTAAAATTCATAACACTGGCCTACATGGGTTTTGCGAATAAGATCGGACCTAGTGTTTCCGAAGGGATTTTTCATGCTAAACACGAATCTGGTTTCAAAAACTTTCCATCACGTCACGTTTTCGTGAAAATAGGGGTTGAAACCCCTAAAAACAGTGTTTTTGTCAGTTTTTGAAAAATCGTGGGGCAAAATCCTGACGTGATATAAACTTTGCTATTATCAGAAATTAAAGGCTGAAACAAGCCCTTTCAAATAAGCTCTATGCCAATTTAATCGCATTCGCCCTTAGAGCGGGGGGTGGGTTTTTGTCTAAGGGTGGAGTCAAAAATGAAGGCACCCATAAGACATATGTTGTACAGTGATGGTCCGACATATTGAATCCGTTATTTTGAATTTTTAAAATGTAACTGCATATTCGAAATCAGCGACCCTCAAAACCCCCGAGTAACGAATTTCAAGCAAATTCGATCAAATTTTAAAAAAGTGGTCCGCCATATTGGATCCACCATTTTGAATTTTTAAAATATAACTGCATATTCGTAATCAGTGACCTTCAAAACCCCCAAGTAACAAATTTAAAAGCGATTACAATCAAATTTTAAATAAATACATTCCTGTCTTCATTTTTGACTCCCCCCTTAGACAACCCCCCCCCCCCCCCCGCTCTAAGGGCGAATGCGATTAAATTAGCATAGGGCTTATTTGAAAGGGCTTGTTTTAACCTTTAATTTCTGATAATAGCAAAGTCTACATCATTTCAGGATTTTGCCCTACAATTTTTCAAAAACTGCCAAAAACGCTGTTTTTAGGGGTTTTAACCCCTTTTTTCTCGAAAACGCGACGTGATGGAAAATTTTTGAACCCAAATTCGTGTTCAGCACAAAAAATCCCTTCGGAAACACTAGGTCCGATCTTATTCGCATCAAAAAAATTGAAATTTGCAGGGCAGTGTAATTTGTCATAAACTTGATATTTTTTTTCATAAAAAATTTACCTGTTTTAAAATTAAACTATATAATTTCCCAAATATATCTTAAGTATCAGATTTTTTTATTATTTTTCAATTCTTTATACTATTAAATTAGGTTGAAGTTAAACAAAAGAGTGGCTATGTGTCAAAAATCCTTTTCCTCTTGCAAAATCCTCTCACAAATAGAGTAATAATAGAAGAGGAATATTCCTCTACTTACGAGATAATTTTTTTTCGGTGTTTGTTGTAAAAAATTATTATTAATTATTAAAAATCTTAGAAACTCCAGAAAATGAAAGAATACTTGATATAAACTTAAGCAAAGTTCTTTGCGTAGTCCAAAAATCGTACGAGGCTTCGAGCTCGAGTATAAAATAAGAAGAAAAAACATAGGCAAAGTCACTCGCGTGTTATTTGTATCAAAAACGTGGTCAAAGCTGAGCGCTGTATACGAAATAAAAACTACGCAAACGCCATGCTTGTAAACCCATGGCGTTTGCCTAAGTTCTCAGTGCAGTATCTTGGCGATTTCATTTTCCTATTTTTGCTGATATTCGTGTTCTTGAGCACTTGATGGATCTAAACTCAACAAATCAAGCCAATCTGACAATTCTAACTCCAGATTCGGTATTAGGGCGAAAATTTACATAGGAATACACTAGTGTAGTGTCTTGGCCATTACACTTTTTTTGTGCCTTTGTAATTTATTATACTGCACGCAAATAAAGTGTCTATATTATTTTAAAAATAAAAAAATACATAGTAATACTTTGAGGGAAAAAGGCGTGTTTAAAGTATTAATACTTACTGATATATCGTGTTAACGTGCAATTTCTGTTTGTTAGACATTGCTCTTAATTGTATTCTAAATTTGAGTTTAACCCTCCGTCTGACACCTATTCCGTACCCTTCGGACCGACACCTGGGTCTGGCTGGACCCCTGTACATTTATATTCATTTGTATACAAATATATTTTTATTAAATTTAAACTACTTAAAAATTTACTATTTTCATTCGCTAACTGACTTCTTGCTTGTTTAATTAATCAAATTTAACAGAAAAACTACGATTTTAAGTGATATTTTAGTTACTGATTCACAGAGTGGATAAGCAAAAAATTAATTAAATTCCAATTTATTCAGATTTAGAAAGTGATAAAGGTATTCAAACTCATCTTTTTAGCAAGCAAGTATATATTTTTGATTTCATACCTTTCTTAGTGGTTTTGACATAAACTGAATTATTGACAGGTAAACAGAACCTGTTTGGTGACACAAAACTGACCATGAAGATTGTCATATTTTATAAACACAAGTAAATGTTATTTCGAACAACAGCTAAACTTAAAGATTTTAACTTTAATCAATCGAATTAATAAATGCAATAAATAATAAACACTTTAATTAATTCATAAAAATTAAATATTTAATAATTAGAACCATAAAATATTTTAATTTTATCAGTTGTACAAAATAACATTTTGAAAAATGTACATATAGGGTGAATGATACAGTAGTCGACCTGTGATTCTGAAGTCGGCGACAACTTTCAGAGCGTTATAACTTCTAAACTATATTAATTTGGTTTTACTTTTTAAAATTTTAGTACAAAGTTAATTTGCCTTTTTACTTTATTACTTAATTTGAAATATTTTAACACTTTATTTCTAAAAGAAAATAAATGTTTGGCCGACTCTTGATACCGGCCGAACTTACTAGCACTTACCCTATATTTGTACATTTCAAACATTTCAATGTTATTATAGATGGATCCGAATTCATTCCAAATTTCCCGCTTCTTTTTGTCACCCTTTTCCACCTCTTTTCGAAAATTTTCATAAGATTAAGGTTATGTCAATATTTTTATATTTTAAATCTGAACTGTGTACACCAAAAATTAATGTAATGTTTGACGAACAAAATATATATATTTTCTCTGACGGGCGACAAAAAGTATTCTTGTTATATCGCCCGTTAACGGGCGACGTAGCCACTTCGATGTTTATATAAGAATCTTCAAAAAACTGTTATGCCCAAATCATACTGACTCAATTTGAAACATCGAAAAGTATGCAAATAATTTTAAACAGAACATGTATACTGATCAAAAAGCAATTAATTTACTGATTTACAGCAGAATTCACTAATACATTAAAATATTGCTGTTTTGAAACAGATGTATATTGTGGACTAAAGAAAAAGCAAATTTTAACTGTTTTAGTTTTTGAGAGTACAGTTGTGTTAACGTTTGGCTTAAAACTTCAATGCTTTTTTTTCTTTTTTAATAATTACAGGAGTTATTTTATCGACTTTGTTAATTTGATTTGTTATTTCAAAAACTCACTGTTCTGTTTAGTCTATTTTACACTTCTTTCAAAATAGGAACACACATACGAATATATTCTTGTAGGTGTGTAAATACTTACGGCAAGGGTTTAAGTAACGAAAAAGTACAACGAAAAAGTGAAGAAGGCCGTTTGCATAATTAAATTGCATCAAATTCTGAACGTTTTCAAGCACAGTGCACAAGGCTCCAGCCAGACCCGGGTGTCGGTCCGAATGTGTATTTTTAAAATCCTTGTAATAATCCTGTATAAGTATTTTTTTCTTCTTTTTATTTTTCATAAATCAAAAGCCAATTAAATTTTAGGAAACTACCTGAAAGCACAAGTCTCTAACTGAATTAGAAATATGTTTAATTAACTATTAAAAACGAAAAGGGTCTGGCTGGACCCAGGTATCAGACGGAGGGTTAATACTATATTGATTTGAAGACTTGTCTTACTCAATCATGGAATTGTATCGAGGCAGGAGTCAACTAATATCAATAAGTTCAAACAGAAATTTTAGTGTTTTTAATTACGTTTAGGTGCAACAATCCTTTCCTTTGAGGATTCAAGTAACTGAGATTTTTCTTTTCGCTCCAGTATATCGCAAATATTCCGGAAAGTATTAGTATCGAGCGCGAGTGCCGTGATGAGAATGTATTCCTTAAAGGCGTAGAACTTTAAGACAAAAAAAGTTTTATATTTTAAGTGAAAACCCAATTTAGAATAGCACTAACAGGCCAAAGATTAAACTGGCTCATGTCACAGGGAAAGTATACAATTTCGATAACAAAGAGCTTGTATTACATGGTCGAAGCGTGCAGCCCAACGGAAAGATTGATAATGATCGGAGCGCGTAGCGCGACGATTACTAAAACTTCGGAGTGCGAAGCGCGACGACGACCCTCACGCGCCCCGAGGCGCGCTGAAACTAGCAAGCGAAGCGAGCCCTGCGCGGGGAGCGCGCGATGAGAATGTGATGGTGCGCGAAGCGCGATGTCAGATATTTTTTAAAGCATTTGTTTTATCTCAATGCAGGCCCGGATTTACCAAACATGGGGCCATAGGCAGACGCTGGTGGGGGCCTATGCAAGGAATGGATTTTTCCGAAATTTACTCAAGTCGAAAAATCAGTTTCAAAACTTGACACTTTTTTAATGAGCAGGCTTTTTGAATTTCTAAAAACTTACAATTATTCTATAAAAGTCCCAGTAAGAAGAGAGGAATTGAAAAGTATTAGAATTTGTTAATACTTTTGAATACCTTTTTTGTCCAATACATGTGTATCCGGCGATAGCATCTACTGTTACGAATCTGAGTAAAATTTTTATTTATGAATTTAACAAAAGTTAATGAAAAGTTCTCTAGCTAGATCGCCTGATAAGAGAACTAAAATAAAAAAAGGATAAAGTAAAAATTCTTTGGATGTCGAGCTTAGAAATAGAGCACGTATCTCCAAGGTCGCTGACGCAAGCAACCCTGTGTCGTGCTCATGCCTAAAGAAGAACGAGTGACTTTTAAACCGAAGTTTCTTTTATTACTTTAATTCTAATAGTTATGATTAAATTATTTTATATGCGAAGGAAAGAAATGGAGATAAATATTTTTTTAGAAGGATTTTCTAGAATCTATACAATCCTTAAATAGGAGACTCCCGAAAAACATCATTTTTTTATAATGGGAAATGCTGAAGTTTTACTCCAGACTAAAAGAACCAAACAATTAATTATTCTTTTTCTTCTTCTTCTTCGCACTATTCGTAATAAGAGTGCAGGCTGGACGATACCTGTGTGCACTTACACCATGTCGGATGGCTGCTGGCCGTGCGAGAGTATATGTTCGCATACACTGCTGTGGGAATGACCCATGACTAACCTCGTCGGCCATCATGAATTTTTCTTCTTCTCCGTCTTAATGATTGCAATGCTGCGCTGATCCACGTGCTTATGTTGACATCAAGCACGTGGACCTACTCCAATAAAATCTGCGCCTACAGAGTGAGAAACAGAATCTTGTGTCAAACTCTCGACACACATTCTCTATAAATTATCGAGAATTAATCAATCACAAAATTTGATTTATTAATTGCTCGTACCTCAATTATTATTAATTGACGATTAAAAAAAGAGGAGAAAAGAAAATATAACTAATTGATTGATGGAAAAATTAATCGATTGAGTTATTGAAAATATAAATAATTTGATTGACTGAAATCAATCGAAATAAAATTCACTATGTGGGGCTGGAGACTTGGATGTGTTGCCGATTTAGCATTTTTTTGATCCGCTTGGCAACACAAATAGCCAGATTGCAATTTTTATTGAATCCTCTTTCCCCGTCCTAAAGTCTTTCGATTTTTCCATAACCAATTAAAATTGTCCACACCTCGTGTCCCTTCTCTACACCCAGTTTTGAGGTTTGGGTAAGATGATAAAATTAATTTCGCGTACGAAAATTATGCAGTTCCTGAATCGACGCGAACTTAGCTCGATCAATTACTCTCGCCCGTCTAGCGAAAATTCGACTTGGGTGCGGTACTTAACAGGGTAGGAAATTGGGACAAGAACAATTTCGGACAAATTATCCAAAGATTAAGTTTTTAAAAATTCCGTCAAGTCAAGCAGACGTTAAAAAGGGGGAAATAATTTATTTATTTATTTTATTTTCACCAATAATTATCAAATTTTATGAGCGAAAAGCCGTCAAGAAGAAGAAGAATAATACAAGCTACGGTGCCATAAACTTTGATTAAAGACTTTTCGTTAAAATTCCAAGTGCACCAAATAATATTCGTGCGTACGGTGAATTTGTGCATGGACTTTAAACTTCCGCATGGAAAATTTTGAACATTATTCTTTTGATTGAGCCCGCCGAAGGATCAAAGACATCTCTAATTCTTTCCTTTGGTGGTAGGATTAAGTTACGACGATAAGTAATACAAAAATAAGTAAGTACACAGAAACAAAAAGTATCGTTCCAATAATAATGTCTTAAAATCATACTAGATTTATGTAAAGGGAAAACAGGGGGTTTGTAGAATATATCGTGGAATTTTTCAAGATTAAAAGGTTTAGTTTATTTTGATTCCTAAAAATCCAGAAAATCCCTCAGCTACCAAAGATATAATTTTACATTCATCTCTTGAGCAACTGATACCTACAGGTTAGGGTAACGCGAACACCACTAAAAATAAATTAAACACAGTATAATTTACTGTGACTACGTAACTCCGAAGAGCACAGAAAAACTTTATTTGAATGTTCCTAGCGCGCTGAATTTTTTTGAGCAACTTTATTGTGATTCAGGGTGGGGATAAAAAGTTAAATAAATTTAAATAAATTAAATTTCGGAACATAACACTACTTTTATTCAAAAATCAATCCTTATTAATACACGTTTCTAAATATTTTTCAATCAAAATAAATGCATTTATAATAAGAAAAATAAAATTATTATTTTGTAATATCCACAGTTAAGATTAATTGAATCCAAGTAAATCCCTTTATAATGAAAAAAAGGTATATTTTGGAATACCTACAGTTCAAATTCATGTTACCTATATAAATAATCAGTATAGTAAATGTCATACTAAACAATATTCAAATATTTGTTTTCTTTAAATCAAATGTAAGGTAAAAAACAATTTCTTAAATAAGTAACTATGCTTTCTCAATTTTTTTAGATTAATTTTATTGAAATCAAAAATGAAGAAATAATGTTATACAAATGTAAAGAACTGTATGTACTATATAAAGTGGGTATTCAAAAATATTCATTTTATTTGAATTTTATTTTCATTATAAAGAGATTCATTTGGATTCAATAATCTGAACTGTGGGTATTAAAATATATACATTTTTTTTTTTTCGTTATAAAGGGATTCATTTGGATTGTAAAATATTAAAAAACGTATTAGTAAAAATTGACTTTTCGATAAAAGTTGGTGGTATTACCGTATTCGAATAGCTTGAGCAAAAAAGGTATTAAAAAAGATTGAACAGTTTTCCTTTTTCTTCGAAAATCATAAAATTTCAATATTTTTTAATTTTTTCTTTTTCATACTGGGTTTTTTTCAGATTTTTAAATGCCTAAAAATATTTTTCGAAGTTCTTTTTGTGTGAAATATTATAGCTGGTGGGGGCCCTTTTTGGTGGGGGCCCCTAGGCAGTTGCCTAGTTTGCCTACATATAAATTCGGCCCTGTCTCAATGTGCAACTAAGTGGTTTTATTTGAAAATTTGACGAAACGTTTCCATATAAATGAATATGTGAGACTTAAATTACGTGCATTGAGCGCTAGCGTATGTAAAATATATGATTTTTGAATTTATATTTTGAGGCTCAGAAACGGTCAAAATGAATGGGATATGTTTTATTTCATAGATAAATACTTTTGAAATACTGATGCAAAGTGTAAAAAAAATCTGACGAAAGTCATTCTACGCGACAAATACCTTAAGAAAATTTTACTTAATATAACTTCTACTACACCTCTTGAGTTTCAAAATTAAATTGAAAAGCATGTAATTATTAATGTCACTTTTTTGATGTTTTTATGGCACCGCATGTAAAATTGAAATTTAATGCTTATTTCTTGTCTATTATAACAAAAAGAAGACAAAAATGTTTCAAAACGAAACACTAGAGTCTTTTTTTACTAAATACAAAACAAATTTTTGAAAAATAGTTGATTTTAAAGAATGCACAAAATAACCCACCAAATCTTGGTTTTTCAGTTCTTTACACTTTTTTCTTAAAATATGCAATAAAAAATTAGCGCATCAAGTATACACCATCACAACTAAATTGTCAACAGTTATCATTAATACTTTTAGAAACACTTTTAAAATTCCGGAGACCTGAATAGAAGTCTGAATACTTTTAAAATTTCCAGTTTGATATTCATGATTTTACGAATTTTTTTCTGATTTCTGATAAAGACTTGAATAATTTTATTTAGTAGTCTCTGTAGTCTAGATATCAGAAAATATTTATACCAAATAAGAAACTTACACAAGTCAATATTAAGATTTTATTTATTTAAAACTTCGCGTGCACAAAATAGCTCCGCTTTAAAGTGGGCCAGAAGACCCGGTTTTCTGGCCAAAAGTCGACTTTGTCAACTTTATCTTTTTTGTTAAAGTATAGTTTGTGTTATTTTAATTAGTGATAGTTCTGGAATCTATTCCATAAATTATTCAGTAATTTGTAAAAATCTGATAGGTTAATGATAGGTTAATGATGATAGGTTAAGTTTGAAAATATTTAAAAAAAATTCTTGTACTTTTCGTTGAATTATTTTATATTTCTGAAGATAGAGTGAATATTTTTTAATCGTTACTTCATGACGTCTAACCTTAGTCTGAAACTAGGGAAAAAAATCAATAACTAATTATTGGATATTATATTTTTTTCATACAATTTTATCACTGTAAAAGTCACTGATCTCTATAATAACTGGATAGCTCATAAGCAAGCAAAATATGTGATCTATTGAAAACCGTTTTCATTGACTCCGACTGACGCACAGTGGTCGGAAACTGAAATTTACTGTTCACGGTCACCTACAGGTCGTAATTCTTAATCGATTTTAATAATTTTTTTTTAAATACTCAGTTTTAAATTTCCAACAAACGTAAGGAAACCGATTTTTTAATTTAACGTTCAATTACTAAATATTTAAACAAACAAAGTTGCAAAATTGAGTATTTTTAAAATATCAGTCATTATTTTTCTATAAATTAGTGTAATCCATCTTTTATTAATCATAATCACTAGAAAAAAGTGTAAGGAATGTAAATATGATTAATAAAAATTTCATTTATTATTATAAACCATTAAATTTAACAAATTTTGAAATTAATGATTTTCTTTAAAAAAACTGTTTTTTGTTTTATAAAAATGATATCTTTTAAATAAAAATGTTAATTAAGAACAATAAATTACTAAACTAATTATTATAAAACACTTTCAAACATTTAATTTAAAAAATTATAAAAATAATTAATTTCGGCTGCCAGTTTTGGCTTAAGCATTAATGGATAAAAAGTTAATTATTCTTACAATTTTTTAAATTAATTGTTTAAAAGTGTTTCATAGTAATTAGTTTAGTAATTTATTGTTCTTAATTAATATTTTTATTTAAAAGATATCGTCATTATAAAACAAAAAACAGTTTCTTTAAGAAAATAATTAATTTCAAAATTTGTTAAATTTAATTGTTTATAACAGTAAATAAAATTTTTATTAATCATATTTACATTCCTTACACTTTTTTCTAGTGATTATGATTAATAATAGATGGATTACACTAATTTATAGAAAAATAATGACTGATATTTCAAAAATACTCAATTTTGCAACTTTGTTTGTTTAGGTACTTTGTAACTGAACGTTAAATTAAAAAAGCGGTTTCCTTACGTTTTTTAATAATTTAATACTGAGTATTTTAAGAAAAAATTATTATAATCGATAAAGTATTACGAGCTGTAGGTGGCCGTGAACAGTAAATTTCAGTTTCCGACCACTGTGTGACGCTCGTGTTTCTTCGACAACTTTCGGACACAGCTGACTGTCAGCAATTGTCGGTAAAGTCACATGGTTGTTTCACCTGCGAGTGTTGACAGTTTAGCTACTCTACAGTTTTGGATAATATATGAAGTTTCAACAAATAAAAAATATATAATAGTAGACAAAATTGTGTATTAGTGCATGTACTGTGGAAAAAAGCTGAAATAGGAATCCGATTTTTGATACCGTAACGATTGAATTTCTGTTTTGAAGGTTAAGAGTTTAAACAGTTACCTTGTTTCACTGTTTCGTATCTGCTTTTTTAAAAAAACATTGTTCTTGTTATATTTGCTTTTCTTAAAAGTTGCTTACATTTTCTATAATAAATATAATAATAAATATAATATAATAAATAATAACTATAAGTTATAGAAAGATATTGAATTTTCTATGTCCGGGAAATACGCAATTTGCATTCCTAAAACACTTTCTCTTTCTATCTCTGATCGATCTTTCACTGTTTCGTATCTGCTTTTTTAAAAAAATATTGTTCTTGTTATATTTGCTTTTCTTAAAAGTTGCTTACATTTACTATAACGGATTTAAAATTTTAAAAATGTACATTATAATCTACAAAATATTTTTCATTTATATGCAATACCTCCCTGCTGAGAGTAAAAAAATAGAAAGAGATAGAAAATAAGTTATAGAAAGATATTGAATTTTCTATGTCCGGGAAATACTCGATTTGCATTCCTAAAACACTTTCTCTTCCTATCTCGGATCTATCCGAAGGCTTCAATCTTTTTCTATATCTTTTAATCATTCAGTCTATCCCAAATATTTTGGATTATCTATCTTTTTCTACACCTAAGTTTATTACCAAAAAAGAATATCTAGTCTTTTCTATTCTTTTCATTTATTTCATTCTTTCTCTAACTACACTCGAATCTCTGCATAACGAGAAGCTCGGGAGTTTAGAATTTCTCTAATACGATGCCCCGCCTAGAAAGAGGGGTAGCCCTACTCTACGATCTTTTATGTCTATAGATAGTGCGCATGGTAATTTGCGCATCTGTCTTGTAACGAGTGGGGATGCATGAGATGTAACATTTCTAGTTCTGTGGAGAGAATGAGTGCTCGTTAAAGAGAGCGTTCGTTATAAAGGTCGTTATGGAGAGATTCGAGTGTATATAACCAAAAGTAAATGATCCCTGATGAAAGTAGACGTATTTAAACGGATAAAAAAAGATTAAACTTTTCTATCCATTTGAATCTCTGCGCCTAATCGTTTATATTCTTTTATCTATTTTTCTAAGCAAACCTGAAACAGAAAAATCAGCTCGTATGAAGAATTGAACCCGGGCCATTCGATGTCGAAATCCTTGTTGCTAGCCACTGGACCACCTAAGACTGAAAATTTTTACAAAGAGAGTCTTATGAATGTAAGGTTACAGTCTATTTCTATTTTCTATCCACTTTAATCTTTTCAGTATATAAGCGTTTGGTTATACGTCTGAAACCGCAGTTTTCAATCTGTCACCCGATTTTTTATCTCCGTTCGCTATTTTAATATTTATCATAAACAGTTATTAATAAAAAGTAAATTCACGCAAATCTTTCTATATCCATTTCATTCCATTGATTAAAAAAATATTTCTATATCCATTCAATCTGTAAAATTTGCACCATTTCTCGATTCGTCTCTATCTGAAAGTTACTTTTAAAAAATCTTGATTGAGGATAAAAAACTGTCTTCGCAAAGCTTTCAATACTCTCAGGGTGTTGCATAATCACGATGTGGCACCATGTCAATGTCTATCTCTGTCTTTGTTTCATTTATTTGCTCATTACAAATGATTTTTCTGACACATATTGTCGTCATGTTCGGGCTCACGGATAGAGTTTGCGGATTAAGTGAAAGAACGTCGAACACTTTTTGCATTAGGCCGACACCCTCTGAGTCTGTTATGCGTTGCGTTGTAATGAGAAAGAATAGGACACATTTATACATATATACATATTTTCTATCTCATTAAAACGCAACACACAACGGAACCATGGGACTTCGCCCTTAAACGATTGAAGCGAATAAAAATCATTTGCACGGATAAATCTTTTATCCGTGTAGTAGTTCAAGGATAAACAAGTATTGGTAGACGAATAGAAAATTTCTGATTCAGACGAATATCGGGACTCATTTTTATGAATTAAAGGATTGAAACCGATTAAAAAAGCTTTATGCGGATACATCTTTTATCCGTAGCAGGTGATACAAAAATGTAAAGTTGCTCAGGGATAGACAAGGAGTAAGATGCGGGTAGAAAACTATGCGGATTCAGACAGATAGCCAGACACTTTTTTAATCAAACGATAAAATCGGTTAGAAAATGATTTGAACTGATTAATACGTATAAGCAGAACGGATATAAAAAGGATTTAAAAAAATAGATGGATAGACAGCTGATTCAAATTGATGGAGAAGTATAGAAAAAGTATTCAAACGGATATCAATGAATAAAGCATAGATTCTAACGGATAAAATTTGAATCCTTTCACTTCCAGCAGGGATGGATATTTTTCAATTCCTCTTAACTATCTTTATTTTTATCTCATTGTATGCCTTAATCTATATCCTGATTTAAAGTATATCTATCTTTTTCTATTCTTCATAACTGTCGTTTATTTTCAGCTCATCCTATCATTAACTGTATAACCTGAGTTTAAGTAGGTCTATCTTATCTTTTCTATCCTTACCTCTATTACTTAAATTAAAAATATTTTATCTCTTTCCATCCCTTACTATATCATCAAATTGCAGGACAGCTACCCTAGTGTGTTTGCACATAGCGCTTATATCAGAAATAGCTACAGTTACAATGTTAGGGAATAGACTGGAATAGAAAAAGAAACACTGAAAGAGATTGGATATTGATGTCATTGACCAAGTACAGGAAAAGTAATATGTAGGATTGTAGGGATTAAGCAAATTTTTTAGGATAAAAAAGAGGAGATTAAAAAGGATAGAACATTCATTATATTCATTAGGAAATATAAGATGTGATGAAAAGCAATTTAAAAAGCATAGGGTGAGATTAAAGAAAGATGCTTAAAGGAACTAGTTATTCAGTTTATTTACTGAAAAAAGAATAATATAGAGTTAGAGTAGTAAGAGATTGACAAAGATTGAAAATTCTTCATTAAAATAGATAGGATATTCATAATTACGAAAAATACCTGCAGTTACAATGTTACGAAATCGATTGGAATAGAGAAGGAAAAACTGAAAGAGATTGAATGTTAATGTTATTGACAAAAGATAGAAAAAGTAATCTGTGGTCATTAAGAAAATAGGTTAAGATAGAAAAGAGGCGATTGAAGAGGATAGGCTATATATTTTATTTATCAAGAGATAGAATGCAATAGAGTGCGATAAAAAAGAATAGGGTGAGATGGAAATAAAGTGATTGGAGGAGATATGTAATTCATAATATAAACAGAGTGATTGAATGGAATAAAGATATATGTGACGCCGCGCGAGAAAAGGGACCTATCGCAAAAAATATCAATTTTCATTTTTTTATGCCAAAAGGTAGCTTTTTAGTCGCTCTTTCATTTAAAAGAATCAAAAATTGTTTCCATTAGTTACTTTTTGAGTTATTAAGCATGAATCGTAAGAATTTACATTGGTCGCCATGCATTGACGCAACTTCCAACGCAAAAAAACCTATCGCGAAAAAAATCAATTTTCATTTTTTTATGCCAAAAGGTAGCTTTTTAGTCGCTCTTTCATTTGAAAAAATCAGAAATTGTTTCCATCAATTACTTTTTGAGTTATTAAGCATGAAGCGTAAGAATTTATATTGGTCGCAATGCATTGCTGCAACTTCTAACGCTCGCCCTGTAAAATTAACGTTTCAGGCGATAGGTCCCTTTTCTCGCGCGGCGTCACATATAAAGAGGAAATAAAAGTGGATAGGGATTGATAGACAAGTCAAAGAAAAAGATTCAGATGAGGTAATAAAATATGTACAAAGAATGAAAAAAATATCCTTTTCAAATATATAGAGTAAAGCTTCCTGAAGTGGCCCCCTAATTTGCAAACATGTAATGAAATTTGACATTAATGTTATATTTCTGTACCACTATATTAGACATATTTTAGGTATAAATATTCTTTTAAAATTGAAAAATTAAGAAAAGTTATAAACAATTTAGTTTTTATGTAACATTTTTCTTTAAAATTTGTATTTGCGATGCATATTTATGAATTTTAATGAAATTTATATGCTTTATATGGTCGATTCTTGCGTATCTGACCGATTTCAAGATAAGTTTTGGTAGAAAAAAAAATTTGTTTATTCAATGTTTCTCTGCATTTATTTTTCTTATTAAGGTATAATATAATTATATTTTAAACGATTTTACTACAACTATATTTATACGAAAATAATAGCAAATTTTTGAAAATTGGCTGCCATGTGGAGCTGAACCGCATCCTTTTATTGCAAATATGTTGTACAAAATAAAAATTTCTTCTTGATATTTTGCTAAAACGAAAATAAATTCATAAATTATTTAATATTCTAACAGTATTTTAGATATTAGTTAACATATATAAAATTTTATAAAAGAACAGCAAATACAATATTTAATAATGAATATTTCGTTTTATTTTTTGGATAATTTGAAATGATAGGCTATGGAGCTGAAATTTTACGTGATACCATGGAGCTGAAATTTGATATTTATTCTAACCTCACTTCTACAATATTGCAAAATAAATCTATTCCTTCTGCAGATCGCTTGTTTCACATGAAAACTTAAAGAAATTGGTAACAATACTATCAAATAGTTGTTACAGTAATATAATAGTAATGACATGGAACTGAACGCTTTTTTTGTACACATGCGATTTTCACAAAAATAATTTTTATTTTTTAATTAAAAATTTTTTCACATGTAATTTAGTGCTAATGGATCAAAATTGAGATTTAACTTATTAGAAGGCGTAATAACTAAACACATGACACCTTAATTATTAGTCTACAGATTGCGTTCAAAAATTGGAAAAATTGAGAGACAAAATATTTTTACAGATTCTAAGTATGAAAAAGGTATTATGAAGTTCAATATAAACCTAAATTGTTCATAAATATATACACTTAATGCTTGAAAAAGGCTGAGTTATAATAATGATATTTTCACCGAAAATTATTAAATTAAAGTTAACATTTTGCAAAAGGGACACGCCACGGAGCTGAAATTTCAGCAGTTATAGTGCGATATAATAGAAGTTATAATATGTGTCGATTCAGGGTGAAAAGGACCTTAGCTGCAAAACTGAGTTCTACGCGTACGGGCGTTTGAAGTTGAGCCTCCCTATGTTACGGTTAGGTTATGCCTATGTTTCACCTCTAATAACACAAAAACGAAATAGACATAAACAAGTTTTGATTTATGTATGTGAAAAAGCAACTCAGATTCTATCGATTCATATTAACAATTAAAAATCAAATGTTTTGAATTTTACAAGAAGGGAGTTTGAACTTGTGCCAGCCTATGTTATTGTTAGGTTATGTCTATGTTTCATCGCTAATAACAGAAAAACTAATAGACATAAACAAGTTTTGTTTACTGTATGTGAAAGAGCAACTCAAATTCTATCGATTCATAATAAAAATTAAAAATCGAATGTTTTGCAGCTAAGGTCCCTTTCACCCTGAATCGACACATATATATGTTTATGTATATTTGGTTTTCAGTTACTCTCATATATACCTTTAAAATTCACTAATACACTTCTGAATATATTTTTAATTTAAAATTCAACCTCGCCAAGTAAGGCAGTTACGTAAGAATCGCCCATATAGAATAGTATAAACTTTAAAATAAAAAATATCTGGTTAAAAAAATATCATTTTTTAATAAAAAATTAGTTATTGTTAATAAACAAATTAAAAAAATTGGGCAAGTACGAGTTACACTTGTAGCAAAATCTAGGGTTCCGTACATTTACGAAACAAAGATATACCTTATTAACAAACAGAGAGCTCTAATTTGGTACACATATGTATTTTTACATGTAGATTACAGGAAAATTATAGGGATTGACAGTCAAAAAAAGAAAAACTGCAAATTTTCAAAAAAAAAAGTTTTTTCCTCATAACTTTGAAACTATTTGAGTTAGAGGGCTAAAATTTGATACATTTGTATATTTTTATGTACAGAATATGAAAATTAATTAGAACGTACAAATTATGAAAGTACTTCTACCTTCAAGTACATGAAACTTTTGCTTAAGGGTACAGGCTTGTATTTCATATAAATAACATAAAAAACCAAGAATTTTTTTTTAGGGGGAGGCCCTGAAATTTTTATAGGGTTTAAGGCCTTATAACAGTCTTGATTATAGGTCCTGTGACAGCCTTGATCAAGCCTTGTATAAGATTAAAATTTTTTTTTGTTTTTTTCATAATTTTTCAATTATTTTGAAAAAAAAGTGATAACAATTTTTAATTGCGTTTTATATCGTTTTTTTAAATTCTAAGTATACAAATAAAAATTTTATTGGTTTGAGGGGTACTGTAGGACAATTAGGGTGAGCTCTAGCATAGGGGTCTAAACCTCTTTTTGTTGATTTTTTGAATTTTTTTTTGTGACCTCATAATATTCAATTTAATTCCAAACATAATTTTTCCATAATCTGCATGCAAAAATACACGAGTGTACCAAATGGCAAAGTTAGAGAAAAATAAACTTTTTTTTCGGAAATTTGCAGTTTCTCCTTGACAACGCTATGGCCATCAGTTCAGATCATGTTCTCTATATTTTTTGTGTAATCTACACGTGAAAATACATATGTGTACCAAATTTCAGACCTCTAGGTCAAATAGTTTAGAAGTTAAGGGGGTGGGGGGATGGTCCCTTTTTAATGCATTTTTGCAAAAAAAAGTTGTTATTCCCTTGACAACGCTATGAACATCACCTTGAATCATGTTCTCTATATTTTTCGTGCAATCTACACGTGAAAATACATAAGTGTACCAAATTTCAGCCCTCTAGGTCAAATAGTTTAGAAGTTAAGGGGGGGGGGGGAATGGTTTTTGGCTACGGACGCACGAGTCTCGCTATAAGGGATCTGCCGAACACCGAAGGTGTACGGAACCCTAAAAATGAACATATTCTGCCCCAGCTAGAAATTATTTCAAAAATGTATCTAATCTATATGGATTCAAGTTCACTTTGAAAAAATAAAAAATTAGTTATGTCTATGTTAATATGTGTATAATGAACTATCTGTCTTCCTTATTTTGTTTTTGAAAAATAAACTTCTATTGTAAAATACAAATATAAATGATAAAGAAATTATCTCATACGAAATTCCATTACCCTCATGGTTTTTTCGTAATCCTGTTCGATACAGTTTTTAAATCTTCCGAAAATATTTCGTACAATAGTTGACCTTTATTTGGTTGTTTACTGTTTTTCCAAGTACACATTGCACGATGTGCCTAGAAGGATTTTAATTAAAAGTCTTTTGTATATAGGATATTTTTATTGTTTCTTGCTCCCTCATTTACTTCAAACTTTTTAAGACCTAAAACTTGATTATCCGTCTGGCGCTTTTGGAAAATTTTCTTCATATCCCAGAAATATTATTAGATTAAAAATAAGATAATTCTTTATTCAATTTTTGATGAATATTATATAAAAAATGTCTTAAACATTGATTCTTTACAATCTGGTGTAATATGCTAAATAGATCTGTTTCAAAATTATAGATTAAATAAATTATAAATTTCGATAGTAAAATATATTTTAATTACTAAATAATTGTTTAACACTTAAATATGGAGACCATTATATTTACAAATAATACTTTTATTCCAAAGAGGACTTAATCTTTCAATTTTTTAGAGCGAGTTTTTACTCTATGAACAGAAAAAATTGAGTCACTCTAATCGGACGAGAAATCCACTCTAAAATTTTAATATCTCACTCTTAAAGAGTGAATTTTCACTCCAGTTCGAATGGAAATTCACTCAAAAATCAGAGTGAAAGTCCACTTTTTGATTGTAGTGAATTTCCACTCAAATTGGAGTAAAAATTCACTCCAATCAAAAAGTGGACTTTCACTCTAATAGTCCAAGCGGCGACCGCATAAAATGGAGTGTATAAGGTAAATGGTGCAAATCACTATTTTAGTACAGTACTCTCTCACTAAGTGCTCGCTCAGTAAGTAGCCGTTCCCCTTCACACATATTTTTACATACACATTATTTGCTCCCCACCATAGCAAACGCGGTAAAATGAAAGTTAATTTCAAATTAGCAACTTCAAGTGTTAGAAAAATGACAGATAATTAAATAACCAAAAACAGACGTAAACAAACCTAAGAGTTAACTCGATAAAGATTGTTTGCAAAGAATTAATAATCGTATCCAATAAAAAATTTGAATCCTAAAAGAAGAAATAAAGTTTATCGTTGATCAATTTTTAACTAAATTTGTAATTTTATAGTGACATTTTTAATATTTTAGGCGAGTTAATAATTAAATTTTAACCTATTGAAATTTATGAGTTCTAGTGATGATAATTCTTTTTCCGGCATTAATTTGGGTTTTAAAATGAAACTAAGTTGTAAAACTAAGTTGAACAAAGTTGTAAAATTAAAAAAAAACAACATTTTTTTCTGATGGATTTTAGAATTTTTATTTTTGTAAAAAATCAAAAGTTTTTGAAATCCAAAAAGTAATGTTTTTCAGAATTCTAAAGCAAGCCTATAAAAATTGTGGAAGTAGTTTAAATTTCAAACATTACAATTTTTTTAAGAATACCTTTCCTAATTCTTAATTTTCAGTAAACAAAGATATCTCAACATTTTTTAAATATTCTCTTCAGTCATTTTAAATTTGCCGCGAACCATTTCGTTTTCGAGTTTATTTACATTCAATTGTTTTACATGAAATCTAAATATAATGCAATACAGAGTGGGGGCTCTCGATAAGTAACCATTTTATTCCCCTACAGCCCCATTTTCGGTCACTTAGTGAGAGAGTACTGTAAAGAATTTTGTAAGACAATTACAAATCGACTTGTGTGCCTGACCCTAGTGGGGACAATAATTAAGGGCAGGTGATTAAAGTGGTAATTTTTTTCAAGTAACTTACCTCATAAGGTAAATGTGCATCGATGGTGCCATTTAATGAATTTTGATGCGCTGAATCCAAAAATCCTTGTGTGCCACTTCTCAGGTGGGACGATCCCTAGGCACACCGCTAATGAACATGTAAATTTTTTCGAGTAACTTACCTCATAAGGTAAATGAAATCTAAAAACGTCATATTATGAAGTTTGATGCACTGAATTCAAAAAAATTGGTGTGCCACCTCCTAGGTGGGACAAACTCTAGGCACACCACTTATTAATATACAAACCGCAGACGCGCGCAGGTTTTTCGGAGCATGGCACGCGATTTTAAACGCAGCAAACCGAGAGGGAGGGCAATCCACGTAATGATGCGAACAGCGCACAGCAACAAGCGGGGAGGTAGAGTGAGACTTCGCCTTGACGTGGCGCGCTAACTTCAACATTAAATTTCTCAAAAACAAAAAAAAAACGGTTTTTTGAAAATTACATATTTTGTAGGAAAAAATCTCAGCTTTCTTTTAAAAATAAAATAAAAAAAGTAAAACGAGCCCGAAGACTAAAAAAAGTGAAATTTATTTTTAATTTTCAAAAATTTTGGTCAAAATTAAAAAAATTTTTAAAATAGATCACTCCAATCGAAAGCTGATGAAAAAATCTAGAAAAATCATGTAACAAAAATTTTATTTTTTATTTTTTTTATGCTCAATAAATAAACAAATGAGAGCGTCTTAACAAAAAGTTCAAAACTTTAACCCCCTCCCTCTCGGGCAATTTTTTATATAATCCAAAAATATTTGGCTGACAAATTACTTACCTATAAGACAACTCATAACAAACATTAGGAAAGGATTAAACAAAATTTTTTTTTTGGCTGGACAGTTGACGTGAAATGCATCATATTCATATTATATGAAAACTGTAACGAACAGGATTACGAAAGAACCACGAAAGTTGTGGAATTTCGTATGAGATAATTTCTTTATCATTTATATTTGTATTTTACAATAGAAGTTTATTTTTCATAAACAAAATAAGGAAGACAAATAGTCTATTATACACATATTAACTTTATCTTAATTATTTTAAACTACAGTAATCCCTCGTTAGTCGTGACAACCTATGAAATTTTCCCACCCTTCAACCTCGATAATCGTACGCCGCAGAAGTCACGTCTCTTTGACGATTTCAGGAACGTATACTTCATAAATTTCTCCCGGAGACAAACGACAATTATAGAAATATTTTTTATTCTCCTGCACTGACTAGTGATGCGCGCACGCTGGAAAGCGTACGACTATCGCGGTAGGTGCCCGCCTACAAAGCGTACGACTATCGAGGGTCACGACTATCGAGTGTCACGACTGTCGAAGGATTACTGTAAATATGAAATATACTATGAAAGGCGGATGACCGACTCCGCGCCACGCGTTGTCATTTACGCGACATTCTTCGCGCACCGTTATAAACAATTAAACGCTGTTTCACCAAAAATAGAAATAACTAATATTTTATTTTTGTAAAGTGAACTTGAATCTATATAGATTAGATACATTTTTGAAAAAAATTTCTAGCTGGGGCAGAACATGTTAATTTTTTAATTTGTTTTTTAACAATAAATAATTTTCTATTAAAAAATTATATTTATTGAACCAGATATTTTTATTTTAAAGTTTATACTTTTCTATATTAAATATATAAAGTTCATTAAAATTCATAAATATGCATCTCAAATACAAATTTTAAAGAAAAATGTAACATAAAACTAAATTGTTTATAACTTTTTTAAATTTTTGAATTTTAAAAAAATATTTGTACCTAAAATATGTCTAATATAGTGGTACAGAAATATAACATTAATGTCAAATTTCATTACATGTTTGCAAATTAGGGGGCCACTTCAGGAAGCTTTACTCATATCAAAAAGATTTGAAGTCACAAGAGATAGGATTAGATAACACTTTTGATACAAACACGTGTGATATGGTCGAACAAATGAATGCGTTTAGACCCTGCCTACAGGCATCTAAAAGCGCCATGTTTGTGCCTGTGGGATAAAAAAGAATGAAAGGGATAGGTTTAAAGACATAAGAGAAAGGATGAGATAACATTTAATAAACGTGTGGTAGAATGAGATAAAATTTCTTAACTCTTTCTATCTCACGGATAAAAAGTAAATCAAAATGATAGGATTTCTATCTTTTTACTCTCAACAGAGCTGACAACAGAAGTTATTTTAAGAGATTCTTTTATAAAATACACGTTAAATATGTATATGTGACGATTTATGGTGAAAGGCAGCTTACGCAACAAGAACATTAGGCTCACTTTTCGTGCATTGCGCAACGGAGTACTGAGCCTAATGATATTGTCGCGTAAGGTTCCTTTCACCAGAAATCTTCACATATGTATATAATGTACTTCATATATGTTTTTTAACTGTTACTCTAAACATTAATTTATCAAATTGTTATCTCATCAATATATTTATATTGTTTACAAGAATTAAATTCAGCCGAAAGGCTGAATTATTCTCATTGTATAAATAATAAATTTTGTTTCTAAATATATAGAATAATTACACACTTTATATTTATTTTTATAAATTATTTCTATTAAATAAAATACTTTTTCATCTAAAATGTAAGAAACAGAAACATACGAAAAAAATATTGTATATTATACGTTTATATTTCAAATTCGCCGCGAAGTACGAAGATTGTCGAATGAAGATCCGAACGGCGCTCGGATGCAAAAAAAACTGGCTGACCATATCACAGGCGGCACCACAAAATTTGCATTGCATACGCTATCTAGTTATTGGGATCTGAAATCGTGCCGTCATTAAGCAAGATGGCCAAACCCAACGAGGTCGATTTACTGTAAATAGATGCAAACTTATTGTATCAGAAATCGGCATTTTAAATTATTGCTATTTATTAAAGCAAATAATAGTTTTTAAAATACACGAAATTTACAAAGTAATGTTTAAACTTTTGTTTTTTAATTTATATTTCTCGTAAAAGAACAACATTGTCTTCTAGAAATACTTTAACTATAAAGATATAAGTTATGTAGAAACATGTAGCTGTCATAACAAACAACTAAAACATTTATATTTTATTGAAAAGATATTATCGATTTCACTGAGTCAAATATATTTGATGAGTCAAATTTATATTTTATGTTTACTTTGCTTCTTGTATTACTTTAATCGGTTTAAATTACTTTTTGTAACATTTTAACTGGAATTGTCTTCTATAAAATAGTCATTTTAAAAACGTCATTAGTAGTATCTTACATATAAAAAGAAAAATTTCATACACGGGCACATAACACATAAATGTATTTTATTTTACACACTTCTACTCTTTCAAAAGAACATATTTTTAAAGTAAGTATTCTAATAACTTGCAATTTAATACAAATAATTAATTTAAAATGTCAAATTCAGTCAAATTCAATGCTATTTACAGAATCGGACCTCGTTATTTTAATAAGGTTTTCTGACATCAGATGGCGTATCGCTGTATTTCAGATCCCAATTATAGAAATCAGTGGTAAAAGTTAAAAATTAGCATACAGTCAACCTTTCATTCCGCTGAAAGCAATTTGACGTTTCCGCGATAGAGAAGGTCGTTAAAATGCTATTAGTGAGTGAACGTTCAGGAATGTACTTACAACCATTTTAAATCATAGGATTTTTAAATATGAAATAGAAATTATAATAATTGGGTCATTTCGAAGAAAAGTTAAGGTCGATATCTCAGATATTTCTCAATTTTTGTTTATTAGTAGTTTTTTGGGATACAAATAATTGTTTCAAGTATTAATTTAAAAATTGTTATAATTATTCAAGATATGGGGAAAAATTCCCGAACTGTCCAGGTCAAAAAATAAAATTTATTCAAACTTTGCTAAAGTGTTCCTATTGTTAATGGAAGTGTAAATACCAAATATGTTTAAATTCCAGGAAATAGTTTTTGAGTTACACAGTTTTAAAAATTTAAATTTTTTTTAAAATATAGTTTTTTAAATTTATTATATTTCTAAGTAGATTGCATACAAGTTGACATATATATATATATATATATATAGTGATTTTTAAAGCTTTTTTACAGGCTATTCGATGATGATAAATGTTTTTTTGTAAAAAGAAATTCAAGGTCAAAGTGTTAGTTTGATATCTCAATGGAAAGCTTGACTTTATTCCTATAAGATATGTAAAAATCAGAGTGGAACTCTAAATACTTTTGTCAAAAATGCCCGTGAGCACTCGCGGGTATTTAAGATGTATTTTTGACAAAAGTATTTAGAGTTCCACTCTCATTTTTACATATCTTTTAGGAAAAAAGTCAAGCTTTCCATTGAGGTAGGTTAAATTTTTTTTAAAAAATTCGATTTCGAGATACAATCAAATTAACATTTTGACCTTGAATTTTAATGTCAAATTTTCTTTTTACAAGGAAACATTTATCATTATCGAATAGCCTGTAAAAAAGCTTTTAAAATCACTATATATATGTTAACTTGTATGCAATCTACTTAGAAATATAATAAATTTAAAAAACTATATTTTAAAAAAATTCAAATTTTTAAAACTGTGTAACTCAAAAACTATTTCCTGGAATTTAAAAATATTTGGTATTTAAACTTCCACTAACAATAGAAACACTTTAGCAAAATTTGAATAAATTTTATTTTTTGACCTGGACAGTTCAGGAATTTTGCCCCATATTTACATTGCAAATTTGTTGGTTATTATTTTTCAATGTGTAATATCTTCGTTAATTTTCAATATAACGAAAAAAAGTCAAGACTCCTTTTTTAAGTAAAAAATACTGAATTTTAATAAAAAAAAACTGAAAAGTATTGATTTTTTTAATTATTTATTTAAAAATTAATGTTTATTTATTGTTTTTTAACAAAGGCCCAATCACTTTTTTCGCTAAAAAATTTTTTTTAATAAACTTTAGGATGTCTTTTATAAACACACCAATTTTCAAGATGACATCTGTTTTTGTTTTTAAATAATAAATCTTCAAAGTTTAGACTTCTCAGTTGTCGCGTCAGAGAAAATTCAACTATGCTCAGCGCAGCATGGTATGCATGCGTGGCACGCATTCGACATGTGTCGCCCACATTTTCTCTAAACCTCAATTTTCAGAATATCCATTTGACCAAATTTTATTAATCCAAAATTGCATTTATCAGAAATCTCATTTGTCCAAATAAGCATTTCTCGGAAATCTCTTTTGTCCGAAATTGAAATGATCAAAAATCTAATTTGTCTGTAATTTGAATTATCTAAAATCTTCTTTATCAAAAATTGCATTTATCAGAAATCTAATGTTTCCGAGATTGCATTTCTCAGAAATGACATCTGTCCGAAATTGCATTTATCAGAAATTTAATGCTTCCGAAATTGAATTTCTCAGAAATTGCATCTATTCGAAATTGTATTTATCAGAAATCTTATTTGTGGGCAATGTCATTTACTAAAAATCAATTATCAGAAATGTCATTCATACAAAAACGCATTTATCGAAAATCTTATTTGTTCAAAAAAGCATTTAATAGAAATCTCGTTCTTAAAAAAATTAAAATATTACGAATTTCATTTATCAAAAATTGTATTTATCAGAAATCTCATTAGTCCGAACTTGCATTTGTCAGAAACCTAATTTATTAGACAAAGCATTTAATAGAAATTTCATTTGTCCGAAATAGCACTTATAAGAAATCTAGTTTTCCAAACATTGTAATTATCAAAAAACCCATTTATCCAAAAGTGCATTTTACAGAAATCTCATTTCTCCGAAATATTATTTATCAGAAATTTCATTTGTCAAAAATGTCAATTATCAGTAATTTTATTGATCGAAAATTGCATTTATCAGAAATCTCATTTCTCAGAAATTGCAGTTATCAGAAATCTCATTTGTCAAGAATGTCAATTATCAGTAATCTTATTTATCAAAATTTGCAGTTATTAGAAATCTCATTTCTCAGAAATTGCAATTATCAGAAATCTCGTTTGTCCGATATTGCATTTATCAGAAATGTCATTGATCCGAAATATTATTTTTCAGAAATCTCTTTTGTCAAGAATGTTAATTATCAGTAATCTTTTTTGTCTAAAATTGTATTTATCAGAAATCGCATTTCTCAAAAATTGTTATTATCAGAAGTCTCATTCCTCTGATACTGCATTTATCAGAAATCTCATTTGTCAAAAAAATCAACTATCAAAAACCTCATTTATCCAAATTTTAATTTGTCAAAAATTTAATTTATCAAAAATTGAATTTATCAGACGTCTTAGTTGTCCGAAATTGCATTTAACAGAAATCTAATTTGTCAGAATTTCCAAATATCAAAAATCTAATTAGTCCAAAATTGCATTTATCAGAAATCTTATTTGTCAAAACTTGTATTTATCAGAAATCACATTTGTCCGAAATCGCACTTATCGGAAGTCTCATTTATCCAAAAGATTATTTTCCATAACCTTCAATTGTGCGAAAGTCCATGTACATGAAATCTCATTTTCCCAAACTTCCATTACCCCAACATTTCTCTTTGCAAGCGAGTTGCCCGTCCCTGGTCTATTTGGTGAAACAGAATAGATTACGAATTTTCAATCCAAATTTAAAAATTCAAAATGGCGGATATTATATGGCGCACAGTGGGCTAGATTGCTTAAAAAATCGACAAAACTCAAAAAATGAACTTTTAATTTCTTATTACAAACTGTATATTATATTATTAAGAAAGTTAAAAATATGCGTTTCAAGTAATCATGTGAATTTCACAATCTAAAAAAGTATAAAAATAGTTGTGATCGCAGGAGATCCCAGACTTTTATTAATTGTATAATATTAAGAATGTTATAAAGATGCAAAATCAATTCAGACTTTCTGCGGAATGTTGCGGTGCTGACTTTGGGATGCAAAAATTACATACCATGTTGATGGTTCGCTTAATTGCTAACATGTTTTAGGTTATTAACTTAAATTTTTTAAAAAATTATTTTTTTATTATTAATAATGTTTAGTGAAAATATTCGACATAAATGATATAAAATTAAATAAATTAACTATGGAACTACTTTATTGTGTTTACTTGCACACAATATTTGTTTTAATTTAATAAATAATTTTTTTTTTGTATGTAGTTTTTATATTTTTTTTGCTTATTCCAGGTTTATGAGCTATATATTACACGTGTTTTAGGCTGAATGCATTTTAGGTTAAATGGGTTTTAGGCTACATGCATTTTAGACTAAATGAATTTTAGGCTATATGAATTTTAGGTTAAATAGGTTTTAGGCTAAATAACTTTTAGGTTAAGTGCATTTTTAAACTACATGGATTTTAGGCCATATGATGTTAGGCTGAATGACATTTAGGCTAAGTGGGTTTAAGGAAATATTCTTGCGCCTCTTATGTAAACTTCATACCTCCAATTTTACCCTCATTTCCTGTAAAAAAACTTTATTTACATAAATGTAAACTTTCAATATAGAATAAACTATTTTATTTAAAATGCATTTGATTCTAAAATGTTACATTAAAAATAGCACAATTATTTTAAATTTAAAAATATAAAATTAAATTTTTAATGAGCAACCTTAAAAAGTTATAAGAAGGGATGGATCCTTGTAAACATTCAATGAAATTTAAATTTTTTCGTAGGCAACATTAGATCTGACACATTGAATTTTAAATATTTGACACATTGAATTTTAAATATTTGACAATAGATTCATCGTAAGCGACCCCAAAAACCCGTTAGATACCAAGTTATATTAAAATCTTATATATTTTTCAAAATTTATTCGCTATATTTAATCCGACATTTTAAATTTTGGAATTTTGACTTGAGATTCGTAATCAACAACCTTAAAGACCCCTAAATACCAAGTTATATGGAAATCCTATAATTTTATCAAAATTTATCCGACATATTGGATCCGCCATTTTGAATTTTAAAAATCTGATGCCTGATTTGAAATCAGGGACCCCAAAAACCCCCGAGTCAGCGTTTTCAGCTACATTTAATTAAATTTGTAGTTTTGCCGTTTTTAATCGCCATCTAGCCCACTAAGTCGCGGGTGATATTTAAAAATTTGTTAATTTCCATGGTGCATCCAATATGGCAGACAACATTTTTTAAAAATTCGTTAATTTTCATGAGACATTGTATCTAGGAGCTTCTGGGGTTGCTGATTACGAATCCCTAGTTACATTTTAAAAATTTAAAATGGTGTATCCAATATGGGGGATGATATTTTTCAAAAATTGGCTAATTTTCATGACACTTGGTATCTAGGAGACTTTGGGGTCGATGATTACGAATTTGCAGTCAGATTTTACAAATTCTAAATTGCTGATTTAACACCCTACTGTAAAAACGTGCGTGAGATCTGTCGTACGAAGGTAGGTATGTACTTACATGTGTACGCATATAAGATCTCAGGTGACACAGTAGGTACGAACGCATGTAAGTTCTTATATTAAGTTCCGTCATGCGCCGCGTATAACGTTACTCAATATGAAATTGAAACAGCGTTCTTATATGAGTTCTGATCTGCGTACGTATGTACGAACTCATGTGCGAACACACCTCAGTTTTAAATTAAATATGTTAAATTAAATATATTATTAAAAAAAATTCTCGCCAACGGGATTCGAGCCCATCTAACCTGAGCCTAAGTACGCCTTAAACCCCTCGGCCACCGTAGTTATAGAAACAACTTTACAAAATCTTAGTCATGTCTTTCCTGAGAAATTTATGTATTAAACATGACTAAGATTTTGTAAAGTTGTTTCTATAACTACGGTGGCTGAGGGGTTTAAGGCGTACTTAGGCTCAGGTTAGATGGGCTCGAATCCCGTTGGCGAGAATTTTTTTTAATAATATATTTAATTTAACATATTTAATTTAAAACTGAGGTGTGTTCGCACATGAGTTCGTACATACGTACGCAGATCAGAACTCATATAAGAACGCTGTTTCAATTTCATATTGAGTAACGTTATACGCGGCGCATGATGGAACTTAATATAAGAACTTACATGCGTTCGTACCTACGTTCTCACAAAAGATCTTATACCAGACCTCGTCTGTGTCACCTGAGATCTTAAATGCGTACACATGTAAGTACATACTTGTGAGAATCTGTATCTAAGGGTTTTTGTTGTCATTGGTTACGAAATGAAGTCAAATTTTAAAAAATTTTAAATAATGGATCCAGTATCGCGGACTACATTTATATAAAATTGGTTAAGTTTTATGAATCTTATTATCTAGGGGTTTTAGGTGGCGCTGATTATGAATATGCAGAAAGATTTTATTAATTTAAAATGGCGGATTCTCAATTACTGCCAATCAGTGCTTTCTTTCCAGTCCAAAAATTTAAAAATAAAAGTTAAAAAAAGAGGAACTAAATGTTTACCACGTCCACGTCGTGAGTGCTGAGTAATGTTAATAGTAAAATAAACTTGGCTGATAATATTTTTTCGGATTGAGATTTCCAGAACTCAAGATACCAAGGCTCACGCACATAAGCCAATTTATAAAAAAAACTGTCCGTAATAAAAGATCCTGCATTTTGAATTTTTAAAATTTGAAAAAAAGTTTGTAACCAGCGACCCTAAAAACCTCTAGATCCAAGTCCCACGAAAATAAGCCAATTTTTAAAAATATCGTCCGCCATATTGGATCCACCATTTTGAATTTTAAAATGTGACTACGGATTCGTAATCAGCGACCCTAGAAGCCCCTAGATACAATGTCTCATGAAAATCAACGAATTTTATAAAAATATTGTCTGCCATATTGGATGCACCATAAAAATTAACAAAATTATAAATATTTTCCGCCATATTATATCCCCCATTTTAAATTTTTAAATTCGGATTGAAAATTCGTAATCAGCGACTCCAAAAACTCTTAGATATATAATAAAATATATAATATATATATAAAACAGTGGCTAGCCAGTACTGGGTAAACTTTGTAAGTAAGAAAACTCACAATATATTCTGAATTTTAACTTATTTATTCAGAAACAAATTAAGGTTTATGAAAAATACAAGGTTAAAGTAAATTACAATTGATATTCGTCATCGATTATTCGTTATTTGCTATTCTCTATTATTTATTCGTTATTCATTAATCGTTAATCGTTTGCCGGTCGGTATACGCTTTTGGCTTTACTTATGTTCAACATTAGTAATAAAACAATAACTTACATGTAGTTGAAGATTTTGGAGATTTTACGATTAACAATATCGTACAGCTTTGGCGGTCGATTGGCTCAATCGATTAAACGTGATTGGAGCGGATGACAATTTCGTACAGTTGTGGCGGTTTAAGTATCCAAACACTGGAACTTGAATTTAACACACCTCGCAAATTCGAATCGTGACGCTTCAAAACACTTATTTAACAGTTTGTTTTTACGAAGGTTTCACAATAATTTCAACGATATTCTATGCTTTACTCTAACAAACACTTGTAGAATCTTGACAAGATATAAAGTATGAAGATTTGATAACCGACGGGTAGCTACGTTGGTTCTCTCTCGAAAGAGTTTTCAACGTATACGACCCCTTCCATTTAGCGTCGTTCGTATTTAAAGACGATTTTCGCCATTTGTGGTAATTTGTTTATAGTAATCATGCAGGTTTTGCTGCAAAAATGTAGTCTATCACGTTTCATGTAAAAGTGTAGAGAAGCATTTTTTGCCGCAAAAATGTAGTTTGTCACGTACAAGAGGCAATCAAGATCACTCCTAGATTCGTAAACTGAACTTATTTTTTTATGAGTACTGATTGCTTGATCGATCTATTGATTGATTGATTCAATAATTGATTTTATCGAGAAATGATCAGTATGCTTATATTGACTTTTAGACTGACTACAGGCATCAACACTGGCGCAGTATGGGCATTGACCATTGATCATGATTTGTTCATCTTTTGCGATATAAATGGGTGTGTTTACAATTACAATACACCCATGTATATCCTGCAATTCATTTGAGATTTTTTTTAATAGATCATGATAAGTGATATGATAAACGTATATCATAAGGCGCGAGTTACCAGTGTCACTCTGTTTTATCTTAACTTTACCCATTAAGCTATTACCGTTGAAGATAATGGTTGGTTGCTGTCAATGCAGGAGCCCGCAGGATATATAATAGATTCATATTGATGCTTACTGATTGATCCTTTACCCTTTACAGCACTTTATCAAGGTCTTGTCTTTTACCCAAATTTGATAGTTTGTTTGTCAATTTATACATTACTACAACCTGAATATGAACATTAGTTTCGATATTAATCAATATCCTGTCACTAAACTCTGCATTTATAGAAGACGCTGACCTCGATAAAGGTGTTTCAGAATCAGTAATCAATTTTGTCCCTGTTCCGTCATTTCCTTAGAACTATTTTTAAATTTTATTGTGCAGGGAATTTGTTATTATCCAGGCGTTTTCGCGATGATTGATTGATTATTGACATTATCATAACCAAACAAGCTTTAATCGTTCAGATAAATGCTTGATTCAATCGTATGTTCACAAGCCTAAATCTGCACATTGTAATAGGATACTTGTAATCAAATAGCATGTGTAATTTGTTTAATCTATAATTGTATCTGATGCCAATTTGCTTTATCCGCGATTGTTTGTTTGTTTAGTAGTTAACGGTTTGTAAAAATCATTAACTGAACTAATGTTAATTTTCTCTATTTTCTTTTACCCAAAATGTGGATAATTATATGCTCTATTCGAGTATACTTAACTAATCTAAATATTATCGTAATCGCATCATTCAAGGAATAATGTGTGAATGCCTACCTTCAGGCGTTTTTACTAATTTTGCCGCGTTAGAGTTATAATTTAAAATTTTTTTGTTATGGAAAATGTTTCGGACATAACAATGCCTATGTTTCATCGCTAAAAACACAAAAACTAATAGATATAAACAAGTTTTGATTACTGTATGCGAAAGAGCAACTAAAATTCTATCGATTCATAATAAAAATCAAAATTCAATGTTTTGCAGCTAAGGTCCCTTTCACCATGGAGCGTCACAATGCTCATTTTTGCTCGAATTTATAAATTTACATTAAAAATTTGTTTTTTTGTGTTTGCGTCACAGTAGGCCACGTACCTGGGTTGGCTAAGAAGTTTTTTATTTGTATTTTTCAAAAAATACCTAAATTCATCAAGATTTACTTTACTTACAACAAATTCAATAAATTATATTAGACACTGAGTTAAACTAGTAACAATTATTATTTAAAAATTGTTTAAACAAATACTTTTTATTATTTACCAACCTTTTACACAATGCACTTAGAAAGATGCAGTTTTCTCCTAATTTTGCAATTCTCCGACACCATATGAGGGTCGGAATACAACAACCGCCGTAGCACTTGACAGCGTTGATGGTCTCTTTTCTAACAAGATGAAATAACTGTCAAAAATTTATCTCAATTTGAACAATTGAAAAATATTAAAAATAAATATTATAGGCTGTTTTCATTTCAAATTATACAGGCCAAATATGTTCAAAAATCAGAATCATGTTTAACATGCTTTTTATTGTTTTTTAGGACAAAGAAAGAGATATGTATTTTTTTGTTTTGCGAAAAAAAGATTTTTGCAAATTTACGAGCATTTGAAAATTTTAGCACAAAGAGTAGTTTTTGAGCGAAACCGCTAACAAATTTTTTTAAAATCTCTAGTTTTTTCAAAAATTGAAATTTTTTAATTTTGTTTTTGGATTTTATTGATGTTTTTGATGATCTAAAAATTATTTTTGTCCTTTTTTTAGTAAATACAAGATAATATTTTAGTTTTAAAAATGGGAAATAAATGTTTTTTAGTGTGTTAAGAATTAGTAATATTAAAATACAATCTTGATATAAATTATTTATTATTATAAAAATAAATAATAAAATATTTATTTAATAATTATAATATTTTTTTAGGTAAGTATGTTTTTCGACTGGTATCAGCGACAATAATACGGTACGTAAAATAAGTCCTTACTTTGTTTTAAGGTGAAATATCGCGTTCCAGTTTAGTCAAGTGCTTCCCGATGTTCTTTGTAAAAATTCATAGAGTTTTGTATTTTGTGACTTTTAATACTGAGTGCTCCTTTTGTTGACTCCATACATTAACGCATTTACAGTACAAAAAATTTAGTTGTTAGTGGAATTATTTAGTGATAATAACAATCTTTTACATTTCTCTCAGTGCTTCTACTGATATTTTGAAAACAAAATTTATGAATTAAAATTTTTTTTTTAAATTAGTTTTGAAAACCGAAAAAGTTTCCCTTCCCAAACAACGTGTACTGACTTTAAGAAAGTAGGGGAGAGTCGCTAGTTGTGAGACGGGTTTTATTTTTGACTTATAAATTGGAAATAGGTAAACGAAATCGTAAATAAAATACACCGTTCAAAAAGTAACTTAAATACGCAACTTTTATTCATAGAAAGTGTAGTGTTCAGATGAACTCGAAAAATTTTATGATCAATTTTCCGAGCACATCTTTTTAGTCAAAAAAAAAAAGGTGTCCAGTTGTGAGACACTTATAAAAAAAATGCTAAAATTTAACAAATTTGGCATGAAACATTATGTTTAATATAAATAACTAAATATATTGATAATACATATTATTATATACTTAATAAAAATATTTATTCTTTAAAATATGACTATCAGTTTTCTTCATGAAAATCGCTGTCGCAATGTAGGCAAATGAAATAAATTGTGCGCATGTTCCCACACTTTAAATAATTGTTGTGTTATCAAATGTACGTAACGAACTAAACTGAACAGAGCGCTTTATGCTGCATAACGAAAAGTGTAGGCTATTCCAGATGGGCGGCGCCACCGTCTCACAACTGGTGACTTGCTGTGTCTCACAACCGGAAATTGGCGCTATTTTGAAAGAGGAAAAAGAAAAAATTTCCAACTGTAGATTGAAACAATGCAATATTGCATTACAAAATATAAGGAAAATACTAAATAAAAATGCATAACATTTAGCTTTTCCAAATAATTAACTTAAAAAAAAAGTACTTTGCACATATTGAAAAAAAGTTTTTTAGTCGATTTTCACACACAGTGTTGGCATCTAACACAAACAATACATATATCCGCTTCGGTGTACACGCAAAAGTTGGCTCGTATAAAAATAAATGTTTTTATGTATACCAATCAGCCTTTTTATATTTCCTGTTTAAAAAAATGGACTGTCTCACAACTGGAGCCGTCTCACAACTGGCGACTCTCCCCTACATAAGAAAAAAATTAACTGTAATAAGCGAAATAATGTGTTTTTCAAACTGGAAGAAATATCAGTGTTATTACACCCGTTAATTCCCACTCAGAAAATCGCATATGATGATTTTGTTTGCAAAAATTCTTATGCAAGTTTCACTTATATGTTTCAAGTTCCTTCAAATATTAAAATTTATAAATTTTGTTCTTAAAATATCAGTAGAAACACTACCTAAAAAAAGATTTTTTAATTATTAAATACATATTTTACGATTTATTTTTATAATAATAAATATTTGTTTAAAGACTGTTTTTTAATATTACCCATTCTTAACACACTAAAAAACATTTATTTTCCTTTTTTAAAACTAAAAGATTATCTTGTATTTACTAAAAAAAAGGACAAAAAAATTTTTTAAAAAAATCTTTTTTTTTATCCTCACGGCGTTTTAGCGCAAACCAAACCTATTGGAGAATACTCTCCTGTGTAAACCTATCCACAGTGGTCCGGCGCGCGGACAAAAGTCACATTTTGCAAAAATTTCTAAATTAAAATTTTATTTTCCACATGATTTCTTCACTATCTGAGCTATATTTTCTGAAATTATGAAATAATTTTAAACATATTTACACAGACGTTCTTAAGGTTGAAAATGAAAATTCATGCAATACCTGTGTAACAAAGATAACGGATATTTTTGTTTCAAACTAATTTTTCCGATTGAATTGTCTATCTAATATTTCAGAATAATTATAAATTACTTTCAAAAAAAATGTTGATCCGTCTGCCTCATTATGCTGAATGAAATTATCGTTTGATTATGAAAATACAGATGTTCATTAAATAATAATAACTTTAAACTTCATTATTTTGGTCCTTCCACCAGCTTCCATCCAAACTCCATTTGCATGTTACTAGTAGAACCCTCTTCTTCAAATTAAAAAATCAGTGTCATTTCTCGAATATAACCTCCACGGGATGCTCTCTGGGTCGTAAAAAATGAAATAAAATATATTCACCAGATAATTACGGAAGTAACAAATAAAAAGTTTTAAGAAAATCCGCCAATTTTTTATAAATTACTCCGTCATATTGGATCCGACATTTTGAATTTTATAAAACTAATGTTAGAATCATAATCAGTGACCCTAAAAACCCCGAGATGAAAATTTTAAAGAAAATTCAGCAATTTTTTAAAAATTAGTTCGCCATATTGATTCCCCGATTTTAATTTTTTTTAAACACTAATGTCAGATTCGTAATCAGCAACCTCAAAAACCCCCAAGTAATAAGTTTGAGACGACTTCAAGCAATTTTCAAAAATTATCCGCCATATTGAATTTGCCATTTTAAATTTTTGAAAACTAATGTCAGACTCGTAATCAGGGGTCGTCCATAAATCACGTGATAAGTTTTATGCCAATTTTAAACCCCCCCCCCCACGTGAGAACCGTGATGTTCTCTGCGACCCCCCACGCCCCCTTGATTATCACGTGACTTTGAATAACTATAAAAATTACTTAAAATACTGAAGGCATTTAAACAATAAGTTCACAGACTATTTATTGCAAATTCCTCGTTCATTTAAATTAGAAGTCCGTTTTATATTCTTTATTTTTTCATATATGGGACATTCTTTCTCAATTCGGCAACCCCTTCGTGCATTTTAATTTCCAAGATAGAAGACTTTATTATAGCTTAAATTTTTCGCCAAAACATCAACTTTTTGATGTCGTATGGTGTTTTTTATTTCCACCTAAGGGTTGAAAATTATCATGCATAAAGTCCAAAAAAACCCACAGAAAGTTTAAAAATTATGCGGAAAATAAATGAAAAAATAAAATTTATAGTCTAAATAACTAGGAGATTTAAATAAAATACTTAATCTCATTCAAAGAAATAATCGAACCTTACCAAGCATTATAATAAGGAACAACCATTCATAACACAGCCACATAAAAAAAAATAAAGTTCCATGGCCTGGGTATGGGAACCATATTTTTCTATGTATTTTGATCCGCTGAATCCGAATCCGCCATCAGAATTGGTCCAGCGGGTCTGATTTTGGACCTAACCTCAAAATTAATAAAATGACACTTTTTGTTCTTTAGAATCTGAATCAGACTTAACTTTAATACATGACTAAAGCCAATAGAAAGCTTGATTTATGACCTTTAAAACGTTCTTTAAAGATTGTTCTACGATGATTTTCAAATGTCATAAATCAAGCTTTCTATTGGCCCTAGTCATGTATTAAAGTTAAATCTGGTTCAGATTCTAAAGAACAAAAAGTGTCATTTTATTAATTTTGAGGTTAGGTCGAAAATCAGACCCGCTGGACCAATTCTGATGGCGGATTCGGTTTCAGCGCATCAAAATACATAGGAAAATATGGGTCTCATACCCAGGCCAGGAAACTTTTTTTTGTGTGGCTGTGTAGTCGTCCCCTAAACTCGAATTAAAAAAATAACAAATATTCTTAAACAAGTGAACAGAAAAAAATCTTTAGAGGATTCACAAACTTTGAAATTCAATAAGAATAAAAATCTATAAAATTTACCTCTATTAGCATCGAAAACCACCCTTTAAAATCATCCCTTAATTACTTTAAACCTTGCTTTGAATGTATTCTTATCTACCTTAGCCCCTTCCGCATCGAAAAACACACTTGAAAATCATCCCTCAATCTGAAATAAAGAAATTGACCAAAAAAAAAACCGCTCAAAATTTATTCTTTTTTACCTTACATAGGAATACATTCTGAGCAATTTTTAAAGCCAGAGAATACTCTTAAAATAGTTTTAGTTTATATGTTTAATAAAAAATTGTCAATTTTCTGGATTAAAGATTAAGAGAAGATTTTTAAGGGTGGTTTTCGCTGCTGAAGGGGCAAGTTTCATAGAACTCTTATTCTTAGTGATATTTAAAGTTTGTGAATTCTCTAAAGAATGTTTTTGTCTTCTTGTTTAAGAATATTTATTAATTTTTGAAAATTCATGTTTAGGGGATGATTTTGAGGGTATTCTTCCTTATTATAATGCTTGTTCAGGTTTGTTTTATTTAATGCGATTAAATAATTTATGTAAATCTCATAGTTATTTAGACCTATAATTTTTAGTTTTTCGTTTATTTTTCGCACAATTTTATATTTTTTGGAGGTTTTAAGCGTTTATGCATGATATTTTGGAGCCCTCAGCTGGAAATAAAAAACACTATACGACATGAAAAAGTTGATATATTGACGAAAATTTTAAACTATAGTAACGCCTTTTATCTTGAAAATTAAAATATTATTAGATTTTATTAACTAATTTTACTAATTAATTAAAATGCGCAGGGGGGTGGTCGAATCGAGAAAGAATGCCCAATATTATACGGAAAAACTTTCTTAATTATAGAAGATTATTTCGAAACAAAAGAATAAAAAATCTATAACGTCTTTATTTGAGAAAAAACACTTTAAGTTTAATATTAATTTTTGAGGTATTTTCTCTTCATATTAATTATTTTTTATTGCACATATCGAAAGATCGGGAAATTTTCAATAAATTTAGTTATTAGCATACTATTACTCATTTTTTTGTTATTAACGGAGAAAAACGAGTTCAATAATTTATAACTTTCGTAATTTTTATTAAACCACGAACTACAAAAAAACACGTATGTTTATGCTGCAATAAAGATTTTAAAAAAATTATTCCAAGCAAATCAAATTTTTGAATGAAGATAATCCGAAGAATTCCCGGGAATGTAGAACTAAAAAAGTCTCTGTTTTCAATAAAAATTTGCAGTTAAAATATCACGTGATCAGAGGGGAAACCCCCTACCCCCCAACTGATGAACCGTGATAATTTTCATGACCCCCCACCCCCCTTGTTGGCCCACGTGATTTATGGACGACCCCTCAGCGACCCCAAAAACCCCTGAGTAATAAGTTTCAGACGATTACAAGTAATTTTTCAAAAACTGTCCGCCATATTGGTTCCGCAATTTTGAATTTTTACAAACTAATGTCTGAATCGTAATCAGCGACCCCAAAAACCCCCGAATAACCCTTTAAGGACAGGACGGGCACTTTTTGTACTCATTTTCAACGTTAATTTTCCTTATTTTTAGAGGTATACAAAATTATAGGAATCACCATTTCTGACGTATTATTTATCAGTTTTTCAGAATCTGCTATCAAAATTTCAAAAAAAATATTTTCAAAAAGTTATGGACTCTTTTTTTAAAAAAAAATTTGAAATTTTGACAATTTTGTTTAAAAAATGATTTTTTTTTCATACTTTGAATGATCGGACAAATGTTTCCACTTAAAATATCGCGTCCGTAATATCCAAGCTTGAAAGTGACAACCCGTACTTTTGAAATTTCAAGATGACGGATCCAAAATGGCGCCCAACGAAATTTTTTTTTCAATGTTTGAACACATAGTGTACGCTTCATTCCAAAAAAATTTTATTTTTATGACACTAAGTGTCTAAATGTTTTTTGACTCTCCAATCACGAATCTGAAATCAGATTTCAAAAATTCTAAATGGCGGATCCAATATGGCGGACGATATTTTTAAATTCGATCGGATTTGTTTGAAAATTGTTACTCGGGGGTTTTTGGGGTGCCTGATCACGAATCTGATGTAAAAATTTAAATATTCAAAATGGCAGATCCAATATAGCGGACGATATTTTGAAAATCGATCGGATTTGTTTGAAACCATCTGATTAAATATTTCACGTCCTTTAGCTAATAAAAGTATTTTAACGTTTCCCGTCTGAAACACAAAATGAAAAAAAAGAAAATGTATTGTCGACAAGTGTCAATACGAACACAAAGCTTTTGTGAAAGTTGTAATGCTTATTTCTGTAAATATTGTTTTAAAAAATTCCACGAATATTAAATGACTGTCTTTGTTCCGTTTATATAAAAAAATTTAAAAATACAAAAAAAAAAACATAAAATAAATAGGTACAATTTAAAACAAGTGCAAAATATTAAAAAAAAAAATGACTTCTCATTTTACGTTTATCTAGTCATGGTTTGAGTGGGGCAACATTAAAATACTTTTAATGGCTAAATGACGTGAAATATTCAATCAGATGGTTTTAAAAAAATCTCATCGATTTTCAAAACGCTATCAACCACCATGGATCTGTCGTTAAAATTTTGTTTTAATTTAACATCAGATTCGTGATCAGTGACCCCAAAAAACCCCGAGTAACAAATTTCAAACAAATCCGATCGAATTTCAAAATATCGTCCGCCATATTGGATCCGCCATTTTGAATTTTTAAATTTTGACATCAAATTTGTAATCAGCGACCTTAAAAATCCCAGAGTAACAATTTTCAAACAAATCCGATCGAATTTCAAAATATCGTCCGCCATATTGGATCCGCCATTTTGAGTTTTTAAATTTTGACATCAAATTTGTAATCAGCGACCTTAAAAATCCCAGAGTAACAATTTTCAAACAAATCCGATCGAATTTCAAAATATCGTCCGCTATATTGGATCCGCCATTTTGAATTTTTAAATTTTGACATCAAATTTGTAATCAGCGACCTTAAAAATCCCAGAGTAACAATTTTCAAACAAATCCGATCGAATTTCAAAATATCGTCCGCCATATTGGATCCGCCATTTTGAATTTTTAAATTTTGACATCAAATTTGTAATCAGCGACCTTAAAAATCCCAGAGTAACAATTTTCAAACAAATCCGATCGAATTTCAAAATATCGTCCGCCATATTGGATCCGCCATTTTGAATTTTTAAATTTTGACATCAAATTTGTAATCAGCGACCTTAAAAATCCCAGAGTAACAATTTTCAAACAAATCCGATCGAATTTCAAAATATCGTCGGCCATATTGGATCCGCCATCTTGAAACTTTCAAAAGTACGGTTCGTCACATTCAAGCTTGGATATTACGGACGCGATATTTAAAGTAGAAACATTTTTCCGATTATTGAAAATATGAAAAAAAAATCATTTTTTAAACAAAATTGTCAAAACTTCACATTTTTTTTCAAAAAAGAGTCCATAACTTTTTGAATTTTTTTGTTGTTAAAATTTTGATAGCAGATTCTGAAAGAGCGTTAATAAATACGTCAGAAATGGTGATTCCTATAATTTTGTATACCTCTAAAAATAGAGAAAATTAACGTCGAAAATGAGTACAAAAAAGTGTCCTTCCCGTCCTTCAAGGGATAATAAGATTCAGACCATTGCAAGTAGTTTTTTCAGAAAATGTCCGCCATATTGATTTCGCTATTTTGAATTTTTGAAAACTAATGTCAGATTCGTAATCAGCAAACCCAAAAACCCCCGAGTAATAAATTTCAGACCATTCCAAGTAGCTTTTCCAAAATACGTCCACCATATTGATTCCCCCATTTTAATTTTTTCAAAACTAATGTCAGATTCGTAATCAGCGACCTCAAAAACCCACAAGTAATAAGTTTGAGACGACTAAGCAATTTTCAAAAATTATCCGCCATATTGAATTTGCCATTTTGAATTTTTGAAAACTAATGTCAGACTCGTAATCAGCGACCCCAAAACCCCTGAGTAATAAGTTTCAGACGATTTCAAGTAATTTTTTAAAAACTGTCCGCCATATTGGTTCCGCCATTTTGAATTTTTACAAACTAATGGCCGAATTGTAATCAGCGACCCCAAAAACCCCAGGAAAACAAGTTTCAGACCATTCCAAGTAGCTTTTCCAAAAAACGTCCACCATATTGATTCCCCGATTTTAATTTTTTAAAAACTAATGTCAGATTCGTAATCAGCGACCCCAAAAACCCCTGAGTAATAAGTTTCAGACGACTTCAAGCAATTTTTAAACATTATCCGCCATATTGGATCCGACATTTTGGATTTTTGAAAACTAATGTCAGATTCGTAATCAGCGACCTCAGAAACCCCTAAGTAATAAGTTTGAGACGACTTCAAGCAATTTTCAAAAATTATCCGCCATATTGAATTTGCTATTTTGAATTTTTGAAAACTAATGTCAGACTCGTAATCAGCGACCCCAAAAACCCCTGAGTAATAAGTTTCAGACGACTTTAAGCAATTTTTAAAAATTATCCGCCATATTGATACCGCCATTTTGGATTTTTGAAAACTAATGTCTGAATCGCAATCAGCGACCCTAAAAACCCCCGAATAATAAGATTCAGACCATTGCAAGTAGTTTTTCCAAAAAATGTTGGCCATATTGATACCGCCATTTTGAATTTTTGAAAACTAATGTCAGATTCGTAATCAACGACCCCAAAAACCCTCATATACATGACCTCTTGAAAACTCATTGACTTTTAATTTTTGTCACTTTGAGCACTTTTTCGGAAATACTGTCGGCAACGAAGGGGTTAATAAAACTAAATATTTTTAATTTTCTATCGCTCATCGACAATAATTGAGACAGTTTGTGCAGAAACCGCACAAGTCCATAAATCGAAATTGTTCAGGAAACGATAAAAACGGGGATTCTTGTAAATGTGAGAATTTTTTCCAATTCTTCTTTTTGCATTATTTTCTACTAACCTATAAGTTTAAAAATTCCCTATGATTGATTTATATTTTAATTAATATAAGGTATAAAAAAATAAATTAACTTTTAAACTTGTGCGTTTCCTGCACAAAATGAAATAAAAAACATAGAAAATGTATTGAATCAAGTGAAGTATAACAGTTTTATTAAATGTTTAGTAACATTTATAAAAAATGATTGTAGAGCTTCATTTAAAAATAAATTTTCCATAAAAAAGTGGTTTTCGAAAAAAATGAACTTGTGCGGTTTCTGCACAAACTGCTTCAATTGCAATAAACAAAAGAACATTTTATTAAACCATATTCATATATATATGTGTCGATTCAGGGTGAAAGGGACCTTAGCTGCAGAACATTCGATTTTTAATTTTTATTATGAATCGATAGAATTGGAGTTGCTCTTTCACATACAGTAAACAAAACTTGTTTATGTCTATTAGTTTTTCTGTTATTAGCGATGAAACATAGACATAACCTAACAATAACATAGGCAGGCACAAGTTCAAACTCCCTTCTTGTAAAATTCAAAACATTTGATTTTTAATTGTTAATATGAATCGATAGAATTTGAGTTGCTTTTTCACATACATAAATCAAAACTTGTTTATGTCTATTAGTTTTTGTGTTATTAGAGGTGAAACATAGCCATAACCTAACAGTAGCATAGGGAGGCTCAACTTCAAACGGCCGTACGCGTAAAACTCAGTTCTGCAGCCAAGGTCCCTTTCACCCTGAATCGACACATATATATTTTTAATACTGACAGACATTGCATTTTAAATCCTTACTTCGCAGGTAATATTTGATGGATCCGCGATGGAAAATACAACTTTTCTAAAACATTTTATTACCAAAACTATACTCTCTAAAAGTGAATTCGTGACAAATTCACTGATTTAACCACTATACAAAAATTTAACAAAAAAGTCTATAATAAATAATTTAATCCCTAAAAGATATACATATTTTAAACTTCAATGTTTATCAGTATAAAAAAAATATACATCTGAATATGGTTCATTAAAATGTTCTTTTGTTTATTACAATTGTAATTAATATCATTAAATATTTCGTTAAACAAATTGTATGTTTGGTTATTTTTTTCCAAAATACCCATAGCAACTGTCGCTTTCTCGAATAAGTTCAACGAACACACTCAGCTCACTGGTTGTGTCGTTAAACAATTTGTTGTCAAAACAATAATTTACAAGAAAACTATACTGAAAATTTTAGTGACACTTTATTATGTTTTGTTGAACATAACTAAGTTTTTTATTAAAAAAGCATAACAAATTAACATTTGTTTCACTATTTTGATGATTCAGATAGATTTAGTAATGTTTTTTACAAAGCTAAGTAAAATTTGAACTTTTTTTGTTTGAGAGTTCACGAGATATCGTACGTTGATTACTAAAATATAAATAATTTAAAGCGTTAAAAATTTTATTTTCTATTTTTTATCTCGTAAAATAAGAGTCCAAATAAAAAACATATAAGAACTAAACATTTTCACCTGTTCTACCTACATAGATCTTTATATTTATTTTTTTCAATTTTTGAAATTGAGATACTTCGCCGTCAGTTTATCTCGTCAAAAAGAGACAGAAAATGCTTTCAAGCCCTAAGGCTGTTGTTGCATCCAGACCCTCGTATGGTGGTTGAAAAATTAATAACCTGCCGTATTTACTTGAAACATATTACTCGGGGGTTTTCAGTGTAGCTAAATACGCATCTGACATTAGATTTTCAAAATTTAAAACGGCGGATCCAATATGGCGGACAAAAATTAAAAATCTGATGCATTTAATTAAAACACATTACTTGGGGGTTTTCGGGGTCGCTGAAATGGAATCTGACATTAGATTTTCAAAATAACGGAGAAGTTACTTCTGGTCCAGCCTCTGCAGTCAAAGGAACATGGTGATTAACATAAAACTCGGTGGCTAAACTAGATGAACAAGAAAAATAATTTCATTTTTTTTCTAATTTTATGATCACATAAGTCAGAGATGCAGAGTAAAACTTGGTTTGATGGTAGAAAAGAATACCTATTTCACCTAAAATTTATGAAAATTAGAACTTAAAAAAATTGTAAGAAAGGTAAAACTATCATACCATATCATTGTTGTCTGCCCACGGTAACACTAAGAGCAAGGTAGCTAGGGATGTAAAAAGTCATAAAATTTTAGTTTCGTACAATATTTCATAAAAAATTAAAAATATTTAAAAAATTTTAAAAGTTGCTGGCGGGAACTTTACATATTTTTAATTTATAAATGTTGTTCTTTAGTTTTCTGATTGTTATTTTATTATCATTGTAAGATGTATTTAAAATGTATGACAAAAATAATTCGTAAGTTTTGAAAAATTCTATGAAAAATTATTGTATTTAACTATTAATTTTAAAATCTTAGGTTTATAATTAACAATAATAAATGGTCCACTTATTTAAAATTTTAATTAGGAAATTTTGGGTTCAGTTTTAATCTATAATGGGTCAGCTATTTTAAATTTTAAAAATCTGATGTCTGATGCGTATTCAGCAACCCCGAAAACCCTCTAGTAAAGTCTTTTAATTAAATACGGTAGATTTTCTATTTTTGTTCCGTCATATTGGATCTGCTGTTTTAATTTTGGAAATCGGATGCCTGATACGTATTCAGCAACCTCGAAAACCCCCTAGTAAAGTGTTTCAATTAAATGCGGTAGATTTTCAATTTTTCCTCCGCCATATTGGATACGCAATTTTGAATTTTGGAAATCTAATAACAAATTTGTATTCAGCAACCCCGAAAACACCCTAGTAACGTGTTTCAATTGAATGTGGTAACTTTTCAATTTTTCGTCTGACATATTGGCTCGGCCATTTTGAATTTTGAAAATCCATTACTGTCAAATTCGTATTCCGCGACCCCGAAAACCTCCGAGTAACGTGTTTTAATTACATGCGTCAGATTTTCAATTTTTCGTCCACCATATTGGATTTGTCATTTTGAATTTTAAAAATCTAAGACCCCGAAAACCCTCGAATAACGTTTTTCAAGCAATCAATGTTTTTTTTCTTCATAAATATTGTTTATATATATTTTTAAGAATAAAAGTTAATTTGTTTTTAGAAAAACTTTGCAAACAAATCTAAAAAAAATTTTAAAACTTACATTAAATGTGTTGAGTATAAAAAAATTTTTCAACTGAATTGTTGTTATGATTGAGTAGAAAATAAATTTTTTTTTTAAAAAAAAGCACAAGTTTTTAACATTTGTTTATTTATAATAGTTTTATTATTAACTAATTACCAAACTCTAATTTTTTTTAGCTTTGCTGATGTCTAAAGTACATTACGAAAACAAAAATCCTGTTATTAACTGTTAATAATAGATTAGAAAAATATTAATCTGTAAAGAAATTGGTGGGTCTCTGAGCGTCCCACAGTGGGAGCAAATAAAAAATGAGGGTTAAAAACTGCGTAAGGCCTCCAATTTTAAACCGATTTTGGATTTTTTTTAAACTAGACTAAGTTCCAAAAAGATCGCTCGAGCCGGAAATTGAAATTGTAATAGTGAATTATAAATTTAGTTATTCTACTTCTACTTCTATTTTAACTGTTATTATTTAATTCTAAATGGGTATTATTTTTATAAAAACCTTGTTCTTCTCATCGCGAATTTTAAACTTATTTTCCCTTAATCAGGAAAAGAAAAATTTTAATTTAGCCATTTTAAATGCCCTGAATACTTGAAATTTATAACATAAAATAAAATTTTATAAATATGTGACAATTTCTGGTGCAAGGGACCTTACGCGACAATACTATTAGGCTAGGTATTCCGTTGCGCAGTGCATGAAAAGTGAGCCTAATGTTCTTGTTGCGTAAGGTCCACCATAAATCGTCACATATTACTAAATTATGAAGAAAACTTGATTTCTCTTTTGCTTATTCTAAATTCCTTATGTTTCTATAAATTTTGTTTTTGTTTGTTTTTGTTATCTATTTTTACAATCAATTTTTTTCTATTTATAAATAAAAAATTTACTAATTGTAAACTTTACATTAGTTATCTTATACTAATTATTAGTGTCTTTATCACTTTTTTATGCTTGATTCTCTTCTTAAATTATTGAGTTACTGATCACTTGAAAAATAAAAATTTCATGAGATTTAAATTTATAAATTGTTTCAAATTATCAATCACCTTTAAATTATTTTTAGTTAATTATTTTAATCACGATTGATAGTTTTCACTTTCACTTTATTAATTGATTATTAAGTTATTGTTATATTTCACTTCACTAAAAGTGAACTAAATTCACTGAATGAAATTGACCCTTTTCTTCTTCTCCGCTTTTCCTTTACCTTTTTTACTTATATTATTTTTCACTAATGTGGTAGTTTTTCTTTCCAAACTTCCGATGTAAATTAGATCCGTGATCCGTAATCTGTTATAATTTTAGACGGTTTTCCGTACTGTGGAATATTTTGATTAAAAATTTTATTTATAACGGCTTTTGTTGTCATTTTTCTAACCCGATACAATCTAACAAATTTACTGAACGCATCTACCGTAGACAAAATATATTTAACTCCACCTTTTGACGTTGGTAACGGATCATAAAAATCGATTGACATAATTTCACATAGTTTTTCCGGAGTATAATTCCTCATTTCAGAAAAATTAGTTTGATTTGAAATTTTATTTTTTTGACAAGAATCACAACTCGAAATTCTATGCCTGACTACTTTCGCAAAGTGTGGATGATAAAAATATTCATTTAACATATGAAACCAAATGAGCACCAATATGAGCATACATCTCATGAGTATCCAAAGACGGCCTTTTCAATAGATTATAAAGAAAAAATTTCCTTTCATTGCTGTCTTGACTCGAACTTGATTCATTATTAAATGGAATTCGACTTAACGTATCAGCGACTATGTTATCTTTTCCTTTCACATGTTTCATTAAAAATCATAGTCCTGAATTGCCAAGACCCATCTGGATAATCTTCCACTTAATACTCTGCAGGTTTTTAAAAATGACAAAACTATGTGATCCGAAATTATTGTCAATTTTCCTCCCAGAATATACGATCTGAATTTATTCAAACTCCATACAATCGCTAAAAGTTCTTTTTCTGTTGTGAAAAACGTTATTTTTGCCCATTTTAGCGTTCCACTCGCGAAAGAAATCGGAAGTTGACCTCAATCTTCGTCTAACTAATAGAGAACCGATCCTATCGCTACGTCACTTGCACCGGCTTGTAGATAAAACATTTTATCAAGATCTGGAAAACTTAAAATCACGAATTCACAAAATAATTATTTAATCCCTGTAAATTCATCTTGTTTTTATTTATTCTATTCCTATCGTTTACCGCCTTTTAATAATTCTAAAAGTGAAACCGTTTCTTGCGCATGACTTTTTGTAAATTTCGTATAAAAATTTATAAGTCACAAAAATCAACGAAGCTCTTTTAAATGTCGCGTCCTAGGAAATTCTTTAATCATCTTTATTTTCTCCGGCTCCGGTTTTATTCCGCCTTCCGATAAAATATGCCCCAGAAAATTTACTTCCGGTCAAAAAAAAATGTGACTTTTCAAAATTAATTGTCCTATTATTTTCAAGTAATCTTTGAAATAATTTTTCTAAGTGAATCAGATGTTGTTCAATGTTCTCCGATGTACATATAGTCCAGTAGTTCTGTCCCAAATCGCAATCAATTTGCAACAGCAAGGAGACAAATATTTTTTGATAGAACTCGGATACAGAATGAAAATGTAAATGAAATCGACTCGATAGTGATGTACCAGTTTGAATAAACAATCGTTAAAGGTGACAAAAAACGGTTTTTCGGTGATTGTTGTTAACCTAATAATTTTATGTAAAAACCTTTTAGATAAAAAAGATAACCCTTAAAAAGACCTATAAAATGAATGGTATTATGTTAAGATTCGATAATTTGTTTAATCGCAAAATAGGAAAAACATACAAAAACAGAGTTTATTTAAACTAAGAAATTCTGTGAAAAAATATCGGACGTAATTCAAATTTTCCCAGAATTTTTTATGTAGAACTTAATTCGCCAATCATACTAAAGTTAAATTCTCTAAAATATATCTGTGAAATTGTATCTGACATGGACCTCTGTAGCTTAGTGGTTAGAGCATTCAAGCGCCAATTGAAAGACCTGAGTTCGAATCCCGGTGGAGCTAAATGTCCGATATTTTTTCACAGAATTTCTTAGTTTAAATAATTAATTCTTGAAAATAGTGAAAAATTCATTTGAATTTTCGCTTTCAATGTGATTTAAATATCGCAAAAATCTTCCTGAATTTGCAAACTAAGAGTCGATATAGTAGGTTTCTTGAAGGCACGAATTGTGCAAGAGCTTACTTATGATTGGCAAATTTAGTTCTACATAAAAAATTCTGGGAAAATTTGAATTAACAGTGTTTATTTATTGTTGAATAACATTTGAACTTTAACAAAATATATCCCTTATCACTTTCAATAGGTATGTTCAATTTGAGCCCGATTCTATAAATAGTTTTCAAGCAAATTTAATTTGTTAATTAAGAAAACTGTTTCACGCAAATGTAAATATAATTTTTTTATATTTATAAATTTTCAGTCACTTGAGCAAATTGTACTCTGGAAGAGTTATTTTTTTCGTTATAAACAAATGAAATAACTTTAATAATACTTATTGTATCGAATTAGAATAAAAGGAATTTCAAAGTCGATACTTTTGTAAAAACTTTAGAAATATAAATTTCTAATCTATGTTAATTAGGGACTAAAAAAAGTTTCTTTTTTGTAAGCATTCCTGACGGTGCATTGTTTAACGTTTTACGTTAAAATTTATAGTTTGTTTGTAAGATATGTTGCATTATTTATTAATAGATAAACATTCTTGTAATGTAATTTGTTATCATTCGACATTGTGATTAAAGTAGTGATACCAGTTGATATTGTCTAAGCCAGTGGAGTGGAGGTAGTCGCTGTCGCGCGGAAAACCTTCGCGCAAGAGTCGAATTGGAGAATTCAAATTGATGAAGTTTTAATAACTAGAGAAGAAATTGTCGAATTTTCATTTTTTTTTTACCTCGGGGTAATTTTTCCTGACGATTCTAAATGTTTTCAGATTTTAGCCATTATCACAATTGTACTGAAAATTAGTTAACTTTTTTTTAAGCCTCTATTTTGCAACTTTTTAGGGTTCCGTACACCACAAGTGTACGCACGGAACCCTATTGGCAAAACTTCGTCGAAAATCGTATCCCCCCCCCCTAGCCGTTGTCAAGAAAATAACCAGATTTTTGAGAAATTTTGATATTTTTTGGCTGATAACTTTTGCCATTTCTTTGACAGCGCTATCACCACAACAATCTCTATAATTTTTCTGTAATCTACATATGATACTACATTTTTGTACCAAATTTGAACTCTCTAAGTCAAATATTTTGTCAGATAAGAGGGGAATACGGTCATTTTTTCGAAAAAATGCGTTTAATTTGTACCATTCCTGCCCTTTATCTGCCAAATTATTGTACTTAGAGTGCTGAAATTTGGTACACATATGTAGTTTGACGTGTAAATTACAGAAAAACTATAGAAAACCTTGTTGCAAGCTGTTATCCTAGCGTTTTTCAGCAAAAAAAAACGATTTTTTTTAAAAAAATGCTAAAAAATAGTCGTATCCCTCCCCCTGAACTTCCAAACTATTAGACTTAAAGAATTCAAATTTGGTACACAAATGTATTTTCACGTATAGATTACAGGAAAATTATAGAGAACATGATTGTATGTGTTGAACATAGCGTTGTCAAGGAAATAACAATATTTTTGAGCATTTTTTTTACATATGGGCCATAGTTTAGTGTTATAACTTTGACAGCGCTATAATCATCACTTTCTCTATAATTTTCCTGTAATCTACACGTAAATCTACATACGTGTACCAAATTTCAGTATCCTAAGTCAAATAGTTTGGAAGATAAGGGGGGGGGGGGGATACGGTCATTTTTTTAGCAAAAATGCACTAAAACTGTACAATGCCACCTCCATATCTGCCAAACTATTGTACTTAGAGTGCTGAAATTTGGTATACATATGTAGTTTGTCATATAGATTACAGAAAAACTGTAGAGAACTTTGTTGCAGATCGTTATCATAGTGTTTTTAAGCAAAAACCAACGATTTAAAAAAAATGCTAAAAAATGACCGTATCCCCCCTCCCATAACTTCTAAACAATTTGACTTAGAGAGTTCAAATTTGGTATACAAATGTATTTTTACGTTTAGATTACAGAAAAATGGTAGAGAACATGATTGTAGAAGTTGATCATAGCGTTGTTGAGGAAATAAAATGATTTTTGAGTATTTTTTATGGATATTTGCTAAAATCTCTGGATTTTTCGTTGACAGCGCAATCACCATCACGTTCTCTATAATTTTTATGTAATTAACACCTGAAAATACATTCCTGTACACAATTTCAACTTCGTAAGTAAAATATTTGGAAGATAGGGGGGGGAGGTGGTCCATTTTGTACAAAAAATTCATTATATATTATATTATATATAATATGTATAATATATTTATATATTTAATAGTATCAAATATATTAAAAATTATTTTGTTTTGTGTACGGAACCCTCGATTTTAGTGCGAGCGTAACTCGAACTTGCCCGATTTTTTTATTATTTATTTTGAATAGTTTTATTTAGAAAATATTTAGATTATAAAAAAGAAAATGAAAACGAATGGATTTTATTGTAAAAAACTTTTTTGGTACACTGTCAATATTTTGTGCTTTAAATAAAGAACACTAACAAGTATGTCCATTGTCCAGTCATACTAACCAGAATTCTTTTTATTTTAATTGTAATAAAATGTTTAATTAGGCCTCAGTGCCCTTACGGAACATTTTGGTTAAAAGTGTTAAAAAAAATACGGTTTAAATTTTTCAGTTGTTATAAAGAGTTATTTTCGTATATTTTTATTTCAAACAACGAAATATTTTTTGGTTATGCCATTCTTGTATTTTCTTAATATATTTTTTATTTTTGTAAATTAAACTGGTAATGAAGTAATTATTATTGAAATTTAAAATTGAATTTAAAGCCCAATGACTGGCCAATTTATTCTATTATTAAAGTTACACGAACGAACGACACAATAAACTTACTAGAAAACAACCTCAGGGGAGATTCCACGGGAAATCACACCCTTGATGGCCACGAAGATGTACGACAATTAACGCAAATTATTGACACCAGGACACAAGATTTCGACTCACCAACGATGACCAAGAAGGGACGCCACCCTCGATGAGATCCTCAAAAGCAACCTGGGCTTCCAAACCGACAACTTTCTCAATCGCTCTTCAATGGAAAATCGCACAGGAGTTCCTTCACACCACAAATAAAAAAAAACACGATTTCACTAAATTCAAATCTTTTAATAATAGCAAATCCCTGTCACCCAAGTCCTGAACTAATCAGATTAATTCTACAATGTTTTACACTTTAATTACATTCAACAAATATAGTCCAAAATAACTCGCGACAATTTTTAAACACGTATAGTGTACTAGATTGCCCGATTACAAGTCAAGTAGAACGTGTCGACGTTCCTCTGATCCCGCCGTACGTTGCCCGCCGAAAATTAGTTCCTCTCCTTCGACTTCCTATCCACCCTCCGCCCTCTTATCCGTCCTTCGTCTAGGATTGGCTGTCACGCTGCTCGCGGATTTGAACCTCCCTCGCGGTTTGGATTTACCGAGATTCGACCGAGTTCAGTCGCTTTCGGTCGCTTTCGGTCGCATTCAATATTTTGATGTTTCATAATGAAAAATGACAAAATGAACTATTTGTAATGATAAATTAATGTTTGTAGAGTAGATTCGTGTAATACTTGAGACATATAAAGTGTGAAATAATTAATAATTCAAGAGTAAACACTAATCCAAAGTGTGCTTGTTTTGTGATTTGCTAGAAAATAAGTCATAAACGGAAAATTGCCCTAAACAGTAATTATTATCAAAATATATGCAATTTTAAATCGAAAAAATAAAGATTCCGAGGGTTAATTGATAATAATTGACAAAGAAAAACCAGAAAATATTAAAATCTCGCGATTCAGGATATTTCTGCTGGAGCGTTAACATAGACAACTTGACAACCAATCAGAGGAGATCACGTGCTTCTCGCACCAAATACAAATTAATCCATTTGACTTAAATAAACAAATTTATAATTTCAATATTACAAATCAATTCATTAATTATTATCAACATTAGTAAAAGTCAACCAACTTAATTTCTCAAGACCGAAAGTTAATAAACCCCCAAAAACTACCCCTAAACATATAATAAAAAATCAATCTAACAAAATTTATCACAATCAACAAAAAAGTTATAATGAAATTCTAAAATCATTGAAAGTCCTCAGGAATATGCCCCCTAATTTTCCCAATTAAAAAAAAAAAAATATGAACCCCCAGAAACCACCCCTAAGGAAAAAAGCAGAAAAATATTCAAACAGAAAACATAAAATTTACGAAAAAATTATAATCCAGCACTAAAATGATGGAAAATACTTAGAAATATGTCCCCTAATTTTTTTAATCAAAAAAATAATTATCAACCCCAAGAAACCACCCCTAAAGAAAATTGCAGAAACAGATCTGTACAAAAGTCATAAAATCTACAAAAAAATTATAATCCCGGACTAAAATTATTGAAAATACTCAGGGATATGTCCCCTAATTTTACCAATCGAAAAAAATAATTAACAACCCCAAGAAACCACCCCTAAAGAAAATTGCAGAAACAGATCTGTACAAAAGTCATAAAATCTACAAAAAAATTATAATCCCGGACTAAACTTATTAAAAATACTCAGGGATATGTTCTAATTTTACCAATCGAAAAAAATAATTAACAACCCCAAGAAACCAGCCCTAAGGAATATTACAGAAAAAAATCCGTACAAAAATCAAAGAAATCCACAAAAAATTATACTCAAGTTCTACTGCGCATTATTTTCAACTTGTCAAAAAATGACAATTTAATCAAGTTTTGCCTTGCCAGAAATATTTGGCAAAATACACTAAAAAATTTTCAGTCAAATATCAATTATTTTCTATAGTTCTAAATTTAATTTTAAACTTTTTCATCTATTAACGAACAAAATTGAACAAAAATTGAGCCACTCCGTGTTACTTTTAACTTGTCAAAAAATGAAACTTTAATCAATTTTTACCTCGCCAGAAATACTTGGCAAAATACACTAAAAATTTTTCAGTCAAATATCAATTATTTTCCATATTTCTAGATTTAATTTTAAACTTTTTCATCTATTAACAAACAAAATTGAACAAAAATTGAGCCACTCCGTGTTACTTTTAACTTATCAAAAAATGAAAATTCAATCAATTTTTACCACGCCAGAAATATATGGCAAAATACAGTAAAAAATTTTCAGTCAAATATCAATAATTTTCAATATTTCTAGATATAATTTTAAACTTTTTCATCTATTAACGAACAAATTTGAACAAAAATTGAGCCACTGCGTGTTACTTTCAACTTGTCAAAAAATGACAATTTAATCAATTTTTGCCTCGCCAGAAATATTTGGCAAAATACACTAAAAAATTTTCAGTCAAATATCAATTATTTTTCATATTTTTAGATCTAATTTTAAACTTTTTCATCTATTAAGATGAAAGTCTATTTTGCTAAATATTTCTGGCGAGGCAAGAATTAATTGAATTTTCATTTTTTGACTAGTTGAAAGTAACGCGCAGTGGCTCAATTTTTGTTCAATTTTGTTCGTTAATAGATAAAAAAGTTTAAAATTAAATCTAGAAATTTGGAAAATAATTGATAATAGACTAAAAATTTTTTAGTGTATTTTGCAAAATATTTCTAGCAAGGCAAAAATTGATTGAATTTTCAGTTTTTGACAAGTTGAAAAAAATGCGCAGTAGCTCAATTTTTGTTTAATTTTGTTGGTTAATAGATAAAAAAGTTTGAAATTAAATCTAGAAATATGGAAAATAATTAATATTTGACTGAAAATTTTTTAGTGTATTTTACTAAATTTTTTTTTCTGCAATTATCCTTAGAGGTTTTTCTTGGGGTTGTTAATTATTTTTTTCGATTGGTAAAATTAGAACATATCCCTGAGTATTTTTAATAAGTTTAGTCCGGGATTATAATTTTTTTGTAGATTTTATGACTTTTGTACAGATCTGTTTCTGCAATTTTCTTTAGGGGTGGTTTCTTGGGGTTGTTAATTATTTTTTTCGATTGGTAAAATTAGGGGACATATCCCTGAGTATTTTCAATAATTTTAGTCCGGGATTATAATTTTTTTGTAGATTTTATGACTTTTGTACAGATCTGTTTCTGCAATTTTCTTTTTTATGTTTGAATATTTTTCTGCTTTTTTCCTTAGGGGTGGTTTCTGGGAGTTCATATATTTTTTTTTAATTGGGAAAATTAGGGAGCATATTCCTGAGGACTTTCAATGATTTTAGAATTTCATTATAACTTTTTTGTTGATTGTGATAAATTTTGTTAGATTGATTTTTTATCATATGTTTAGGGGTAGTTTTTGGGGGTTTATTAACTTTCGGTCTTGAGAAATTAAGTTGGTTGACTTTTACTAATGTTGATAATAATTAATGAATTGATTTGTAATATTGAAATTATAAATTTGTTTATTTAAGTCAAATGGATTAATTTGAATTTGGTGCGAGAAGCACGTGATCTCCTCTGATTGGTTGTCAAGTTGTCTATGTTAACGCTCCAGCAGAAATATCCTGAATCGCGAGATTTTAATATTTTCTGGTTTTTCTTTGTCAATTATTATCAATTAACCCTCGGAATCTTTTTTTTTCGATTTAAAATTGCATATATTTTGATAATAATTACTGTTTAGGGCAATTTTCCGTTTATGACTTATTTTCTAGCAAATCACAAAACAAGCACACTTTGGATTAGTGTTTACTCTTGAATTATTAATTATTTCACACTTTATATGTCTCAAGTATTACACGAATCTACTCTACAAACATTAATTTATCATTACAAATAGTTCATTTTGTCATTTTTCGTTATGAAACATCAAAATATTGAATGCTACCGAAAACGACCGAAAGCGACTGAACTCGGTCGAATCTCGGTAAATCCAAACCGCGAGGAAGCTGTAACGCGAAAACTGACGACTGGCGCAGATGGAAAAGGGGAGAAGTGACTGCCGAATTCAGAATATTCAACGATCAAGAAACCAACCAAAATTTACGAAGGAAATTTCTTATTAGCGGAAAAACGTCAGTCAGGCTCTTCTCAAGAAAATTCGAACCCAGGCGCAGATGTTTAACTAATTAATTTTCCCTTATTCAACTTATTCAAAACAATGCTAATAATACTTAAACTCTTAAGTAACGAAACACTTTGTTACAAACTATATTTTCCTTTAACTTAAAGAAAAAAATATTTAACCAAAATAATATAATCAGAAATATTTTTATAAAATATCTTAATAAGGATTTGGACAATTATAGGTATTATGTTTTTCACATATTTACTGTGAATGACCAGAATCACTAAAAGAGTATAAATAATGTGAGTTGTCAGCATTTTAAAATTTTAGTTTTTTTTCCATTCAACTAATTCGTTTTCATTTTCTTTTTTATAATCTAAATATTTTATAAATAAAACTATTCAAAATAAATAATAAAAAAGTTGCAAAATAGAGGCTTAAAAAAAAGTTAACTAATTTTCAGTACAATTGTGATAATGCCTAAAATCTGAAAACATTTAGAATCGTAAGGAGAAATTACCCCGAGGTAAAAAAATGAAAATTCGACAATTTCTTCTCTAGTTATTAAAACTTCATCAATTTGAATTCTCCAATTCGACTCTTGCGCGAAGGTTTTCCGCGCGACAGCGACTACCCCTACTCCACTGGCTTAGACAAAATCAACTTGTATCACTACTTTAATCACAATGTTGAATGATAACAAATTATATTACAAGAATGTCTATTTATAAATCAATAATGCAAAATATCTTACAAACAAACTATAAATTTTAACGTAAAACGTTAAACAATGCACCGTCAGGAATGCTTACAAAAAAGAAACTTTTTTTAGTCCCTAATTAACATAGATTAGAAATTTATGTTTCTAAAGTTTTTACAAAAGTATCGACTTTAAAATTCCTTTTATTCTAATTCGATACAATAAGTATTATTAAAGTTATTTCATTTGTTTAGAACAAAAAAACGTACCATCAACTTTAATGCACATTTTTAACAACTTATTTTAAAAAAACCATTATGCCATTAAGTATTCATTTTAGTATAACTCTTCTAGAGTACAATTTGCTCAAGTGACTCAAAATTTATAAATATAAAAAAATTTTATTTACATTTGCGTGAAACAGTTTTCTTAATTAACAAATTAAATTTGCTTGAAAACTATTTATAGAATTGGGCTCATATTGAACACACCTATTGAAAATGATGAGGGATATATTTTCTTAAAGCTCAAATGTTATTAAATGTTAATTATAAATGTTATACAGCAATAAAAAAACACTGTTTTTGTATGTTTTTTCTATTTTGCGATTAAACAAATTATCGAATCTTAACATAATACCATTCATTTTATAGGTCTTTTTAAGGGTTATCTTTTTTATCTAAAAGGTTTTTACATAAAATTATTAGGTTAACAACAATCACCGAAAAACCGTTTTTTGTCACCTTTAACGATTGTTTATTCAAACTGGTACATCACTATCGAGTCGATTTCATATACATTTTCATTCTGTATCCGAGTTCTATCAAAAAATATTTGCCTCCTTGCTGTTGCAAATTGATTGCGATCCTATAGGGTTTTGGGACAGAATTACTGGACTAATAGCATATCGTCGTTAAAAATGATTACAAACTGACCTATTCCGCATAATACAAAATCTAAAGCTCAAACAAGTGCGCTAGTACTCGTTTTTAAACCGAATGGAACGACTGTAAACACGTAACATTTTCCTTTGACAATAAAACCAGTATATTTTATCAAATTTTTAGACAAGAGAATTTGCTAGAAACTACTTACAAGATCAAGAGAAGACATAACTTTAACCCCTGAACATCGTTGAAACAAAACTTCCGTAGTTTCAGCTCTTTCATAATCATTTATCAAAATTTCATTAATTTTTCTCGCATCTAAACATAATCTAATTAAACCATCTTTCTTTATAACAGTTCCAAGAGGACTTGCATACTTATTGAGTAGTGGCTCTTTTAATAATTCCCAAATCTAAAATTTTTTCAATTTCTAAATTTAATTTTTCTCTTATATGCATTGGAACAAGATATGGTTTTTTCATAAATGGCTTTGAATCATTTACTTTTGAATCGTGTTCATATATTGAAATTCAACCCGGCTTTTTCGAAAAATATCTTTTATAATGCGAAATAAGTTTGTAAAATCTTTCCTTTTCATTTAAATTTAATAATGTGCACTCAGAAACTTTTTTATCAATTTCTTCATCCGTTATATCCAATTCAGAATGAATGTTTCCATAATCCTTAATAACACCAATTTCATCAACTGTAGATGAATTATTTTTATCAATTTTAAAGTATGTTTCTTGACTTTTTAATAACGTATCATTTTTATCTTCTAAAGTAATTCTCATATCTTTCTTTTCTTCTTCTTGTAATTTTATTTCTATATAATTTTCTCCATCATATACTCCTAATACATTATTTTTAAAATCAATCTGACTTTGAATTCTTTTTAATAAATCTACTTTAATTATACAGTCTTTATTTAATTCTGGTACTATTAAAAACACATATATTCTATGCCAATTACCCATTCTAAACTTGATATAAATTTGTTGTTTAACTCTAGCTAGTTTTGCGCCAGTTGCGCCAAAAATCTTTACACCAACTACTGGTAATATTTCACATTTTCTAAAAGTTTCTAAATTATTTTGATAAAATATTTCCGAGATGCACGTAACCGCACCTCCGGTATCTATTAATGCTTTAATTTTTATCAATTGAATTACAATTTCAATTAAAGGACATTTGTCTTTTTTAAAATTCGGTTCAATACTATCTTCTTTTTCTAATAATTCTTCGCGCTTGTCTAGTGGTAATGGAATATTATTATTATCTACATTTATTGTATTGTTTTTGTTTACATAATTATTTATATTTTCATTATCAATACAACTTTCATTTTTTTATTTACTAATTCATCTGGTTTACTTTTATTTTTATTATTAACATTTTTTTATCAATATTTTCACTATGATTGTCATTTACTAATTTATCATTTTTTTCAATTATATTATCATTATTAATTTTATTATCATTATTTTTATCATTGTCTAAGTCTATTGACCTCGGGCTTGTTACGTTTTACTCGGCATTTTCAAACCCGAGGTTTACAAGTTTCCCGAATTTAAAAAATTAAAAAATGATTATTAAATTTAAACAAAATAGTTGAAAAATTATAGGAATAACTGTTCGAAATAATTGAAAATTGAACAACTGGATTGGAAATCGAAAAAAATAATTGAAATTAAAAAAACATAATAAAAAGTTAAAAAGTCGAGGAAATAAATTGAAAATTTAAGAATTAAATTAAAATTTGAAAAAAATAATTCATAACTGGAACAAAAATTACAAAATGACGAAAATATTCAACAATTGAAAACAAAATTAAAAAATATCTAGATTAATATACAACCGAACAAAATAATTTATATAATCAAAGAATAATTATAAAATTTTAAGATAATAACACAGGCCTGCATGGTTTTTTTATTTTTGATATTGGAGTGGTTTCCTATGTATTTTTGTCTGCTTAACACGATCCTGGGTCCCAAAATTGCCCAACACATCAGGATTTTGAGAAAAGTGGGGGTGAGGTGCCAAAAATACGTGTTTTTGGAGGTTTTCAAAATATTTTTTCTCCTTAACCAGACGTGCTAAAGACTTCTGTGAGTTCTTAAATTAAAGCTTTAAGGCCCTAATTTGCAAGATCAAATAAAAAATTTTAAATTTTGAAAAAATGGGGTTAAATATCCTAACAAAACGTGTTTTTGGCGTTTTTTCTTAAGATTTTTTTTTTCTTGAACCTGACATCCTAGAGACTTCTACATCATCTTAAATTAAAGCTTGAGACGTTTACTTGATCATCCATATGTGCAAGATTAATAAAATTTAGAATTTTATAAAAAGGGGTAGAGGCAACAAAAAATATATTTTGGCTATTTTTTGGGTCTCTACCCCCACTTTTCTCAAAATTCTGTCTTGCTAGGAAATTTTGGGATTCAGGATCACATTGAACGGCCAAAAACTAATTAAGAAACACTTTGATATCAAAAATATCAATAAAACTTTTTATGGGGGTATCTACCCCCACTTTTTTTAAAATTCTCAATTTTTTATTTGATCTTGCGTATAAGAGTCTTAAAATGCACGTTTCAAGCGTTAGTTTAAGAACTCACAGAAGTCTTTAGCACGTCTGGTTAAGGAGAAAAAATATTTTGAAAACCTCCAAAACCACGTTTTTTTGGCACCTCGCTCCCACTTTTCTCAAAATTCTGATGTGTTGGGCAATTTTGAAACCCAGGATCGTGTTAAGCGGACAAAAATACATAGGAAACCACTCCAATATCAAAAATTAAAAAAAATAAATAAATTTTGGAGACCTGTGTAATTGAACATTGAAAAAATTGCCAAAAATAATTGAAAATTGCCAAAAATAATTAATAATTAATAGAAATAGTTGAAAAATGACGAGAATAATTAAAAAATTCATGAAAATATGAAAAAAATAACGAAAATAACTGTCAATTGAAAACAAAATTCGAAAAATGACTAGATTAATAGACAACTGAAAAAATAATTGATATAATTAAACAAGAAATATTAAATTTAAAGAAAATAATTGCAAATTGAAAAGTTAAGAAAATTGAAGGAAAAATTGTTGGAAATAATTGCACATTTAAAAACTGGTTTAAAAATCAAAAAAAATAATTAAAAATTGAAGAATTGAAATTAAATTTGTGGAATATACTTAAAAATTAAAGAATGGAATTAACAATTCAAGAAAATAATTAAACAATAAAATTTAAAGTTAAAGAATTTTAAAGGGAGGTTCTCATTGTCGTTTTTTAAAAATTCGATTTTTATTTTTTCCATATTTTGAAAGCTACATGTGTTTAGAATATGTCAGTAAAAGGGTATTTGAGTCCAAAAAATATTTACGTTTATATAGTGGAAACGCACCGACTTTCCGTGGTATTTACATGGTTTCAAAGGTTTAAGGGGTTAAACCACTGTAGACGGCAAAAAAAAAGTGTTTTTTTGCGATTTTTTTTTTTTGTAGAAGGAACAGAAGGAGGATAATTCTTTTCAAGGATATTGTTAGACATCTTTAAAAGTTTAGAAAAAAAAATTTTTTATTTAAAAAAAATACAACATGGCGGCGTAAGAGCAACTTCTGTTAGACGGTTTTTTTTAAAAATAGCTCTACTGCAAGCAGTACACAGGGTGTAAAAATTGATCTGTAACAAAATAAAAAATTTTTTCTTAATCTACATTAGAATGACTACAGAAATACGTAGGGGATTTTAAAAATATTCATTTTTGTTAAATTGGCGAGAATTCAAAGTAAAAGTCAAATTTTTGACCAAAAAAATGAGTACTTAATTGTGTCTAAAAAATCGAAATTATAAAATATCAAAAATCGGCTATGTATTTCTGTGCGGAATGTTGTTTTAAATAAATGATAAAAATTGAGAGTTAAAATAATAAAAATTGTTTGAGTTATACTGCTTGCAGATTTGCAAAAATGTGTTTTGAGAAAAACGTGTTGGCGTCACACCACTGTTGACGACTAAAATTAAGCTCTTTTTTGCGAATTTTTTTTTGTCGAAGGAAAAGTAAGAAAATAATAATATTATAGGATGTATTTAGGTATGTCTTACAGAGAACAAAAAAAATATTTTTGATTGAAAAATGTTTTAAAATGGCGTCATTAGGACGTTCTACCGAAGCATGTTTTTCATGAGACGCTTCGTAGCACCAAGCAAAGCTGTTGAAAAATTTAATCTGATGAAAAACAGGCACCAAACTTTTTTTCCTGTATTCTAGAGGGTTTAAAGCATCTTTTAAGCTAATAAAACAAAAATCGATTTTTTGAAAATTCTACAGTGGTGTAACCCCTTAAACATGCTTTTCTGGAAACAAGATTTTTTATAAGTGCTTAATTTGAAACCTAATAATGTCTAGAATATGAGGGCAGAAGGATATTTTATTCCTACAAATAATAAGAATACCACAGCATTTTGAAAACATCAACAGCCCGTGCATTCACATAAGATGCATTTCACGTCAACTGTCCAGCCAAAAAAAAAATTGTGCTTAATCCTTTCCCAATTTTTGTTATGAGTTGTCTTATAGGTAAGTAATTTATCAGCCAAATATTTTTGAATTTTATAAATAATTGCCCGAGAGGGAGGGCAATCCACGTAATGATTGGCGTGGTCTATTTTAAATTTTTTTTTTATTTTCACCAAAATTTTTGAAAATTAAAAATAAATTTCACTTTTTTTCGTCTTCAGGCTCGTTTTATTTTTTTATTTTATTTTTAAAAGAAAGCTGAGATTTTTTCCTACAAAATATGTAATTTTCAAAAAACCGTTTTCTTTTTGTTTTTGAGAAATTTAATGTTGTAGTTGGCGCGCCACGTCAAGGCGAAGTCTCACTCTACCGCCCCGCTTGTTGCTGTGCGCTGTTCGCATCATTACGTGGATTGCCCTCCCTCTCGGGCAATTTTTTATAAAATTCAAAAATATTTGGCTGATAAATTACTTACCTATAAGACAACTCATAACAAAAATTGGGAAAGGATTAAGCACAATTTTTTTTTTGGCTGGACAGTTGACGTGAAATGCATCTTATGTGAATGCACGGGCTGTTGATGTTTTCAAAATGCTGTGGTATTCTTATTATTTGTTGGAATAAAATATCCTTCTGCCCTCATATTCTAGACATTATTAACTTTCGAATTAAGCACTAATAAAAAATCTTGTTTCCAGAAAAGCATGTTTAAACCTTTGAAACCATGTAGATACCACAGAAAGTCGGTGCGTTTCCACTATATAATCGTAAATATTTTTTGGACTCAAATACGCTTTTACTGACATATTCTAAACACATGTAGCTTTCAAAATATGGAAAAAATAAAAATCGAATTTTTAAAAAACGGCAATGAGAACCTCCCTTTAAAATTCTTTAACTTTATTCCGAAGCTAAATTTTAATCCGTTTGAATCCCGCTATTTCATTCCGAATCATTCCAAATCAATTCGTTCTAATTTTAGTCGGGTTTATTCGAATATGAAACGGATTGATTCGGAATGAAATAACGTGATTTAAACAGATTAAAATTTAGCTTCGGAATGAAACGGATTAATTCGAAATGATTCGGAAAGAATTTTTTGTCAAGTCACATCCTTTTTTAGATTCGGATACAAACTGTTTGGCTCGGAAACAAGTTTCGGAATGACCCGGAAGAATACTGATTAAAACTTATTCAAACTGATTGAAATTCAATCCAATACTTTTGTCAGGGTTGCTAATTGATACATATCATCGAATCAATCTTAATTAATTTAATTTGCGAAAAACATTTTTATAATCTGCATATGTTAATTAATATTTGTAATCATTAATTTAATTATAAAAAAATATGTATTTATATTCCATTTTCAACGTCGTTCAAAAGGACATGTTTCTGTGTGTATAAGCCACTGTTAGTGTACGCCAAATTAAAATATTCACCACATCGTTTTTGCTTCAATACCATCTCATTGCTTTAAAATCTACCAAAAATGTGTCTTATCGACAATTAAAATGCAACTGTAACAATCATGGATACCGACGTATTCGAGTATTGACTTTTTTCGCTGTTCAAATGTTTTTGCAACTATCTTCAATGTTATTATGGAGACTAGAAGAAAGTTGATGTCATTAGTGCGATAAATGAGCAAACAAACAAATTAAAAATTATGGTGTGTAAAAATCGAAATAAGTTTTGTTATACATGGGCATTTCCAAGTGAGATTTACCTATCAAAAAATTAAATTAAGTTTAATGTATATTTTTCAATTCTAGGGTAAAAAATATTGTATACGTAATTTTTTATTTGAATTGTGAAGGCAAAGTTTTTGAGTTACGAATTTTCAAAGTTTTGATTTTGCAAATTTAGACCTTTTTTCAATTGTTTATAGTTTGCAAAATATTGAAGATACAAAATTTATGTAAAGAGATAAAATACTTATTTTCTTATCAACTTTACAATTATTTTAGCAAAAAAATTGATTCGTGTTTTTTTAATAACAAAATAACAATTTTTTATAAACAAATTAATTTTTTTCAAATTTCGGCGTGAAAAAAAATTTTTTTCTTTAAATAAATTTAAAAATGTTACAAATAAAATGCAACAAGTCCCATAATGATCTGACTCTTAGTTTGATTTAAATAAATTTTATAAGTTAGTCGTGCAACTGGGTAGATAAATTTTTAATACTAAGTGTAAAAAATATGTGTAGGGGAGGGTGGTCCCAAACCGACCCCCTAAAAGGTAAAAGCCAAAAAAGTGCAAAAAAATTGTTTGATTGCTAAGGTCAATTTTTTTTCAGTAAAGGAATCATTTTTCTATGTTTCCACTGGTTGCCGAGGCTCTGGATCTCATTAAGTGAGAGATACAGAGAGAAAATCGAAAACTGACGTTTTCGACAATCTCAAAAAGGGTGGTATGAAACCGACCCTCTATTTTTATTGCAGGAAATAGCGAAAACAAACCAAATTTGAAACTTGTATTGTAATTTGAATTAAAAAACAACAAAATAGAATAAACTTAAATTACTTTTACTTTATTTAAATACATTATTTAAGGCCTTTTTCAGAATAAGAGTAAAAGAATTATCATTACAACAAAAAATGAGTGTTTTTAGTTTGATCTTAATTACAAGCTATATTATCTTAGCTTAATTATTGTTATTTTATTAAAATACATTTGTGGGTATTATTTGGTAATTACAAATAATTTAGTTACTATTACAATGCAAGAAAAGGGGGGGGGGGTCGGTTTCGGACCACCTTCACTATTTTCACATAATGTCTTGCCGATCATTCATGTCAATGAAAGCGTTTGGATTTGAATATTGTGTATTAAAGTTGAGGCCATAAGCAACCAAAAAAACTTATACTTAAATTTTTCTGAACTAAATTCAACACTTTTAACTTAAATTCAAGATAGGTCAAAAACAAAAAATATTATTGCAAAAAACTAATTTTACGTAAAATTCCGAGATACAATATTACCAAGAGATTATTACCTATGGTCAAAATGTCAGAGTTATGAAAGTGTTCTTTAGATGGTATTCACGATTTGTCTAGTAACACGATCTCTGAGAAACAGATAGGGGTCGGTATGGTACCACCCTCCCCTATATTAATATATATATATGTATTAATAAATAAATGTTTAATTTGATCACTGAATTGCTTTGAACATTTCGAATTAGTGTACGCGCGAATTGCGTCACACTTAAAGCTGGCACGGCGAACTTATAAAATTTATTAAAATCAAACTAAGAGTCGGATCATTATGGGACTTGTTGCATTTTATTTGTAACATTTTTAAGTTTATTTAAAGAAAAAAAAATTTTTTTTTCACGCCTAAATTTGAAAAAAATTAATTTGTTTATAAAAAATTGTTATTTTGTTATTAAAAAACACGAATCAATTTTCTTGCTAAAATAATTGTAAAGTTGACAAGAAAATAAGTATTTTATCTCTTTACATAAATTTTGTATCTTCAATATTTTCCAAACTATAAACAATTGAAAAAAGATATAAATTTGCAGAATCAAAATTTTGAAAATTCGTAACTCAAAAACTTGGCCTTCAAAATTCAAATAAAAAATTACGTATACAATGTTTTTTACCCTAGAATTGAAAAATATACATTAAGATTAATTTAATTTTTGATAGATAAATCTCACTTGGAAATGCCCACATATTTGCGGCTTGTTCGTAGATACGAAACATCGGTTACGATTTGATAGTAACAAGGCACTTGATATAGCATGTAATGAAGTTTTTAATCGCGAATACACATCTAGTAGGTGGTATGAACCAGAATACATAATTATGTTCAACGTGTTCTTCAAAATTAAAACTATGAAATACAAAAAAGCAAAATATTCGACCCTTTTTGAATCCGATGATATGGCATCATCAAACATATCACAAACCAGATGACTGTTATTTTTTTCGAACAAATGTTACTGGCCATCACTACAAAACGTTAAATATGCTGATGTTTCAAGTGCAACTAAACCAGTGTTCTTTGGTGATTCTGTTAGAGTGATGGAAACTGAAACATTAAATTGTGATAACAATCACGAACCTATAGACTTCTCCGAATCTGAAAACAGTGAACCAGAATTTCTTCCTGTTGCACCTCGTTCACGAGCTAAACAACATTTAATAACAGACGCAGATTATAGAGATCTTGTACGAGACTTTAAATTAACCAAAAGACAAAGCGAAGGTCTTGAATCACGATTGAAGCAGTGGAATGTGGTAGATAGTGATTTCAAAATTACCTTTGGCCGAAATGATGCTGATCGAATGTTCTTCAACCAATTTTTTAATGAAGATGAAAATCAAACCCTCGTTTATTGTACGGATGTGAAAGGATTGTTCAGTGCTTTGGAACACAACTTTGTGTCGCATAAATGGAGGCTTTTCATCGATGGGTCATGTAGAAGTAATAAACACTCTAATAAATTGTAAACTTTAAAATATTTTTTAAACGTATAATTTATGACTTATTTTTACAGGCTTGAAAGTTGTATTGTTACATAATGAAAATACATATCCATCAGTTCCTCTTGCATACGCAACAAATAGGAAAGAGATGTATTCCACAATGGAAAAAATTCTTGACTGCATAAAGTGCAAGGAGCACAAATGGCAAATTATTTTAGACTTAAAAGTGTTGACAATACTGTTCGGCATGCAAGGAGGTTATAGTCCAAGCGGCGACCGCAAAAAACCAAGCTCATAAGGTAAAAGGTGCGAAACACTTTTTTAAGATAGGATTTTGTTTGTAGATTACAAATTGAAATGGTTGCCTAAGCACAGTGGGGGTATAGACAATGGGCAGGTGATTAAAGAGGTCAATTTTTTCGAGTTACTTACCTCATAAGGTAAATGCTGCACGATAGTGCCATTTTGTTCAGCTTGAGCCACTGATTACAAAGAACATTGTTTGCCAGGTCTCAGGCGGGGATAACATTAGGCAACCTATTCATTTATAATTAATTTTTTTCGAGTTACTTACCTCATAAGGTAAATGCTGCACGATAGTGCCATTTTGTTCAGCTTGAGCCACTGATTACAAAGAACATTGGTTGCCAGGACTCAGGTGGGGATAACATTAGGCAACCTATTTATTTATAATTAATTTTTTTCGAGTTACTTACCTCATAAGGTAAATGCCGAACGAAGGTGCCATTTTGTTCAGCTTGAACTACTGATTACAAAAAAAATTGGTTGCCAAGTCTTAACATTAGGCAACCTACTTTTTAAATAAATTTGACGCTGTACGCTGAAAGAGACCTTAACGCAAGAGCAACTAAGGTCCCTTTCACCACCACCGTGGAGCGTCGCAAGCAGTAGGATGGACTGGATTAGAGTGTCAGAGTAATGCCAAACTCCAGCACTGAGTCCAAAATATATTTATTTATTTACATTGAATCGGTATTCCAATAAAAATAGTTGTTTTATACTTTAGTGAAAGTACGTTTCTGTTTAATTATACTATGGATTTTTTACATTTATCTGGTTTATACCCTTGAAAACTTGTGGAGGGAAACATTAGTAGAATATTGCTATTGTACAATTACAAAAAATAAGTTAATTTGAAATATATAAAGAAAAGACACATGAAGAGCATCTTTTAGGTAGTCGAAGGGTAAAGTCTCATATTTTACTTGATACCAGATATTAATTTAAAATCTTTATTAACCAACTTTATTACCATCTACTTAACCATCTTTATTATTATCTTTTTTAAGCAACATATTTTCATTGCACATTTTTTACTATATCCCTTACAAAAAAGAATTACTGGATTTAGTACTAGGAAGAAGTACTGGGTTAAGTACTACACTGTAAAAACAGTCCGGTTAAGCCCTATTTAACATTATTTTCCGGTTATTGTTACCGGAAATTCTGGTAAAGTTAACCAGAATACTAGAAAATTAACCAGAATTCTAGTTAAAATAACCGGAAAATCATGTAAAATAGTGCTTAACCGGAGTTCCGGTTATTTTAACCGAACTGTTTTTTCATTGCAGAACTCCAGTACTTTTTTTTGCGCAATATAATTTTTTGAGCACAATAAAAAAATTTTTTAAATTTTTGTGAAACTATCATTTTGTGTTCAATTTATTTCTTTCAACTTCGCACTCCCCAACTATTTACTACTTTTTGCTACTTTTTTCATGAAAGGCTACTTTTTTGATACTTTTTTCTGCCTAAAGCTACTAAAAGCTACTTTTTTTAAAAATTATGGGAAAAAAGTATTCAGTTATTAGATTATTAATTTTATAAGTGCAAAAATTTATTAATTTACAGTCAAACTTCCATACTGCCGAAAGAAATTTGACGTTTCCGCTGTAGAAAGGTTCTTTAAAATGCTATTAGTGAGTGAACGTTCAGGAATGTAACAACCATTTTAAATCATAGGATCTTTAAATATAAAATGGAAATTATAATAATTATTAAACAATAATTTATCTATTAATTTAGGCTGCAGTGAGAAATAAAAATTTATATAACAATTTGCACAAGTCAGTCTTCTATCGTTAAAATCACATGTTTGAAATCACATTATTTTTATTAATAAACTCTTCGAATTTCTTAATAGTGAATAATTATAATTATTTTACAAATTTACAATAGGCTTAGTTGGGGTAATTCGGGACAAACTATACCTTGCTGACAATTGACAATAAAAAAAATGGCAAATATACGTTTTTGACAATTATTTTTAAAAAATTTCTACAATTGCTTAATAATTTGACTTATTTAGTAACTTGAGCTACAAGAAAAAGAGGTTATTTTGACAACTGGTAAGATGAAATAAAAAAGCGCATTAATGATTTAGATAACATAAATTTTCTTATTGGTATTTGTTAAAAACAGTCTTATTTACTTATATTAATTAATTATTGAATTAATAAGAACAAAATGTTGGGTGAAAATTACTTTTAAAACTTACTTGCAAAATGTCACAATTTTCAAAGTTCCAATTAAAGTTTTCTATTAAGAATTCAAATATTTTAGTATTAAATATTATTTTATTTTGTGTCTTTCATAAGACGTACTAACTTTTTAATTTTATAATCGAGAAATATGAAAACTTTTAACTTAATTATTGAAATTTTGAGAAGAAGCAGTGTTTTTGAACTCTAGTAACTCATCACCAGAGGCGTGAAAAAATCAAATTTTGGTTTTAAAATTCAAGTTTTACGCTCCTTTCCACATTATCAAAATTTGGTGTTGGAGAATCAGCTACTTTTTTACTTTTTACAATTTGAAAAATGTGCTTTCCGAGATGCTTTTAAATACGAATTTGAAGGTTAAAATGCAAGTAGTTTTGTAAAACTGAATTTAACTGCTGCCAGATTGTGAAATTTAAATAAAAAATTTGTTAGCTTGAAAATTTTACATTTTGCAAGTAAGTTTTAAAAGTAATTTTCACCTAACATTTTGTTTTCATTAATTCAATAATATTAATTAATATATGTAAATAAGACTGTTTTTAACAATTACCAATAAGGAAATTTATGTTATCTCAATCATTAATGCGCTTTTTTATTTCATCTTACCAGTTGTCAAAATAACCTCTTTTACTTGTAGCTCAAGTTACTAAGTCAAATTACAAAGCAATTGTAGAATTTTTTTTAAAAATAATTGTCAAAAATTATTTTGACAACAAAAATAAATATTACAAATTATCAGATTTTTGTAACATTAGTCCGCAACGACTTTGGGTGAAATATAATGGTTTGACTCATAATTCATTTTTCTCATTATTAAAAGATTTTTTCTTTTGTTTTTGATATTGTTTACGGTAGTATTTTGGGTGCTAAAGAAGTGTTTAAAAATGGTGCGAAACTTTTGAGCATACTTATTTAGCACCTTCAATACTAAAGAAGAACAGAAATCTAAAAAATAATATCTGTTTTTGATCGACCGAATTTCTTATGGAATGTTCCAAAAAAATAATCGCTCATTGATTTTCTCAATTGATTTCGATTTCTTAGAGTTTAAAGTGTATTTTCATATGTTTTCTTGATTTTTTAAAGGTCCAGAACATTGAAAAAAATTAATTGTTTATAAACAATTTTTTTTTAATTTATAATTAAGTCGAAGTCTGTTTTATGTTTTTTTGATTCTATCCAAGGTATACTTAAATCGGAAAACTCATTTAAGAAATATAAGCTTTTATTTAAAAAGTGTTTAAACTTTTCATTTTGCAATAACTTTTATAATCAAAATTTTAAAAAAGTTTTGTTTGGTAGAAACATTTTTAGAATCTAACATAATAATTTTTTTAATATTTCGATAAAAATAAAAATCTTTTTTTTTTCTATGAGAGCTGATTTCACTAATTCCGATTCCACTAGAACTTTTCGATCCTGAATTTTATGGCACGCACACAGTCAACTCTCAACGATATAGTCCCTTCAATACTTGCCTTATGAGTTTCCGCCGTATGGAAGTTTGACTGTATTATAACAATAATTTGTTATTTCAAATAGTAAATAAATCTGAAACGTGCTGTGACTAAACGAACATCTAACACATCCATGTAATGTTTCCCACCACAAGTTTTCAAGGGTATAAACCAGATATATGTAAGAAATCCATAGTATAATTAAACAGAAAAGTACTTTAACTAAAGTATAAAACAACTATTTTTATTGGAATATTGATTCAATGTATATAAATAAATATATTTTGGACTCAGCGCTGGAGTTTGGCATTACTCTGACACTGTAATCCAGTCCGTCCTACTGCTTGCGATGCTCCACGGTGATGGTGAAAGGGACCTTAGTTGCTCTTGCGTTAAGATCTCTTTCAGCGTACAGCGTCAAATTTATTTAAAAAGTAGGTTGCCTAATGTTATCCCCGTCTAAGACTTGGCAACCAATTTTTTTTGTAATCAGTGGTTCAAGCTCAACAAAATGGCACCTTCGTTCGGCATTTACCTTATGAGGTAAATAACTCGAAAAAAATTAATTATAAATAAATAGGTTGCCTAAGGTTATCCCCGTCTAAGACTTGGTAACCAATTTTTTTTCTATTTAGTGGTTCAAGCTGAACAAAATGGCACTATCGTGCAGCATTTACCTTATGAGGTAAGTAACTCGAAAAAAATTAATTATAAATGAATAGGTTGCCTAATGTTATCCCCGCCTGAGACCTGGCAACCAATGTTCTTTGTAATCAGTGGCTCAAGCTGAACAAAATGGCATTATCGTGCAGCATTTACTTTATGAGGTAAGTAACTCGAGAAAAATTAATTATAAATGAATAGGTTGCCTAATGTTATCCCCGCCTGAGACCTGGCAACCAATGTTCTTTGTAATCAGTGGCTCAAGATGAACAAAATGTCACGATCGTGCAGCATTTACCTTATGAGGTAAGTAACTCGAAAAAATTGACCTCTTTAATCATCTGCCCATTGTCTATACCCTCACTGTGCTTAGGCAACCATTTCAATTTGTAATCTACAAACAAAATCCTATCTTAAAAAAGTGTTTCGCACCTTTTACCTTATGAGCTTGGTTTTTTGCGGTCAGCTCTGCATCTAATACACGAAATTTCCTTGCTATCTTTGTCAATGGGATAGTCGTGCGCAAAATAAGTACAAAAAATCAGAATGGCCGCACAGTCGGAAAAAAACGACGCTGCTGGACAAAAGTCTGCTGACAATTCAAATCTTAACGGATTTGAACTTTTTTTATTTTGAAATTCTTAGGAAGACTTGCGCTATAAGCCTTGGGTGCCACTTTTTTAAAATTTTGTAACAGAACCTCAAAAACTTGTTTTATATGTATTTAGTTAGCTCGAATACCAAAACTAATGTCAAAAATTATTTATAAAATATAGTAACTGAAAGGTTTTGAGTCCCTTAATAAAAAATTGGCACAATATTTTTAAAATTTAAAATGGCGTATTCAAAATGGCGCCCAAAACAAAGAAAAATGTATTTACGCCTTCTAAGTAGTAAAACAAATTATAAACACATGGAACAAGTTTATAGGGGTTTTTGTGATCGCTGATCACGAATTTCATGTGAAATCGGCATTTTGACAATTTACAGCTGCCAAAAAAAGTGTCAACTTTGCCAAAAAAGCAATTTATTTTGATGAAACTGACAGTATATATGTTTTTGAGGTTGCTGATTACGAATATGGTATTAAATTGACATTATGATAGTTCACATTTGTCAAATTAACTGTCAACTTTGCCAAAAACAAACAAATTTTCTAAAAAGGACAAGAAAATGATTTTTGGGGTCTCTGATATCATATATAATGTCAAATCTACTCTTTGACAAATGACAGCTGTCAAATTAACTGTTAACTATGCTGAAAAGTGAAATGTTTTTATAAAAATGTTAGCAACAAGGTTGTTGTGTTTCAATTAAATGAAAAGTTGATAAAGTCTCTTCGTTACTATGACAGCTGTCAACCATCACATTGTTAATATGTCTGTATAAATTCAATAGCAGAGATCCTGCAAATTCTTTTACAATATTTTATAAAAGAGGATCACTTTATAGCAAATTTGAAATGTGATATCAATTTATATTTAACATGACATTACATTTCTAATTAGCGTCCCCAAAAACTCTGAGGGAACACTCCTAGAACACGACAACATTGTTACTAACATTTTGATAAGAAAATGTTACTTTTCAGCAAAGTTGACAACTGTCAACTGTAAAAATGTCAATTTCGCATCATATTCGTAATCAGATACCTTGAAAACCCTTATACTGTCACTTTCATAAAAATAAATTGCTTTTTGGCAAAGTTAACAAATGATTTGACAGCTGTCAACTGTCAAAATGTTAATTTCACAAAATATTCGTAATCAGCGACCCCAAAAACCAATGTACTAATTAGAAAGAGTAAATAAATTTTTCTTTGTTGTCGGCGCCATCTTGAATACGCCATTTTAAATTTTAAAAATATTGTGCCAAATTTTGATTAAGGGACTAAAAACCTTTCAGTTACTGTATTTTATAAATAACTTTTGACATTAGTTTTGATATTCGAGCTAACTAAATACTGTAGCCATTTTTATTTTATTCTTATACAATGTCCTTTAGAAAGACTTATATTTAAATATTACCGCGCCGTTAATAGCGACCTCTTTAATTTTGTAAAAGCAACATCTTTAATTTGTTAATCTAAAAAACGCGCGAAGAAATTGTTCTCAGTCTTATTCTGGAAAGCATTAAAAGATCAATAAATGGATGATTAACTTATATTTTGTCTATTTAATGTGGTTTGCCTATCCCCTGGAGATTGCTACAATACATATAAGACAAGTTTTTGAGGTTATGTTACAAAATTTTAAAAAAAGTGGCACCCAAGGCTTATAGCGCAAGTCTTCCTAAGAATTTCAAAATAAAAAAGTTAAAATCCGTTAAGATTTGAATTGTCTGCAGACTTTTGTCCAGCAGCGTCGTTTTTTCCCCACTGTGGGCCGCCTCGTACTTCGTTTCAAATTGGGGCAAAAAACGTTTTGAACATTCCGCTAGTACGAGCTGAAGATTTAATTTTACCACCCTTGCATTTAAATCTTGGGTACATGAAACAATTTGTGAAAGCTCTTAAGGTCGACAGCGAAGCTTTTTAATATTTTAAGAGTCTATTTCCTAAGCTGAGCAATGCCAAAGTCAAAGAGGGTAGGTTTTCTCAAAATACTTTTTGATAAAATAAGTACAATTTCAATAAAATAAACATATTATAGTAAAAAAAAAACCGTAAATTAAAATTTTTTTTAAGTATATTCGTTGGCCCACAAATTCGAAAAGTGATGAAAGACAGTGAGTTTCATACAAAACTGACTGTTGTGGAAAGACGAGCTTAGAACAGTTTTGTTTCTTTGTGTCATAATTTTCTTGGGAATAAAAGAAGCGATGACTATGTAGCTATTGTGAGCGAATTTTTAAGTGCATATAGTGCAATGGGCTGCAATATGTCTATAAAAATTCATTTCCTGCACTCGCACTTAGATTTCTTTCCTGACAATCTTGGAAAACTGTGTGACGAGCAAGGTGAACGTTTCCATCAGGAAATATAGGCTATAGAAAAACGTTTTCAAGGGAAAAGCACCAATAGCATGTTGTCTGAGTATTGTTGGTCGCTAAAACGTCAAACAGACGATTCAATGTTAAAGCGAAAAAGAACATGCAAACACTTTTAAATTTAGAGTAATTTGAATTTAATTATAGTTTTATCTGACGAGAAACGTCAAATATAAGTTCTAGTTAAATAAATTTGCTAAGTTTTCTTAACCAGGGAATTGTGATCTGACGAGAAACGTTAAATTACTAACTTCTAATTATATAAATTTGTTAAGTTTTACTTAACCAAGGAATTGAATGTTATTTAAAGTTTTAAGACATATTCAGATGGTCGAACTATGAAATCTGTTATTCAACATGTTCAAACAAAAGCACAAAATGTGTAGAATCAATAAAAAGTAAAGAAGAAGCTTCTAGAAAGAAAACAATGAAAAATTAGATTTTTATTTCTAAACTTAAAATTATGACTTCCAACATAAAGTGTAATAACTCTGTCAATTTTTCACTAATTCTATTCAACAATAGACCATTAGAAGCGTATTTTAATATCCTTTCGATATACTATCACAAAAAAAAAAATTTTGATTCATATTAGTCATAAAAATTGTCCTCAAATTTGATAAATTAGTGAAAATTTGAAAAACTTTGGAAAGTTTTGAACTCTACCACCGTCAATAATAAATATATTAAAATAACTCTTAGGTACTTTGAAAGAGCTTGTTTTCATCTTTAAAATGAAAAAAAAAATTAAAAATTGAACAAAAAATGACGAAGTTACGAGGAATTGTATACAAGTCCGATCGAAAGTTTTTTAGTGACTTTTGTAACACTGTGTTTTTTTGTAACACAGTGTAATTAACTATTAAAAAAAATAATTAACAATTGAAAAAAAAATTGAAGAATGGTGAGAATAATCGGGATTAGAAAATGTTTTTTTTTTTTAATTAATGAATAATCCTAAAATTGGAGGAGAATAATAAATTGTAAATTAAAAAAACTGATGAAAATTATAAATAAAATTGTAGAAAATAAATGAAAATTGAATAATTGTGTTGAAATTTCAATAAAATAATTGATAATTGAAAAAAGTTTACAAAATGATTAAAATAATTGAATATTAAAGACAATAATTTAGAAATGAGAAAAATAATTATAATTGAAAAAAAAATTTAAATCTGTCGAGAATAATCGACAGCAGAACAAAATATCTATAGAAATTAAAGCATAATTTAATTTCGGCTTGAGCTCACGTGTTTTTGTCGCTCTCACTTGTAATGATTTAATTTGAGTCTTAATCTTCTATATTGAAAAACTTTCGGTCTCAGATTGTTTTTTAGTGTTTTCGCAACCGGGTTTTGGTGTCTGTTTAGTTTTATGTGCAGAGGATTCAATCTTTCTTTGCATAATTTGATGTCTAATTGTATAATTGTGATCGTCTTGGAATTACATTATGTCTTCTAAAGGTGATAATATCTGTGGTGTTTGTAAGAGTTGTGTCGAGAGAAAGGTAGTGAATTGTTCTGTCTGTGATCGCCCGTACCACCCTGGTTGCGCCGTTAAGTTGTCTAAACTTGACAATGGAGCATTTACGAAGTGTTGCAAACCAAAAACTAGATCTCCATTGCCATCTCTTCAAGTAAATGTTTCCTCTGATGAATCTTCTAATTCATCTACTTTAACTTCTGGGGACATAGCTAAGATTATTGCTGGAATAAAACCCTTTTTCGACTCTATTGAGTCATCTGTGAGTGAGCTGAAAAATGATTTAAGCATTTTGAAAAATGTTATTGAGACCATAACCTCTGATTTAAGTGAAACCCGAGCTCGTGTTAGTCAAGCTGAATCCAAGGTCGATAATATTAATAAGAGATCTATTGCCATAGATAGCTGCATCAAAGAAATTAATGACAGGAACTCTCGTAAAGGAAATTTAATCTTGTTCGGTTTTCCTGAAGTGCTTAATTCTTCTAATACCATCAACAGTGATGTCTCAAACGGTATTTCTAAAGTTTTGGAAATGTTTTCAAACTTTGTGGACTCAGTTGTATTGAAGATTTAAAAATTGTTAGACTTGGCTCGATCGCGCAAGAGCAAAGGTACCCGAGACCTGTCAAGATTATGTGTAAGTCTCCAGAGATCGCCAAAACTATCCGTCAGCAATTTATAACTGCCAAGAAAAATAACGAGAACGCCTCCGTGTTATCAGGACTTTGGATCAAGTGGGACCTGACTCCCTCCCAATTGCAAAAGTTACGCCAATTGAAACTAGATCTTCAATTGAGGACTGATAAAGGTGAAAGGGATCTAGTCATATCAAATATTCGCGGCAATCCTAAGATTGTCACAAAGAGCCTACCAAAACTTGACTTGATGGATAGTCAGATGACGCAGTCGCAGTGAATTTATGAGGCTGGATTTCTTTCCTTTTTTGTGCAACCTGTCTATTCAGTCCGTCCTCTTCTTGTCGAGAATTAGTGTTGTGATCTCACTTACGGCCGTCATCGTCTTTTATATTACCTGTTCAATATATAGAAGTTTAAGTTGATTAAAATATTTGAATTTGTTAGAGCCTACATCTACGTTAATATGATTGTATAACTTCAGGGGCTTCCTTAGCCCAGGTACGAATTTTTGTTTTTCGTTAAGGTTAGTTAGTCTACTTGCGCTCGTAGTTGAACCTTAACATAAGTTACTCAGTCGTGAAACCGGCACACTGAATTAAAAACATTAATAATTGTTAAACTTGTATTTTTCCCTGAGCAGTGTAAATAAATATTTAGATAGTTCATTCAAATAATTGGTGTAACAATTCTTTATCTCGCAAACCCGGAACGTATTTTTGTATTTTGTCTGTGATAAACTATTAGGTTTAACTCAATTAATTTTTTTAAAAATAAATTTTAATTTTTGTTTAATTGTTCTCCGAATGATGTACAGATTATGACATTTTTATATTGGTTATTGTTGATTCATACACAGCGATATAGACTTATTTTATTTTATTTTTAGTTTTGCTCTATCATTACTTTTGATATGTTTCTGGTTATGTTTTTGTCAAGTTTTACTTTCAATGCCTTTAAGTTTAAAATTTATGGTGACCATAATCGTGTTTAAGATGTATTTTTGATCTATTGTAACTAATATCTTTCAATTTTTCATGTTTAGTACTTTTGTACGAAAGGGTTGTTTTTTTTAAGCCCGTTTATGTATTAAATAAATAAATAAATAAATAAAAATTTTAAATAAAATTACAATATGACAAAAATAATTAACTATTAAAAAAAATAATTAACAATTGAAAAAAACCGAAGAATGGTGAGAATAATCGGGATTGAATTTTTTTTTATTTTAAGGAATAATCATATAATTGAAAGAGAATAATAAATTGTAAATTAAAAACTGATTAAAAATCTGGATAAAATTGTAGAAAATAAATTAAAATTGAAGAATTGTATTGAAATTTCAATATATAATAATTGATAACACAGCCCCACAAAAAAAGAAAAGTGTCATGTACTTTTGACCGGAATACCCTAGCCCTATGTATTTTAACGCGCTGAACACGAATCCGAAGTCCATTTTGCTCCATCACGTCAGGATTTTTTTCTAACCTCAAAAAACATGTCGAATTTTGAGAGGTAGGCGATTTTTTAAAAAAATTTATGGATTTACTTCAAATTTGGTATCTGGGGTTTTTTTGGGTCGCTGATTACGAATATGAAGTTAGATTTTCAAAATTCAAAATGGCGGATCCAATATGGCGGACGAATTTTTAAAAAATTTGAAGATTTACTTCAAACTTGGTATCTGGGGGTTTTTTGGGTCGCTGATTGCGAATCTGACGTCATATTTTCGAAATTTTTATGAAATTTGGTATCTTCAGGTTTTTAAGTTGCTGAGTGTGATTTCGAAGCGAGTTTCTCACATTTTCAAATATGACTTCTATTACAATTTTATCATAAAATATTCCTTGGTAACAGATTGGATATGTTTGGTGCAGAAGCCAAATAAGAAAGTACATTGTTCCATTCTGCATATTATTCCTGCTGGACATATCATTGTCATTCTATGTCTAACGTTCTTATTGAGCTTTGGCACAATTTAAATCCTGCTGCTTCGATAAATGTAGTAGGCGATGACAACTGACCTGAAAGGGGATGTGTAGAATGATTCGCTTCCTGTTTATCGAAGTAACGAAGCCAGCGTAGGCGCGCTGCCTTGCAGGTGGGCGTTAGGGTGTGAGGATGATACCGTAGTGTGTCCGACGACGAGTTGACATTGTCCTCGTCAAAGTCGGAAAGCTCTCATACTTAGGCCTGGGGAGGTATGAGAGTTATCACCCCTAGGACGGTGGACTCGCCTGCGATCGGACCAGGATCCCTAACGTGCGGGTTATTCAATAAATCATGGCTTTTCAAAATCAAAACAACACAAAAACTTCAAATGCTTCAAAAATTAATTTTAAAGCATGAAGATCAAAACACATATGCAATAGCAATGCAGATGCATTTTGTTATATATGTAGACAGTTCGATGTTCCAAAGAATTGTAAACCAATCAATGACAATATTAGACAAATTTACAAAGATTGCTTTGATTTAGAGATAGCCGATCAAAATGAAAATTGGGTTCCACACAAAATTTGCTTATCCTGTCACATAATGTTAACTCGTTGGAATAATACTAAGGAGGATAAGTACTTTAAATTTAAAAAACCAATGCTTTGGAAAAAACCATTGAAACAAGAAGATTGTTACTTTGGCATGACCAATGTAGAAGGTTATAATAACAAGAATAAAGGAAAAATATTGTACGCTGATGTGACAACTGTAACAAAACCAGAAATTTTTTGTGATACACCTTCTTCAAAAAATTTTGAAATCGACTTTTCAAAAGTAGAAGATGTATTTAGTGATATAGATGACGACATGAGTATTGATGACAAAGATGACTATTACATTCCAACTGGTGAACAGGAAGAAGAAATACCTGAAAAGTTCACACAAGAAGAACTCAGCAATCTCATCAGAGATTTAAAACTACCAAAAGATGTTGCAGAATATCTTGCATCAGTTCTTAAGAAGAAAAAAATGCTATCGAAAGGAACTACATCTTCCTTTTACATGAGTATTGATGACAAAGATGACTATTACATTCCAACTGGTGAACAGGAAGAAGAAATACCTGAAAAGTTCACACAAGAAGAACTCAGCAATCTCATCAGAGATTTAAAACTACCAAAAGATGTTGCAGAATATCTTGCATCAGTTCTTAAGAAGAAAAAAATGCTATCGAAAGGAACTACATCTTCCTTTTATCGCGATAGGGAAAAGGAATTCAGAAAATATTTTACAGAAGACAAAAAGCAGTCGTTGGTATATTGTTCTGACATTAATGGGTTAATGGATCAATTAAAACCTGGCGTATACAAAGATGAAGATTGGAGGTTATTCATAGACTCTTCTAAAAGAAGTTTAAAAGCAGTATTACTTCATAATACTAATATTTATGGTTCGATTCCTATGGCTCATTCTACAGAACTTACAGAAAGCTATGAATCTGTAAAACTAGTTTTAGATAAAATAAAATATCAAGAACATAACTGGCAAATTTGTGGGGATTTTAAGATCTTAAGTATTATGCTTGGACAACAAGCAGGTTTCACAAAAACGCCCTGTTTTTTGTGTCTGTGGGATAGTAGAGATAGAAAGAATCATTACAAAAAAAAGGAATGGCCAAAAAGAAAATCTTTTAAACCAGGATCGAAAAATATCATTAAGAAGCCATTGATTCATCCCTCAAAGGTATTGCTTTCACCATTGCACATTAAACTAGGAGCAGCAAAACAGTTTGTTAAGAGTTTAGATAAAAATGGAAAATGTTTTAAATACCTAGAACAAAAATTCCCTGAGGTCTCTGATGCCAAACTAAATGAGGGAGTTTTTGATGGCCCACAAATTCGAAAATTATTAAAAGATGAGAAATTTGTCAGAAACATGAGTAAAACTGAGAAAAATGCATGGATTAGTTTTAAACTAATTGTTGAAAATTTTCTGGGGAATAACAAAAGCGAGAATTGGGAAGAAATAGCAAATAATATGATAACAAACTTCGGAAAGCAAGGATGCTTGATGAGCTTGAAGCTACATTTCTTAGAATCACATCTAAAGTACTTCCCCGAAAATTTAGGAGACTACAGTGAGGAACAGGGAGAGCGATTTCATCAAGACCTTAAAGAAATGGAACGTCGTTATCAAGGAAGGTGGGGCGTAAATATGATGGCCGACTTTTGCTGGATGCTGAAAAGGGATGTTGTACCAGGTAGTGTGATTTTGAAAATCTAACTTCAGATTCGTTATCAGCGACCCAAAAAACCCCCAGATACCAAGTTTGAAGTAAATCTTCAAATTTTTTAAAAATTTGTCCGCCATATTGGATCCGCCATTTTGAATTTTGAAAATCTAACTTCAGATTCGTAATCAGCGACCCAAAAAACCCCCAGATACCAAGTTTGAAGTAAATCTTCAAATTTTTTCAAAATTCGTCCGCCATATTGGATCCGCCATTTTGAATTTTTTAAATCTAACTTCAGATTCATAATCAGCGACCCAAAAAACCCCCAGATACCAAGTTCGAAGTAAATCCATAAATTTTTTTAAAAAATCGCCTACCTCTCAAAATCCGACATGTTTTTTGAGGTTAGAAAAAAATCCTGACGTGATGGAGCAAAATGGACTTCGGATTCGTGTTCAGCGCGTCAAAATACATAGGGCTAAGGTATTCCGGTCAAAAGTACATGACACTTTTTTTTTTTGTGGGGCTGTGTAATTGAAAGAAAATTTACAAAATGACTCAAATAATTAAATATTAAAGACAATAACTTAGAACTAAAGAAAACAATTGACAATTAAAAGAAAAAATTTAAATCTGTCGAGAATGATCGACTACAGAACAAAATATCTAAAAAAAATTAAAGAATAATTATAAAATTTAAAGAGAATAGTTGTACATTGAAAACTGTTGAAAATAATAGCAACATAAACATTGAAAAACATTGAATTGTTTCTAGTCATTTACAACTATAAATTTTTGCAAGTACAAATAAGGTAAATAATTTAATGAAATTTGTTATTCAAATAAACTTAATATTCTAGATAAATATAACTTTCATTCTACGCAAATTAAAATCGCTGCCGACTTCAAGAAATAAACAAATAAGTGAAATTAAATAAAAAAGTTTAAAAAATCACGAATTTTCCAATTTTATATTTAGAAAAGAAAAAATAATAAGAAAAATAAATAAAATGAGAAAACAACATAGGTAGATACATTACAAAAAGTTGAAATATTTTTATTGAAAGAATAGTTTTTTGAACAAAATGTGTTCAAACTTTTATAAGTTATAATAACTTCAATCGTTCCAAATTTCTATTGAGGATTATTTCTATTCTTCAAAAGTTCTCACAATTCAAGTTTTATTTTTTCCAAATTTAAAATAGTTCTAAACTTAAAACAGTTTCAAGAAAAGATCATAAGATGGCGATACGTTGTGTGGACGTATATGATGGTAAAGAAGGGAATTTGCCGCAGTTTATATCCTTTAATGACCAAGGGCGTCAGCTAGTTCTAAGATCGCCCGTCAATATCAATAAAAATAAAAAACCAAGTGAAATATCTAAAGATTTAGTTTCTGAAAATAGTGTCATGGGTAAAAAGAGTGATAAACAGAGGGAAAGTGAGTGTAAAAAAGTTGTAGAAAATGAAATGAAAACAAAAGATGATACAGAATTAAATGAAAAAGAAGTGCAAAATAGTGTAAATGATTTTAATAAAAAATTGGAAAGTGCAGTGTATACAAATAGCGATTTACATAATGAAAATATTTTATTAAAAAGTGAAATAAAAGAAATGAAAGAAAAAATGTATGAGATGGAATCTTCAATAAAGAAAATAAGTGAAAATAGGGAGAAGGAAAAGAATAAGGGGATGAGTGGAAAGAAGGAAATAGATGGAAAAATCAAGGGCTTGTAAGGAAAGGTTTTATGTTTGTTAGAAGATATGAGGAAAAATAACGATAAAGGTAATTTGAATGATGTTTTTCTGAATGAAGGTTCTCTGGAAAGCATCGGTGATAACTATGTGAGGAATAACAAAAATTATGATCAGTTAAATAAAGGACAAGCCCAGGAAAGTTGGCGTAAGGTCACTAGAAGGTAAAAAAAATTATGGAAATAGGCCATCAGGAGAACCAGATTTACCAAAAAAAAGTGAGTAGCAGGTCATCAAAAAGTACGCCAAATAGTCAGCAGGAGCTTAAAAAATCAAGGAGGGATAATGGAACAAATGTAAATAAAAGACCGGAGCCTATTTCATATGAGCATTGGTTATTTGAAAAAAAAAAAAAAAAAGTGATAGAAGAAGGAATTTTGTTCTAAGGTACAAGGGATCAAATAATGCAATGGAGAAAGAAGAGTTAATAAAAGTAGGAATAAACAAGTTAGGTTTAGATAAGAACAAGGTAAAATTAAAATACGGTAGAGAAAATTTTATTTGTGTGGAATGTGAAACATTGGAGATGAAGATGAAAGCGATAGAAAAAAGGAAAAATCTGAAGGATAGTGGTATTTGGTTGGATGATGATCATACACGAAGGGAAATTGGAATACAGAAATGGCTAAGATCAATTGTCAACGAGGAAAGAAAAAGAGGGCTGGAGGCAGTGACGAAATATTTAAAGATTTGTGTAAATGGAGAGGAGTGGAAATTTAATGAAGCCACAGCTGAGATGGAGTTGGTAACATTTTGAGTAGCATAATCAGGATGGATGCAATATCTTACTTTGGAACACACATGAATCAAAAAAGTTTAAGGACATTAAGATATTTCTGAAAAAATTTGATGTCATTATTTTACAGGAAACGTGGTTAGATGAGGTAAAGGCAAAAAATTCTTTAGGTAATCTAGATAAAAAATATAAATATTGGATTAAGAGTGCAGAAAAATTATTATTATTGTGTAAAAAGGGTAGATTATTAGGGGGGCAGATTGTTGGGATTAGGAATGAGGTAGCAGGAGAATAGGATGTCAATGAATGGGAATATGGATTTATCATCAGTATTAAGAAGGATTTATGTGTAATAACTGTATATATAGTACAAATATGTCAGCTATCGAATGCAAGTTTAAAAATATTATTGAGGAAAGTATGGGAAAGTTTGATAATATAATTATAAGTGGGGCCTTAAATTCGAGAGTGGGTGAGCAGCAAATATGTAACGAAACGGGTGTAAAAGGAGATTATATGAAGGTTAGAATATCAGAAGATAAAGACATTAATGAAAACGGTAAAAAGCTAATTAAAATATGTGAAGAGTTAGGAATAATTTTGTTAAATGGAAGAATGAAAGGGGATGAGTGTGGCAAAATAACCTACGTAGCTGGAAATGAGATGTACAAAGGATCGGTTTTGGACTTAGTTTTAATGGTAGATCGGAATTGTAAACAAGCTATTAATTATTTAGAAGTTATACCACGTATAGAGTCAGACCACCTGCCTGTTGCCTTTAATATTGCATTAAACAATAGCATATTGAGTCAAAATAAAAAGATTAAGAAAATGGAAGTGTGTAAAATAGAAAAAATAATATGGGATACTAAAAAATCGGGGGAATTTAGTCAAATAGTAAGGGAAAAATTAAGAGATAGTAGAAACACATGGTGAAGATATAAAATGGGATAGTGTCTAGCAAATTGTATGGGATTCGGCTAGGGAGTCAGGGATGACAAAATGGTTAGGAGGAAAAGGATAGACATGAAATAGAAAGAATGGTGTGAAATTTTCAGAAGAATGTAGAACACAAAACAAAACTAAAATTATGGTGTTTAGAAATGGAGGAAAGGAGAAGAAGGGTGAAGAATGGAAATTCAAGGGAAGTCAGATTGAGGTGGTAAAACAATTTAAGTATTTGGGGTATTGGTTTACGACAGGAAATAGTATGGAAAGACAAATTGAGGTAATGGCAGGAAGATTACAGATAGCAATGAATGCGACCTGGGGATTGTTTAAAAGGGCGGGTAGAGATTCAAGAAAGGAACGTATATATTTAATGAATTCATTGGTAAGATCAGTGGCACTGTACGGGGTAGAAACCTGGAGGTGGAATAATTTAAAAAAGATTAAGAAAGTTCAAGGAAGGTACTGTAAAATGTCGTTAGAGGGGTCTAGGAATACGCCAAGGTATATCTGGAGAAGTGAATGGGGTGTTGTAGGAATAGAATATACTATAAGGAAAAGAGCTTGTAGATATCTAGGAGATGTATTAAAGATGGACAAAGGTGTGTTTGAAAGAAGAAATGAGAGAAATTTTAAATAATAATGCGACAAGCTGGGGGAAAAAGATAAAGAAAATTCTAACGGAAATAAAATGTGAGGAGATAATAACGCAAATCTGGGAAGGTTCCGAAGAAGACGAAATTTACAGTAAATTGTTAGTTGGGCGAAAGAAGTGGTGGGATATATGTATATATAGATAAATTTGTTTTGAATTTAAACCAAGTTTTGTTTTATCAAAAAAGATTAAAGAAATATTGAATTAGAAATTATTATATTGGAAATATTACGTTCATTTTATTAAGGGGTTACGCCTGGTTGTTTAGGTCAAAAAAATCGATTTTTAGGTTTTTGCATTTTCGGAGAGTATAATACCTAACGCTTGTAAATCTGAACTCAGTTTTTATTTTTAAAATTCAAAATGGCGGATCCAATATGGCGGCTAAAATATTAAAAAATATTTTGATTCGCTTTTCTTTTTTAAGAACTAAAAATTTAATTGCTTATATCGTTTATTTTGAAAAAGAGTGCCGAAATCTAAGTTACTAATCATGTTTATATTGTAAAAACAAGACAGAAAACAAGACCATTCGCTTTGGTTTTACTGTATTTCTGAACATTAACCCCCGAGTAACAAGTTTCAAGCAAATCAAAACATTTTTTAAAATTTAGGCCTTCATATTGTATCCGCCATTTTTAATTTCGAAAATCTGACTTCAGATTTGTAGTCAGCGAACTCGAAAACCTCCGGTTAACAAGTTTCAAGGGCATCAAAACATTTTTTTTAATTTAGGCCTCTATATTGCATCCGCCATTTTGAATTTTGTAAACCTGACTTTAGATTCGTAATCAGCAACCCCAAAAACCCCCGAATAACAAATTTCAAGCGCATCAAAACATTTTTTTAAATTTTGGCCGCTATATTGGATCCGCCATTTTGAATTTCAAAAACTGACATTAAATTCGTAATCAGCGACCCCAAAAACCCCCGAATAAAAAATTTCAAGCGCATCAAAACATTTTTTAAAATTTTGGCAGCCATATTGGATCCGACATTTTGAATTTTTGAAAACAGACTTCAGATTCGTAAACAGCGACCCCAAAAACCCCTGAGTAACAAGTTTCAAGCGAATCTAACTGGTTTTTATAAAAATGTTGGTGACTTCGTTTTTAAAACTTTAAATACGTTTTTCTCGAAATTACATTTTTCAAGAAATACCTATGCGGTGGACAAGATTTCTCAAAAACGACTGAACCGATCGGCTTTAAATTTATAGGGCTTATTTTACACATAAATGACTAGTTCGTGTATGAAGGATTTTTTATTTGATTAAAAACTTTCATTTTTATTAATGAAAATCCAAAATTTTTTGCTTAAAAAATCTTATTTTTCAAAAAAATTGCTGCCATTTTGTTAAAAATTAAAATTTTGTAAAATCCTTCGTTCACGAACTGCGTATGACTTCGTTCTAACAGAAACTATTTGGGTTTTTGATTTCTGATGAACTGTTTTTGAAAAAAACGGTCGACTGCAAAACCATTTTTAAGAAATGCATTTTTTAAAAACCAATTGCAAGTTAAATATTTTTAAATATTTTTTGGTTGTTAAATTATTTTTAAGATTTTAAATATATGAGAGATTCCATATGAAGTGATCAAGGTAGAAAAAAATTGTTTGCCAATTATGCTTAAATTCGAAGTATTTATGGTGCATATAGATAGTAGTTTTTGGAAATTTTTTTTTGTCCAATATTTTCCGAGTGGAAGGGGTGGAATTTTTTTGGGTTTTACGGTACAACGCAAATTTCAGTATTTTTTTCAAGTTAACAATTAGATAAAAAAATTTTGCTACTATCAGTTTCGATAGAGTTTTTCATGGCCTTTCGATTGATATGTATTTAAAAAAAAAATTTTTTGACAATAAAATAAAAGTCAAAAATAAATTTGAGTTTTTTTTGGTGAAGGACACGATCTTTTTTTTTTTTTTTTAATCGAAAGCTGAGGTTTTTCCCTATAAAGGTATGTAGATGAAAAAGTTGGCCTAAAATGTTTAAGCCATAAAAATTAGAGTTTTAGTGTGGTGCGCTGCAGACTCAACGCGACCAGAGGCATCAGCGATCTAAAACTCTAATTTTCATGTCTTAAACATTCTAGGCCAACTTTTTCATCTACATACCTTTATAGGGAAAAACCTCAGCTTTCGATTTAAAAAAAAATATATATATATTGTCCTTCACAAAAAAAACTCAAATTTATTTTTGACTTTCATTTTTTTGGTCAAAAAATTTTTTTTTTAAATACATATCAATCGAAAGGTCATGAAAAACTCTATCGAAACTGATAGTAGCAAAATTGTTTTATCTAATTGTTAACTAGGAAAAAAATACTGAAATTTGCGTTGTACCGTAAAATCCAAAAAAAATTCCAAAAATTACCATCTATATGCACCATAAATACTTCGAATTTAAGCATAATTGACAAAAAAAAATTTTTACCTTGATCACTTCATATGGAATATCTCATATGCACTTTTAAATAAATTATTACTTTTTTTCAAAAAATTTTATTAAAAGAAAAAAAATTTGTCAAATATTACTCTCTTTTTGCCTATGACAACTACGCGTAACCCCTTAACTGATGTTTGACTCATACGGTTTGTTGCGATGCGAATGACAGTAAATAAAATAACGTGATCACTCCCTCAATAAATTAATACTAAGGATCACAATTAAAATAGAGAACTGGTTAAGTCATGATACATTTATTCTGTGTAAAAAAGATACATAATTTTGTAAGTGATCTTTTTTGAGAGATTCGACTCACGTTGTTTCCATCGAAACTCGCGTTTGTAACTAACTGTAGAAATTGACAATCGGTTGTTGAAGGGGCATTTCGAATACAAAAATTAAGAAAGGGGGTGTCACTAATAAACAATATTTTGCTCAGGTAGGAGTACCAGAGATTGACCAGGATTAAAAATGGAGGCGCTGAAGTGCGTCGCGTTTAGTTAAAGTGGTAATAAACCTAATAGCCGGAAAATCCGGTAGTAACTAACAGATGAGTTTTTCGAAGTAATAAAATAAGCAGATGTTAAGATTTTTTATAATATACAAAATACTCAGACTTTACCAAAAATCACGTACAAATTGTAAATATTATAAATGGTTTGGTTTCTTTCGCAAAATACTTAAATTTCAAGCATACCATACTCTTTTAACTAGACATTGTTCAAAAGATCTAAAATAAAAAGATAAACTTGTTTTACACTTCAACACGGTTGATTTTCATAAAATACTAAATATTATACATTTATAATGCTTTAAGCAAGTCGCAAAAACTATAAACTTTCGTTTAATAAAATAAAACATAATGTAACAAATTAAATAAATTACATGAAACCAATTAAACACTTTTCAAGTTTACGGTAACATATGTCAAATTTTATTATAAAAAATGATGTCACCTACAAATAAAAAATAAACAAATTCATACATATTTAGAATTATTCTTACTTTTACTTAAGTTACAATATCAATAAAAAAGATTGATGCATTAATAAATTTTGCAATTCTAGATCTAAACTCATAAAAAACATTATTTATTAGTAGTTTTAAGTTTTTGATAAGCAGCATTAGGAAATCCAGTGCAAAAAACATAATCATCGATGATAAAAAATCCCTAAAGACAAGTTCTAGGTCCTTGCAAAAAATTATCCGCTACATTGGATCCGCCATTAAGAATTTCAAAAATCTAATACCAATTTCGCTATCAGCGTTCATAAAAACCCCGGGAAACACGTTTTCATAAAATTTGATAAATTTTGAAGAAATTGATCGCCATATTGGATCCGCCATTTTGAATTTTGAAAATCCAATGCGAAATTCGTAATCAGCGATCATACAAACCCTCAAGAGACCAGTTTCAAGCGAATTCGGTGACTTTCGAAAAAATTAGTCGCCATATTAGATCCGCCATTTTGAATTTCGAAAATCTAATGGTAATTTCGTAATCAGCGATCATAAAAACTCCTAGGAGACAAGTTTCAAGCAATAAAGATAACTTTATAAAAATTGATCACCATATTGGATCTGCCATTTTGAATTTTGAAAATGTTAGAACAAATTTTTAATCTAGAACCCCCAAAGACCTTAACAGGAAAATGGTAATTAAATTAGTTAAAAATTGTTAAAGTTATTCAGCATTTCTCAAAATTTAATCATTTTTTGACCCAATTTAAGGCAATGTCAAGAAGACTATGTAAGTTAAATAATAAAGATCGCACCCATGTGTTATAGCCCTATGTTGAAGCTATATTATAAGCGCAAGGTCATTAAAATGCAATAATAGTATATTAAGCAACAAGGGGTTAAAGGCAGCCATTTGTTTACGCTGATGTTTGTGTACGAGTGACGGTCGAGGGCGAAGCCCGAGACAAAACGAGTACACAAACATCATTGTAAACAAATTAGACTGACTTTAAACTCGTGTTGCTTACGATACTTTTTATTCCAAAGGCACAAAAGAGGTGCTTTTAAATGCTTGTAGGTTAGGGTCGAAATGCGTTCATTTGTTTGACCATATGAAAATGGTTGTCCATTTTTTCCCTAAGGTGAAAAAAATGCATGTATCAGCTGTTCATTTTTTCCCTAGGGAAAAAATAAACGCCATTTTCACACGGCAGAACAAATGAATGCGTTTAGACCCTGCCTACAGGCATCTAAAAGCGCCATTTTTGTGCCTTTGGAATAAAACAATTATTATCGGCGGCTAAAAATAGCAAAAAAAAATCAAAAACAGTTTTAGATTCGATTTCAGCATACCCAAGTTAGCTAGAAAATGCTGATTTTTCTTAGAATATATATAAAAAAAAGAATTAAAAGTCGAAACTTTCAGCATCGTAAAAATTTACGAGGCAGTGCTTAAAACATACTTCATGTAATATACATGTCAATTTTAAACTGAATATCGCATAACCTTGGACGTTTGTTTTTAGTCACAAGACTAGAAGACTTACTTTCTAATTTTTAAGTTTAAAAGAAATATTAACATTGCTTTTGTCTTTTTTAGACAAATTAATTAAAATAGGGCTTTAAGGAAACTGTATAGGGTTGTGTAGGATCTTCCATTAATGGAAATAAAGATATAGTGGGAGGCTCTCCAATCAAATTGAGAGGGACTTAGGAGTAGCTCTGAGGAAGACTAGGCAGGTTGTGGTGAAGATCTGAGGAAAATTTATGGAGTCTGTAAGGGGGTTCTGCGAAGTCTCTGGAGCGGCTCAGTGTAAAAAGTGGGGGTGGCGGGACGGACTCAATTCCTAAAATAGTGATGGTGATATCTTTTCGTAATATATGAAAATATATGTATATATTTTTTTATTTCAGCTGTCGGTGGAGTGACTCTGTCAGAAGTTGAAAATCATTTGAAACTTGGAAAAGAATTTCTGGCTCAAGGAAAACTCCAAGAATCTCTTGTACATTACCATGCAGCTGTGGGTATGTTTAACTCTTAACTTAAATAAACTTGGCTTGTGACGTGACATTTTGACACGCCACACCGATTAATATATCATTTAAATTTTGGATTGAATTTCCATACAATTATTTTTATATAAAACCCCGGTTTAGGTAGAAAGCCCTATCGCCGAGTTCTGCTCCACAAATCGCCTTCGAAAAGTTATATGTTTTTTTTTTGTTATTTCCTATTACTGACGTATTTTGTTTCTTTTTTCTTTATGCTTACTTCCGAGCGTTCTGGTCGATAAAAACATCGTTGGACCTGGCCACGAAGAGAAAAGGACCGGTAGGAGGGATTATTCACTAAAATACTATAAGCCTTGTCGTTCGTCAATCCAGAGATTCTTTATAATTCGCCCGACTTAAATTAGTATTAATCGAGGATATAACCAGGTTCTGGATCACGCCTTCCGAGATGGTTTATTTTGATGTCACCTTTGAGGGATCGTCGCCGAGGAGTGTTTCGTCGAGATCCCAAGTTTTCTTTTGGAGGCCTCTGCCGAGATGTTTTTCGCCAGGGTCTCATTTTGGAATTTTGTTACTGAAATTTGGACACTTCGCCACCGAGTTAGGGGGATAAAAGAAAATTTCAGAGGAAAGGGTACCGAAGCTAGGTCCAGTCTCTATATCGAGATTTCGGTTCCCGTACAATGGATCTTCAATTTTTTTGTCGTAGCTGGAATCAGATTATTCGAGTTCTGTATTAATCTGAGAAGACGGCTAGGAAATATTCTGGAAATTACCTTACGGGTATTGGACGAGATTGTGGTTCGTTTAGTCCGCTAAGGTAACAAGAATTTTAAATTCAAAAAGGAGTCGATGTCTGCGAGTTTTTAAATATTAAGAAGAATCTGAAAAGAGAAATAGACAGGCTGAAAGTATCGTCAACTAGTCCCTCACTATCGTAAGAACCAGAGGAACCCCAGGCCAACTCACCGAAATCGCCGAGGAAGAAAGAAAAAAGAAGTCTCGTTAGCGTTTGATTATATTAGCGCAGTTTATCGTTTTGATATTTTTGAGTAGTTTTTAGATGTCTTTTTTTTATTTGTCGTAAGACGAAATTTGATTGTTTTAGAATTTATAGAATTTTGTGAAAATTCAGATTTTTGAATTTGAATTAGAATTTCCGCCGTGGCGCAGCGCGACTTTGTTTAGCGCGCGCCATCATAGTAGGTTTGGTTAGGAAGAAACGCGGACCGGCTCGGAGACCACGAGGCTTTTCGAGCTTCAGACACTCAGATTTTTGCGTTGCGACTGTAAAGAGCCCTCGAGGAGGCTTACCTGTGCAGAGCTTGCAGCGTTAAACCGTTGCGGAAGGAGAGGCTTGACCTGACCCGGATCGTATAATTCAACGAGTAAAAGTAAGTCGATTTCTCTATATCTGAGTACCGGAGTCAGCACATTTTTTTGATGTTTTTTTCTTTGTACAGTCGAACCTGGATAAGCGAGAAACCTCTACAAGCGAAAGAAATTTATCGGTCCCTTCATTTTTACATGTAAAAACCTCTGTAAGCGAGATTCTGTAAACGAGAGAATTTTCTCGCCCGGACCTCTATAAGCGAGAGAATCTTGTCTAAAATTTTTTCGAAATATCTTCTGTTTCTAGTTCTATTGATATGTTTTTCCTTTCGTAAATGAAAATAAAGAAATCAAGTATTAGCGCAGTTATTCGCGCAGTGAAAGCACCGAAAAATTAATAAGCTTCCATTAAGTGACGAGCTTAAAATTATAATTTAACTTAGGTAAAATTTACTTTCTTCAAAAACAAGTTGAGATTATTAAAAAAAAAAAAAAAAAAAAAAAAGCTCACAGAGTTCTTTTAAGCAAAAACTCTCTTTTAAGTTTTTGCTTTAAAAAACTCTCTAAATCTAATGTATGTATCTATTGTATGTTGTATTTTTTTAATAAGGATATTTTATTTAAAATTAAATACATTAATATCAAACCAATTATAAATTAATATGTATATATATAAATATTTGTTAAAATATAATAAAATAATAAGAGTAATAAATCTTGCAGAACGTGTAATAATGGATTACAAATTCATAAACCTCTATAAGCGAGAAAAATCGCACCTGGAACTTTGTAAGTGAGAAACTGGATTAGTGAGAAACCTCTATAAGCGAAAGAAAATAGCCGGTCCCTTCAACTCTCGCTTATTTAGGTTCGACTGTATATTGATAGTAAAAATTCGGTAAAACATAATTTTCTTATTGAAAAAATGTACTCTCTCTCTCCTAGCAATTCAAAAGGTCTCCGCCTCTCAGCCCCTTTTTCTCGCGAATAGTGAACGCATTTTTCCGAAGTTCGTGATTCGTATACCACATTTATTTTTCTAAATAAGAATACAGTAGTGGAAATGTAGATTTTTCTTTAATTCGCGTCACTGAGAATTTTGCCGTAAAATATTAATAAATTTTAGTTGAGTCGATGAATAAAGAAAATCGCTTGTGACAATGCCGGGGGCTGAAGTGTAAATTCTCGAAAGATGCCGTAAATTTAAAAATGTTGCTAATTAATTAATTTTATTTTCATTAAATTTGCCGTGGTCTCGTCGCGTAATTGATCTGAATTAATTAAGTATTGCTTTATTACCTTAATGAACATGATTTAAGTGGAGCAGGCCAAAAGTCTTAAATTGTATTTTGGCATATCGTAAGCCATTAATTCTAGATGTTTTTTATAAAAATGTAATTATTCGGAAAGAGAATAGATTGAGTATGAACTCACTTATCGAAGTCGAAGTTATTTTATTTTGTATTATATTTTTGTTACATCGAGTTGTTGTTGCGCGTTCTTATAAAATATATTAATTATATTTTCTTTTTTTTTTTTGGTAACGTAACGTAGCGAAATTGAGATTAATTCAAATGCATATTGAATTGACCTTATTAGCGAAAAACCGAGAACATGTCGCAGTGTAAATTTCTTTTGTAATATATATATATTTTTTTTAATAGAGAAGTTTTTAAATTGTAGAAATTTAGCGTAGGAAAAATTTGATAGAATAAATTTCTTTTGAGATATTTTTATTTAAGACTATGGAACTCAGATTATTTAACACTCTCAACACGAACCTACACCCCCCCCCCCCCCTTTTTTGTTTTGTTCCCTGAGGAAGGAACTTGCTGGAGCTAGCCATGTTCGGTTCAATTTTAATATTTCTCTGAGAAATTTCCGGCCTACTGATCTCTTTTGAAAATTGAATGTATTTTGTTCAAATAATGATATGATGAAATTTAAAGACTTGGATGTTGTTAATGATTTTGTAGTTTTTATCTTCTTGAAATTTGATGAAGTTTTGATGTAAAACTTTTTTTTGAGAGCCTATTTTTGTCGTTTTCAAAATAGGTATTTCTAAGTTAATTTTGTTGTTGTTGCTGTCGTGGTTCATCGGTGAGCCTGGCGCCCAACATTTTCGCGTTTAGTTTTCTCTGCTTAAATTTTCATTCATTCATTAAAATTGATAATTCGATATTAAATATTTTTTTTGTAATTTTGATTGAGATCAGTACCGAAGGTGGTCGCAAAATATTCTTGAATGGCACAAGGATAGCGATAAATTAAAAGTTGAAAGGGTAAGTGTAGAAACTGATTTTTTCTTATTGGAGCTCTTTTATCTTACCCTTGTAAAATATTTAATTGAGGCGGTTGGTGCAGAAACCCCACAAGTCCACAAATCGTAATTGTTCAGGAATCAATAAAAACTGTTTTTCTTGTAAATGTGAGAATTTTTTTTAATTCTGCGTTTTGTATTATTTTCTACTAACCTATAAGTTTAAAAATTCAATATGATTGATTTATATTTTAATTAATATAGGGTATAAAAAAATAAATTAACTTTTGGACTTGTGCGGTTTCTGCACAAAATGAAATGGAAAACACAGAAAATGTATTGAATCAAGTCAAGTATCAAAGTTTTAGTCAATTTTTAGTAACATTTATTACAAATTTTTAATTTGGATAATTTTTATTAGCATTTTATAAATAATAAACATTTTTTAAAAATCACTTTCCAACATTTTCTTAACAATTATCACATAATTTACTATTATGTTCTGCCTCGCTTTCAGTGCATTTTATTTTTAATATAGACTGTTTTATATAAATTATTTAACAACGTCTAAAATACTTTAAAAAAATCTCACAAATAAATATTATTTCATCCATTGCGCATCTTTGTGCGCAGCTTGGAATCATGGACTTGTGCTGTTTCTGCAAAAAACAAAAATTTTTTTAGTTATTTTAAAGAATTTAGAGTTTAGTAACATATGTAATATTTTACTAGATCGTAGAGCTTCATTTAAAGATAAATTTTCTATAAAAAAGTGATTTTCGAAAAAAATGGACTTGTGCGATTTCTGCACCAACTGCCTCAATTAATATCACAGGCTAAAGGATGTTTCCATATTTTTTAGTGAAAATGGTCCTTTCTAAATTTCTATTATATGGTCAGTAGGGTCAAACCATTCCTAAAAACCAAAGTTGGCCCATAGTTCTTTGATTTTGATGAAACTTGGTGAAAGTGTGTAGGAATACATAAGCAAGAAGATTCAAAGCAATTTTCAATTTTTTTTTTTAAATTTTGGATTTAGATGCCTAAAAATAATTTTTTTTTAATTTTCAAAATGTCATTACTCAAAATAATAATAATAATAATAGATAATTTATTATCTATTATTTATTATTTATAATAATATATTTATGAAGACTTCTTTTTTCAATATATTCAGAAAATTTTTGGCATTTAATTTCGTTCTTTCCACTAGATTCAAGCAGATAGAACTGCCTAGTATTTTTTATTGTTTTTGCTTTTGAATTTAAAGGATTAAAACGTTTACTTTGTAACAAATTTCTTATATTTGTACATAAATTTTAATTTAATTATTCACATTTAAATTAACATTTAAATACATTTTAAAAAGTTACATGTATGTTTATAACAATTGAAAACAAGAATACTTTAAATAAGGGCATTTAATTAAAAATAATAAGTATTTAAACTATGAAATTTCCGTCCATAATCTTTGAATAAAATATAATATAAATATTTCAAAATTAGCATAAATCAGTCACGCAATTTTAATTAACAAAATAATATAATCGACGCACGATTCAGGCCTGAAATATTCGTTTAACAAATATTAGAATGTTTTTTATAACAACAAATATCAATATTTGAGTCACACAAACAATACATAAAATAAATGAAACAAAATTAGCATGCGCAATGGTGAGCTCTAGGTATTAATCAGTTTTGAGCATTTTATATACAATTAAATGGATTTCTTAAAGAAAAGACTTATCCCAAAAAATGGAGATTGTCCATGATGAGATTTCAGAAAATAGCCTCTCTGCTTCTGTCTGTAACAGGATTCTTGGGGATCATTAAGAATGACATGTACCTCAGCCTCAAGACATTAAGTCATCATCTCATCATTTTCACAAAAATTGATTCACAAAGAATTTGGCATCACAAATGAATAAAAATGATCTCAATATTAAACACCATAAAAAACACCACACTATAAAAAGAATTAAAGAACATCTTTAGTAAACTACACTTTAAATATAACATATACACTCAAAAATTCAATATTACAAAAATTACGAACCTCTAAAATACATGAATCGTTCTTAGAGTGTGGTGCCAATTTACTACTATATCAATTTAACAGCTCACAACTGACTAACTAATAGAAATTTATCTTCACTATAAGAATCGTAGATACCCCCGATTCTTAATTTCTCCCTTCCAACTCAATCACTCATTAGCCAATTCCTTTATTCTAAATAATTATCTATAAATTCACGAAGCTTTTGAGAAAATTTCAAATGACTTTTAATAGTCGATAAATAATAATTTAGCTAAACACCTATATAAAAATAACTCTTTAACAGTTAAACACTAACAAAGCAAACTTTCCTTTAATGAAAATAAATTATATTTCTTATGAATGCCCAAATAATAAACATATTATTGTCACTGATAATAAATTACAATAAACAATAATGTTGTAAACTAATACTAATACTACTACTACTAAAGTTGTCTTTTTAACCCATATTTTGAATTTTTATTTTTATCATTATATTACGCGATATTCACAGAGAGTGTGTAAAACAAACTCATGCAGCCATGCACCTGGAAGTAACGCACGGATCGACGTTACCGAGCTCACAAAAAATTCATAGTTAATAAACTATTTCGATATACCAAATTTTTTCCCAATATCTAATCCTTAATATGCATATATATTTTGAGTTTCTGCAAATAAAATTTACAAAAAACATCCAGAACACACTCAATTATATATTTGTTTACTATAAACTATTATTGTTTACAATAAATAATGTTGGTCAAGGATGAAATTTTTTTTTAAACTTCTAACCTTCATTAATTATGTGTTTAAAAACCATCAAAATCAGACAATTCATTGCTGACAAATAAAATTTTAAAAACTGTAGTGCATTAAAATTCAATTGTTTATAAAAAATAAACAAATTAATATTTTTCAACAAAACTTATTGATTGTTTGTATCTATATTAGTATTTTTTTACTTTCTCATCCTACATGAGAAGGTCTTTTTTTGCGATTTTGGACTTTTGCTAAATCTTACATTTCTTGACGATTTGAGACCTCTTGATTCCGAAAAAATGGGGTTTACAAAGATATCTGTCTGTCTGTCGGTGTGTGTGTTGTGGAAAAAATTTTGTAATCAAATACCCAGAGTAAAAATTGTCTGATCAACTTCATCTTTGGTACACTTTTTCTTTGTACAAAAGTACAGGTCAAGTTCGTTATCCAGCTACTCAAAAATAGAACATTTTCAAAAATCAAAAAAATTTCTCTAATTTTTTTCTTAAAATGTAAAAGCAAACAAATTTCCTTTATAAAAGTTACCGATATAACCCAAAAAGATATACATTTTTTAAGTTTTACTGATATGTCAGAGGCTTGCCTGGGGGTAAAAGGAGGGGGATGGGGGGTAAAAATCAGCCAGCAAACTGTTGACGCATTCTCATCTTACTCTTCTCAAGTAGAAATTAACAAGAAACTAACATCTTAGCTGTCAAAAAGCTTGAAAAACCTCAAAATACACTTTACACATGCAAAAACTAGAACTGAAAGTGGGTAAATCCTATACAGAAACACTGTTATTTTAAAAAAAAAAAATAATAAACTCCTGATTTTTTCTTCCTATTTACTTTAATTCATCACCCCTTATAGAACTGCATAAAAAAATATTGACTTTTCTAGGAATTTTTGGAAATTTTTAAAAAATTTATTTTTAAATTCTCATCTCAAATGAGAACGTCTTAAATTTGTGCGATTTTGGACTTTTGCTAAATCCTACATTTCTCGACGTCTTGAGACCTTCTGATTCCGAATAATGGGTTATACAAAGATATCTGTCTGTCTGTCTATCTGTTGTAGAAAAAATTTTGTCGTCGAATAACTGAAGTAAAAACAGTGAAATCAAAATGTCGGCGCATTCTTATCTTACTCTTTTTCACCCCCACATACCTAAAATTGCCTCAACCTCGCCAATCTTTCCTCAAGTGTCGTCAACTTTCAGACACTTTGCTGCAAGTTAAGGAACTTGAGAAAAGGTTGGCAATGTTGAGGCAAGTTTAGGTACTATGAGGGCAGTAGAAATTAACAAGAAACTAACATCTTATCTGTGAAAAAGTATGAAAAACCTCAAAATACACTTTACACATGCAAAAAAATTGAACTAAAAGTGCGAATATCCTATACAGAAACACTGTTATTTACCAAAAAAATGAATAAACACCTGGTTCTTTTTTCCTATTTACTTTAATTCATCACTCTTAATCAAACTGCATAAAAAAATATTGACTTTTCTAGGAATTTTTTGAAATTTTGAAAAATTTCCTTTGACATTCTCATATTAAATGAGGTCTTAAATTTGTGCGAATTTGGACTTTTGCTAAATCCTACATTTGTCGACGTTTTGAGACCTTCTGATTCTGAAAAAAAGGGATTTACAAAGATGTGTGTCTGTCTATTATGGAAAAAATTTTGTCGTCGAGTAACTTGAGGGGGGGATAGGGGTAAAAATTGGTCAGCAAACTGTTGGCGCATTTTCATCTTACTCTTTTCAAGTAGTAATTAGCTAGTAACTAACATCTTAGCTGTCAAAAAGCTTGAAAAACCTTTAAATACACTTTGTACATGCAAAAACTAGAACTGAAAGTGGGTAAATCCTACACTGAGAGAAAAAAAGGTTATGAGGACTGGGGACACATGGGACAATTGCTTGAGATACTCCGGTAGTGAACTCAAGTCAACGCAACTTGCGACCCAAGCAGTATTTGCCTGGCAGTTACAAGTTGCAATAGCTTATTCAAGCCTACGCAACTTCCCGGCAAGAAGGCTGGAATAAAGTATATTTAAATAAATTTATTCCATTTAATACTTGAATTTCCCTTCATTCTGTGACTCCGACTATGGAGTAAGAAATCGAGCAATTATATTCCTTTCAAGGACCGCGAAAAAGAATGGAAAGAAGGATGTGAAAGGAATTAAAAATGTTAATCCCTGTTAATGACTATTTTTCTAAAGAATTCCTATTCCTTACAAGTGACAAGAACTAAGAAAAAGATATTACCTTCTAATTCAATATAAAAATTATGTAAAATAGAATTCAATGAAATTAAAAATTAATTAATTAATTAATTAAAAGTATAATTTTTAGTATGTATTCGTAAAAGGATTGAAATAAATCAAAAAATTGGATTTCGAAAATAAATTAGTATATTTATTATATGTTTATTACAATATATAATACATAAATGTTTGTATTGACATAGTCTTTTATAAAATAAAAAAATGACTTTAAATTTGCATTTAAAATGTAATTGACAGACATTTTAAAATTACACATTTTTATAGACGGAATCGAAAAATCGGAATAAACGGTAGGAAGTAGGATGTATAATAAGAGTAAAGTTGAAAAGAGCTTAAACATTACTGTTTCAACTGAAACACAAATTTAAAACACATCTAGTGCATTAAATTTTTGCTTGAATACAAGGTATTAACATAATCTAATTGAGATCAATGATTATACAATGTACTTTTAATGTATAATTTATGAATCTAGTAACGCTTAAATGAAAACCAAACAATAACGCAATTGTCTGCTGCAGTTTTCCAATTAAACGTTTTTTTAAAAATAGAACTTTTAAATTGAAAATATATATTTAAATTGTTTTAAAAATCTTAATTTTCAGTCAAATTTGAATTTATATTTTCATAATTCTTATCACACGTGAGGCATTCTCTGAGCAAAAAGCCACCCTAAAAAAAGTTGCCTAATGTTTTGGTCAATGATATGTAATCAAAAAACAAAAATTTTAAGTAGGTTCTTAGGTCTGTGTAATGCGTGGTTGCCATGTTATCAGGGGCCCAATGTTATTGCAGCGTAATTTTCAACTGCAAATAACTTTTAACCGGATAAATTGATTTAAAAATCTTATGGGTGTTTTTTGTGCAGAATTTCTTAAACTTTCAAATAAAATTACTCATTATTTTTATAATTTTATTTTTGACAAGAAAAATGCAAAAAAATGTTTGTTTTTCAATTTTTGACCAACACTCCCCCCTAGGAACTTTTTCATAGCTACCTAAAAATGATCCTTATTTTATAAGCTTTTCAACCCCCTAAATGCCATTTTGGGAGAGCAAGATTCGTAGAAGCTATAGGTGAATGTGTGTTACAGTACACCTTACAAATCGTTCTTCTTGTTGTAGAAAAAACAATATATACTATTTTTTCACTTTTTTGTTCAAGTATAAAAAGTTGGTAACATTAAAATCATTTAAGACTATATAAAAGAAAACTGGATGCAAATTTGTAAGGTATACTGTAACACACATTTACCTATAGCTTCTACAAATCTTGCTCTCCCAAAATGGCATTTAGAGGGTTGAAAAGCTTATAAAATAAGGATCATTTCTAGGTAGCTATGAAAAAGTTCCTAGGGGGAAGTGTTGGTCAAAAATTAAAAAACAAATATTTTTTTGCATTTTTCTTGTCAAAAATAAAATTATAAAAATAATGAGTAATTTTATTTGAAAGTTTAGGAAATTCTGCACAAAAAACACCCATAAGATTTTTAAATCAATTTATCCGGTTAAAAGTTATTGGCAGTTGAAAATTACGCTGCAATAAAATTGGGCCCCTGATAACATGGCAACCACGCATTACACAGACCTAAGAACCTACTTAAAATTTTTGTTTTTTGACTACATATCATTGACCAAAACATTAGGCAACTTTTTTTTAGGGTGGCTTTTTGCTCAGAGAATGCCTCATGTAGGGCATATTAACAAATTAAATTTTAACTTTAAAACTACGTTTAAATTATTCCTACACCTCTAGTGTTCCAAAGGCGGTAATTTACGTCAAGAAGAAAAAGAAGATTGCGGTAAATTACCGGATCGTTTTTTCTCGGAGAATTTATAAGAAGATTCAAAAACTGTTTAAGGGTGCCGTCTCATGCTAGGGATTAATGGATCAGGGATTAGAATAGACCAATCAGAAAATGCTTTCCAATGTGACCAATTATCTGATTAGTCTATTCTAATCCCTGATCCATTAATCCCTAGCATGAGACGGCACCCTTAATGACTAGAATTTGTACACATTCAGTGGATTGGAGGAATAGTGAAATAGAATAGACGAATCAAGTAATTTGTCACATTGGAATACCTTTTTTGATTGGTCTATTCTATTTTACTTTTCGCATTTTTTTATTGTTGGGCGTAAACTTAAGAATATTATAGAGAGTTACCAGATTTTTATAGATTTAAGTCATTCAATAAAATTAATCTTAAAGTAACTTTTTCAATGACTTTGGCATGGTTATCTCTTTTTTCCTATTATTTAAATTTTAACGGAAAGTGCAAATCGCAAAGACTGTTTCAATACTGTTAAAAGTGTGATATATGTTTAATTGTTAATAGAAACGTTGATCTTACAGTTTTATGTACATATTCGTTGTTTCAATTATATAATTAAAATTTAAATAACTCTTCTATGCATTTTCTTTAACCTATTTATTATAAAATAATATAATTAAAGCATAAAACCAAATTAAAAAATCATAAAAACAAATATTCTCGTTAATTCTCATAAATTCTCGTCTTCTCGGTAATTTACCGCAATTTTCTTTCCTTCCTTCTCGGATTATATTTTACCGAGAATTTTAGAACACTATACACCTCACGCGGCTGGGTTCAGAGCTGTGAGGGTTCAAAATTTATCTTTATAAATTTAATACTCGAGCGCCTGTCGACATAAGTTCGACATATTTATAATGAGCATCAATAAATAAATAAATATACTAACTCAAAAGAACAGAGAAATCAGGGGGGTAAAATGGGTGAACCCAGTAACAAGACAAATATATTTGGCGACAAATAAGGTATATTCAAAAGAGATCTACTTACAGTTTCAGTCGACTTAAAATATTGCTAATCAGATCTTTCTCTCTCTCGCTGACCAGCTGATCCTCACACTCACAATAAATATCAAATTGGAAAGTCGACTAAGTTTAATTAATAAAATTTAACACAAATTTAATATCGCAGGTTATGGTACTGTAGCAAATCCAGGAATGCCATGCTTTCCCAGTTTCGACCGGCGTCTCGTCGATCAATCGAGAGCGCAAGCGCAGACGTCACATGGCCTCCAGGACCGCAACATTTGAATCTATTAACCCAGCATCTCCACAAAACAAACATTAATTTTAAATAAATTGGAGTGCTGAGTCGCTAAAATAAAATACTGTCACACTCTCCCCCTTCAGAGGTGACGATATAACGACAATTTTCAAATTAAAACAAACAAAGTTCTTTAACAGATTGAAAACTTTAGTCAAATGTCCTGAAAAGGTAAACAATCAAATTGAATGAAAAACACATAGATCCCTTGACAACCTTATGTCCTTTGCCAAATATAAAAAGTAAATTTGTGAAACCTTGGTTTATTATCTGTAAATTAAATTTGACATATAAAAATATAAATTTATCTTAGACTATAATCAGTCTTCGTCGATGTTACGTCCGAGCGACGGCAAGAATATTCAAATAACTTTAAATATGACAAAATAGTAACAGTAATGATTAACTAGCAAGAGCTAGTCTTTATATTTATTTTTGTTTTTGGGATTGGTGATCACTTTTAGATCTGAGGGATCTGTGTTGAATAAATAAACAAGATATCCAATTTATTATTTATTATGATATTCCAAATAGTAGCGTTACAATATTGAAGATATAAAATCGCTAAAGTGGGTTATCATGAATCCATTATTGTGTGAATTAAGAATATGACATTTTAATAGTGAACATTCACAAATTTTAGTTGTTATCAGTTGTATTACAGCAACGCCATTGATAATTTTTAACAATACATTAAGCCAGTACTGGGCCAAATCGCGCCCTTCAACTGATGAAATATAGTTTAACAAATTGAACTTAGATTATGGATTAATAATTTGTGATCAACAGTAAGTTTAAAGTAAATCAAAGTTATTCTGCATGGGGCTGGTGCTGGACCAGTAATTGCCAGTATTGAACACAAGTTAAAAGGTTGAATTATAAAGTTATTTTCCAAGTTTTTCAGTATAATCGTAATAAAAATGGATGGTAATGATTAAAATTGATAAAACGATCTGTATTCTACAGTTTAAGATTTATAAACAAACTCAAATCATTAGTCATTTTCGGGCCAGGTCGTGATATACATAAAATCATATAAATGGTATTCGAATCATGGTTAATAATCAAGTTTAACAAAATGTAGATGGTAACTTACGTATACCTCGTTTTGGAGGGCAGATTTGATGTTAGTTTACAAGGGGTCAAATGCCCTTATAGATGATGACGTAGTACATTACACGCACTTATTAAGTTTTTATTTCCTGGATGTGATTTCGTCGTTTCACACGCGTAAACAGAAATAAACTTAACGCGACAGCGGAATTATGTTTTTGGACTTAACTCTCACAATTGGCGATATGCTATACTGTTAGACTATTGATAGTTCAGGCGATCAACTTATACTGTTAATTATGAAAGAATTACAAGCCCAAATACTATAAATTCACCGAAGTGTCGCTCGATGTGAACAGTACGTACTTCTCGTTCGATTCGTAGTGTAGACGGAAACTAGATTACAAACACTTAACTTGCACGGTCTTTATTCCGAATTCTAGACCAGCACGATTCAGCAATACCGCACAGAGCACTAACCTTTACGACAGCCAACAATCGATTACATGCCATGCTCTAATGATTGATATCGATCACTCGATTCAATCAATAAGCAAAATGTTAATCGTTGTTAACTGAAGGGTCTCTCAGCGACGTTAACCCGGCGGCGATATCGGAGTGTTCGACCCCCTCCATTTGACGTCGCTTGTATTTAAAGACTTTTTCACCTATTGTGGGGGGTCGTCTATGCTAAATTGTGGAAAGACACGCGCCATGCTAAAGTGTGGAATGGTACGTCCATGCAAAAGTGTGGAATGGCACGTATCGTAATTGGAGATCGTTCCTAGACTGATGAGTTGCTATATATCTGTGTATGTGAATTTGTCACATTGATCCATTGATTGATTAATTAGATCAATGGAACGATTTATTATTGATTATTGAGAAGTTTACGGCTATTAATACTATTATGATCGATCAGTCGAAGAATGATTTCATTATATTGAATTTGAGCTTATTTGGGCAGGATTTCAGCCCTAAACATAGATACTCACACTGGGACAGTGCTGGCAAAAGAACTATGTACCATTACCATAGTCACTACTATTACCATTGCCATAGTTTTTATCTCTTTGAGTAATTTAAATGTTGTACTTATTTATATTTCAATTATTTGTCATTGACATCTCGTATACTAATTTGGAATATTTAGCTATTTATGATAAGTATCCTTTTTACTTATTATAAGGTAATTAACTCTTTTAATTCAATGGCAATATTAATAGTTTTGACATTTTATTTATTGACATACTTGCTCGCATCATATATTAACTTTGAAATTTCTTGTATTGGGTTATGTATCTTACCCTTGCTTCCGCGTTTAGGGTGTTAAGTTACTCTTATCATAATGTCGAGCGGATGAGCAAGTGACAAGGTCGTCACCGCGACCTTGCACCTGCTCTCGGTTATGACATATCAAAAGAATGCATATGTAAGGATAACTATATCATTACTATTCTTATACATTTAAATATGTCTCCTTACAACCGCATTCTCACCTTATGGGTTTGATATATTATTAATCTCTTGTCCGTCGTTGAGTTCCGGCCTGTCCCTCATTATCTTCTCGAAGGAGTCTCGAACTATTGGAGTTAACAGGGCCTCCATTGCTCGACGTCGTTTTTCCTCTGACAACTGAGGAGGTAACTTCACGCCAGCTTCGTTGGCTCTTGGGTCGACTTTGCTCAACGCATATTCCCTAATCAGGAAACTCCTGATACGATTAGGGAAGTCTTTGGAATCGTCGAACTTTGCCTTGACTCGACGCTTCAGGTTGTCAATTTCTCCATCGACGAGATATCGATGATCTTCGGGAATCAAAAATGCAGGCCAGGTTGCGTAATTCAGGCGCAAGTATTCTGGCATACTGCACCCAGGGCACCTTCCAAGAGCTAGCTCATGCTCTATTCCATGTGGATGGATACAGTCGACAGTATCCAATCCGTCTGCACCACAGACCGTGCAGAATCCGGACCTGTAAGGAACCTTACAGTTTCTGAAACCGTGTCCAGGAGCTCGGCAATTCACGCATCCTGTCATAAATCTCTTCCCCATCGTGGTCACATAGGTCTGGGTCCCAAAGTCCACCTTCTTGGCGTCCTTAGCAGCTACAAGGAGCTCCGCCAGTTTTCTAATCAAGCCCTTCAGCAATTCCTGGCTTATGATCCTACTGTCGACGAAATATAAAGGTTGTACTGAGCCTCGTGGATTTACCAGCTCTGGAACTCCCATTTCCTTCAGAACCTGATCGAAATCGGGCAAGACAAACAGTGCAGGATTAACCTTAACGGATGGCGCCAGCTGTGTTCCGACTTCTTCTGCCATCGTTTTTGGTTTCCCAGTCGACTTACTGATTTCGTAAGGATGTCCGATGTTCACTATACGTTTTCGTTTCAAATTTTCTTCATGGACATCCTTCGACGTCACTCGGGCAACTGTTTTCAATTTCAGTTGAGGTGGCTTCCTTTTCCTCAATTCATCGACGAGGGAATGGATCTCTGCTGCAGGTCGATCCGATCTTTCTCCAGAATTAGGGTAAACTCGGTAAATCGTTGAAGCTACCGACTTGTAGTCGTCGTCGTCCAAAAATTCCACCACCGCCTGGCTTGGAGTTCTAGGCGGCAAGGAGCAGGATACCTCAGGTAATTCACCTTCAGTCGACCTTTCTAACTCTTCCAGCAATCAAGGCTTTCTCCAATTCCAACTTATTGGATTCAAACTGAGCTTGTAATTCGAGCATGGATCGTTCCATCTCCTCCTTTTGCAGTTGCATCCTCTCCATGAGAGAGACAAGGCCATCCACTCGGCTTGAAGTCAACATCTTCTTCACTCCTCGTCTTCACCTAAAAATCACAAATTACGGAGACTTCGTCGAGGTATTTTTATATCAGTTACACAATATTTTCCTATACACTTTCCAGATTTGTCGACCAATTCAACCGTGGACGAACCCAGAACTTTACTGATTAAAACAGGACCCAAATACTTATGCGCCAACTTAGCAGAATAATTTTCCGTCTTGTTGCTCAATTTTTTATTTGGATAATAAACCTGCATACCTGGCTTAACCTCAATTAATTCCGATCTACCTTCATTCGCGATGGCAAGGCGCTTATCCGAATAATTCTTTAATTTTAACTCAATTTGATGTCGTAACTCGTCAATTTTTCTCATTCTATCGATCCAAAAAATAACTGAATCGTCCAGAATTTGACCCTCATCTTTTTCAGGCGAAATTGCATCACGTTTAAAAACTACCTCTCTACCGTGATTCAAGAAAACAGGTGATATCCTACTTCCTGCATGCGGTACCGAATTATACGCTAACTGGAATTTTGACAAATTCTCGTCCCACTCTTTATGATCATGTTTAAGAAACGCGGCGATCATAGGTTTAACAGTTCGGTTAAACCGTTCAACCGGATTAGCTTGAGGGTGTCGAAGTGGCACAAACACTTGCTTAACTCCTCGAGCTATCAGGTATGGTCCCACTTCTTTATTTACGAACTCCTTACCGTTATCCGTTACTATCGATTTAGGAGTTCCCCAACGATCGAATATTGTGTCAAGAACTTTAACTACTGCTTTCCCACTTTTTCTACGAATAGGGAATAATTCCAAATATTTAGTATACAAGTCGACTACCACAATAACACCGATATTTCCCTTTTTTGTTCGAGTCTGCGTTTCCATTGTATCAACCGATAACTGATACCAAGGAGAATGTAAAAACCGTGTTGATAACTTTCCTTTAAGAGGGTGTTGATTATATTTAACCTTTACGCAAACTTCGCATTCTTCGACATATTTTCGTACGTCCGCTGACATACCAGGCCAATAATAATTTTGACGAATTCTATCGAGTGTCTTATCTTTTCCTAAATGCCCTGCTTGAGGCAGATCGTGGTTATCATGTGATATTTCCATTATTTTATCTGGTTTAATAACCCTTTCCAAGGATTAATATCATCTATTAATGCCTTCTCATAATCCGGGCGATGGTAAAATAGTTCGTCGTTCTCTATTTTCCAATCGACGAATCTATTTGGTTGGTCCTTTACCAAGTCGTACTTTGTTTTATACCAATTCCGGTCGCAAATACTCATTGTTTGAATTCGACCTTGAATAGTTTCTTCAACTATTTTTTCCCATCCTTGATGGTCCACGTCGACGTTAAACATTCGAGAAAGCGCATCTGGTGCTTCATTTAAGGTTCCTCGTCGGTGCTCAACTGACATATTATGTTGATAAAGGTAAATTGCCCATCTCGCAAGCCGTCCTACAGGATTTCTCAATCCATGTAACCATTCGAGAGCTTGGTGATCTGTGATCACCTTAAATGGCATACCCTCAAGATAACATCTAAGTTTCTCAACGGACCAAACGACTGCTAAGCACTCTTTCTCAGTCGTCGTGTAGTGCAATTCTGCACCCCTCAACGGTCGACTCAAAACTTCGATAAGGATTTCCTTATCCGAATTTGGATCTTTTTGGACCAAAATGGCGCCAAGACCAAAATCACTAGCGTCTGTATATAAAAGGAATGGTTCACCCGGTATAGGCACATAAAGTCGAGGGGTTTCAATAAGTGCCTTCTTGACGTCATCGAAGGACTTTTGTTCGACCTCAGTCCATTTCCAAGGAACTTTTACGCTCGTCAGCTTATTTAAAGTACCCTGTATTTTGGCTATATTTTTCAAATGCCTATGATACCAATTTACCATTCCATTAAATTGGCGCAATTGAGACCTGTCTTTGGGTACTGGAAAATCGATAATTGGTTGGACCTTTTCCGGATTTGGTCTCATTCCTAACTCGTCGACTATATAACCTAAGAATTTTACTTCCTTACAACCAAAGCTGCTTTTATCGCGATTTATTAACAACTTCGCTTCGCGGAATACCTCAAAAACCAAAGACAGAATCTTAAGATGTTCTTTAAAATCCTGGCTAACTACTATCCAGTCATCTAAATATGTAAAGACCTGTTCTATCCATTTACTAGGCAAGCCTCTTTTATGAATCAAATCTTGCATTTTTCTTTTAATGGAATCCATAAGGCGTTGGAATGTAGACGGAGCTCCGGTCAGACCGTAAGGCATTCTAACCCATTCCAGTAATCCTTTTCCCTCTACTACAAAAGCTGTATATTTTCGACTTTTCTCTTCCATAGGAATCTGATGGAAGGCTTCACTCATATCGAGTGTCGAGATATATTTCGCCTGATGTAGCTGAGACAAGATTGATCTCATGTTATGAATTGGATAAGCTGGCTTTTTCGTCTTGCCATTTAATGGCTGGTAGTTTATACAAAACTTCAAGCTACCGTTGGCTTTCGGCGCAACTACTGGCGAAAATGCCCACTCACTATTACTCCAACGGACATAACCCTTTTCCAGTAACCGATCTACTTCTTCGTCGATAAATTTACGAACTATTTCACTTCGACGGTAAGGTTTTTGACGATGCCGTTTACTATCATTTAATTCTATGACGTGTTCGACTAGGTCAGTTAATCCTGTCGACTCTTTATCGATTTTATCAAATTCGCTATCTAAAAAATTCTTTAAATTTTCACTTTCATCAATCGAAAGTGTTTGCAAAGCATTGAGGCTATCAGAACGATAAGCAAGCGGGTAATGATGCTCGCTTCCGCCAAGGGTCCAGGTCTTTGAAAATGGGTCTAGTATAACTTTAAAGTTTAGCCAAAAATCCATTCCCAAAATCACATCATTAGACAAATGGTCTAGCACGCTGAACCATTGCGGACCATAAACATCTCCAATGTCGATGACAAATCCCGTACCTCCCTTCGACTTAACGATCGTTTTATCGCCTAAGCGTACGCCTTTTGTGGACGACGAATCTCTTCCTAACTCATTGATTTGGAGGTGTTTTACCCTTTCGTATGTAGGACCACTTAAAAACGATCTTTCACTACCACTATCTATTATTCCCTTAACCTTTTCCCCTAAAATATATATTTCAACTGGAATTCTAACCCTAATTTTTGGTTCTCTCAAAGGGCCATTTGAACAATAAATTCTCCGCTGAGAAAGTCGGTAAAGGAAATGAGGGGGCAAAAGACTTGGCCTCCAAGTTCTATAAGAGACTATTTCGTCATCACACGATTGTTTCACGTTTAGCGTATTTTCCTCATCGACAAAAGTCGACACACTAGTTATTCTGTCGTTCTCATTTATATTTAATTCGCGGATCAAGTTCTCAATTTCTTCGTTTTCGCTGTCAAATTGAGACGAAACTTCATCGAGTAATTCTAAATATGAGGGGTCTTGACCCACTTTATTTACTATGTTTGTTAAATCAAAATCCTTAATCATCTCAATATTGTCGTCTTTATTTATGCCTTTTTCACTACAAGAAGATACTTCCTCTTTTGTGCCCTTATTTTCAGTTAAACGAGGAGGCATTACTGAGGGCTTTTCTCGTTTCCCTTCCACTCCGGGCAATCTTTATTATAGTGACCTATCTTCCTGCAGATGCAGCAAACTATTTGAGGATCAGAGTCACAATTTCTGGCTCCATGACCCTTTTCACCGCAATTTAAGCAAATCATTCGCTCACGGTCAAATGGCTGCGAAAAAGTCCGAGGTCGGTCCGTATTATTCGAATCTAAAGTCTTATTACCTGAACCGGTTTTATTCCATTGATCATTAAATCTTCTCAAATTGTTTTCTAATCTATTTCGAGTTAAAGACTTAACCTTTGTCGACGAAGTGGCATTATTTTTATTTGCCGAACTTTTCTAGCCAATTGCCTTCAAATCGACAGTTGAATCGTCGCCTGATTCATCCGGATTTGAGTCGACGTTATCTGACTCAGTTTCGGAATCCTCATAATTTTGAGCAACATTCAAACTAGGTCTTGTAAATCTTACTCTGCTAGGTTGAGAAACAATAGCGCGACGATATAAATAACTGCGTTCACTTACGTAGTGCAGGAAATCATTATAATTATTTAGATTTAAATTCAATATCTCAAACGTTAGTCGAGGATCGAATTTGGTCAATATCTGCTTAAGTTGTACTCTGAACACGGACGGATATTGCATTCGCTCAAACAAAAGGCGCGCTCTACAAGCAAATTCCGCCAGCGTTTCCGATTTTTCTAATTTAAGGTCCCAAATTTCAAGGAGTAAATCCGCGTCATCTTTCTTTATCCCCCCCCCCCCCCCCCATTGATACCAGAAGGCTCGCGCGAACTCTCTCCACGTACTCCACGATTCCTTATTCATGAAATACCATGCCTTATAAGGCCCTTCGAAAACCTTCGACAGATATGGAACAAAATAATCCCTAAAAATACCACTCGTGTTTAGGTGGTCCTCTAGAATCAACAAAAACTGTTCTGGATCCCTTTCCGTTTTTGGAAACAAAATTTTCCATGACGCAACGATCCTTCCAATCTTCATCGAGTCCACATTCTCACCGTAAACATTCATGGATGAAAAGTTATCCCGCCTATTTACTCGTCGACGCGTATTTGGCATACGTTCATCTTCGCTCGAGTCGTCATCACGCCATGAAAACAGTGATCCCGTTCGACGATTTGAACTGAATCTCCCTGTCTGTTCGTTATTATGATCACGACGACTTCGCGGATGTCGCTCTCCGATATTTTCATTTTGATTTTGCCAATTTGGAAAATCTCGCGGCTCATTCGTTCGTACCGCCGGGCATCAGGAATGTTAATAAAATATGGATCTTGTCCATTATTTATTAACCTTTGATAACGATTTTCGGTGATCAATGTTTCTTCGTCGACTATTCTTCCGTCCGGCAATAGTCTTCCTATTACTAAACGTAGATCTTTAGGAGGTTCTGCGGAAGATGTTGGACCAGCATTTTGCTGTTCAGGCCTCGAATAAAACCGCTCATCATTCCGAAAATTTGTCTGAACTGAGTGATGCATGGGGTCACTCAATCCCCCGCGGGGCCCGATTGAATCACTTGGGGATCCATGATTCAATCCAGGTCGTCGATCGGTATTGACATTTTGTCGAATATGCGTAACAAGGGTTTGTTTGTTACTCCCACCTTGATGAGTTTGTTCGGTTTGTTTTTGAGAGGGTCTGTTAATTTCAGCGTTATTTAATAGCGGAGCTTCGCGATCCCCTCCCCCTTTGGACCGTCCGGTATTGGATAATTGTAAATGCCGCAAAAGCAAATCGACTTTACCTTGTAGATCAACAATATTGTCATCAACTTTTTTACTTAAATTGACCAACCCGTTACTTAATACTCCCACCTCCCTGGTGACTGAAGCAAACGAGTACTGGAAATAAGTAGGAGTGGAGGTAAGAATTTTTCTACCCCTTCCCCTTCCGGCGCCCGGTCCAGAGAAGAGGCTATCAAGGGATCCTCTGTTGTTCTCTCCCATTTGACCGTTTGGCATTGTGCCGCTAGTTCCCGGTGGGGGAAATCCTAAATAATCTCCATCGCTCTGGTCGTCAGTTTGACCCGACTGTTCAATCACAGTTTCTGTCGAATCGCGAGAATGACTCTGTTCTTGATTCTCCATTGGTAGTGGGGGTGAATGTCCGACCGGCATTTAAGGACGGCCCAATCTTAACCCGATAACAAGGAAACGCCGTGCCAACGCGAGTCCCGGATAGAGTTGTCTCAAATAATAGTTTCTATGCTATTCACAGAGCACGATTTAAAATAAAATTGAATGCAGCAATTCGTATTTGTTACTAATAACAAACCAGGTATTCAGATAAATACAATTGAATTAAAAAAAAAATAAATACATAAACTTTCAATTGTACAGTATTATCCCCCTTAATAAAAAAAAAAATTTCTAATTTTGCATTCGACTCGAAATACCAAAATAAAATACGCTATGAAGAGCACCTTAACAAAAAAAAATTAATTTAATTAATTAAAAAAAACTACTAAAATAAAATTTAAATAAAAACTTTAAGTTTATTTTAATTTTGATAAATGATAATCTAAATTTTAATAAATTTTAGCTTTAACTCCATAATAGTATTTAATATTTTAATCCAGATTACTCTTTATACGTTTCAACAGATAATACAGATTCAAGTCTTCGTTGTCGATCAATTAAAAACAATTAATGCCTGTGATATTTGCTAATAACCAATTACAAAATCTCGCAACAGGCATCAAATTTTCGACAATTTCAAAATTAGAATTAATTATTTAAAATAATTGGCTATTGCCAATAAAAATTTTGAAAAAGTAAATTATTAACAATTAAACATTCATCAAATAATTAGTCAAATTAGCACATAAATATTCAATAAATAATAAATTATAAAACCCTTAAATTGTAAATCAAAAGAATAATTTTTAATAAATAATAATATTCAATGAATAAATATCTAGCACCAGAGCAAAATCTGAGAGCCAGTAAAAAATATTTTGTCTCGTGGCCAGAGCAAGATCTTAACCGGTCGACGTTTTCAAATTTCAAAATTTTCTGAATTTTATTTTCTGGTCAGTACTAAATCCTAACCAAAAAAAAATCGAATTTAATAATCTCAACTGCAAAATACGATCGTTACTCATTTACCGAAACGCCGTCAACAATTAAAACTATTTTTAAAATTTTCCTTCAATTCACTATAAAGTCTTATGGTCAGCAGGATCTAAACCATTCAACTTTTCAAGATATAATTTTCGAACCAAATTTTTCTATCCATTTGTTCGTCAACAGAAGAATTTCACAAAATAAAATAAATGGCAATTGTTGTAGTAAGATACTAACAAATTTACGTCAAATTATTATAAAATAAATCTGTCAACTTAATACATATAACTTAATGACAAGCTGTAGCAAGATGCAGCCAGTCAATTTTAAATACAATCAACACATAAATTTTCAGAACGTCGAACTATTGTAGCAAGATACAAAATTTTCAAGCGTCCAAAATAATACAAAACAACAATTGACAAATAGTAAAATTTTTGATTCCTGGATTGCGTAAAACGACGAAAATTTCATGAATAATTTCTCTAATAAATTTTTAACAAAATTTTCATAAACAACTCTCTTTTTTTTTAATAATTACACACATTTACATTCACTAAAATATTCATGTAAAATTTCAATTTTCAAATCTGGAAAATATTCGGGAAACTCAACTAGAAATATTCAAGTTATATCTTTGTCGCCAATCATATAAACAACGTGTCAAAGGTCGTACACACAAAGAAACATAAACACAAAAGTCTAAACATCGACCATTCGAGACTCAAAATTAACTTCACGAAAATAAAATTTTCCATAAAACAAAGTTTCACAAATTTTACAAAAAAATTATTTAAATAAATAATCCCAACGGCCCCACGTTGGGCGCCAATTGAAACAGGAATAATTGTTATATTAACAAATTAAATTTTAACTTTAAAACTACGTTTAAATTATTCCTACACCTCACGCGGCTGGGTTCAGAGCTGTGAGGGTTCAAAATTTATCTTTATAAATTTAATACTCGAGCGCCTGTCGACATAAGTTCGACATATTTATAATGAGCATCAATAAATAAATAAATATACTAACTCAAAAGAACAGAGAAATCAGGGGGGTAAAATGGGTGAACCCAGTAACCAGACAAATATATTTGGCGACAAATAAGGTATATTCAAAAGAGATCTACTTACAGTTTCAGTCGACTTAAAATATTGCTAATCAGATCATTCTCTCTCTCGCTGACCAGCTGATCCTCACACTCACAATAAATATCAAATTGGAAAGTCGACTAAGTTTAATTAATAAAATTTAACACAAATTTAATATCGCAGGTTATGGTACTGTAGCAAATCCAGGAATGCCATGCTTTCCCTGTTTCGACCGGCGTCTCGTCGATCAAACGAGAGCGCAAGCGCAGACGTCACATGGCCTCCAGGACCGCAACATTTGAATCTATTAACCCAGCATCTCCACAAAACAAACATTAATTTTAAATAAATTGGAGTGCTGAGTCGCTAAAATCAAATACTGTCACAATTATTAAAAAAATATTCTACTCCTTGATCTATATTTTTACTTTTAAAACACTGTTTCACCAGAATATTACACCGTAAAATTGCTAAAACAAAATAATTACGTTTCCACTTACGGTTCAAGCGAAACGACAGAAAATTGAAAATCAATGTTGAATTTTCCATACCATACAACTATTATTTGCGTTATATTTCATGAATTGATTTCAATCTTAAAGTAAAATCTGTTGATTTTTTAGTAGAAATTAAAAAAAATGTCAAAAATTGATATGTCAAAATTGAATATTTTCAAGAAACAGCGAGCAAAAGAAGTTTAATTTATATTTTACAAATTTCTAAACCTGAATTAATAAAAAGTAGGACTATAATTTTAATTTAGTGAATATTTTCACTAATAATTTTTACTATTGTACTATTTAATTTAGTAGTTCTTACCTATTTGACTGAAGTTTTAGTGAAGGGTTAATAAAAATGAGGTGCATTTTAGTTATTACTTGTAATTTTTAGTCAACTTTTTAAAATTATCATTATTGTTGTTTTATTAATATTTAGTTTCTTCTTTAAATTTATTTCGTTATTTTTAAATTAATTCTTAAGATTCTGAAATTAATATTTTATGTATCATATGATTTTATGTTTCTTCAACTTATAATCTACTGAAACTGTTTATAAGAAGTCTTTCTAGAGCAACAGTCCATGCTTTCGTATAAAATAGGGGAAATGAGTTAAAAAAGAGGAAATATTCTTAAAAATGATTAAAAAGAGGCAATATTTTTAAATAAAGGAAAAATAAGGGAATAGTAGAAGTGCTGTGAAGCCTGGTCTTTAATTAATTTCTTTTTTTACTATTTTATAATATCCAGTGATTTAACACTTTATACTAAGTCATATCTCACAATCTTGAGAGCCAATGTTCAATTTTTCAATGTTAGAAACTGCTTTTATTTGTTTTTTATGAATCTATTTTAATAGTTATAAAACACTTATTATGGATTAACTTAAACTTTGAGCCGTGTAAAATTGTAAAATATACATGATAGTTATTACTTTTCAAACTATTGAAATTGAACTATCCTACTGAAATAATCTAAATAATTTAAAACTGGTGATAATAAGAGAAAAATGATGAAAATAATGCAAAAGTAATAGAAAATAATTAAAAGATGATAAAAATAATTAAAAATTGGAGAAAATAATTAAAAAATACAAGGAACAATTGAAAATTGGAAGAAATAATTGAAAATTGGAAAAAACAATTGAAAAATTGTAAAAGTAATTAACAATTCATTAAATTAAATAAAAATAATGAAGAAATTAAAAATTGGGGAAAATAGAAGGAAGATTATTTTCGAACTTGAAAATTGAAGAAAATAATTAAAACTAGGGAACAAAAGTTAACAATTCATGAATTTATTTAAGAAATAATTGTATTTTTCAAAAATGTGTCCTATTAATTAAAAAACTATAAAAATAATTGAAGTGGTTGAAACCATTTGAAATCATGCAGTCCGACTAACTTAAAGTTGTAAATGTAACTGTCGCTGAACTATATGTTATTCTATATGAAAAGTAAAATTACATGTATATTATTATTTTCGATCAAAGTTGATTTTAACAAAGTTACGAACATTTAAATTTTGAATGGTAAAAAATAAAGTAACAGTGAAAAAACTTTGTTTCTCCTATAATTTTTTTTTTAATTACTTGCGGCGCGCCGCAATGCGCCTGCGCGATGAGAGTTTTTTTCACTGTTCGGAAGTTATTTTATCTCTAACGTCACTAACCTGAAAACTGCGAGTGCTGTTTTTGTCTCGCACTCTTCTAATCCTTGCAATAAACGGACGTTTTCAGATCGTAGTTGTTTAATAAGTTCGTCTTGATTTTTTGTTGTCTTCTGGAGACTTATATTCTTAGTAATTACTGTAGACAGATGTTTATCTTTTTCATTTATTACATTATCAATAAATAAATTGTTTGATGAGTTCAACATTGATGAGTTCAACTTTTCTAAGCAACTCTGATTTTCAAATACTGGATTCAATTCTTGAGAATTTGAATTTGATGTAAATGAATCTTTATTAGATAAATTTCGCTCTGTATTCTTTTCTTCAATAACTTTCTCTGTAATTGGTGGACTGATCGTTTTTGCCGGTATAGTGCGAAGAGAAGTGATTGATTTCACAATTTCTGGATTAAACTTTTCTAACCTGCTTTCTAACCCCTTATTAATACAGTGAGAAGATTGTTGAGAGCCCTAAAACATTTTATAAATTAAATTTTAGGTCTTGTAGGCAATTATTCATGCAATTTACCTTACAATTTTTTATTTTTTTATAATGAAACGTTTATTTTCAATTCTATTTTTTAAATAATTAAGCTTAATTTTTAATTTGACTACTTTATATTATTGAAATGCTTGACCTTATAATAAATCGTAATTTGAATTTTAAAATATTTTAAAATAAGTTTTTTCATATTTAGAAATGCAGAAAAATGTTATTTATTTATTTTATTCATGTCTTCCTCTTGGTAGTTTCCATTTCAATTCAGACAAGCTATGTATGTTGAGATATTTCTCTCGCAGTTATACTTGAAAAAATCGATTTTCTTTGGATTTTCTTTATATTGATAGAAAACGTTATTTCATATGTGCCTTGCATCTTGTTAAAATGTCAGGAACCTTTACTGTGTAAAATTTGAGATATTAATATTCGAAATTCCAATTTTTATCATTTTGCATGTAAAATTGAAATTTCAAATAGGATATAAAATAACGTTTTCTCACAATTTAAAGGAAATCCATAGAAAATTGATTTTTTCAAGTATAACTGCGAGAGAAATACCCTAAAGTCAGGGAACCATTTCACATTGAAATATATTATTTTTCAGACAATTTTAGACGATTCGTATTTTTTAGATTTAGTAAAAATTTTTTTTAACTAAGTAATGCGGATTTCAATTTTTTAAATTAAAAAATGAGATTCTAAGAAAAAACGTTAAAATATTTTAAAAATTATTATATCTGTTTTGCTATTTTATATATTAAAATGATCCTTTCTGTGTCTAATTAGGGCTTTAAAGTTTTTTTAAATTCCACCACAGAATTTTCAAATATTTTCAAATTTAACAAAATTTTTTCGAAAAAAATAAAAATCAAATTTTTTTAAAAACCCCCCTGCTTTTTTCTCTCGATTTTTTAACTACTTTCTGAAAGTATAATCATTATTTTGTATAAGAATTTATTGTAGTCCCGCTTCCTTAGGAAGAATAAATTTTTTTTTGGTTTTTTAAGAAAAGAAAATTCAAAGTTTTTTTTTAACCCTCTACAAGATACAACAAAAGTTTAAATAGAAAAAATGTTCCTTTTAAGAGGTAGAGTAAAGAAGTCTAATGCCTTATATCTCTAACTTGCTAATCTTTCGCATTATTAAAAATTTTGCATGTTTACAAGTACAAATAGTAATTGCAAAAATGCGAAATGTTTTCCTATAAATTATATAATCATAAAAACTAGAAAGTATAGTAAAAAAATTAAATAAAGAATTTTTTTTCCACTTTTGTAAGTATAAATTATACTTGAGAAATGCAAAATTTATTGATTTAATTCGTGTTATAATTAATAATTCGAAAGATTCGCAAGTTAGAGATAAAAGCCATTGGACGTTTTTACTCTAATTTATAAGAGAAACATTTCTTTTATTTGGTTTTTTGTTGTATTTAGTAGATGGTTTGAAAAAAATTTGAGTTTTCTTTTCTTAAAAAGAAACAGTGCCGGCTTTAGGGTAGTGCGCGCCTGCGCGGCCGCACAAGGGCGCTTAAGTTTTAGGGGGCGCCACGGTTTTCAAAGGGGCGGTTCACAAAAATTCGATAACAAAAAAAAAGAAAAGGGTAAAACTGATAAGAAGAAGGAAAAAAACCACTAAAAAGGACGCCATACTAATTCTCGCACAGGGGCGCGAAGGTAGCTAAGGCCGGCACTGAAAAGAAAAATATTTTTTATGATTGCCCAGGAAGTGGGAATCCAATATATTCATATAGAAAATAATTATTATACCTCAAGAAAGTAGTAAATAAATCAAGAATAAAAAAACAGGTGAGTTTTTTAGAAAATTTGATTTTGGTTTTTTTTTAAAAACGCAGTCATTCTGTTAAATTTGAAAATATTTAAAAATTCACTTGCGGAATTTAAAAAAACATGACAGTCCTACTTACACACAAAAAAGATCATTTTAATATATAAAATAGAAAAAAAAAATAATAACTTCAAAAATATTTAACGTTATTTTTTTTTAATATTACTTTTTAACTTAAAAATTTGAATTCCGCATAACTTTGTTAAAAAAAAATTTTTCAACAAATTGTAAAAATACCTGTCTTCTACAATTGTCTGAAAAATAATATATTTCAATAAGAAATGATTCACTAACTTTAACATACATAGCCTGTCTGAATTGAAATGAAAACAACCTTTAAGTAAGATACATTACTCATAAAGTTGGGAATAACTTTATTTCCAAATACAATTTAAGGAGGTTGTATTGTAAATAAAATTAACATTACCATTTTAATTAAATTTGGTCAACTGTTAGATAATGGTTTCATATAATGATTTAGTTAAATTTTTTAAACTTTAAGGTAGTTTTTAAGAAAGTTGTAAGCCTTTTAGTTTTTAACATTTTACATTTACTTTTATGGAAATTGAGTAGTTTGTTATATATATATATATATATTTAGACATTTAAATGAATTTTCAAAAGTACCTTCAGGTCTGAAAAATTCAACTGCATCATTATAACGCCATTATATACCGGTGGACAAAATTTAAGTAAAATGGTAATATTAATTCTTTTTGCGATAGAACCACCTTAAGCATTATTGTGTTTCAAATTTTTAAAATAACAAATTAATAATGAACAAAATAAGATTTGAACTTAAAATTACTTATGCATTTTGTTTCTTAAAAATAAGGAAACCAATAAACAATAGGCTATCACCTGATTCCTCGCTCATAAAAAGCAAGATACTAAATTAATAAATCTCAATTTCTTGGAAATATTACAGTAACACAAATGGTGGAACTATATTTTCTTTTTTAAATAAGAAAGGGTTAAATATTGTTGTTAAATTATTTTCTAAATATTAAAAAATTATTTCAGGCATCACAGTACGGTAACTTTTTTTACTGGAAAAGATTACAAAAAGGTGACAGAAAATATAAGAAAAAATAATATTAAAACAATAGAAGGAAATAATTAAAGTTTGAAAGAAATTAAAAATTAAAGAAAAAAAATTTGATAATTGAATTTAAAATTGAAGAAACTTATTGATAATCTAAGAAAACAATTGGAAAAAGGCAAGAATTTTGTTCACAATTAAAAAAGTAATTAAAAATTGAAAAAAAATTGAAATTTGAAGAAAATAATTTAGAATTGAATCTAAAATTTTATTTATGCGTTATAGAATAGAATTTTATATACCAAGTAATTATTAAACCAATAACAAAAATACAAAACTTATTTTCAGTTACCCTTCCAGAAGGAACAAAATATATTGGGTCAATAAGCAGTATTTAGAAATGTAACTATAAGTGTAATAAAATAAGTCTTAAATTGTCCAGCAGAACAACATTTTTGATTTTTTATTCATTCTCGAAAAATGTTTATAGACAAAAAGTTTAGGTCCTAATAAATAATTTTTTTTTATAAATTTTATTTTTATAAATGTGCTATTTCATGAACTTTATTTTATTGAATTTCAAACTGTATCAATTATTTCTTTCAATATACAAAAAATTATTTATTGTTTATCAGATTATTAATGATCTTCAATTTTGCAACATTTTTCTTTCGATATAATTCGAACAGTAAGAAAGCAAACTTTAATTTTTTTTAAAAGAACTTGTACTTACCTACGATTCGATCAATTGATCGTATTAAAACTCGTCCAGCAGGTGAATTAAATTTGTAGTATTTTAATTTATTATTAGAATGTTTTTTTTCATCGAAGCGGTGAATGTCTGGAACTTTAATTCTCCATTTTATTCCACTTTCACGTTCTATAATTGAAGCAAAACGTTCTTCCATTTCTAATTCTATAATTTTTTGACCTTTTATTAATTATTAATTGCATACAAAAGCACGTTAAATAACATCAAAAACCGGCAAACAGTCTAACACGAGGCCATGAAGCACATGGAGACACAGTCAAGAGCGGCACACAGTGGGAAAAAAACGACGCTGGTGGACAAAAGTCTGCTGGCAATTCAAATTTTAACGGATTTTAACTTTTTTTATTTTGAAATTCTCAGGAAGACTTGCGCTATAAGCCCTGAGTGCCACTTTTTTAAAATTTTGTAACATAACCTCATAAACTTGTTTTATATGTATTTAGTTAGCTCGAATATCAAAACTAATGTCAAAAATTATTTATAAAATACAGTAACTGAAAGGTTTTGAGTCCCTTAATAAAAATTTGGCACAAAATTTTCAAAATGTAAAATGACGTATCCAAGATGGCGCCCAAAACAGAGAAAAATTTATTTACGCCTTTTAAGTAGTAAAATAAATTACAAACACATGGCACAAGTTTATAGTATTTTTTGTTATCGCTGATCACGAATTTGATGTCAAATTGGCATTTTGACAATTGACAGCTGTCAAAAAAAGTGTCAACTTTGCCAAAAAGCAATTTATTTTTATGAAAGTGACAGTATAAGGATTTTTAAGGTAGCTGATTACGAATATGATGCGAAATTGACATTTTGACAGTTGACAGTTGTCAACTTTGCTGAAAAGTGATATTTTTTTATGAAAATGTTAGTAACAAGGTTGTCGTGTTCTAGCTGTGTTCTCACAGGGTTTTCGGGGACGCTAATTAGGAATGTAATGTCATGTTAAATACAAATTGATATCACATTTCAAATTTGCTATAATGTGATCCTCTTTTATAAAATATTTTAAAAGAATTTGCAGGATCTCTGCTAATAAATTTATACAGACATATTAACAATGTGATGGTTGACAGCTGTCATAGTAACGAAGAGACTTTACCAACTTTTCATTTAATTGACAGTAGATTTGACAGCTAAAACACAACAACCTTGTTGCTGACATTTTCATCAAAATATTTCACTTTTCAGCAAAGTTGACAGTTAATTCGACAGCTGTCATTTGTCATAATGTCAATTTAACACCATATTTGGAATTAGCGACCCTAAAAAAATATATACTGTCACTTTCATAAAAATAAATTGCTGTTTGGCAAAGTTGACACTTTTTTTGACAGCTGTCAATTGTCAAAATGCTAATTTGACATCAAATTCGTGATCAGCGATCGCGAAAACCCCTATAAACGTGTGCCTTGTGTTTGTAATTTATTTTACTACTTAGAAGGCGTAAATAATTTTTTCTCTGTTTTGGGCGCCATCTTGGATACGCCATTTTAAATTTTCAAAATTTAAAATTTGTGCCAAATTTTTATTAAGGGACTCAAAACCTTTCAGTTACTGTAATTTATAAATAATTTTTGACATTAGTTTTGGTATTCGTGCTAACTAAATACATGTAAAACAAATTTTTGAGGTTATGTTACAAAATTTGAAAAAAGTGGCATTCAAGGCTTATAGCGCAAGTCTTCCTGAGAATTTCAAAAACAAAAAGTTAAAATCCGTTAAGATTTGAATTGTCAGCAGACTTTTGTCCAGCAGAGTCGTTTTTTTCCCACTGTGCGGCAGTACTAGACGCCATTCAAAGCGCATGTGCGCATGCGTAGTCACACAATTTCAAAAAAATTTAATTTCTTGTCATGCGCAAAGAAAGTTTCCCTTTTATTTATCTGATCAATGTCAAATGTAAAGACAGCTGCAAAGTAATTATATTTATATTATATAATTATATTTTTTTACAATATATAATACCGCCCCTGATAGCAGCAACATCACATGATCCAAGAAAATAACACAAATTCACGGTTGAAAATATCAACAACACTGACCACTGACGGTTACGGTTTTTAACGTGTAAATTAATTGCTTACAATTAAACACAAATATGTGCCAACAATTGAACAAAAAAATTAGTGAATTTGTTTATCACGTTTAATATAATTACGTTCTACGATTTACATATTTAGTTTGAAATAGAAGGCAGTAAGTATATATTAATTACGTTCTTAACCTAAAATGTGTTGAAGTTATCCTACATTGTTTTAAAAAATAAAGAAAGCATCTACTTTTAATCTTTTGATACATTTTTATTGTCTTAATTTAAAATTTGTCCAATAACTTGACAATGAAAATCTATTTCATAGTAAGCAGTAATAAGATCTTAATGAGATATTTATTTATAAAATTGTAAAATAAATACAAAAATAAATTGTTAATTTCTTTTATGATTAAAAAAATTATTTCCTTAATTGAAGACTGTAATAAAAAAAATTATATTAACAAACATCTAATATGCTATTACAAATAATTTTATTAGTTAATAATTTTATTAATTTTATTAGTTGTTCCATCCATATTCTCACGTATATAAAATAATACTTTGTGTGTTATTTTATTTCACAAAAGAATTAATCAATTTCCCTTCTTATATCACATTAATATTTATCTATAATTTATAGTAATGCTCAAATTTAATGGAAATAATAATAATTTTTAATTAAATTATAATAAAAGAAATGTACATGTCTTAGGAAAGTTAATTAACATTAAACTAAAGATATTTAACTAAAAATATGAGAGTTTTTATTACGAATATATAAAATTCAACTGTTGCTTCATTAACGAAAATATGAAGAAACTTTATTTCTAAATATTTAGGATATAAACACTGATTTAAAAACAAACTTTACAAAGCAGAAAGTAAGTCTCAAGTTGACAATTACTAATATCGAAAATCAAAGAGCTTCATCAATTTGTAGGTATTTATTTTTATAATTTTTGAAAATGTTTTCCTGAATGTTTCATTTCGTTTTAAATTTTTCAATATCTATTTCATTTGTTTATTCTATTTATTAATATGGCTATTAATATTTTTTATAAGTATAATAATTAAGAAATTTGTGTTAAAAAAAATTATAATAGCTGCGGAAATAAATCACTTCAGAAATTGTAAAATATATTTTAAATTGTTTAAAAATAATGAAAACTTTTTCTCAAAAATAAATCAAAAGCATTAGTTTAATTAAAATTTTCCCAAATACATAAAGCTGTGATTAAAATTTTCACTTATCAGGCCATGTCCAACATCATGGCTAAAATATACAATTCTATAACTTATCCCTCATATTTAATTTGTTGTTAATTGCAATTATCATATCCAGATAAAATTTTTTTTTAACTTCATGCTGTTTTGTTAAATACAATATTTTAATCTGTTAAATACACTTAATTTTAATGAATATTTTAAAATCTTTTGATTTAAATATTTAATAAAACAATAATCAGAGGTCAATAAAGTTCCCAATTAAGTGAAATATCAAGGGTTCTTTGGTTCCAGAAAATAATATAAAATTGGCTTTAAACATATTGTGTCTAGACGGAGATTTTTTTTTAATTGAATCAATTTGAAGTAGAATACTCCACATTTACAATAATTTCCAAATGTAGATTGTTTAATGATATTTTCATTTATAAGAAAACAATTTTTTAATTTTAATTCCTTTACAGTTTTCCTGAAAAGGCTAAAACTATGGACGATAATCCTAAACGAAAAAGGCGATTTCATGGTATGGCATTAGATCCCAGTTATAAAGAAGGGACTCTATCAAGAACGACAGAGAAAGTATGGGAGAATAAATACAAAAACTCAACATCATCGAGTAAGTTTGCCTTTAAATGAAATATTTTAGTATATTTTTTCCATTAATTGTAAGATACCCCTAGAACGAAATTCTACTCTGATTATGTCTAATGGATTCAAAGAAAAAAAAATCAACTGATTTTAAAAACTAACGTTGTTTAAGGGCTGACAGAGGTGAAATTTTATCAGATTATAAATCGCGTTGTTTAGAAGTGTTACATTTTTTCTAGTATAATTGTAATTCAAAAAAAAATTTTAATTGTGAAAGAAGATAGATATGTGAGGTGAAAGTTACCTAAAAAAATTTTAATAAAATTTTTAATTGTGAAAGAAAATAGATATTTTAGGTGAAAACTACAATTACAAAACTCATAATTTTACTTTCAAACAGTAGGGGAGAGTCGAGTAAGTTCGGCAAACAAAGTTTAGAGTAAAAAAATAGCATTTATTAATAGTTTGTAAGTATATTAACCGTATGACAGTAAATAATAAACATTTAAGAATGAAATGAGATAATTATTGGAAGTATTTATTAATGAAAACATTAAATAGATTATAATTAAAGTAGCGATGTCAAAAGTGACCTACTGTTAATATTAAAAAATATTTCTTTAATTTAACCTTGCTTTAAATATTTAAATTCTACTTTTTACAATGTGTCATGTTTCACAATTGTAATACAAAAAGATTTATCCATATTTATCCTATTTTAAATTCCATGTTATAAGTAATGCACATTTTTTATAGCAAAAGAGTTTGTTCTACTTTATTTAACGAGAGAGAAAATCGGGAGAAAAAAGGTAATAATCGGTCAAAACCGGGAAATAACCGGGAATTTTGTGGGACGTAATTAGTACACACCCTGATTAGTCAAATTTTAACTATTTTTTAGTCCTTTTATTTTACTAATAATTACTTACTTTTCATTAATTGTTGAAACAAAAACTCAGTTAATATTTTACTAATAATAATAATTAGTTATTTTTAAGTTATTCAAGTTTAGAGATTATGTTAAAGTAGAAAAGTGATTAATTATCTTAGTATGAAATGAAATATAAAATTATAACGAAATATAATTGTAATAAATTTAATTTACGTAGAATACAATAAAATTTTTATCAATATAAGTTTTTGTTTATAGAAATTAAGATTGATTGAAATTTGAATTAGTTACAATTTAGAAAGATTTAAATTATAATAATAAAAATTGTTAAAATATTGAAGTTTGTATATATTTGAATTAAGATTAATGGAAATCTGTATAGATAAAATTATTAAAATTTGGCTTGATTATAGATATAAGTAAAATTGAAAGTAGATAAAGTTAAGTTTAAATAAATTGAATGTCAGGTTAACCAAATTTTGAATTCAGAGAAATTTATGAGGTTTTCTTTTTTTATTCTAATTGATTTTTAAATTTGAATAAATTATCATTTTAATACTTTGTAGTTTACATTATTTGATTAAAACGAATTGAAATGAACTGTACATTAGATAGTTTAAAAGTTGGATGAAAAAATTTAAGATTCTGAAGTTTTTATCAATAAATGTTTTGACTAATTATTATAAATAAAACGGATATAAATTGGTTGTACTAAAGTTCTTAACGGTTAACATTTTGATGGAGTGGTACTGACATTTAATAAAATGATTATGAATTGAAATGAGAATTAGATAAAATTCTATTTATGAATTCCTTTAATAGGTACAATTTTCTACCAAATAAAAATTAAAATTTTATAAAGTTTGTTTGGATTATAAAGTTTAAGCTGATTAAATTTGAGGTTCATTAATATTAGAATAAATTTAAATTAAAATCAATTATAACTTGTATAAATTGAATTTAAAATTATTTATTTTAACTTATTATAATTATAAGGTTAAAATGTCTCTTATCCGTGTATTTAATAGAAGTTTATTAAATTATTTATTTATGAGGCTCATGTAACAATTTAATAATGATTTTAGTTTTCTTATAAATAGTCAAGTAATTGAATTAATTATTTACCGGATTATTTCATTCGTTGTACTTGGACAAATGGATTCCAGTTATATTATTAATTTGTGAAATTACAAATAATCAATAATCATAAATATTATTTGACATTTAATTATTGTAGGTAATGTATGAAATACTTAAAGTGATTAGATAGTCAATCAGGTTTTCAACAACAATGAGAGCAAGATATTCGATATATTTCGTTACACTTCTTCTTTTAAATAGGATATACGTAATATTTTCAAAAATTGTAAAAAAGTACTGTAAAAAAATTGACAGTGAAAGTAGTATGTAAAGAAGGTGGAAAGTGACACATTTTTAAAAATTTTTAGTTTTTCAAGAATATCCCAGATAACAAAATGAGTGCACAATGCATCAATATTGCATGCACACGTGTCACGCATGTTTTTGTGAAATTGTTATCTGGGATAAAATTCTAAACATGTAAAAATTTTCATTTCTTTATTTTTGAAATTATTATTCAATTCTGGATGCCCAGTTGGAGCTAGAAAAAAATTGGCACCTCTAAGCGTAATAAAGTTGGATGGTTTACAATTTAGAAAATAATATTTTTATACGAATTTTATTTACATCTTCAAAAAATTTAAGACTTTTAACCCCTCTCTTATTTTATAAAAAGACAAATCACCAATTTCCATTTATTTTCTTTTATAAAATAGAAAACTTAACAACTGGAAAAAATATTTTATTCTCAGTGCCAATTATTTCTGAGAAATATAAATTTAAGATATTTAAAAATTCATTTTCTCCATAATTCTTCAGTTTGTAATAGTTTGATTAAAAAATTCTGTTCAATAAGAATTCTATAAAGTTAAAATTCTTTGAAATTGATATTTTTTTTAAAAAAAATTTAGTATAAAAAATATATTCTGCAATTTTTCCATTCGTGTATGGAACCCTAAGGGCGTGAGTTCAACTCGCAATTATCATAACTATTTGTTATGTATCAAAGAATACTTATTTTATATTATTATTATAGTATACAAATTTTTATTAAAATAATTTTTTTATGTTCGTTTATTTCTTTTATAGAAGGCTGTCATAAGAAAAAAGAGATTCAATGCCACGTTCTGCACTCAGAAGAAGAGATTAATGAGGCACTTATTTATGATTGTGCATTAAACAGTGCGGAATCTTCCGAAGATGACAACGACTCCTTGAATGAATATTGCGTTAATGTAGTAGGATCTGAAACTTCTAATGAAATGCCTACTACTGATAATGATAATAGAATTATGTTTGCAAAATCTAAACTAACTGTTACAGATGTCATGGAAATGGTATTTGCTTATAGTTTAAGGTATGGAATTAGTTACGAAGCACGTAAAACATTGGTAAAAATGTTGAAATTGTGCGCTGGATCTGAATTTGAAGAATTAAATATCTCTGACTATAAATTTTCAGAAATATTCGATCCTCCTTGCGATAAAATTAAATTTCATTTCTATTGTGGTAACTGTACCAAAAAGGTACAGTTCATAAAAAAGGTATAAAAAATCAAACAATTTTGTGCGATATTTGTAATTTAGAATATTCCGTTAGTTTAAGTAATCCAAACAGTTTTGTCACTGTTAATTTAGAATATCAAATTCGATTGCTTCTTAATAATACAGAAATTGCAGATTACTTTAATCCTCAAAGTACACAATTCTTTTTATGTAATAAATCTATTAATAATACTTTTAAAGATGTACAGGATGGTATAATGCATCAAGAAGAATTTCAACCATCTAGTAATTCTATAAGTTATACATTTAGCACTGACGGTGCTCCATTATTCAATGTTTCCAAAAGAGGTTTTTGGCCACTGCAAATAATGTTGAATAATTTACCTTCAAATTTGCGCTTTAAATATGTTTTGCTTGTAGAAGTTATGATTTTAAAAAGCGAGCCAAAACCAAATCTTATGAATATCTTCATCGGTGAATTTTGGAAGGAGGCATCCATACTTTTTCATGAAGGAATAAAATTTAAGTTTGAAAATGTTAAAGACGAAATTAAAATCTACATAAAACCTACGTCTACAGTTTCTGACTCTGTGGCTAGAGCTATATTACAAAATCGACTTCAATTCAATGGGTATTTCGGATGCAGTTACTGCTATCATGGAGGAAAATACGTCAAAGACAAGGGAATAAAGTATCCATTCTTAGAAAAAGAACCTGATAAAAGAACACACGCTTCTCACATATCACATGTTGTTCAAAGTGAAGAAAAGGGACAGTCTTTTCGAGGAGTAAAAGGGGAATCAATTTTTAATGAAATGCCAACTATAGACATGGTGTGGGGATTTCCGCTGGATTATATGCACTGTGCCCTAATAGGAATAACACCAAAAATTTGGGATGAATGGCATAAACTTTTGAAACCTGCAGAAAGAAAACAAGTCGATGAATATTTAAGAATGATACAACTGCCTCGAGAATTCAAAAGGAGTACAGAACCAATTTCAAGTAAAAGTACGCGGACAGCTACACATTGGAAATCGTGGATGCTATATTTCTCTCTTGTAATATGTTCTGAGTTTGTACCCTCCAATTTACTAGAACATTTTGCTCTTTTTGTCAACAGCATGTTTACGATATTGCAACTAGAGATTTCTGAAGACGAGTTAATTGAATGTGAACGCAATTTAATGATATTTGTTGCTCAATACCAACAATTATACGGAGAAGAGCGTATGACATTTAATACTCATATCATTCAACACTTACCTGAATCAATTCGGCAATCAGGTCCAGCATGGGCAACATCTGCCTTTCCGTTTGAAAATAATATACATGTCTTGAAGGAAAGAATAAGCGGTCCGAAGAGTGTTGAGTAACAATTTACTAAAAAGTCGCTTAGTGCATTGAAGTATTCACTTCGTCAACCGGAAACGAAGATGGGCAAAGACGCAACGAATTTTTGTACCAACATTTTCTCTTCGAAAATTTATACTAAAAGCGCTGTCATTGAGCAAGATGTTATCTTTTTTGTACCCAATCCTAAAAAAATACCGAGCATGAACCCATATGTCTCGAGGATATTTATTCTAAAACTGTTGTGCTACAATCGACTAACAAGGATTACGTCTGTCTTATACCGAACGCTGTAGAAGCACAATAAAAATGTCAAAATTGTAAAAATAGACTTCCCCTATCTCTTTGAATTATTCTAAAGAAATTTCTATTATCATGCAAAATATAGTGTGTTTAAAAAGTTTGTATATAATATTTATAAATTTGTAAAAATAGAGAAGCCTTTTTTCTCGAAATTGTAAAGCCAACTAATATTAGTAAATTGAAATAACTAAAATTAATAATGTTATAAAAGAAAACGGCTTATTTGTACAGTAAATTCTGAATTATAAATATCTTATAATATTTATTAGTTAGTGTTAGTTATTAGTTAGTTTAACATATTAGTTTAATTTTAATCATCGACTTTTACACAACATGTATTTTAACAGTTTCGACATTCAATTTTAATTTTCGATATATTGTCTTTTAACCTACAACAGGATTTTTTTAAACTCATTTTATCATTTCTATCTTCTTATAATATTCATGTTCCATAACAATTTAGAATAAAAATGTGTAAAAAAAATGAAACAATATTATAATTGTTATTCTTCTTTATCAATTACTAATAAATTTTATTTTTAAAACTTGTAAAATTAAAGCTTAATTAATTATGTTTTCTATCAATAACTCTTACATTTTTTATTTCAATTTATAATGTTCGATCTATATAAAAATTAAAAAATTATATAATTTCTGTACTCATTAAACAAAAATGATAAAAAAAAGGTATACAAAACTTTTTTTCCCTGATACATTAATGGTTTTTGTTTATTATTAATATTCATTAAATATTAATGCACTTTATAATTTTTCAAAATTTTGCAACTCGAGAATAATTACTTGTTACTATTGTTATTTCTATTACTGTTTTTCATTAAATTTTAATGTCTTGCTGTTTAAACATTAAAAATAAAAAATAATGAAATTACATATTTACATCTGGGCTTCCGTTTCCGGTACCGTTTGCGTAAAGTTGAGATTTAGACAGTGTACTGTTTTTTCGGCTTTGTGAAAGGTATTAAACGAGTGTAAGTGTGGGAAGTGTACAGTGAGCAAGAGGTAAGGTGAGAGAGTGTGTGTAAGAATAGGTCTGTATGAAAAGTGAGTGAGTGTAGGTAAAAAGCGTAAAGTGTGGTGTGAATGTTTTAGGGGTTTGCTGGGGTGAGGAAGAAAGAGAGAACAAAAATGATGCAGAGAACTCCGCCGGACAACAAGAAAGGGCACAGCCCGACCCGGTTAAGACGGATGAACAGGTAGAGAAGGATAGTGACAAGGTAGAGGAAGAAAGAGTAGTAGACAGGGAAGGGGCGTCAGAGATATTCTCAACGCCGCACAGTGGGAGAAAATGCACTTATTTTGGTATAAATTTGACCGTCAGCACAATTTTCATCCGATTTTGATTTTTTTTTTAAATACTCGTGACGAATTGGGCTATAACGCCTGCCTGCGACTTTTTTGATTTAAGAAATTGTTTATTATTTATTTAAATGACAATTGTGAAAATAACTCGACTGTTTAAGTAATTTGCCAGAAGGCATTCAAAATAATGGCAAATTTAACTTGTTTTCTTTTGTCTGAGTAATTTTGAAGAAAATTGAAGCATTAGAAAATAAAATTAGCAGAATACAAAATGGCGGATCCAATATGGCGGACAAATTTTTGAAAATTCCTTGAATTCGCTCGAAACTTGTTACTCGGGAGTTTTTGGGGTCGCTGATTACGAATCTGAAGTCCAATTTTCAAAATTCAAAATGGCGGATCCAATATGGCGGACAAATTTTTGAAAATTCCTTGAATTCGCTCGAAATTTGTTACTCGGGGGTTTTTGGGGTCGCTGATTACAATATTAGAGTGTGATTTTTAAAATTCAAAATGGCGGAGCCAATATGGCCGACCACAAACATTGCAATTATTTCAAACTTATTGAAAATGAATTAAATTATATTTTTTTTGTTTTGCAGACAGAGAATAAGATAAAGAAATTCATGTACTTTTTTTTTTACGTCGGATGTGAAAACCTGCTATCAGGTACCTTGCTGCCCGTACCGCAAGGTTATGTGGGGATGGCCAACTGTGCCGACCTACTAAAAACACACCCGTCTTATAATTTAAAAATAAGAATAAGAGACAAAACATATGATACATATTTTGGAGAATCCAAAATGTTGGAATCTTAAGTTTGAAACACCTCATTAACATAAGACTTGTTGGCTTATATTAGCGTGTTTGCTTGCTTTTCAGGTAACAAACAATGAGATTTTTTAAAAACATTTGAATCAATTCAGGAATTCGAAAATTGAAAATGGAAAACTCACATAATAAAAGTAATATGAAAAAAGAACTTATAAGATTTTTGAAACTGTAAACCACTGTATATTTTTAAACTGTTTTCAATAGCTGTTTAGCATCATCTGACAAATGATCAATCATTTTTTGTTTATCTTTTAAGCGTAAACTACTAATTACGGGATCTGAAGATATTAATAAATGATGAACGACATCCTCATTGCTAGATTTTCTAATTCCTGAATTGATTCAAATGTTTTTAAAAAATCTCATTGTTTGTTACCTGAAAAGCAAGCAAACACGCTAATATAAGCCAACAAGTCTTATGTTAATGAGGTGTTTCAAACTTAAGATTCCAACATTTTGGATTCTCCAAAATATGTATCATATGTTTTGTTTCTTATTCTTATTTTTAAATTCTAAGACGGGTGTGTTTTTAGTGGGTCGGCACAGTTGGCCATCCCCACATCACCTTGCGGTACGGGCAGCGAGGTACCTGATAGCAGGTTTTCACATCCGACGTAAAAAAAAAAAAAAGTACATGAATTTCTTCATCTTATTCTCAGTTTGCGAAACAAAAAAAATATAATTTAATTCATTTTCAATAAGTTTGAAATAATTGCAATGTTTGTGGTCGGCCATATTGGCTCCACCATTTTAAATTTTAAAAATCACACTCAAGAATTGTAATCAGCGACCCCAAAAACCCCCGAGTAACAAGTTTCGAGCGAATTCAATGAATTTTCAAAAATTTGTCCGCCATATTGGATCCGCCATTTTGAATTTTGAAAATTGAACTTCAGATTCGTAATCAGCAACCCCAAAAACCCCCGAGTAACAAGTTTCGAGCGAATTCAAGGAATTTTCAAAAATTTGTCCGCCATATTGGATCCGCCATTTTGAATTTTGAAAATTGGACTTCAGATTCGTAATCAGCGACCCCAAAAACTCCCGAGTAACAAGTTTCGAGCGAATATAAGGAATTTTCAAAAATTTGTCCGCCATATTGGATCCGCCATTTTGTATTCTGCTAATTTTATTTTCTAATGCTTCAATTTTCTTCAAAATTACTCAGGCAAAAGAAAACAAGTTAAATTTGCCATTATTTTGAATGCCTTCTGGCAAATTACTTAAACAGTCGAGTTATTTTCACAATTGTTATTTAAATAAATAATAAACAATTTCTTAAATCAAAAAAAGTCGCAGGCAGGCGTTATAGCCCAATTCGTCACGAGTATTTAAAAAAAAATCAAAATCGGATGAAAATTGTGCTGACGGTCAAATTTATACCAAAATAAGTGCATTTACTCCCACTGTGCGGCGTTGAGAATATCTCTGACGCCCCTTCCCTGTCTACTACTCTTTCTTCCTCTACCTTGTCACTATCCTTCTCTACCTGTTCATCCGTCTTAACCGGGTCGGGATGTGCCCTTTCTTGTCGTCCGGCGGAGTTCTCTGCATCATTTTTGTTCTCTCTTTCTTCCTCACCCCAGCAAACCCCTAAAACATTCACACCACACTTTACGCTTTTTACCTACACTCACTCACTTTTCATACAGACCTATTCTTACACACACTCTCTCACCTTACCTCTTGCTCACTGTACACTTCTCACACTTACACTCGTTTAATACCTTTCACAAAGCCGAAAAAACAGTACACTGTCTAAATCTCAACTTTACGCGAACGGTACCGGAAACGGAAGCCCAGATGTAAATATGGGGCGAAATTTCTGTACCGATCCAACTAAAAAAAAAATTTCCTTCGATTGGGCTAAAACTTGCCCTAAGTTTAGGTCTATGCATGAGTACATTAGCCACCAAGTATTACTAAATTTCATCATTAACTGTGTAGTGGGGAGGGGGGTCAAGTTTTTGATGAATGGTGGGTGGACTAGTTTTTCATCACTCGTAACTTTTATACGGTCAATCGCACAAATTTTTGACCTATATACTTTTGAAAGGGTTTTTTCTGCCCTTTCAAACGGTAAAAAGAATTTTTTCGAAAATTAAAAACTTGACCCTTTTTTTTAAAAATCAAAAATATTTTTGACAATTTCTTAAATCAAAAAAGTCGCAGGCAGGCGTTAGAGCCCAATTCGTCACGAGTATTTAAAAAAAAAATCAAAATCGGATGAAAATTGTGCTGACGGTCAAATTTATACCAAAATAAGTGCATTTTCTCCCACTGTGCGCCGCAAGCAAAGGCAAATCTAGAGAGCACAGGGCTTGCTAGTAGTACAGCCAGAGGTCGAGGCAGGCCGTCGAATAGAGAAAGGCTGAAACAAATAAAACAAATGTTTACGGATATGGGAAAGTTAATGAATGATAAAATGAAAGCGATAGGTAATAAGATGGAAAAAGACTTAAAAAGAGAGACAGGGGGAACAAAGAAGGAAATAGGAGAGCTGGGGGAGAAGATAGTGAGAATAAAGAATATGTGGGAAGAATGGGAGAAGTGGAATGAGGAAAGAAATAGGGTTATGAAAAGGGTGGAAAGTTTAGAGAAGATGCAAAAAAATATAGTAGAATGTAATAAGGAGGAGAAGAGAAAGGTAGAGAAAGGTTTGAGGAATTGGAACAAAAGGTAGGTGTGAGAGCAGAGAGAGGAGACGGAGGAGAAGGAGGAGAAGGAGGAGGTGAGAGAGAGGAGATGTTAGAGACAAGGGTGAGAGAATTAGAGAACTTAATGGAGCAGGAAGAGAAGAGGAAAAGGAGAAATAATATAGTGATTAGAGGGCTGAGAGTAGAGAGGAAGGAAGAAAGAGAGGAAATAGCAAAAGTATTAGGAGAGTTGGGAGCAAAGGTAGAGATTAAGGGAGTGATTGCAGTGGGAAATCAGGGGAGCAACGCAAGATTGTGGGTAGTAGAACTGGGGAGTGAGGAAGAGAAATGGCAAATAATAAGGTTGAAAAGCAAGTTGAAGGGCAAGAGAATTTGGATAGAAGTAGATAAGACGGAAAGGGAGAGGAAGTTAGAGAGACAGTTAGTACGGAAAGCGGGGGAGGAGTGCGAAAAAGGTAATAAAGTAATAGCAGGTAGAGGATTTGTATGGATAAAAGGAGAAAGGTGGACAGTGATAGAAGACCCAGTGGGCAAAAATCCATGTTTGTTTTAAAAACGTCTGAAGAACTTTTTTAGAACGTTTCATGTCGGCCAAATAATATTCTGGAACGTTATTGGAACATGGATGTTCGAATAATATTCCAGAACATTCTTTGGCCGACGTGAAACGTTTTAAAAACGTTCTTAAGACGATTTTAGAACGAACATGGATTTTTGCCCACTGGGGAGGAAGGGGAGTTGGTAAAGGTAGATGACATAAAGAGAAGTAGGGTACGAGAAGCAAGGGAGAAAGAGGAAAGAGAGAAGGGGGTTGTAGACAAAGACGGGCAAGTAACACACGAAAAGGGAAAAGAAAACGAAACGACAAAGGGGTTTCGGAAAACAGAAGAAGAGGCAGGGAATAGGAGTGGAGGAAGAAATTAGAATAGTGTTTTGGAATGTGTCAGGGCTAAAAAATAAAGATAAGGGTTTTTGGAAGGTATTAGGAAAGTGGGACGTAGTAATGATGAGCGAGACTTGGATAGTTCGAAAGGATTGGGAGACGATTAGAGGAAAGTTGCCAATAGGGTATAGATGGAAAATACAAGAGGCGAAGAAGGAGAGCAGGATGGGAAGGAAAGCAGGAGGAATGGTGACGGGGGGAGGAACAGGAATAAAAGAGAGAAGAGAGAAAGAAGCAGCAAGGAAAGAGGAAGGATGTATGGTGAGGAAGATAGAGGTAGGGAAAGAGGCGATGACGGTAGTAAGTGTGTATAGAAGAAGGGGAGAAGAGAGATGGTGGCGGGCGGTAGAGAGATGGATGGACGTAGGTAAAGAGGAAAGGGTAATAATAGGAGGCGATTTCAATGCGTAGACGGGGGAAGAGGGAGGAGGAATATGGGAAGAGGAAAAGCAGCAATTCATAAGACAGTCAAAGCATAAGCGGTGGACGAAGAGGGGGAAAGATTGATTAAAATAGTAGAAGAGGCTGGGTGGTCGATATGCAATGGAAATATGAAAGGGGATGAGGAGGGAGAATACACATTCAAAGGTAATGGGAAAACAGTGATAGACTATGTGCTGGCAGATAAGATAACGAGAGGCAGGATGGTAAAGATGAAGGTGGCGAGGGAAGTTGGATCGGGGCACTTCCCAATAGTAGTGACGGTGAAACTTAAAAGTAGAAGATGGGAGAAAGAGAAGCGGAGAAAGAGAAAAAGTAAAATGGGAGAATGGAAAGGTGACAAGCTAATAGAATATGGAGAAAGGATGGGAAAACAGGCTAGGGAAAATGTGGAAGGAAGGAATGTGGACGAGTGTTTAAGTGCCTTAAAGGAAAAGATAGAGAGAGTAAGACAAGAAATGGAGGGGAAAGAATAAGAGAAAGATTATAGAGGGTGGTGGGATGAAGAGTGCGAGGAAAGTAGAAAAGGGTTAAGAGAAAGTATTAAGAACTGGAGAAAAGGTAGAATGGAGAAAAGAGAGTATAACAGAAAGCATAAAGAGCACGAAAGGCTACTGGAAAGAAAAAGGGAGGAGGGAAGACTAAGAGATATGGAAGAGGTGGAGAAGGCGATTAGAGAGGGTAGAGAGTGGGAGATAATCAATAGAGAGAAAAAATGCAGGAAAGAGATAAATAAAGATATAGGAATAGAAGAGTGGACGAAATATTTTAGTGAAATGTATGGGGGAGTCAGGAGCAGGGTGAAAGGAGAAGGTAGGAAAAGGCTAGAAGAGAAGGAAGAAGAGGGAATAAGTAGAGAAGAGGTAGGGAAGGCAATAAACAGGCTGAAGAGGAATAAAGCGGCGGGTTGGGATGAGATAGAAAACGAGAGTTTAAAGTACGGGGGGGAAGGGATAAAAGAGGAAATGTGGAGTATTGTGAATAAAGTCTGGAAGGGAGAGGGATGGCCGGAAGCATGGAAGACGGGACTGGAAGTGCCTCTGATAAAGAAGGGAGATGGAAGAAGGATAGAGGAATATAGAGGGAGAACATTGATGCCAGTAGGATATAAAGTATATGCGGAGATTTTTAGGAGGAGGTTGGTTGTATACCACACAATCAGACAGGTTTTAGGAAAAAGATGGGAACGATGGACAACGTGTATGTGATGAATTTTATAATCAATAGAAATCTAAGGAGGAAAAAGGGAAAGTTAGTGGCGCTTTTTGTGGACTTCAAGGCGGCTTTTCCGTCAGTGAATAGGTAGATACTCTGGAGGGTATTAAAGTAGAGGGGAATAGAAGATGGAATAATAGAAAGGATAAATGAGGTGTATAAAGACACGAGAGTAAGAATGAAGGCGGGAGGGAGACTAGGAAAAGAATTTTGGTTGGGGAGGGGATTGCTGCAGGGATGTCCGTTAAGCCCCCTGCTATTCAATCTGCTGATGGCAGACCTAGAGGACAAGATGTGGAAAAAAGGTAAAGAGGGAGTAGTTATTGGAAACATAAAGATCTATACCCTAGCATATGCAGATGATGTGGTGTTGTTGTCAGAGGAAGAAAGTGGTATGAGAATGATGATGAGAGAGTAAGAAAAATACGTGAGAGAAAAAGATTTGTGGATGAATGTAGAGAAAACGAAAATGGTGAGATTCAGAAAGAGAATGGACGGAGTGGATGAAGTTTGGAGATGGAATGGAAAGGTGGTGGAAGAGGTGAGAGAATTTTGCTACTTGGGTTACTGGTTTGAGAGAAATGGGGGAGGAAGGCTGAATGTAAGGAAAAGGATAGAGAGAGCAAGCAAGCAAAGTGTTGGGGGTAGTGTGGGGGATAGGAAAGAGAAGATTTGCGAACGACTGGAAGAAGAGAGTGTGGCTATTTGATACGCTGCACAGTGGTCTGAAACTGGAATTTACTGTTCAAAATCGACTACAGGTCACAAATCTTAACCGATTTCAAAAGTTTTTTTTTTTTTAATGATCAGCGATAAATTCTTTAAAAAAAGGTCTTTCCCGATTTTTAAATTAATTATTTATAACATTTATAAATAAACAAATAGGAGAAGAATTTATAATTTTTGTAAAAATAGTTGTGTTTAAAAAATAAAAATAATAATAGCATAGACACATATTAACCATCAAAATCATATTTAGCAATCGCTTAAGGTATAAACAAATGTGTATATGGATAAAATAATTGTTATAAAGAATTTACTTAATTATATAACTTTCGAGTGAAATTGTCAACTTTTTTATAAAGTAAGTTTCTTTGACAAAAGTGACAGTAAAAGGGTCTTCTGGTGTCGCTGAATAGGGTGATTCGATTTAGGATGGGAGAAGGGATGAATGAATGCAAATACTGGAAGGTAGAAGAGGACAGAAAATGCAGAGTGTGTATGTACGAGGTTGAGGACTGGGCACATGTTTTGGATGTATGTATGGTGGATGAGGATGTGAATATAGGGATAGGGGAGAGAGTGTGTGAGATTTTGGATGAGAGTGGAAAGGGAGAAAAATGGATGAGAGAGCTGGAAGGCAAAAGAGAAAAACAGTGTAAGCGACGGATAGGAAAAGAAACCTAAAACAGAAAGTAAAGGTGGAAACGAAGAATGAAAATAAGGTAATAGGAAACGGAAGCCCTGGCACTGGTACTGAAGATAGAGAAAGCGAGATTGAAAATGTACAAATTTTAGGAATTAAGCGATTTTGTAATAGATATAAGTAAGAAATTAGATTTAAGTTGGATGGAAGAGAGGAGAAAAGCGTGTATGTAATAGAACTGTAAAGGGAGCGGTGGCCCTCAAACCCGTAAGGGAGAGTAAATAAACTATACATATTTACATCTTTAACTTTGTATTTAATTAATCCATGACTTGTAATATACATACAGCAATCTTCAGAAATTAAAGAACATTTAATTATTGTTATCACAACAATAATAACATATGTAATATAAGTTTATTTGTTTTTAAAAATTAGGATTTTTATTTCCTATTTTTAATATTAATATTATTACTTATCATTATAAAACTTATAAAGAAATTTATTTCTTATAACTTATTTTCATATTCATTAATTAGCAAAACATAAAAATAACAATAAAATTATTTTCAACTTTTTCCATTTTAAAAATATAAGAATTTAAAAGTGTTTTTAAATTTATTGAAGCATATATCGTTCTCTCTCTTAATTTCCTTAACCGGGGAATCGGCAATCTGTATTTAAACAGAAGAAAGACAAGGCATCTTAGAGAGAAAAGGACATAAGTTCAAAGAATGGACATTTAAATCCATAAGGGCCGGTTTCACCATCTCTGATTAAGTAGTTAATCCCCGATTAGTTTAATTTAATCCGTGTTTAGCGTCCCACCATCTTTTTAACGTTGGTTAAAGTGAGTTAATGGCTGGTTAACTTAACTGCCCGATTTTGGCTGGTTAGCGCGCTAATCGACGATTACCTCACAACATAACCTACAAAAAGTTCGTAACAGTTCAGCCCAGTACACGTGTATTCAATAGCATGGACGAATTATATGCGGATTTTCTGTCATCGTCTGACGATGAAGAACTTTTACCTAATATTAACAGAAGACCAAGAATATTCAGAGAAAGAATTAATTATTTAGAAACGTTCGACGATTTGGATTTTGCTCAAAGATTTCGATTGTCAAAGAACAGTGTCAACAGTTTATTAATTGAAATTGGAGAACAGTTGCGTAGTGCTACTGAGAGGTATGTAAATAATCAAATATTTATTTTTGAAATAATAAATTGTAAAAGTAATTTATTTTGAACATTCTGTAAAACAGTTTAGAGTGTGCAAAGAAAAATGTAGCTTACTTTGAGAGCTGCAGTAAATCTTAGTAAAAACACCAGAAATAATTTACATAAAATAAATTTCTTGTTTGAGAATTATTGACAGTAATGTACTTTATTTATATTAATTGATTATAACATGAAGAAATTAGAATTTTTGAGTGTAGATTGATTTAACTTTTGTAAATTATCAAAATGTATGAATTTTATATTGATAGTAAGCAATTTATCATTTTTTTTATATATCAGTAAAAATATAATAATCTCTCTAAATCTGAATTAGTTAGAAATAAGTAATTATTAGTAAAATCGTGGCTGAGTTTTTGCTTCAGCAATTAGTGAAAATAACTCATTATTAGAAAAAAAAAAAAAACTAATTGTTGGTAAAAAAAATAACTCAAAGATAGTTAAAATTTGACTAATTGAATTAGTAAAGAGAATTTTGTTAAAATATTAGTTATTTTGACATAACCTAAAAATGAATTTGACTAATAATTAGTTATTTTTTACTAAATGATTAGTAGAAATATAACAATTTGAATTAGTCACTGAGTTTTTGCTTTCAAATTAGTTAGTTTTAACTAATTTAAATTTAGAGAGATGTTTAGCTCTAAAATATTAACGAACTTTGAAGAAAAAAATTAATATAATTATAATGAATTCCGACATGCTACAAGTTTTAAAATATTAACAAGCTGTCTAGAAAAAAAAATTAATATAATTATAATAAATTCTGACATGTTACAAGTAAATTTTAAATTCAATTTTACCTTTCTAAGCGATAATTATGTACTTTTAGTAAAACCTATTTTTAATAATAATTATCAATGAATAAGGTTGTGTAATTGAAATTATTTATGTACTTTTTTAAAGAAGTTAAAATTAATTAATCAAATTGAAAATTAATTAATTTTTCTCACAATTCAAGTTTCAATTTTACGGTAAATACCGTGAATATATAATGAAATAATTATTAAGAATATATCAAATAAACATGAATATCATGTTTCTTATGTTGCCTGACAAAATAAAATTGAATTTTATATGAAATTTTTTAAGCACTTTCTTTAACACAAAATATTTATTTTATCCACATATTGTTTCAGAAATAATGCTATTTCGCCGACTGTGCAAGTTCTTCTCACTTTACGGTATTATGCTACTGCTTCACATTTGATTGCTGCAGGAGATTTTTCGGGAGTTAGCAAATCTAGTGCACATAGAATAGTACACAGAGTCACAGCAGCGATTGCTAGATTAGCTCAAGATGTGATAAAACTTCCTGCTTCGCCTGAAGAAAAAGCAGCCACACAAATAGATTTTTATGGAATAGCTCGATTTCCCAGAGTTATTGCTGCAATAGATTGTACTCATGTTAAAGTCCAATCTTTTGGAGGAGATAAAGCAGAAACGTTTCGAAATAGAAAAGGTCATTTTTCTATAAATGTACAAGCCTCTTGTGATGCAAACTTGAAATTTTCAGATATTGTTGCTCGTTGGCCTAGAAGTACGCATGATTCAACAATATTTAATAATTCAAGATTGCATGCTCGTCTAGAAGCTAGAGAATTTGATGATGGAATTATCCTGGGAGATGGTGGTTATGCATTAAAACCGTATCTTATAACCCCACTACAAAATCCTGGAACTCCAGCTGAACGATTGTTTAATGAATCACAAATAAGAACAAGAAATACAATCGAACGAACATTTGGAGTATGGAAACGTAGATTTCCATGTTTAGCAATAGGTATGCGTTTCACAGTGAATCATGTACTGCCAATAATAGTTGCTACTGCAGTTTTGCACAATTTAGCACGCATAGCTGGGGAAGATCTGCCTCCTGATGATCCGGATTTAAATATAAACTGGGATGAAATTTTAAATGAAGATCCTGATGATCCAGTCAACTTGGAACATAGCGACGGTTATACACGTCAACTTCTTGTACAATATTTTGAAAGGTAAAATTTGCTTATTCAAAATAATTTAATAAATAGAATACATAAATTATATTATTATTGTTTCAGCATTCTAGGTTAAAGGTGATTATACATGGAACCTCACTGATTCGAAGAGTGAATATTAAATAGAAATTATGTACTATCTGTAAATAAAATAATTATATGTACTGTATTAGAAAAATTAAATTTCTTTTGTGGAAAAATGTTTATTATTTTAAACTGTACTATTTTACAAATAGATTTCAATAAAATATATAACATTTTATTACAATAATAATAAATTTAAATTTCTTAATTTCTTCTTAAATTTAAATTAAAATTTCTATAAAACTGCACTGCTAGTCCCATAGTTTTGCTTAAACAAAATAGATTAATTTTATTCATGAAGCAATGTTAAACTTTGGTTTTATTGCAGCTATAACCTAATGTTTTTGTAAGTACGAGGTACGATAAGACGATCTACATCTATACTAATATATGCTGAACTTAAAATTACAAAAGAAGTCTGTGCTTACTTTTAAGAATATCACACGTTATCTAATTGCAGTCTATAATGAAAGTTTGGCACACATTATAACCTAACCAAAATACAAAATTATAACCTAACTTAGTTTAAAAATATTAATTGAATATAAAAATATATAATAATGAATAAACTTTAGAAAATTTAAAATTATTGCAACGCTTATAATGTCAGTCGTCAATATTCTTAGAATAAAAATGTCTTATTTTCTCTATAGCACAACCTAACTTTTGCTTTAAAAACACTATCAGGAAAACTTAAAACTAGAAAATGCAAAATACTTTACTTAAATTTAAAAAATCTTAAATGGAATGTTGCGACTTAATATTTAAGAAAGAAAAACACAGCTCTAACAGACTACTAAGGATAACGTCTACCGGTCAGAGATACTCCTCCTCGTTAGCAGATGTCGATCCCAGTTGTTTGCGTAGAAGCTGTATTTTTAAATTTTCTTTGATTAACTTCTTTTTTAAAATTGCTTGCTCCATTTCCATTTTTAGTACAGTCTCCTCCTTTAAAGTTTTGATATAACTTAATTTCGCATCTATTAAAATATCAAAATTTTTAGATCGATCAGAGACAGTACGTGCTCTAGAGTAGGGCTTGTTGGGCGTACGTTTTAAGACATTTTTGTGTAATCTAGCTTCTTCTTGAGCTCTTGAAATAATTCCTGGAGGAGAACGTTTTTCAACATTTGTGTTGGCGATTTCTTGTACAGGTGTTTCAGAAGATGTTCCCGGTTTTGGGATCGAGAATTCAGTGATTGACAGGGCAGCAGATTTTTTTGTTCTAAGTAAAGCTGGAGACCATTGTGACCAGTCAACTTTATCACGATTTATTGCCTGAAATTTGTTAAAAACATGAATTACACATTATAATAATTATATCATATTATTGCATTACATTTAGCTGTTTTGTTTGCAAGTTCTGCAGGCCGAATGTTTTGAAATTTCAAAATCATGTTTAACATGCTTTTTATTGTTTTTTAGAACAAATAAAGAGACACGTATTTTTTTGTTAAAAAAAAATTTCAGAATTGCAAGTATTTAAAAGTTTCAGGACATGTGTGGTTTTTTAACGAAAACGCTAACTAATTTTTTCAAAATCTCTCTACTTTTTTCAAAAACTGATATTTTTAATTTTCTTTTTTGATATTACTAATGCTTCAGATGCTCTTTCTTAGAAATTTAAAAAATTTTTGAAAATTAACAAAATCTCAAATCAAGAAACTTTTATTTCGCAAAAACCACATTTTTTATTTTTCAAAAATTTCAAATAATTTTTCAAAATCTCTCTAGTTGTTTCAAAAATTTATATTTTCAATTTTGTCTTCTGATTTTACTAATGTTTCAGGTGCTCTTTCTTAGAAATTTTAAAAAGTTTGAAAATAACAAAATCTTAAATCAAGAAACTTCTATTTCGCAAAAACTTCATTTTTTATTGTCTTCAAATTTTTTTTATAGTTGCTAGATAACAAAATGAATTTCTTCGAATAAGTTTAATGTGCGCTACAACACCGAGAAAGGCGCAAGAATTTTTTTTTGATAATACTAAGTCATTACTTTGGCTAATAAAGCGCCATATATTATTCATATATTTATTGTTTTTTGATTTTAGTAGCGTTTTAGATGCTTCTCCTGCAAATTTAGAACTTTACAAAATTTGTTATATTTACAAAATATCTGTCATTTTTTAAAGAATCAAAAAACTCGACTTTCTCCAAAACATCATCTTTTATTTTTTTGAAAATCTTTTTCTTATTATTAAGTGTAAAAGAGAATTTTTTCTAATATGTTTGAAATTCCACGAAGATGTCGTAAAAGTCGGAATAATTTTTTTTTAAATGTATAAAAAGGCATTATTTTGGCTAATGCAAAGGTATCTTTCAATTGGAAAAATCATCTGGAATATTTTTTCTTTTCTTTCTGAATAAAAATTTTTTTTTTAGAGAATTGTAGTTTGTACTTCCTTTTTTTATCTAGTAAATACAAAAAAAATGCAAAGAAATAAAAAACATTGTTTTTAAAAAAATTGACCTCGTGTCTTTTTCAAGAAATGGACATTTTATAAATTTTTGATATTTTTGCAATTTCTAAAAATTTAAAAATAAAATCAGTACTAAAGTTAAAAAAAAATGTAATAGTTTCTGGCGGTGTATTAGCCAAAATAATGACTTTTTGTACTTTCAGGAAAAAAAGTTATTCAGACTTTCACTACATCTTAGTGAATATACCATACTTATTGGAAAAATGGTTTTTTAGATTTAATATCAAGAAAAAACATTTCAATAAAATAAAAGATGATTTTGAGAAAATCAAGTTTTATAATTTTTCAAAAACGCTACTAAAATCAAATATATGAATAATAAATGGCCCTGAATTAGCAAAAGTAATGACTTTTAGTATTTTCAAAAAAAATTCTTGCGCCTTTCACGCTGTTTTAGCGCACATTAAACTTATTGCAAAAATTTATTTTTGTAATCAAAAATTGCTTTGAATTTTGACAATATTCGGCCTGCATGATTTGAAATGCAAACAGCCATTTCTATATGTCATTATATTATATGATTTATATTATTATATTTAAGTAATTACGAAGTATTCCATTTCAAACCGTTGCACCTACAAAATATGATCGCAAAGAAGGTCCTTTTTAAATAAATTTAATTTCATTTGATTTGATAAAATTAAATTAATTTTATTTACAAAGAACCTTTCTTGGGTTCGTATTGTGTAGGTGCAACGGTTAGAGATGAAATGCCACTACAGGAGTTGAAACATAGTTACCTGATTTCCGTCCATGTCATCATTATTTATAAAAATATCTAAAGTTTCCTCAACTTCAGGTAAACTTTCGTCTCTTAATTCTGAAGAAAGTTCAATTCCATCTTCACTGTAAAATCCAGTTATCTCGCCAGGCAAAGCGTCGCTATCAAACGCATTATCCATTGGCTTTCCTGTTTTGCCCATAATCCCCTGTATTTTTATGCACAGCTCATCTTCTTTAATTGCATTTTGACCTCCGCCAGTTTTGAAAGTTTCTTGACGAATTTGGCTTAAGTGTTTCCTTGTCGTCCGTTTGAGATTATCCCATAGCATTTTTAATTTATCTACAGAACGGTATTCTGGTGATTTTCCTTTGGAATTAAATTCTACGCAAATTACTTCCCACTGTTTGTCTTTCTCTATTTGTGTAATTGCATCCGTCTTCTTACACTCGATTATCGCCTTGTACTTGCCAACTATACCAGCAACAAGTATTTTCTCCTCTTTTGTAAAATTTGGACTACGTTTCCTTCCCTTCTTTACCTTGAAAGTATTTTCAAAAATTGATTACATTATTATTAATTATATGAATTTGTCACTTAGTAAAATGTTAGAGATAAGAGATAAAAATCAAATTTTCCAAGTCTGGGTGATTAGTAAATGTACTTTTTCAGTCGAATTATATTTATCATGTAAATAACAAGCAAAGCGATTTTAGAAACCTTTTGTAAGATAAAAAATTATCTAAATTATATTAAAAACATTTGTTTTCGTTTAAAACTTCTTGACTGTAAGACTGATATTTTTATCTCTTATATTTATTATATTATTATTATGTGTACTTTTATTCAAACTAAATGAAACATTTTTATAAAGTACACTGTAAGGAAGTATAAAAAAAGCAGTTATAACAAAGGTTAGTCTTACTTCACATTTTTGTGTATTAAGGAGCAATGAAACATACAATAGGAATAAAAGTTAATCGACGTCCATATTTTTGAATATTCTAAATAAAAAACTAAAATGTTTTCAAATTTTAAATGGTTGTTTTATTTCTAATATTCGAAAATATGGATATTTAAATGAATCTGGTGAAACAGTAAACAATTTACAGTTGCCTTTGAATAAACTTTACACATCTTTTTCTGTCCGTAGAACATGATTTTATAGCATAACCTCAACTTTGACAATCGTTACGTGCCAACAGAAAATTGTAATTTTTATTCAAATGCAATTTATTAGTTGTAAATAGGCCATTATTACAATTGTCTAATACATTCTTGTTAAATTGTATACTGCAATTTTATTTTAATTGTTTTCTAACAAATTTCAACTTTAGGTTATGTTTCATATAAGTTTTGAATATTTTAAATTTTTATCTACTCTGAATAAAATATATAATATTTTGAATTTTGCAGATCTACTTACATTTTCAATTTCTCCTTTTTCCATCTTTTATAAAATTGTGTTAACACTTTAAACTGATATTTTAAGAAATACTCTTTGTTTGGGTCACCAAAATAACAAAGTTACATATCACTGACACACGCCATGTTTTACGCCTTCGCGCGCATCAGCGCACGCAACTTCTTTATTTGTTCACAAATGTCCAATCAAAATCAACGGTTCAAAGGAAAACAGAATTATTTTGAACGGAGTATATGATTAACTAATCGGAGCACATAATCTTATAGTGGGACGCATTGAACTTTAATCATGATTACAATCTCGATTAAAAAATAACCATGATTAGTTAACCAGCATTTTAATCACAGTTGGTGAAACCGGCCCTAAATCATATAAGAAATTAAACGAGAAATTAGCCACCTGTTTTCTTCAATTCTGATTTCTCAAATTTTATTTTACTTTTACTTTAAATTTAATAATTTTAATATTCGCTTTATTGATTCTATTCTTTTATTGTTCAATTAAATTAATTTTATTAGGAACCTCAGATTTGATTTTATTAATATTTATAAATTTTATATCAAGCTTCATCACAGATTCCTCAACTCACCTGAACAATAAACATTTAATTAAACAAATAAAATAATAATTTTAATTAATTATAAAATTTTTAATTTTTAATTTTTTTTTTTTTTTAATAAATAAATAAATAATAAATTTTAAATAGTTATTGAATTTAAATATTTTATTTTAAAATCTATAATTTAAGAAATCAGAAAATTTCTCTTTATTTAAAATTAGAAAATTTAAATGTCTTTCAAAAATAAACAAAATCATTTTATATTTAACTTACTTTATCAAAATAAAATAATGATTAGCCAAACAAACAGAAACTATATAAAGCAATCTTCACTTTCTCCAATCTAAAACAAAATTTAGTTTATTAATCAATTTCTCATTTCTCCATTTCAAATTTCAATTTTTTTTAAAAATTATTCCTATCTACAGACCCTAATTTTGGGGATAAATCTATGCCCTAATCTAAATTTTCTTTGTATATATTTATAATTAATATGGTTTATTGACAACCTAATTTTATTAATTTAGCTCAGAATGTTGGTTGTCGCCAAACCTACAACACAATCCTGTTTCTACACGGGGGACAAAGGATCATATTATTTAACAAACTTTCTACTTGTCAATGGGATCTGTGTAAATGCCATCGGCAAGCGAATTTTGTTAAATATTCATATCATTCAACTGGAAAGTAATGAATATACAAAAATTGTCAATTTGGGTACTATGTACTACAAATTATAGTATATTATGCACCAAGCGTCATAAGTGCGTCTTTATAGTCGAGCGCAGATATTTCCAACGAGTTGCAGGCGAGAGCAAGACCGAGGCGAAGCCTCATCATACACTTTTATTTCCCCCTCATCATTTATATCTTCGATGAATCCTCTTCCACATCCAATCATGTCATTATAGAACGCTATTGGAAGTTCATCATATCTTCATATTAAAGCAACATTGACTTGTAAGTTCTTTGGCACTACCTCATACACCTTTTCCATTTGTTCCAACAAATTTAAATAATTGTTTCCAAATATTATAGGTCTTCCACTGAACTCTGAAGGACTCACAGCTGACGTAACTTTTATATCATAATTTAAATTTAAGTATAAATTTCTAGACATATATTTGTCCTCATAGGACGCCAGTCTTTCCCCTTCTAAAAAATTTACTATTGCTTCCATTCTATCAACATAATCCGAAAAATACAAAAAATTACTAGCCGAAATTACATACAATGTCCTCCTGGATAACCATTTAGAAAATCGTTAGTAAGCAAAAAAAAAAAATAATAATAATATTTTACTTAGTATATGAACCCTTGATTCTTAGGTTAATAATTCAACGCCCTCACAGTCACAATATCAATGTATATTCCTACATAAATACAAACATTATTCTTTTGATTATTTAACTTCCATTTTTAATTATTTATTTTATTTATTTATTTATTTATTTTAATAAAACAAATTATATAACAAAATATTTATTTATTAAAAAGATTTTCTTTACAAAATCTCATTTTGTACAACCTCCATATTTTTTAATTCATTCAAGTACGCTGGATCAATCCATATTTTTATAATTTTTTTTATTTTTGGTTTGTACTTGGACGGCATTAATCTCTTATCTTTTTTTTTAATTTGTAGTCCCTTTTTGCGAAGTTGAATTGCCCTTCCATGTTTTTCCGCGTTTGAATTAATTTGTTCATACTCCTCACTTTCAATGTTTTCCCTATCTCCACTAATAATTGTTAACTCTCTCTACACCGGACCAAGACTATTGTCACTTGTTTGTGTCCCTCTGTCTTTTACTCTTGGCATCTAAAAAAAAAAAAATTTTCTAAGATTCTAACCTCTATATATATATATATATATTTCCCTTTTTTTTTTTATTATTTTTTTTTTTTAATATAATAAATTAAAATATTTCGATTAAATAAAATTTTTCTTTTCCTTATATATTTTACTCATTGATTTATACAATTTTATAAATACCTTGATTCCAACTTCTTTTAATTCAATCCCACAAAATAAACTAAATTTTTCTTTCACTTTCTTTCTCTTAACACGTGCACGTTATCTATGTACAATACCTATAGGGCTAATTAATTGAATTTATATGAGCCAGAAATAGATAAAATTACGAATAGAAATCAAAATATTATTGGATTCTCAAAATTTATCCTCGAAAGTCATTGGATTTACAAATTTCTTAAGATCCAATAAAATCACCTATTTAAAATTGGCTCTAAATTTTAAATTTACTTTCATGAAGAAAATATCATTTCTGTGTAGTTTATTCTAAAGTTTTTTTATGTTTGTATATATATTATTTTTTTTTATCTATTTTTTTTTCTTAACTATAAACAGATTTTTTTTTTTTTTATCTAATTTACATTATTATCTTATTCTAAATTATTAGTGTCTCTATCACTTTTTCATATGCTAAATCCTTTTCTTAAATTTTTATATTACTGATCACTCAAAAAAAAATTTCATACGATTAAATTTATAAATTGTTTCAAATCATCAATTAGGCTTAAATCATTTTTAGTTAATCAATTTAATCACAATTGATAATTTTCACTTCCCTTTATTAATTGTTTATTAATTTATTGATATATTTCACTTCACTAAAAAAAAAAATAATTCACTTTACTTCATTGTCTTTCAATATATTTTTTAATGTCTTGTGAATGAAATTGACCCTTTTCTTCTTGTTTACCAGGGTCCCAAACGATGAAAGTCCCCTTGTTGATTACCTTTTTAATTTCGTATGGTCCTTCGTAGACCTGTAGAAACTTTGCTAAAATTTGGTTTTCTTTATCCGATCTGTTTAGTAATTTAATCAGAATTTTGTCTCCTACTTGGAATTCGCTTAATTTGTGCGAAATATTAAACTTTTCCGCTCTTCTTTCCCCTTTTTTGCATATATTATTTTTCACTAATTCCATTTTTCTTTCATAATTTAATTCATTTGGTTTGGGCGGCAAATCTAGCCAATTTTCCCACATTCTTTTTGGTTTTTTATTTAATTGAATTTCAATAGGAGTAAATTCTGTAGTTTCGTGATGTGTCTCGTTCATACAATTTTCAATAATGTTTACCCAACTCCACCAAGAATTATGTTTCTTGATAATTAGAGATCGAAAAAATCTTGATAACTCCCGGTGAATTCTCTCAACGATGTTTCCCTGAGGATGACGAATTGAAGAAAAAACAGCTTGAATATCTTCTTCTCGTAGCTTTTCTTTCCAAACTTCCGATGTAAATTGCGTCCCGTGATCTGTTATAATTTTAGATGGCTTTCCGTACTGCGGAATATATTGATTGAAAATTTTATTTATTACAGCCTTCGTTGTCATTTTTCTAATTGGATATAATCTAACAAATTTACTAAACGCGTCGACAGTAGACAAAATATATTTAAATCCGCCTTTTGACGTTGGTAACGGACCATAAAAATCGATTGATAAAATTTCGCCAGGTTTTTCCGGAGTATAATTTCTCATTTCCGAAAAATTTGTTTGATTCGAAATTTTATTCTTCTGACACGAATCACAACTCGAAATTCTATGCCTAACCACTTTCGCAAAGTGTGGATGATAAAAATATTCATTCAACATTCTAAACACTCTTTGAGCACCAATATGAGCATACATCTCATGAGTCTCATCAATAACATGATTTATAGTGTCTTTTGTTAAACAAAGCTTTCTATCGTCACCAGAAAGAAAATACAATAATCCATCGTTTATTGTATATCTCTTTGTTTTTCCTTCATTTACATCTTTCATTTTCTGTCTAAGAATCGCGTCTTTCATTTGGTCTGCTTCGTAATTTTTAAATATTTTACGTAATTCCGAAGACGGCCTTTTCGCAAGATTATAAAGAAAAATTTTCCCTTCATTACTATCTGGAATTGAACCTGATTCATCACTAAATGGAATTCGACTTAACGTATCAGCGACTATGTTATCTTTTCCTTCAACATGTTTCATGGAAAAATCATAGTCCTGAATTGCCAAGACCCATCTAGATAATCTTTCACTTAATAATCTGCATGTTTTTAAAAATGACAACGCCATATGATCCGTCATAATTGTTAATTTTCCGCCCAGAATATACGATCTGAATTTATTCAAACTCCACACAATCGCAAGCAATTCTTTTTCAGTTGTGAAAAACGTTAATTCCGCCCCTTTTAGCGTTCTACTCGCGAAAGAAATTGGAAGTTGACCTCCATCTTCGTCTAACTGATATAAAACCGATCCTATTGCTACATCACTCGCATCGGCTTGCAAATAAAACATTTTATCAAGATCTGGAAAACTTAAAATCACAAATTCACAAAATAATTCTTTAATCCGAGTAAAAGCATCTTGTTTTTCTTTATTCCACTCCCATCGTTTACCACCTTTTAATAATTCTAAAAGTGGAACCGTTTCCTGCGCATGACTTTTTGTAAATTTGGTATAAAAATTTATCAGTCCCAAAAATCCACGAAGCTCTTTTAAATTACGCGGCCTTGGAAATTCTTTAATTACTTTTATTTTCTCCGGATCCGGTTTTATTCCGCCTTCCGTTAAAATATGCCCCAGAAATTTTACTTCCGGTCGAAAAAAATGTGACTTCAAAATTAATAGTCATGTTGTTTTCTTCTAGTCTTCGAAATAATTTTTCTAAGTGAATCAGATGTTGTTCGATGTTTTCCGATGTACAAAGCATATCGTCGATAAAAGTGATTACAAATTGACCTAATCCGTATAATACAAAATCTAAAGCTCTTACAAGTGCGCTAGTACTTGTTTTTAAACCAAATGGAACAACCGTAAAAACGCAACATTTTCCTTCTACAATAAAACTTGTATATTTCATCGAATTTTCAGACAACGGAATTTGACAAAAACTACTTACAAGATCAAGCGAAGACATTACTTTAACCCCTGAACATCGTTGAAATAAAACTTCTGTAGTTTCAGCTCTTTCATAATCATTTATTAAAATTTCATTAATTTTTCTTGCATCTAAACATAATCTAATCGATCCATCTTTCTTTACTACTGTCACCAGCGGACTTACATATTGAGTAGTAGCTCTTTTAATTATTCCTAAATCTAACATTTTTTCAATTTCTACATTAACTTTGTCTCGCATATGCATGGGAACTGGATAAGATTTTTTCATAAATGGCCTTGAATCATTAACTTCTAATTCATGTTCGTATATTGAAATTCTACCCGGCTTTTTCGAAAAAATTCTTTTATAACGCGAAATTATTTTGTAAAATCTTTCTTTTTCATTTTGATTTAATAATGTGCATTCAGAAACTTTTTTATCAATTTCTTCACCCGTTATATCAAACTCAGAATGAATGTTTCCATAATCTTCAATAATACCAATTTCATCGACTGTATATGAATTATTTTTATCAATTTTAAAGTATTTTTCTTGACTTTTTAATAACGTATCATTTTCATCTACTAAAGTAATTCTCATATTTTTCTTTCCTTCTTCTTGTAATTTTATTTCTATATAATTTTCTCCAGGATAAACCCTTAATACATTATTTTTAAAATCAATCTGACTTTGTATTCTTTTTAATAAATCTACTCCAATTATACAATCTTTATTTAATTTTGGTACTATCAAAAACACATACATTCCATCCCAATCACCCATTCTAAACTTGACATAAATTTGTTGTTTAACTCTAGTTGGTTTTGCGCCAGTTGCGCCAATAACCTTTACACCAACTACCGGTAATATTTCGCATTTTCTGAAAATTTCTAAATTATTTTGATAAAATATTTCTGAGATGCACGTAACTTCAGTTCCGGTATCTAATAAAGCTTTAATTTTTATCGATTGAAGTACAATTTCGATTAAAGGACAATTATCTTTTTTAAAATTCAACTCAATATTTTCTTCATTTTCTAATAATTCTTCGCGCGTGTCTAGCGGTATCGGAATATCATTATTATCTACATTTATTGTATTGTTTTTGTTTACATTCTTATTTTTATTTTCATTTTCAATACAACTTTTATTATTATTATTTATCAATTCAACCTGTTCATTTTTATTTTTATTATTAACATTTATTTTATCAATATTTTCGCAATTATTATTATTTACCGATTTATCATTTTCTTTAATTATATTTTCATTATTAATTTTATTTTCATTATTCTTATCATTTTCTAACTCAATTGACCTCGGGCTTGTTACGTTTAACTCGGCATTTTCAAACCCGAGGTTTACAAGTTTCCCGAATTTGAAAATCCTCTTGCTTGACAATCTTTATTATTATCTTCTCGAGAGTTAGAATTTGGAAAATTTTCATTATTTACATTTACAAAATTTGTTTTACTATTTCCTGAATTTTGATTTTGTTGAAAACTTCCGCTCGGTTGATTAAATTGATTTAATCTAGGAACATAGCGTCCATTTTCAACATAGCCGTTACTATAATTTTGACGATTTTGATTATTATTTTGACCATAATTTCCCTGAAATCTATTTTCGCGGGGAGTATGATTAGTTTCACGTCTTTCATTACCTGTTGTTGAATTAGGTGAATCAGTTTGATTTTGATTAAATCTATTATAATTTCCTTGATTATTGAAACGATTAAAATTTGGATTAAAACTACTTCTATTATAATTATTAAAATTACCTCTTTGTGAATTTCCAAAATTTGGATTTTGGTTATTGAATTCTCTTCTAAAATTTTGACTATTACTCTGATTAAAACTTGAATTACTTTGACCAAAATTCGGATTACTTTGAACCCTATTTTGTTGTTGATAACGCGGATTAAAATAATTTCTATCTCCCTGTGAAAATTGATTCGGGATAGTACGACTATTCGTATTATTTGAAACATTTTGAAAACGACCAGAACTTCTAAAAGCGAAATTTCGAGATGAGTTCGATGGACCGGCTAAATCAAAAGTTTCTAATAAATCAATTAACTCTTCAACTGTTTGTATTTTTCTTATTATTATTGCTGTTCTAATCTCATCTTCAAAATGTCTGGATATTCTCAAAATTATTTCATTTTCCGAAGATGGTGGAATTAAATCTTTAGCATTGTTTATTAATTTAATAGCATAAGCAGTTCTGGATAATCTACCAGAAGCCTCGTAAACCCCGAATTGTAAATTTGAACTTATTTTGAATCTAATTTCTTCATTCCAATAACGCTTAATAAATTTTTCTTTAAAAGATTCAAAATTGTCGTTATGCGTCGAGACTAAATTCCACCATTCTTTAGCGAAACCCTCTAGACACGTTAAAATTATATATTTAAAATCATCCTCCCATGCTTCATTCGCTTCTAAATATTTTAACAAATCATTAAGAAAAACCATAGGGTGCTCACGACCACTAAATTTCGGTACTGGCATATTTTTCAACCACGACGATTTATCCATGCCACCACTATTATTTGTTTGACGAATTCTATTATTTTAGTTTCCATTACTTTTTGATTTTGTGTAATTTCTTAAATATTTCTTTCATTAGATAAAACAGAAATTGAATTTTCCTCACTAATCAAATGAATATCACTAACTTTTCTTTCTAGTGAATTTACTTTTGTTACTGTTTCTACTAACTTTTCTTCTATTTGATTCTTACTATTTTCGCATTCTCTTTTTCGCAACTCTACCTTTTTATCAATTTCTTTATTTAAAATGGCTTTACTTTGTTCAATTTTTTCATTCGTATTCGTTAATCTCGTTTTTATTCGCTTTCTATCTTCCGCGGCTTTTTTATTTTTAAATTTAATTGTTTGTGAAATATTTCTTAAATTAACCTTTAAATCTTTTATTTCTTCCCCATATCTTCTAATCATTTCATCTAAATCTTTCTCAGCTTGCTCTAATTCACCTTCAGTCATATCAATTTCAGATTCATCATCTGATTCATCGTCTGAAGGACCTTCCTCATCATCATTTTTATTATCTTCATCTTTATTAATATTTTCTTTTTCTTTGTTTTCTTGATCATTTTTATTTTTATTTTTATTTAAAAAAGGATCAAGATTACTTAAATCATTCAAATCGTTACTTCCCGATGCTTCGAAAGAATCAGATGATTTAATTGGACTCTTTTTTTCTTTATTTTTATCACTATCCATTTTTAGAAATTTTTTTTATTCTTCAGAACAATACAAAATCGAAAAACAAGGTGCTTATAATTTTGTTAATTTTGTTAAAATTATATCTATTTAAAAATTAAATTTTCTAAATAAAATAATCAAAAATAAATAATTATCCAGGATGACACATTCCAAATCTAAAATGACCCAATTCATGCGTCCTTCACCTAATTTTTCTATTTACTTTAGACATTTAAATTTCCTAGAATAAAATGAGTTTAAAATCATTCACGATGCAATGAAATATATTTTAAATTCAATTTCAATAAGTTAGAAAGAATTTAACTTGTGTACATATTTATGTACAAGAAAGAAAGAGATGAAAATATTTGATATTATTTCACGCGAAATACGAGCAAAATCAAAATAAAGTCCGGCGCTGAATTGTCTAGCGAATACGTTAGAAAGAAAGTAACCAAGAAGCGAGATAAAAGACACCAGGGGTACCAGTTGAAGCATATATCGTTCTCTCTCTTAATTTCCTTAACCGGGGAATCGGCAATCTGTATTTAAACAGAAGAAAGACAATGCATCTTAGAGAGAAAAGGACATAAGTTCAAAGAATGGACATTTAAATCCATAAATCATATAAGAAATTAAACGAGAAATTAGCCACCTGTTTTCTTCAATTCTGATTTCTCAAATTTTATTTTACTTTTACTTTAAATTTAATAATTTTAATATTCGCTTTATTGATTCTATTCTTTTATTGTTCAATTAAATTGATTTTATTAGGAACCTCAGATTTGATTTTATTAATATTTATAAATTTTATATCAAGCTTCATCACAGATTCCTCAACTCACCTGAACAATAAACATTTAATTAAACAAATAAAATAATAATTTTAATTAATTATAAAATTTTTAATTTTTAATTTTTTTTTTTTTTTTAATAAATAAATAAATAATAAATTTTAAATAGTTATTGAATTTAAATATTTTATTTTAAAATCTATAATTTAAGAAATCAGAAAATTTCTCTTTATTTAAAATTAGAAAATTTAAATGTCTTTCAAAAATAAACAAAATCATTTTATATTTCACTTACTTTATCAAAATAAAATAATGATTACCCAAACAAACAGAAACTATATAAAGCAATCTTTACTTTCTCCAATCTAAAACAAAATTTAGTTTATTAATCAATTTCTCATTTCTCCATTTCAAATTTCTATTTTTTTTTTTAAATTATTCCTACCTACAGACCCTAATTTTGGGGATAAATCTATGCCCTAATCTAAATTTTCTTTGTATATATTTATAATTAATATGGTTTATTGACAACCTAATTTTATTAATTTAGCTCAGAATGTTGGTTGTCGCCAAACCTACAACACAATCCTGTTTCTACACGGGGGACAAAGGATCATATTATTTAACAAACTTTCTACTTGTCAATGGGATCTGTGTAAATGCCATCGGCAAGCGAATTTTGTTAAATATTCATATCATTCAACTGGAAAGTAATGAATATACAAAAATTGTCAATTTGGGTACTATGTACTACAAATTAAACAATTAATGTAATTGTCTTTTTATTAAATATTTATAAATAAATATTTAATAAATTTATCAATTACCCTTCTGTCAAGAGATATCTACAATTTGGTTGTATTATATACTCCAAATTGGCGATGAATATTTCTTGAAAATTTCTTCACAGAGCCGTACTTACCCTTCAAAAGATGATTAGAATAAGAGAGCGTACCCTTTGTAAATGGGTGTTTATATAGCCTCCATTCCGGAAATAACCTAATTCTAATTTGTTCCCGCATTTTTCATAATATTTTTGGCGTCAGTTTGTTTCAATAATTCTGATTTGTGGAATTTTCTTGACCCCCAATACATCCGTCCCCCAAATTGACATTTCTATATAATATTAACCGCTCAATTTATAAATATTTATCACTTCCTGTATTCTGGACTTAACTATCAACCAATAACAATTCTTCATTTTACCTCCAATATTATACCGGAAATTCTAATTTTATTGAGAATCTTTTAGAACTTTCTAGAAGATACTGCAACGAATTTTTCCTTATTTATTTAATTTCTCAAATAATAATTAATTTATTAAACTTCTGATTTTAGATTATTTTACTTTATTTTATTTTCCATCATTTGACTATATTTTTATCAAAATTCAAACAATATTTCTTGTCATAATTAACAAAATTTTTTTTTTATAAACAAATTAATATTTATTATTTATTGCTAAATTTTTATAATTCTAATTTAACTATTTATTTTTTTTTTATTTTATATTTTTTTTAATTTTATTCAAAACAACTTATTTTCCAATTTATTATTAATTTTCTAATAATCTAAACAAAATCCTTATTATTTACACTTAAACTAACTTAACTTTTTCTTATTATTCTTTCTATTTAACAATTTTACTACAATTTCATATTTTCCTTTCTATAACTTTATTATTTATTTTATTTAAATTATTAATTTTTCATCATTTGGTCACTTTTCTCATTATTTCTCATTAAAATCAACCCATTCAATCTCCCGTGGCTCAGCAGCCAAGAACAACGACCACAAACCCACACGCCGAGAGATCGATCCCCACCACTCGCTATCATTTTTTATTTTTATATTTATATTTTATTATTTATTTTACATCAAATTCTTTATTTTTATTCATTTGATTTATTAATTTATATTTATTTCAAAGGTAATGTTAATTGAAATGGTCTTGACCATTAAATACCATTTCATTATTTGAAGATCATTATTTGTAGTAAAAGGTAATTTTTAATAATTTCTAATTGCATAATTAAAATTTATATTTAAAAAATAAAAATAATGCTTTGAATATTATATATAACACAATAATATTATCTCGTATTTATTCGTTCACCTTCAGGAGTAAAACAACAATAATAATATATAACTTTACAATTCCAAATTTAAAATTGAGTGAGCAATTTACGTATATTATTTTCGAATTAATAAAGATTGAATTTTTATTTTTTTCATTTATAATTCAATTTTAAAGTATAGAAAAAATACAATTACAATTCTTACTTCATAGAATTAAATAACATTTACAGAATTTAAAAGGATTTCAAATTTCTGGAATTAAAATCAGAGTAAAATACATTTTCTATTTCATTGGAATGAAAAGGAATTAAAAACATTTTTTTCTCTGTATGGATCGCTGGGAATTAAAAACATTCGAAGTGTATTGTCCTTTATAGAAAACAATCCTGCGCAGTTGTACATCAGATTTCACTACACTTTCTGGAATTAAAAATCTTTAAAACCTATTTTGTTTTATAACATAGAAAAAATATTTTAGAATAAAACAGAATTAAATTCGTTACTTTTTGTTTCTACTTTCAGAAGCACATATTTGAGGGAAATTCAAGTATTAAGTTGAAAAGGATTTCTTGTGATTTTGAGTAAATATCAAATAAAGTTAATTTCTTTCTTTTCAAGCCTTCTTGCCGGGTTGTGACTAAAGCTATCGCAGCTTATGAGCATCTTAAGCAATTTTCACTTGTGTTCCTGGTTCTCATTGGCTTTTTTTTCTCTCAGTGTATACAGAAACACTTATTTTTCAAAAAAATGAATAAACTTCCGGTTTTTTCTTCATATTCACTTTAATTTTTCACCCCCTAGAAAACTGCATAAAAAAATATTGACTTTTCTAGGAATTTTAGGAAATTTAGAAAAAAATTCTTTTTACATTTTCATCCTAAATAAAAAGGTCTTAAATTTGTGCGATTTTGGACTTTTGCTGAATCCTACATTGCTCGACGTTTTACAAGATCCTGATTCTGAAAAAATGGGTTTTAAAAAGATGTCTTTCTGTCGGTCTGTCTGTTGTGGAAAAAATTTTGTCGTCTGATAACTGGACTTAAATTTGTCGTATCAACTTCAACTTTGGTACACTTTTTCTTGGTACAAAAATACAGGTCCAGTTCGTTAGTCAGCTATATTTCCGTCCAAAATTTTCAAAAATAGAACTTTTTCAAAAATTAAAAAAATTTCTCCAATTTTTTTCTTAAAGTACAAGTAAAATCAAACAAATTTTGTCTATAAAAGTTTCCGATTTAACGCAAACCTAAAAAGATATAAATTTTTTATGTTTTACAGTTGTATCAGAGTCTTGCTGGGGGGGGGCAAGGGGGGGGAAGTAAAAATCGTTCAGCAAACTGTTGACGCATTCTCATCTTACTCAACTTAATTAGAAATTAACAAGAAACTAATATCTTAGGTGTCAAAAAGCTTAAAAAACCTCAAAATACACTTAACTCATGCAAAAAATTGAACTGAAAGTGGGTAAATCCTAAAAAGAAACACTGTTATTTTCAACAACAACAAAATAAATAAACTCCCGGTTTTCTATTTCTATTTACTTTAATTTATCACCTCTAATAAAACTGCATAAAGTGATATTGACTTTTCTAGGAATTTTTGGAAATTTTGAAAAAATTTCTTTACCATTCTCATGCTAAATGAGAAGGTCTTAAATTTGTGCGTGTCGCGTATGACTTATGGTTTTTTTTTTTTTTATTATATTTGTTAATCTTCGAAATTATAACTAAAATCGTACTTATTTCGAGATTTACATACATACACATAATACAAACAACTAATTAGATCATCTCACAGCACAACAAAGAATGTCTTCATATCATATAACATTTAGTAATTCTATTGAAATTCAGATAAATAATTATAAGAAATGCTTCGTCAAAACTTCTGTGACAGATTATTATTTAACAAACGTATAAGGAATCTTATTGTTGAAATAAAATAACTTAATACAGAAAAGTGCAACCCAAGTAAATGATACACGATTAAGAAACAAAACAAGTTTATGACAAATTGGAAGGTTCATCTTTCGCTGAACAATCTAATTACGAAAGATTTGTGAAATATAAAATAAATAAACATCTGAATTTGTTAAAGTTACAGCAATCGAATAAGAAATAAACTAACAAAGACGATTTCTTAACGATGCTGGTGAATATAAAAACCGTAAAGAGAGATGAAAAGGGGTCTTCTTGGTCTGCGTCTCTGGACGGGATCATTTGGCCGAATTCTTTTTCTGTCAGCTGATTCTTGTGTAGAAAGCTGTAAGTTTAGTTTTGATCAACTCTCATCAAGAGTCGATAAATCGAATCTCTGTGTTGAGATTTTTTGAAGAACAAGTTAAATAAAACAAATTCGAGTTTTAAGTGATAGAATTTATTCTGAATCGTATTTTTGATTTAATGAGTATAAGGAAATAAATTGAATTGACATTGAGAAATATTAATACGGTATACGAAATCTCTCAGGTGAGCAAACGAAAGCATATTACACTTGACACACATAAATTTGTAACACATAAATTGTTAACGCATATAATACATATTCTTTTACTCAGGTTATCCAAAGTATGTACAATTGATTAGGGTAAAATTCAGCAAAATAATTACATAATTTATGTAATCAAAATAATAGAATAATGTGTTTCAATAAATAAACTAGTTGAAAGTACAATTTGTTGAATTGAATAATTTTCTTAAAATAATTTAGATTTAATATGGCACTCTGCAAATAAATTAAACTAATAATTTCGATAAGAGAAAATCCACTATCTTTATATATTCTTTGTTGAATTCTCATTAGAAGAGTATGAATGTCTAAAAGGCATTACTTTTATTTTTGACATAAATACAGGATATATTTTGAGTTTAAAGAGCTAATTAATAGTACAATTGTCAACTTTTATCTATTTTTCAAAATATTCACCCTGTATTTATCAGTACGATTTTTGACTTTTGCTAAATCCTACATTTCTCGACGTTTTAAGACCTCCTGATTCCGAAAAATAGGTTTTACAAAGATGTTTGTCGGTCTGTCTATCTATCTATCGTAGAAAAATTTTTGTCGTCGGAAAACTTGAGTAAGAATTGTCGGATCAACTTCATCTTTGGTACACTTTTTTTTTGTACAAAAATACAGGTCAAATTCGTTAACCAGCTATTTCCGTCTAAAATTATCAAAAATAGAACATTTTGAAAAATCAAAAAAAACTTTAATTTTCAAAAAACAAAATTTCTAATTTTTTTCTTAAAGTTCAAGTAAAATCATACAAATTTTGTTAATAAATGTTTCCGATATAATGCAAACCCAAAGAGATATGGTTTTGTTTAATTTTTACAGTTGTATCAGTGACTTGCTTGGGGGTAAAAAGGGAGAGGGCGGTAAAAATCGTTCAGAAAACTGTTGATGCATTCTCATCTTACTTAATTGAAGTAGAAATTTACAAAAAACTAACCATTTAACTGCTAAAAACCTTGAAATTCCTCTAAATACAAGTTATACATGCAAAAAATTGAACATAAAATGGGTAAATCATATATAGAAACACTATTATTTTTCAAAAAAATAAATGAATTCCCGGTTTTTTCTTTCTATTTACTCTAATGCATCACCCTTAATAAACCTGCATCAAAAAATATTGATTTTTCTAAAAAAATTTGGAAATTTTGAAAAATTTTATATTTACATTCTCATACTAAATGAGAAGGTCCTAAATTTGTGCGATTTTGGACTTTTGCTAAATCCTACATTTATCGACGTTTTGAGACATCCTGATTCCAAAAAATGGGTTTTACGAATATGTCTGTCTGTCTGTCTGTCTGTAGTAGGAAATTTTTTGTCGTCGGATAATTTGAGTAAAAATTGTATAATCAACTTTATCTTTGGTACACTTTTTCTTGCTACAAAAGTACTGGTCATGTTCGTTAGCCAGATATTCTCGTCCAAAATTTTCAAAAATAGAACTTTTTTAAAAATTAAAAAAATCTTAATTTTTAAAAAAACAATTTTGTTTATAAAAGTTTTTGATATAACCCAAAAAAAAAAATGAATTTTGTAAGTTTTACTAATTTGTCAGAGTCTTGCTTGGTGGTAAAAGGAGGGGTGATAGGGGGTAAAAATCGGTCAGCAAACTGAAGACGCATTCTCATCTTACTCTTCTCAAGTAGAAATTAACAAGAAAGTAACATCTTAGCTGTCAAAAAGCTTGAAAAACCTCAAAATACACTTTACACATGCAAAAACTAGAACTGAAAGTGGGTAAATCCTATACAGAAACACTGTTATTTACCAAAAAAATGAATAAACTCCTGGTTATTGCTTTCTGTTTACTTTAATTCATCACCCTTATTAAAACTGCCTTAAAAAATATTGACTATTCTAGGAATTTTTTGAAATTTTGAAAAAAATTTCTGTTTACATTCTCATCCTAAATGAGAAGGTTTTAAATTTGTGCGAATTAAGACTTTTGCTAAATCCTACATTTCTAGTTGTTTTGAGACCTTCTGATTTCGAAATGTTTTTTTAAAGTATAACGTGCGTCTTAGTTTAAAGGATAATATTAAATTCGCCTCTCTGCCTTCAAAAAGATTAATAAAATCTTGAAATTCTAATGTTTGAAAATATTGAAGTTTTTTAAAAATTAAAATATTTTTGTATAATAATCATTTTGTTATTATTTGTAATATAATAAGAAATAATTTTATCTAATGAATATGTGAAATTAACAATTTTTGCATAAAGTGAATAATAACATAGACAAAAAAGTCTTCGCCGAGACACTGCACTAGTATATTTCTATGTAGTTTTTTACTCTGAATCTAAATATAAAGTGAGAATATTCAGATTGGCTCATTTTGTCAACACTTGTCAATTTGTTCACCAGTACAGTCTCACGATAAAATTTTGTTTCTATTTTTGTAGTCCAGTCAATACGTCGTAAAAAACGTATTATACGGTAATAACTCGGAAGGTCGATGTTTTCGTCTTAAACCCTTTATTTTGGCATATAATTAAAGACCCTAAGTTTTCGGCAGGTGTGGCGACCGGGAACCCGGGTTAATTTTTCAAAAAAGGTGCAAAAAATCGCGTTTTCTGAAATTTTCGGTTTTTTGTGCATTTTACGTGAAAAATATGTTACATAAAAGAAAAAGTATTTAGAATTTTGAGTTTTTTAAAAAAAAGATGAACCTAATTGGACAAATAGTTCCCTATTTATAATAGCTAATATAGTAGACTATATTAGCTTTAAATTACCGTTTAGAAAATTTAATTCGGCCCACTAGTTACCGAGCTATGACCTCCTAAAGTATGCCAGTTTTCACGTTTTTTCACTTAGTTGCAAATTTTTTAGTTCGTTTCGATTGCTCTTGTATTTAATTAATTTTATTTACATAATACAAGTTTGTTTCTATAAATTTTTGCATTATTTGAAAAATTCATAATGGCAGATCCAATATGGCAGACGATATTTTTTAAGCATTGGCCTATTTTCGTGAGACTTGGTATTTAGGGGTTTTTGAAGTCTGTTATTACGAATCTGCAATCAGCTTATAAAAATTCAAAATGGCGGATCCAATATGGCGGACGATATTTTTTAAAAATTGACTTCTTTTCGACTTCGACTTTTTTTTAAAATTGGTTTATGTTCATGAGCCTTGGTATCTTAAGTTCTGAAAATAGCGATCAGTAGTATAGCAAAGAGGATACGGGCGCAGTTACCGACCGTCGGTAATGCAGATTTCTACTTTACCGACCGTGGAAAGTGGTGTTTCTGCAGGGTGTTCTGTTTTACCGACCGAGTAGTTCCGATGGCTGCCGCTAGATGGCGCCACTTTTTAATTGCTCAAAGAAAAGGCGGTTCCTGTGGGGGTTTCCCAACCCTGTTTGTAGTGGGGATTTCAAATTTTCCAACAGTGTTTTGGCTGTTTGTAGTGGGGATTTTAAATTTCCTGCGTTACCGACATTATTTTTGACGCTTGGAGTGGGTAACTTGGAATTTTCGAGCCAGTGTAATTGACTTTAGGTAAGTATTATATTTAACTATATTTAAATCTCCCGCTTGCCACTGGGATTCCCCGAGTCATTTGAATTTCAGCGCACCGACCTCCCGGCGCAGCACGTTGCGCGCGCAGCAACCAGGGGATTCGCCAGTAGGCGTGCCAAGTACATACGCTGGAGGGGGCTAGAGAGCGGAGGGTATAAGGTGCGGAGCGCGAGCCAGGAGCATCATTCCTTTACTTGCATGTTTCATAGCATTAACTAAGATTATCATCTTAACATTTATCAGCTTTTCGATTCTTTTTCGATATTTATTATCATTTTAAGATTTTATATTTTGATTATTCTATATTTATTATCACCTTAAGATAATTATTTTCTGGTTTTTTTAGTTTTAAGTTTTTTCGCTTTTCAGACTTATTAGTCTTGGATTTTGTAGATCCAGATTTTTCGTTTTCTTACTTTGATATTTTCAGCTTTTTATTTTGATATATCTTTCTCAAGTTCAAAGATGCCAAAAATTAAGAGTGTCAAAAAATCGAGAGAACGGATAGATCTGGAAGAGTATAATGAAGTTTGTCAAGAGTCTGACAACTTCTTAAAAATCGCAGAGCATGAGTTTACGCTCACTGTAGCAATGACTGGCGATGATAGATTTATCAATGCGTTTACATGGCAAAATAAGTGTCAAAGGTGTATAAATATAATTAAAAAGTTTTTGCATAGATGTGATTTGTCGTCTTCTCAAAAATCAAAATGTTTAAATTTGAGTCAAAAAGTTGAATATTTGCGTTGCCATTTCGAGGCTATCATGAAACGCGGTGCTGGTATGCAAATGTCGAATGAGAGAATTAAATGGGTTGATTTTGATAAAGCGTTTAATAATCGGCTACAAACTAGCGCTATTATGAATCTTAGTCATTTAGATATTAAGGAATTTTTTGATGATGCATTTTCTTTATTTAAACATCATATAGAAATAGCTTAAAACAGGTATGGTTCGATAAAAGTGTATGCAGTATTGTTTGCGAAATTTATAAAAGATTTGAGTGATGGAACTGTAGAGTATGATTTAAAAACGTTTACCGCAAAAACTGATGAAATTTTTGTTACAACCTTGTTAAAAGACTGGTATAATAATAATGTTAAGCAAATTATTTTACAAAAGATTGAAGAGTTTGAGGAAAAAGATTCCAATTGGAAACTTGATTCCATTCAAAGATTAGAGATTAATATTAACAAGTACAACCCCATGCGCGCAAGTTCTTATATTGATTTACCATTGCAAATTAAAAATAAACAAGCATGCATTAATGTTCAAAATAAGAATGATAACCAATGTTTTAAGTAGGCAATTCTATCAGCGTTGCATGAACCATTAAGGGATTCAAACCGCGTTTCAAAATATTTACCTTATAAAGACGAACTTGATTTTACTGGAATTGAATTCCCTGTTGCACTAAAAGATGTTGTAAAATTTGAATCTTTAAATAATATTTCAGTTAACGTTTATGGTTTATCACGAAAAAATGGTGATTTTAATGTATTTCCGTTACATCTTACATCACAAAAACAGTTCACTCATGTAAATCTTCTGCGAATTGAAGATCACTACATAGATGAAGATTTTGATGATGAAGATGAATTTCAACTAGTGTCTTTTAACTATCACTATGTTTATATAAAATATTTATCAAAGCTTGTATATTCACAGTTAACAAAGAATAAAAACAAAAAGTATATTTGCGATCGTTGTCTGCATTATTTAACTAATGAATTAAAACTTATTGAACATGAAGAAACATGCAAAACTATGAATGATACAAAAATTAGACTTCCACAACCTGGTCGTCACACCGTTGAATTTAAAAATTTCGAAAATAAGGAGCGTGTACCTTTTATTATATACGCAGATTGCGAAAGTCTTTTGATTCCTGCTGAATCACAAGAAGAAAGTAATACTAGTGTCATACAAGATCATAAATTACTTAGCATAGGATATTATTTAAAGTGCGGGTTTGATGACTCACTATCTAGATATAAGGCATCTCCAAAAGATGTAAATGATCCGGCAAAATGGTTTTCAATAGAGTTGAAGCATATAGTTGAAACGGTAGAGCCTATCTTTAAAAATTTTAAACCGATGGAAGCGTTAAGTCCACAGCAGTTAGTAGATTTTAGAAATGCAATTGTTTGTCATATTTGTAAAAAGAATTTTGCGCATGGGGATGTAAAAGTAAGAGACCATAATCATTTAACAGGGGTGTACAGAGGCGCGGCGCATCAAGACTGTAATATTAATTACCACGAATCGCCAACCATACCTGTTGTTTTTCATAACCTGAGTGGTTATGATGCTCATTTCATTATTGAAGCTATTGCAACTGAAATTAACGGAAGAGTTGATTTGCTTCCAATAAATAAAGAAAAATACATCAGTTTTACTAAAAATATAAACGATAGTTTTATTAAGTTGCGTTTTATCGATTCTTTTAAATTTATGTCATCATCACTAGACAAACTATCATCTTATCTTGATGAGTACAAGATTGTAAAATCTGTTTTTTCGAGCTTTAGTGATGATAAAATTCAGTTATTAACACGAAAAGGAGTTTTTCCTTATGAATATTTTGACTCGAAAGAGAAACTAGATGAGACTCAATTACCGTCAAAAGATAAATTTTATAGTACTTTGAATGATTCTAGGATATCTGATGAAGATTATTTGCATGCTCAAAAAGTGTGGAATGAATTTAATTGTCAAAATTTGGGTGATTATGTTTATTTGTATATGAAAACTGACGTGCTGTTGCTTGCTGATGTGTTTGAGAATTTTCGAAATCAGTGTTTGGTTGCATATGGCCTTGATCCAGCGCATTATTACACTACACCCGGACTAACTTGGGATGCTATGCTCAAGTATACGAATGTAAGATTGGAACTCCTCACTGACATTGACATGGTTATGTTTATTGAACGCGGAATAAGAGGTGGAGTAAGTCAGTGCACAAATCGGTACGCTAAGGCTAATAACCCATACATGGAGAAGTTCAATGAAAGTGAGGAGACATCATACATCGTATACTTGGATGCCAATTATTTGTATGGATGGGCTATGGTGCAAACGCTTCCTTATGGCGGTTTCGAGTGGGTAGAAAATGTTGACGATAATTTTAACTTTAATGTAGAAGATGATGCGCCAATCGGCTACATCTTAGAAGTAGATTTAGATTACCCTGATCAATTGCATGAAAAACATAGTGATTTTCCATTTTGCCCTGAACACTCGAAGCCACCAGGGTCTAAGGAGGTGAAGCTCCTAACTACTCTCCTACCGAAACGAAAGCACGTTCTCCATTATCGTGCTCTTAAGCAAGCTTTGGCAAATGGTCTTGTTTTAGTTCAAATTCATCGCGTTTTAAAATTTAAACAGTCCAAGTGGCTTAAAGATTACATTGATTTTAACACACAACAAAGAACAAATGCCAATAATGAGTTTGAGAAAAACTTATTTAAATTAATGAACAACGCTGTATACGGTAAAACAATGGAGAACGTGCGAAATCATGTTGATATAAAACTCGTGACAAAGTGGGAGGGTAGGTATGGAGCTGAAGCTTTGATCGCAAAACCTAATTTCCACAGCAGAGCCATTTTTAACGAAAACTTGGTTGCTGTGGAACTTAAGAAAACAGAGGTTTTCATGAACAAACCGCTTTACGTGGGTCTCAGCGTATTAGACATTTCGAAAACCCTAATTTATGACTTCCACTATGATTATATGTTGCGCAAATATGAAAATAAATGTAAATTGCTATATACGGATACGGACAGTCTTATTTATGAAGTTAAATGTGCAGATGTCTTTGCAGACATGAAAGTCGATATTCATAAATTTGATACCTCCGATTATCCCGCTAATAATGTCTACGGTATTCCGCAAGCCAACAAAAAAGTTTTGGGATTAATGAAAGATGAATGTAGTGGTAGAATTGTAACTGAATTTGTTGGCTTGCGGAGCAAAATGTATAGCTTGCGTGTAGAAGATAAAGATTTTGTTAAAAAAGCTAAGGGTGTGAAAACCAGCGTTGTAAATAATAGCATCACATTCGACGATTATATGTATTGTTTGAAAAATGTTGAAATGCAGTATAGAACTCAATATACCATTAGATCAAAAAATCACAATGTTCGAACTTTAAAGCAAAAGAAAATTGCTTTAAGTCCTTTTGATGATAAAAGAATTTTATTGCCTAATACTACAGATACCCTTGCATGGGGTTATTGTAAAGTAATTGATGATCCGATTGAATTGTAAATAGAAGACTTTGGAGGAAGTTGTTAATAAAAAGATAATTTATACATTTATTTCATGTCTACTTTATTTAATAAAACCTTAATCTAATTACATTTTAACTTATTTAACTATTATTTAACATTACTTTAACGTTACTTTAACATTACTTTAACTTATTTAACTATTATTTAACATTACTTTAACTTTACTTTAACGTTACTTTAACATTACTTTAACTTATTTAACTACTAGCAAAATATACGCGCGCTACAGCGCGCGAGAATGACGTTTTGCATTTGTTACTAATTTAAATATAAAAAGTATGAACTTTTTTATATTAGATAATTTATTATTAAATTAAATAAAAATATAACTCATTTTTTACTGTTACATAATTATTATTTAAATTTTATTAAATCAGAAAAAGAGTTTTGTTCTTTAAACTATGATTTGTTCCGTCAAATGCATTTCTTAAAAGTTAATTATTATTATTAATATACATCCTAATACATAATTGATTTAATTATAAAATAATAATAAAAAATTTTTAAATAATAAAAGTAATCCGATTAAGTTTAAATTAATTTTATTAGATCCTAAACAAATTAAACAAAAATTTTATTTTAACATATAATTATTATTTTAGTCCAGTTTAATAAGAAAGATAAGGTTTGTTAAAAGAGGTATGATTTTTTTGAGTTGAATGTTTATTAGCATTTCTTGACCCATAAATGCAAAAAAATGATTAATCAAAAAGTAAACAATAAAAGTTTATAGCAAAAAGGAAACGAGAAAAACGTAATGAATTATTTATTTTGAAATATACTAACATTATATTCAAAATAAATTCTATACAAATTTCAATTGTTCCAAACGTCTATTAATCAAAGTTTCTTATTCTTAAATTTTCTTTAAACAATATTAATTTCAATTACTAACTTCTCTAGGTGCAAATTAATCGTCAAAACTTTTATCAACACAGATTTTAATTTTTCCAAATTTAAAATATTTTCCAACTTTTATAGATTCAAACTCTAATTATTTTAAACTTCAATTAAGCAAAATTTTAATATTTAACCAAAGTTTTAAGAGACATATATAATCCAATTTCACTTTGATTCTCAACAATGTAAACAAAATGTATTTTAACTTTATTATATATTTATAAACTAAATATTTTAAATTTAATTTTATTAATGCAATTTTAAAATGTGTTTCAAACTTTAAGAGCTTGTGATGGAGAATGATGTCAGTATAGTCACGTGACCCAAAGCCAAAATTTCTCAGCGATTTTTCTGTATAAAACTAATGAATATTTTTATATAAAACTTAGTATAGAATTATATAAAATATCAACCGGAAGATCTTTCTGACTCTAGCGTGTGTTCTCATTTTGACTAAAAAGTTAATTTTATAAAATTGTTCAAAATTAGAAAAAACTCAAACAGTTAATTTTGGGTCAAACTCCAAATAAGTTAGGGGTACGCAGACCTTTCAGGTGATATTTTAGGTAATTCGACAAAATTGCATTGAAAAATATTCAGTACCTAGTTCTAGAGAAAACCGCTGAAAAATTTTGTTTGTGGGTCATGTGGTCAATGATCAATCTATCACATCCTCTTAATTATTAGGAACTTGGAATTATTTGAATTTTATTATTAATAAATTTCAATTATTATTAAAAACTTTTAATGCTTCAATTTTTAATCATTCTATGTTTTAATTATTATATCAACTTTAAATAATTTCAAATTCTAACAATATACATATTAAAATAATTTCAAACTTAAACCAATTTCTAAAAACGTTTTAATTGTAAAAAATTTACATACATTAAAACTAAAATAAATCCAAATTTTCTGATTAATTTTATAATTTTAGTCTTTCCAAAAAAAGTTAATTCTTTTATAGTAAAAACTGTATTTCAGTCTATCTCATTTTCTGTTAATCTAGTTAAACTATAATTAGATTTATAATTGTCTTTAATTTTAAATGTATAATTAAATTGAATATTAAAGCAGTTTAATCATTTACTCACGCAATAAAAAATAATAATTTTTAGATAAAAATACTAAATTTTTTCAAAAGTAATTTAATGCAGTACCCATTTTTCTTTAAAAATTAATAGCGCAAAAAAGCTTCAAGAGTCAAACCACTGTCTTTCAACTAAAGCTCGTCGCTGACATATTTTAATAAATATTAAAACCCATATTATATGTATTATTGATGTGTCTAAATTCAAGTTCTGAAGTTGTTTTAGATAATTTTTTTATTTTCCAGCCGTAAATTGTAATTAAAGAAGCAAGTGTCAAGAAAAATTGGCGTTTTTAATGCATATTTCAAATATTTTTTATTTAGAAAGAAAACATTTCATTCTCATATTGTAAAGAAAATATGTTTAATTAACATCCAAATATTTATTTTATTTAATGTTATTTTGTATATAATGAATAATGATAAGAATAATAATAAAATCAATTTAAAGTTGATCAAAAGGCTGTCACTTTTAACCATTTTTAAAAATCTATTTTTTAGAAACCTTCTTAATAAATATTATTCAAACTTACCATAATTATTAATTTATACACTTTAATCATGTTTTCACTAGATTCAAGACAAATATTTATTTTATTACTAAATAATACCATGTTAAAACTTGAGAAGTAACCCCAAAACACAAAATTTTTAATCTTATATAAGTTTTTCTGGATGCAATTAACAAATTATTTCTTTTCACATATCTAAGTTTTTATAAAATCTTCAACATATTAAATTTTAGAGAGAGTAATTTGCTCAGTTTATGAATTATTATTCAAGTTTAAAATGTACAAAATACACTCTAAAGTTTGACAATCTGTTATTTATTTTAAATTCAAAATTATTTTTGTCAATAATTTTAACGACAAATGTAAGAGTGTATTTTGTTCAATGAAAAATATGGTTTTTTCATTACATTTTTAAACTTTAATAATTCATAAACTGAGCAAATTACCCTCGCGAAAATTTAATATGTTGAATATTTTATAAAAACTTAGATATGTAAAAAGTGTTAATTTTTTAATATCATCCAGAAGAAACTTATATAAGATTAAAAATGTGTTTTGGGGTTAATTCCGGAATTTTAAGGTGGTATTATTTAGCAATAAAATAAATATCTGTCTTGAATCTAATGAAAATATAATTAAAGTGCATAAATTAATCATTATCGTAAGCGACCACCTTTGGTCGAAAGTCAGTGGTTTGACCCTTAAACTAAAGAAAAAAAAGTTCTCAAAAGGAAAGCAAATAATCAAAAAGGTAATTGAAAACCTTAAGCAATGTTTAAAACCTGTGCATAGCTTATTTTTCAATGATATAATTCATAATATTTCATTCTTTATTATTATTTTTATTGTATTTTTTAGAATTAATTAAAAGCTCGAAATAGGTGTAAACAGAATCAAAGACTGAATGAATGAATAAATGATAATAAAATTTTATTATTTCATATCTTCAAATCATTTATGAAATTTCATAGAAATATTAGATTTTCTGAATTAAAAAAACCAATATTCAATTTACTCAAAATATTTAAGAAAAACTTAATTTTACATAATAATAACTTAAATAAATTTTGTTTAACATAAATTAAATTAAAATTGTAAAAAAATGTTAAATACAAAGCAGGTTATATACCTGCATAATGTATATATTTTAATCTTGTTTTCTTTTTTAATCCTATTATTAAAATTTTATTAGTTTATTTTAAAAATTTACCAATTTTATAGTTATGTAAGTCCATTGACTTTCGTCTGAGGACTGTTGCGGACATATTATTAAAAAAAATTGTTCCACAACACTTGAAACTTGAATATTTCCTGATTTCATTGGTCATAATATTATAGTGTAAATTGTATTTCTTATAATGTAATTATTAATCAAAAACCTTAAATTTTTGCAATTTTTTAAAAACATTATTATTCAAAAACTATTTGATATTATCTATTGGAACTTACCAGAAACATAAAATGCTTAATTTTTAATATATTAATGTTGATATTTTTATTAAAAAAGGATTATTTTAAAATAATATCTAAATTAGAAAAATTTTTACTTCGAAAAATTTCACAATCCTTTTCAGCTTACAAATTTTTTGTGGAACCTCCTACAAATGGAGAAAATGGAAAAGAACTGGTGGTATAAATATCTAGATTTCTATTTTTCAATTGATATTTTAAACTTTAGGCAGGTTGTAATAATGCTTGTCTAATTTGAATTACAAGTTGAATAGAGCGATGTGAACTTGGTCTATACTAACTTCAAGTTTTAGAAATAACCTTTTTAAGTATAAAATTTCAATATTTTATATATCAAAAACGAAGTAAAACACGTTCATAAAATTTTAATAATAAGTAAATTTTATTAATATGTAATCAAATATTTACAAAAGCTGAAATTTGTAGGAGGTTCAGTAAAAAAGTTGTAAGCTGAAAATAATTGTAAAATTTTTCAAAGTAAAAATTTTTCTAATTTAAATATTATTTTAAAATAATCCTTTTTTAATAGAAATATCAACAATAAAATATTAAAAATTCAGCATTTTATGTTTCTGGTAAGTTCCAATATATAATATTAAATAGTTTTTGAATGATAATGTTTTTAAAAAAATGCAAAATTAAAGGTTTTTGATTAATAATTGCATTAAAAGAAATACAATTTACCCTTTAATATTATGACCAATGAAACCAGCAAATATTAAAGTTTCAAGTGTTCTGGAACAATATTTTTTTTAAAATAAGTCCGCAACAGTTCTCAGACGAAAGACAATGGACTTACCTAATTGACACAAACGAAAAACGTAACCTATTTTCAACTACATAACAAATTTCAAAACCAAGAAGCAAAACATTATTAAAAAACAATTGAATAGAAAAACGACCAACTTCAGGTGTGGACAGAATGAATGAAAGAATGAATGAAATTGCGGATTATTATTATAGATTATTTAACATTACTTTAACTTTACTTTAACGTTACTTTAACATTACTTCAAAATTACTTTAACTTTAGTTAACATTTATTTAACATTAGTTTAACATTAGCTTAACTACATATCAGATTTTTTAATCCAACTATTGTGCGAGTTGTCGAATCCAAGCCATTTGACGTAAACTTCATTTCCACGTGTTTTGAGAACTTTCTCTACAAGATAAACATCAGGATATTTGACTTTTAAGAGTTCTTCTTCATAGAAACCTCCTTCGATGGGTTGATTTTGATAATCGGTAAGTATGTAAGTTACAGGTTTTGTTGCTTTAACTCGATCCACAGTGAATATCTCCGTTGTCCAGTTGGGTGTATATCCTTTTTCAAAGATGTTTTTGTATTTGCTGACTCGAACTCTATCACCGACTTTGAATCTTGATCTCTTTAGTGGAATTCTTCTAAGTTTACTAATACGTTTCAACAATTTTCTCTCATCTTCTGTGGTGACATCTTTGGGTTTCATACCAATAGTACGATGTTTTTGATTATTGTATTTTGATATAAGAGTTGGTAAAAGATTTAACCATTTGTAATTGCCTTGTAAACTGAATTGAGGCCACATCATATTCTTAAGAGTCCGATTAAACCTTTCAATAATTGATGCTTTTAGATTACTAAAAGTTGAATAGAGTTTAATGTTATATGTTTGCATTAAACCTGTAAAATGAGAGTTGTAAAATTCTTTGCCTCTGTCAGTATGCAAGTTTTTTGGAATACGTATTTGTACCAAAATAGATTTCATGGCTGTAGAAATATCTTTTCCACTTTTACTTTTCACAGGAACAGCCCATGCATATTTTGAAAATATGTCAATGACAGTAAGCAAATATTTAAAACCTTTATTAGATTTAGAGTAAGGTATCATTTCAACCAAATCTGCTTGCCAGGTTTCATCTATACCACGCATTTGAACTTTTCGTCGAGGATAATTTCTTCTAGCTTGTTTATGAAGTTCCGAGACTACTGTCAACTTTTTGTCGTCCATTTTCGAGAAGAGTTAATCGAGCGTTCAATTGTTCAATAATTTCTGCGTTTCGTAAAGCCAACTTTTGATTTATTTGTCTCTCTAGAATTTTCAATTTTCGATCTATTGAATCCTCAAGGGTTTTTAATAATATTTTATTGTTATCAACTTCTGATCTTATTGAAGATATAACTTGAGTGACTGTTTTGATCTCGTTTTGAATGATTTTTCGTGCAAGGTTTAAATTTACAGCGTCATGCGCTTCTTCAGCGTCTTGAACGTTACAAAGTTTTTTCTTATCAATGTCGTAATGTCCGTTTGAAGTAAGCTTAAATCCAGTACCAGGAAGTCCGCGACTTGTAACAACAGATCTTGACAAGGAATGTCCAAACACGTCAATGCTCATTGTGATACTGATGATTTATACAATTGAACTCTCTTAATATATAATTCGAGCTTCACGTAGCTCCTCAATAATTGACATAATTTCATTGTTATGACTTGGATTTCCAGCTTGCTGTGATGCTATAAGCAGACGTAAACGATCAACAAGTTCATTTGGATCATCCCAATAGATATAGTCTGGTTTAAAATTTTTCTTTGCTATCATGAATTTAGGTAATTTTTTCTTCAAAGAACCTCCACCTTTTTTCGGAGTACTTTTAAATAATTTTGCAATAATACTAGTATATTTAGAATTTTTTGAAGTTTGGATTGATTCATTTGGACTATAATTTTTTCGATGAGCATTTGTAGAAACAAGAATTTCTTTATAATTTGTTAAATCATTTGAAGTTATAAAAGATTCATCAGGTTTTTGTTTGAATAAAAGTTCAAGCAATCCAGCAGTTTTCAAATAATTTTTCTTTCCAACAATTTTAATATTTGCACCTTCAAAGCTAATGGGTGTATCACCAATTAAAAATGAACCATTAGGAAGTTTACGCACTCCATAAACCAAGTCCAAGTAACTTTTTCTATTTTTATTCAACAATAAAATAAATTTATTTGTCAATTTTTCATAATTATCATCATTTGCATGATGAGGAGTAGTGTCAACTATAGTCGCATCGAGTAAACTTGTATCCAATAAAGTTGAATCATCATCAAAAGCAGTTGAAAAAGAGAAATCGTTATCCTCCTTCTTTATTTTTTCAAGCTTGATGTCTTTTATAGAGACTTCTTTTACATTTACTAATTTTTCAAGAGGTGCAACTATTGGTTGAAAAGTTTCTTTCAACATTGTTTCTGCAGCTTCTTTACCCATTTTAAGTAAACGATGTTTACGCCTAATAGCATCACTTGCTTTTGCTATTTGACGAAGCGTTTCTTGCTCTTTTCGATACATGTTTCTATCTTCACAATATGAAGTATACTAATTTAAAATTAATTAAACTCTCTGTATTTATAGTGTAATGAAACAATCAAATCCTTTCCTATATCTTCCCTCATTCAAATTTCTATCCTTATCAATGACAACAAATCCATATTTATCAGATTTCCAGCATTCTGAGCATAAATCACGAAATTGAGTATAGGGCATATCTGTGTTAACATGATCTTCATACACATGTTTCAGATTTTGTTCATCTTGTCTAAAAAGAACCAATAAATTGGCATTATCTCGTACCAAGTGTTTTGGAATACGAGCATAAGTTTGACACAAGTAGAAACTATCTACGTTTACATGTCTACCCATACAAAAGAATGCTCTTACATTGTCTTGCTTTTCACATGCTATATCATCAAAAATGAATATTGAATTTGGTTTAGCTTCCTTAGGTGAGACTACTTCCTCATGCTCTCTGAAAGGAAAGTACTCTACACCATCTACATTTTCTAATACATTTTCCAAAAATTTGTATTTAGGTTGTTCTAAAGACTTTGAATATTTATAAATATTTTCAAAACTTAGACCATTTGGATGTATGATTAGAGAAAGGAGGGCGTTTGTTTTACCGCAATTGGAGGGGCCGCAAAAAACAGCTCGAATGCTATCTGAGAACAGACTGCCGTGACGTTTTATCTTTTTTTCATTAGTCTCAACGTCAACACTTGTGATTGGTAGTTTAACAGGTTGCGTTGTAAACAACATCTTGATATCGACTGGCTGAAAAACTATAAATAGCGCGCTTTTATAGCCTTTCAGTCAGTCTCAAACAAACTTTCAAGATGTGCGTTTGACATGATTACGCATAAAGTGATAAAAGGTAAAGGATTAGTCAACAGTGTTATCAATAATTTACCGTTCGAGTTACATTTACCAGGTTATCAATTTTGTGGACCTGGTACTAAACTAGCAAAACGATTAGCTCGTGGTGATCAAGGTGTTAATCCATTAGACGCCGCTTGCAAAGAACACGACATTGCCTATTCGCAAAATCGTGAAAATATAATCGCAAGAAACGCTGCAGATAAAGTACTAGCTAAAAAAGCGTGGCAACGGGTTTTAGCTAAAGATTCTACTATTGGTGAAAGAGCAGCTGCTTTAGCTATATCTGGAACAATGAAAGCTAAATCAACATTAGGTATGGGGGTGCGGAAAAACTCAAAAAAGAGGAAATCCAAGAAGAAACTAGCGCTACGCAAAGTTGTTGATGCTGCTAAAAAGAGTATGATTCCCAGCAATAATGCTGAAGAATCTATTCGAGCTGCAATGATTGGTGCACGCAAGCTATTAAAAGTGCTGGTGGTAAATCTAAAATTTTATCACCTCGAATTCTTCCGGTACCTACAAAAGTTGGTGGATTTTTACCATTAATTCCAATTTTTGCTGGACTCAGCGCAATTGGTGCTCTTGCTGGTGGAGCATCTGGTATTGCAAAAGCTGTGAACGATGCTAAAACAGCTAAAGAAGAACTTGCTGAAGCTCACCGACATAACAAAACAATGGAAGAAATATCACTTGGAAAAGGGTTACATCTAAAACCCTACAGACAAGGACTTGGTCTCCATATTAATCCTTTTAATCTGGGAAAAGGATTGAAAAAACTTAGATCAAGGAAGAGACGAACTTCAAAGAAAAAACGAACATCAAGAAAGAAAAAAAACTAGTATTGAAGCTACCTCATCGTGCACTAACTGACTTTGATTTGTGGAAATATGCCAAGACTCTAAAAATACAACATTTTCGTGGTGTTTTTATGCGTAATGAATTGCCAGTTAAAGGACCTTTTCAATATGAGTCAGCAATTATTAATTTGGATAATAAAGAAGGTCCCGGTACACACTGGGTTGCATATAAGAAATTAAAAAATGAAACAATGTACTTTGATAGTTATGGCAACCTTCCTCCTCCAACTGATCTCATCACATACCTAGGTGATGGTAGCTTCGTAAAATATAATCATGAAAGATATCAAAATTATGATACATTTATATGTGGACACTTGTGTTTAAAATTTTTATGTAAACAGCTTAATATTAAGAGTAATTTTAGGCTATATAAGAACATGTAAATTTTGTAAGCTTCAGTGTTAAAACTAACAGCATCATGAATGATTCGTTTACTTTAACGTTAACGGGAACAACTTCAGTTCTTGAAGCTGAATATTTCCCTCCAATAGAACTTAATCCAAATAAAAACTATGTACTTGGACTTGTTGAGCTATTGACTTTTAATTCAATTCCCAACATTGATGAAAGCAACAACAAATTTCATATAGGTTATAAGATAATTACTATACCAACAGGTAGTTATGAAATAAAAGATATTGAAGCATACATACAAATGTCCGTACCAGATGATTGTACAATAAATATTAAACCTAATAACAATACATTACGTAGTATGATTTTCTCAAATCATCAAATTAATTTTGCATATCCGAATTCTATCGGTACGCTTTTGGGATTTACTCCTCGAGAATTGGTTGGTAATGAGACACATACATCAGATTTACCTGTATCTATTTTAAAAGTTAATGCTCTACGTGTTGAATGCAATATTACATCTGGAGCATATATAAATAATCAAAAAGTGCATACAATTCACGAATTCTTTCCTAGTGTTCCACCAAGATATAAGATTGTGGAAGTGCCAACACATGTCATTTATCTTCCGATAGCTGTCAAGACAATACACAATATTCAACTCCGCATTGTTGATCAAGACGGTGATTTGATAAATTTTCGAGGAGAAACTATCACTATTCGCTTACATATAAAATCAATATAATGGGAATCATTTTTAATCAAAAAGTTGGAGGAAACTATAAAAGCTTGTCAACATGCAAGAGACAAACCAGTCTAAATTTATCTCGCAGGGTGTTAACACCTCAGAATCGCAGATTTCTGAAGCAAATAGGTCTAAAAGTTATACCTCAAGGAAAACGACAAAACAACTAATCTATATATTTTTTGGGTGTTGTTGTAATAAAAATGGAAGATCTTCTCAACATTGCAACTCCAGTAAACTTTGATGAGTCCATAGCTCATTATGAGATTCATGCTCATCAACCCTATGCTTCTTCATCCTATAACAATAGTGATGAAATTCGAATTGCTGTACAAAATCAAGATTTATGTATTCTACCAAACAAAAGTTCATTACACATATTTGGAAAGTTGACTCGAAATGATGGAGTTACTCTTACTGAAAATGTACATTTTAGCAGCAACGCTGTGTGTTATTTATTTGATGAAATTCGCTATGAATTGAATGGTATCGAGATTGTCAGATGTAAATATGTTGGACACACTACAATGATGAAAAATTATGTTTGTCTTAACCCCCCTCAGCTCAACTTTATGGAAAATGTTGGTTTTTCAAAAATATCAGATGATTCAAGAATTATAGTGGAAAATGGCAATCTCGATGTAACAATACCACTTGGAATGATTTTTGGCTTTGCCGAAGATTATAAAAAAATTGTTATAAACGCTAAACATGAACTTATCTTGACAAGATCACGAAATGACTTGAATGCTATAATTCAAACAGGACAAGCAGCAGCACCTGATGAAGAATTCAAAATTACAATCATCAAGATTGAATGGATGGTTCCATACGTTTTACCAGCAGACAATAATAAAATTAAATTATTAAAATTTATTGAAAAAGATCCACTGATTTCAATGGGTTTTCGATCTTGGGAAATGTATGAATATCCTTTGGTTCCAACAAGTTCAAAAGTCATGTGGCAAATTAAAACTTCAACACAATTAGAGAAGCCACGATATGTAATACTTGGATTTCAAACAGGAAGAAAAGATAAGCGTAAAAGTTATGCTTGTCATTTTGATCACTGCAATATTACAAATTTTAAACTCTTTTTGAATTCTCAGTATTATCCTTATGGCAATTTAAATATAAATTTTGATCAAAATCAATATTCACTACTCTATGAAATGTATGCTAATTTCCAAACTTCTTATTATGGAAAGGAATCCGTGCCTGTTTTAACAAAAAGTACTTTTAAAAATTTGGCCCCTCTAATTGTAATTGATTGTTCGAAACAAAATGAATTTCTCAAACAAGCGTCTGTTGACGTACGTCTGGAATTTGAATCAACCAATAATATGCCAGCTGAAACTACAGCCTATTGCATCATCATCCATGACCGCATTGTACAATATAAACCAATCAGCGGCGTTGTCAAGAAGTTGCTATAGAGGGGATAAAGAAATGGTGGGGGTTAAGAAATGGTGGGGATTAAGACTATAAATGCTGCTGCTCTCGAGCAGAAATTCATTTCTGTTTCAGCATTATATGTTTCAGGATGGAGTTCATCGTAGATGTCCAGGGTTTTAAAAGACCTTACAATGAATTTGTTTTCAAGGAGTTGGCCATAATTCCTATTCAGATTGAAACTCAACCACTTGTCTTCCTTTTTGAACCACCTTACCTTTGGAGTAGATTACCTGTACGATACAAGAATGAGAATCGCTGGCTGACTCGAAATTACCTTGGAATTGAATGGTCTGATGGAGAAATACCCTACGATGAACTGCAGCCAATTTTAAAAGAAAATTTACATAATGCAAAAACAATCTACGTTAAAGGACTAGAGAAGAAACAGTGGCTAGAAAAATATTTCTTAAATGTTGTAGATTTAGAAGATTTTGAGTGTCCATCGATTAAAAAGTTAAAATTTGAATCATCGATCGCCGCTTGCACACATCATTCTTTTGAAAACGCAAATTGTGCTGTAAATAATGTTGTAATCCTTCGAGATTGGTTTCTAAAACCTTCAAACCAATTTATAAGTGTTGTTACTCAAGGAATTGATGAAGTTGATACTACTTTAAAATCTTTTTATGAAAATTGTGAATCTACTTTGTAAATATTTAAGAGTTTGCAAAATAAAAATTATTAACTTGACTTTAAAATGTTTCTTGATTTCTAAAAACCTATCATATTTTAGATTTATTTATATATAAAAACTTAATTATATTTAAAAACTTAATTTTTAAAAACGCACTTAAATCTAATTCAGACTAGGAATAAAATAAATTAAGACAAATTTAGAGGTAAAATATTTTTTTATTGTAGACATTTTTCAAATATACATATATTTTTATTTTTATTTTAATAAGTTAAATTCGATAATATTGTAAGTTCCGCCAATATATTTCAATTGTAGCTGCTTAGACAATGCAGCATCCTGCATCATTTCCAGGGTGTTTGGATCTTCTTCAAAAAGTTTGGTGAATCTGGATGGCAGGTAGGTAACGAAATCAGCTTCTAATTCAGCAATTATCCTTGCCCCATATTTCGTCTGGACCTTCTTCATTTTTGTGATATAATAAAGACCATTTTTACTGAGTTCGGAAAGAGGCTTTACTGGAAGATACCCTTTAAAACGTCCAACTGCGTTAACTTTTTCGAGATCCATGGTAAAAAGCTATTGAATCTGAAAATAATTAAGACTCTAGTTCAAATTCTATTGAAAAACTTATAATATTAAATAATTAAACTAAAAGTAAAACGTTAGAATGAATGACATTTTGAAAACTAAAGCTATTAGAGAAAATTTAAAACCTAAAAATAAAATAAAGCTGATAAAGAAAATTTAAAAACTAAATATGAAAAATAAAGTTTTAAAACTAGAGCTGAAAAGAAAAAATACTTAGAAAATTAAAGCTGAACGAAAACTTATAAAACTGAAGCTGATAGAAAATTTATAAAAGTAAATCTTAAATGGAATAAAACTGAAAGCGAAAAACTTATAAAATAAAGATTGAAAATAAAACTTAAAACTAAAGCTGAAAAAAAAAACTTATTTAAATATATTTTTAGAATTATAATTACTGTTAGTTTGAAGACTTGTAAGAAAGAATGACTCTAGTGATTCTAGAGCTACTTTATATAACCCATATCCCCACTTTCATCAATCTCCCACTCTATAATGCGCACGCAGTTTATATCCCTACTTTCAATCAAACACATACACACACACACACACACATTTTAATGTAAGAAAATATTTAAAAGGAAATTAATTTTAAAGAAACACAGTTTTTAGATTTTTAAAAATTTATTTAAAAAATATAAAATATTTAAAATTCAAATATTTAAAATTCAAATATTTAATTTTGGGGAGGCATGTTTTCTGGAGGAGGAGTAGCGGGTCTCACCCAGTTAAAATCGAAAATCTCCATCATTAGCTCAATTGGAGGTAATTCTTCCAGTATCTCGGCCATCTAGAAAAATAAGTATGTTGTATTGTTTATTAAATTACTTTTAAAACATTTAAATTTGAAAAACTAACCTCTGCTGGGTCAATGTCCAATCTCAAACATTCATCATCATCATCAGAGAAACCTGTATCACTGATAATAATGAAGTCATCATCATCATAATCATCATCATCAGATTCCTCTGAACTGCTGATAATTACAGTATCGGCTTGACTATCACAGCTATTATTAATCATTTCATTATCATCACTATCGCCATCACTATCGCTATCATCATCATCATCAGTATCAAAAATTGCGATGACTGAATCATTGTCAGGAATAATTTTGTCCATTTTTTCTTTAATTTATTTCTAAGAAAACAAATATTACTTTAATATCTAGAAGTATTAAAAATATGTAATATATATATATATATATATATATAATTTCAAATTAGGGGAGAAGCATCTAATTCGGCGCATGGTCATTTAAAGAAAATAGAGTATTCTAAAAAGTAAAATTTAAGGTATTTACCTATTCCAAAACATATGATAAAAGTTGTGTATTTTAATGTATAATTTGATTTTATAAGAAAAAGTTAGTTTTACCATTTTTGGGTTATAAGCGATTGAAAAAAAAACGGTGAATTAATAATTTAAGAAAGCTTAAAATAAAATACTTATAAAATAGAATTATAAAATAGAAAGAAACTTAAATTTAAAAAAATGGTGAAAAAGAACCTGAAATTGTAAAAATTTAAAATAATTAAAAATCATGTAATTACTTAGAAAAAAGAATTTAGTTTTAAGAAAGTTATGAAAATAAATACTTATAAAATAGAATTAAAACATTAAAATAAAAGTTTGAAAGTAAAATAAGTGTTGAAAGCGATCCTGAAATAGTAAAAGAATCTTTAATAAAAGGAGATATTTACTTAGGACTTATCCATCTAAAGCTGAAAGAAAGAATGACTCTTGTGGATCGTGAACTCCAAAACGTAACTTATGATCCCCACCAAAAGCTACCCCCCCCCCACTTGCGAATCTTGATTCTTCCATGCGGTGATCTCCGGAACTATTTTTTTTACGCGGGGAGATTTAATTTTGCTTACTAATACAATATTCAATAATAAATGATATTTTGCACATAATTAATGTAAAATAAGTTTCATTTCATACCATTTGAAATAAAGTTAAGCATTAATTAATAGAATCTTAATTAAAATAAATTAAAAAGATAAAATTGTATATACTGAATATTGTTGTTTTATTATAATTTATAATTTTTTAGTATTAGAATTTAGTTGTTTTATGTTACGTTTAAGAAATTATTATGTATTATTATTTATAATTTTTTGTTTACTATTGAATAATTAAATTATTTATTTAACGATAATATTTAAATAATATTGATTTTACTATCAGTAAGGTTATGATAATAATTTTACAAATTCTTAAATTTAATAAACAATATTTTTTTCTTTCATATAAGTCGCATTTCAAAGAAAATAACCATAAATTATACTGTATGAGTAAAAAAAATCCATTTTCTAATATTTTCTGTTTTCTCTTTTATGTATGACGGGTTGTATTTGCAGGGTTTCCAATATATTTCAAATCTTGACAAATGACATCAGTCTTTACAAATGACATCAGTCTTTTTACTGATTACTCATTTAATGTATCTGGATTATATTCCTTTAAGCCTTTAACTGTTTAACATGAGTATAATTGAGTTAGCGTTTTTATTTCTCTTTTCTTAAAGTATTCTATTAAAAATTTCCTGATAAGTCTTAAAGCCAAATAGCTGTATTTTAAAAGAAACAGAAAATTTGTAGGTTATATTCAATTTTATAAAAATTAAACATTAATTATTATCTCTATAATTAAAAAGTGTCAAAAAACAAAACTAAAATTATTAGGGCTAAAATTATTACTCGTAAAGTATTTTGAGATAAAATCATAATGTAGGTATTAAAAATTTTAGTGAGTTCTTTAATGAAAACAATATTATGATTATTTAAATAATTAATACTGCTTAATAGATGCATTTAAGTTTTAATTAATTAAAACTTGAAATAAATTGAAATATCAGTTAATTGAGATAAAACATTTCTTTAAAGCGTTAAATATAAAAGCAAAAGTTTTATGCAAAAATAAATAATTTAAAAAACAATTTGAAGAACTTACAACATTTAGGAATTTGTCAATCTAATCTTTAGTTTCAGTAACAGTAACAGAATTTTAACTGTAATTATTTTACTTTAAAAAATCATAATTTTCATTGGCAATATCTCAAAATATGAAATAAAATCAATTTAGGTTCATTAATTATCATCAATGTTCTTTATTTTATTTAAAATTTAAAAAATTATCAATAATTAAAATTTTTTATTCAAAATAAATAAACTATAGTAATGGTTTTTTTTTTTGTTTTTTTTTTGTTTTGAATCATAAAATTATTTATTAAATTTTATTATAAATGAAAATTAAATCCAATAATTTCAAACCTTTAAATAAATAAACCGTAGTAATGTTTTTTTTTTTCTTTGAATCATAAAATATATTTATTAAATTTATTTTCATAGAGATACATGAATGGATAATACATTTTTTTATAAATTAATATCACATAACATAACACACTGATTGATATTAATTAACAATATAATTTAAATTGTCATAAAATGAAATTTAACTTTTAATTTGAGAGAAATAAACCAAATGGTTTAAAGAAGTTAAGATTAAATCTTAAAATCTTAAAATGAAAATAAGTGGAAATAAACAAGACAAAACTCTAAAAAGAAAAAAAATCTAAAAGCATTTATATCAAAAATTTTAAGAGATTAACATACTCTTTTTTAAAACTGAGCTTAAAATTACAAGAGAAAATGTTTAGAAATAATATTTAACTTTTAATTGACAAGAAATAAACCAAATGGTATAAAGACATTAAGATTAAATCTTAAAATGAAAATAAGTGGACATGAAGAAGACAAAACTCGTCAAAAAAAAAACAAAATTTAAAAGTATTTTTATCAAAAAAATTGTTAAGAGATTAACGCACTCTTTTTAAAACTTAGTTTGAGATGAAAATGTTCAGATCATTAATATAAAATTAATTTGTAAAAATTTATTAGAACCTTAATGATCTATTTTTCATTTTTTTTCTTTTTTGAGTTTTGCTTTTCATCGTTAGATTTGGTTCTTTTTGTGCCTGTTGGCACTTTTGAACGCCTTGTTATATTTTTTTTTTAACAAGGATCATCGTTTGAAACTAATATAGTCCTTGACGTTGTAGCTTGATCAACTGATGATGATGATGATGCTACTTTCGAGCATGATGAAGTAGTTGGCTTTTTTGAATCATTTAACATCTGTGATGGCTCTGAGACCTTTGACGAACTTGACGAACTTGACGAACTTGACGAACTTGATGAACTGGACGAACTTGACGATATATTGAAATTGACTGGAGTTTCTTCGACGTTAGAAGTTTGCTGAGTAGTTTCTTTTTCATTAGTTTTCAAAGGAATGTTTACATCATTCGAGTTGTCCGACCTTGAAATTCTCAACTCATTCGATTGGATTACCTATTTAATTAAAAAATTATATTAAAATTATATAAAAACTTTATTAAAATTATATTTATGTTATTTTAAAGTTATTCAAAATTATATAAGGGGTACAGTGACCGACACCTTTACAGTAAACGATACCCATTATTCAAATCATAATAAATATAAAACTATAGATTTTAAAAAATATATTTCCTAGTAAAATTTTATAGAATTAAATTTTAGCAACTTATCAAATTGATGTTTTAATTAATCAGTTTTTGTCCTGTTTAATATTTAAATTCTAAGAAATATAACCTCAAAATAATGCTTTTAGTTGTTAAATTTTCTAATATCGTTAAAATTACATTTTTAAAACAATTAATATACTATAATAAATTTAATATAAAAATTAAATAAGTTTAATATAAAAATTAAATAAGTTTAATATGAAACTTAAATAAGTTTAATATGAAAATTAAATAAGTTTAAATATGATATTAATGATGCGTTGTTTAATGCCCATTTTAAATAGTTATACACTAAAGACAGGGTGTCATTCTTTGTTTTAAACAAGACATTTTCAAATCAATTTTAAAAATTGAGCAAGTTTAATAATTATTTAAAAACAAATCTTTGAAAACTACTCTGTAATTATTAATTGTTTAAAAATGAATGCTGAAAGTGTCGGTTACCCGTTTTTCTAAATTAAAAATTAAAAATGAATGCTGAAATTGTCGGTTACCCGTTTTTCTAAATTAAAAATTAAATTAACTGAAAAAGACACTTACGTTTTCCTGAATCAGTGACGCTGATTGATTGGGTTTTACAAGATGTACAGGTTTTACTGTATTATATCCTGGATGATTTTCAACTGGAGGTTTAGGTATTTGATTTGAAAGTGGTGGTTCTGGCATTTGCTTTTGACGTGGTGTCTGTTGCATTTGATTTTGATTGGAAGACTGAGGTAAAACATTTTGAACCAGCTGCTGTTGAAATCGATTTCGACGTTGAGTGAAATTTTGAACTGACGCATGAGGTCTGAAATTTTGAACTGATGTATGAGGTGTGAAATTTTGAACTTGAGGCTGAGACGTGTAATTTTGAACTTGAGGCTGAGACGTGTAATTTTGAACTTGAGGTTAAAACATGTAATTTTGAACTTGAGGCGGAGGCGTGTAATTTTGAACTTGAGGTTGAGGCATGTAATTTTGAATTTGAGGTTGAGTTATGAAATTTTGCACTGGTGGATGAGGTGTATGATTTTGAACGGGTTGCATGTGATTATATGAATGAAAGTCTCCTCCTCCTCCTCTCTGCTGAAAGTTTCGTCCTGATGTGGTAGCAGATCTTTGATTAAATAGGGCATTCACCTTTAGAGAAATCAAAAATAATTTAGGTTATGTTTTAAAATTTAAACAGTAAGTGAAAATAACTTGCAAAGTAAGAGTTGTAATTATGTTTAAAACGCATTATGATAAAAAATATTTAAAAACATTAACTAAAACTTATAAAATACTTACGAATGGTAGAACACGTGCAATAAAATTGCAAAAGCAGCATCCATGGCAGTTCAGGAAATGATTTTCATTCCGATGTGGATTCTGAAAGATTAAAGCATTTAGCATTAAGCATTTCAATTTATTATTATTATAAATGTATACATAAACTAAAATATAACTAAAATATGTAATATATCCAAATATTCTTACCATTTTAATTGAAAATGTGAGAGAAACTGGAGGAGGACACGTTTTGTTCGTAACGGCAAAGCTCGCAGAATAGCCAATTTCAACTGACGCTATCAGTTGTGCCAACTTTAATTATTTCGTCAAAGTTGGTAACTATGTAAGTCAACGAAATTTTATGTAGAATACAAAATTAAATTATTTAGCAAATCAAATTTAAATAATCTTGTAAAGCAATCATATGTTTCTCTTTTTTAATATGATTATAGAAATTTATATATATTATCAAACAAAATAGTTCATGTAAAGTGTAAAAATCTAATATGAAAGATTATTGGAGGTTATTCAAACTTACCTAAAATCAACGACTTTGGTGTAAAAATTCAAAAAAATATTTACTCGAACTGACAAAAACAGTGTCGGTAACGCGGGAAATTTGAAACTCACACAATTGGGGAAATCCCCTTTCAAATGTCGGTAAATTTAAAATTTAAATAAATTCCCATTCAAATCACTGTCGGTAACGCGGGAAATTTAAAATCCCCACTACAAACAGCCAAAACACTGTTGGAAAATTTGAAATCCCCACTACAAACAGGGTTGGGAAACCCCCACAGAAACCGCCTTTTTCTTGAGCAAATAAAAAGTGGCGCCATCTAGCGGCAGCCATCGGAACTACTCGGTCGGTAAAACAGAACACCCTGCAGAAACACCACTTTCCACGGTCGGTAAAGTAGAAATCTGCATTACCGACGGTCGGTAACTGCGCCCGTATCCTCTTTGCTATACTACTGCGATCCTAAAAAATATTATCAGCCAAGTCTATTTTACTCTTAACATTACTCAGCACTCACGACATGGACGTGCAAAAAGCTAAACATTTAGTTCCTCTTTCTTTTACCTTTTATTTTTAATTTTTAGTTCTGGAAAGGAAGCACTGATTGGGAGTAATTAAGAATCGGCCATTTTGAATTAATAAAATCTTTGTGCTTATTCATAATCAGCGACACCTAAAACCTCTAGATAATAAGTCTCATGAAAATTAATCAATTTTATATAAATATAGTCAGCCATACAAGATCAATTATTTAAAATTTTTAAAAATTTAACTGCAATTCGTAACCAGTGACAACAAAAACTTTTAGACACAGAGTCTCACAAAAATCAGCGAACTTAAAAAAAATATCGTCCGCAAAGGTGAATCAGCAATTTAGAATTTTTAAAATCTGATGGCAAACACGTAATCATCGACCCCAAAATCTTCTAGATACCAAGTTTCACGAAAATAATCCAAATTTTAAAAAATATCGTCCGCCATATTAGACCCGTCATTTTGAATTTTTAAAATCGGATTGAAAATTCGTAATCAACGACCTCAAAAACTCTTAGAAGTGCACACTGGGCCAGAAGACCCGGTTTTCTGGCCAAAAGTCGACTTTTTTAACTTTATCTTTTTTTAAAGTAGTTTATGTTATTTTAAATAGTGATATTTTTGGCATCTATTTTGTAAATAATTCAGTAATTTGTAAAAATCTGATAGGTTAATGACTATGTAAAGTTTAAAAATATTAAAAAATTTCTCTTGCAGTTTTCGTTGAATTACTTTATATTTCAGAAAATGGAGTTAATATTTTTTAATCGTTACTTCATGACATCTAACCTTAGTCTCAAACTAAGAAAAAAACCAATAACTAATGAAATAAAGATTTATTTAAGATTAAAATTAAACCATTATTGTTTTAAAGAAATAGAAATGTTCTCTACTATCGCCACAAAACGAATCTTAAACACCTCACGATGAACCAAAGGGAGATTCCGCCGATGGCCAGGCCTCGATGAGAAAATGCAAACAAGCGACCTTCCAGAAGTTTTAAATCTGAACTTACCACTGGTTCGATGAACTCCGACTTCGGTCTCGTCGACGTGATCCTGGGATGGGACAAAGGAAACACTCGGAGGGTCTCTAAATAATTTCGCGAATTCACCAATTATCAATTTATTCCACTGCTTCACATTTACAGGGTTTTACAAAAAGTACACGTCGCACTGAAGAAAACACTTCCCTTCGTAAAATATTCAAAAACTGACTCGTATCCACTATGAGTTCTCAAAAGGATTGCAAGAACTTAATGCACACAAAACGCACGTGTTTCCTTTTTTACGCCCGGAACGATAATCTGCCTCGACCGGCTGATCGAGCCGGCTCGTAGATTAGAAAGAGGTGGGGGCTCCGACCCTCAAGTACTGGCCTCTCCCTCAGTATCACGGCCTGGGTCGAACCTCTCGCTCCAATTTCCCGCGAAATCCAACCTGAAAAAGAAAAAAGGGTTCTGCTTTGACGCGGGAAAAACGGAAAAACCGCGCAAACACCCCACTCGAAACGGTATTGGCTTATTTATTATCAACGAATTTATAATTCGAAAATATACGGGTACTGCGACGAAACGGAATTCAGGCGCAATTTAGGGCCGTAACACAAAACAAGGCACCCTTGCTGCTTCGACTTCTGAACAACATCAAATAATCTAAAATACTAATTAACAAACTTATTCTTTAAATCACCTCGTCCGTGACGAACTGCTTCGTCACACTAATTATTGGATATTATATTTTCACACAATTTTAACACTATAAAAGATAAAAATGAGCACAATTTGCGGAAAGGACAATATTTGATTCAAGGGTTCCCCAACTTTTTGAAAAGTTGTACATGTTTATGTATTCTTTGTTATACGTACTTTAAGCTAAATATGCTCATTTTTACTCGAATTCATAAATTTACTTTAAAAATATAAATAATGATGTTTATGATCGCCTCACAGCATGCCACACACCTGAGGTCGGGTGGCTAAGAAGTTTTTTATTTGTATTTTGTAAAAAATACTTAAATTCATCAAGATTTATTGTACTTAGTATAAATTCAATAAATTATATTAGATACTGAGTAAATTTAGTTACAACTATTAATTAAAAACTGTTTAAACAAATACTTTTTGTTATTTACCAACTTTTTACACAATGCACTTAGAAAGATGCAGTTTCCTCCTAATTTTGCAATTTATCGACGCGGTAATTACAGATAAAAATTAAACATGAAATTGTTATTTAAACAATTTCTAAACAAATTATTATTGTTATTTTCCAATACAATGCACCTAGAAAGATGTAGTTTTTTCCTTCTTTTGAAATTTATCGAATTACTGCGCATCGTCAAACTGCATTGTCTAAAAAGTAAGTAAATAATAATAATTCCTTTAAAAATTATTTAAATTATATTTTCATTTATAATCGTTATCGGTAATTATATAAAATTCGGTAAATTACAAAATTAGAAAAAAACTGTATTTTTTATATGTATTGTGTAAAAACTTAGTAAATAACAAGAATTATTTGTTTAAAAATTATTTAGATAATAATTTTATTGTTTATTTTCATGCATAATTATATAAAGTACTGTAAATTGCAAAATTGCGAAAAAAAACTGCATCTTTCTAGGCTAATTGTATAAAAAATTTGTAACTAAGAAAAAAATTTGTTTAAACAATTTTTAATATTAGTTGTTACCAGTTTAACTTAATTTTTTCTTTTATTTATTGATTAGTACTAACTAAAGCTAAAAAATAGAGAAGTTTTAAAATGGCTACTACTCTCTCTGTTCATTTGAAAAAGTTATAATTTGTCAATAATAAGTTGCTTAAACAAATGAAAAATTCAACGTAAAATTATTAAAATACAAAATCTGTTAAGGGGGTAGTCTGGTGTTCCGAGCCTGTTTTGCAAGCTTTTTTCAATATTCTTTTTTTTATTAGAAAATAATTTTTAATCAAATAAAATCTTTTAACATCTTTTTGTTCTTATTATGAATTATTAAAAACAATTGTATTCCACTATTTTTAAATTGATATTGATATATACTTATAATTAATGTTTATAATAACAAAAAATGATGTAGGGCGCTGGCGCAGGTGATATCATCCGTTGGCGTTATGTAAAACAAAAAACCAAATTAATTATTGTTCTGTATGTAAGTGGCTATCGCCCGAACTAGAACTATGCATTTTTATTAATAACTTTTTTTTATTTTTAACTTTTTATCAATAATAAACAGTTGATTTTTAAATTTTTTGATATAATAGTCTGCCATTTTGTTATTTATTAACAAAAATCTTTTACTCTAGTTCGGGCGATAGCCACTTACATACAGAACAATAATCAATTTGGTTTTTTTGTTTTAGATAACGCCAACGGATGATATCATCTGCGCCAGCGCCCTACTTCATTTTTTGTTATTATAAACATTAATTATAAGTATATATATCAATATCAATTCAAAAATAGTGGAATACATTTTTTTTAATAATTCATAATAAGAACAAAAAGATGTTAAAAGATTTTATTTGATTAAAACTTATTTTCTAATAAAAAAAAGGAATATTGAAATAAGCTTGCAAAACAGGCTCGGAACACCAGACTACCCCCTTAATACACAACAATATTACCCCTATCCTATACAGAGGATAGGGGGACTCACACAGAAAACTCCCCGAATGTGAGAGGATAGGGGAACTCACACAAAAACCTCCCTGAATGTAAGAGAATAGGGGGACTCAAACAGAAAACTCCCCGAAATTTAAAGGATAGGGAAACTCACACAAAAACCTCCCAGATAATTAAAAGAGGTGTAGACATATACTGCAACCTCCTCCTGGTATACCTTGGTAACTACTAAGATAGTAGGCTAACTGCAGGCAAACGAACCTTTCAGTTTTTAAAAATTCAACCACCTTATTTGATTCACCATTTTTTTTTTTTTTTTTTTGAGGGTTTAATGTGTAAATTTAAATTCAGAAACATCGAAAAAACCAATAAATAAAGTTTGGAAAAAATCCAAAAATTGTATTGAATTTTTGTCCGCCATATTGGACCATACATTTTTTTAATGAACATCCGACATCAGATTGGTAATCAGCGACCTCAAAAACCCCCGAGTAAAAAGTTTTAAGCAAATCTATAGTCTTTTCAGATTTCATGTCCGCCATATTGGATGGGCCATTTTGAATTTTGAAAATTCGACATCAGATTCGTAATCAGCGACCCCAAAAATCCCCGAGTAAAAAGTTTAAAGCGAATATAAACATTTTTTTAAATTTTGGACGCCATATTGGATCAACCATTTTGAATTTAAAAAATTCGACATCAGATTCGTAATCAACGACCCCAAAAACCCCCGAGTAAAAAGTTTTAAGCAAATATATAGTCTTTTTAGATTTCATGTCCGTCACATTGGATCCGCCATTTTAAATTTGGAAAATTCGACATCAGATTCGTAATCAGCGACCCCAAAAACCCCCGAGGGAAAAGTTTCAAGCAAATCTTTGCACTTTTTCGACTTTTGGCCAAAAATCGGGTTTCCTGGCCCAGTGTGAAGTGTCACGAAAATTAGCCTATTTTTAAAAAATATCGTCCGCCATATCGGATTCGCCATTTTTAATTTTTCAAATAATGCAAAAATTTATAGAAAAAAACTTGTATTATGTACTTAACAATAATAAAATACAAGAGCAATCGATCAGAACTAGAAAATTTGCAACTAAGTGAAAAAACGTGAAAACAGGCATACTTAAGGAGGTCATAGCTCGGTAACTAGTGGGCCGAATTTAATTTTCTGAACGGGAATTTAAAGCTAATATAGTCTATTACGACTTTTATTACATTATTTCTCCATCCGATTACGTAAAAAAAAGTTCGGCATTATTTTTTGAAAACAAGGTTTTTTCGGGCAAAAATAATGAAAAATTAGTAAACTTTGAAAGGGCATAACTCGGGAACTATTTGGCCAATTAAGTTCATTTTTTTTTTAAAAAACTCAACATTTTATATATTTTTTTCTTTTATGTAACATATTTTGCACTTAAAATGCACAGAAAACCGATAATTTCAGAAAACGCGATTCTTTGCACCTTTTTTGAAAAATTTACCTGGGTTCCCGGTCGCCACATCTGTCAAAAACTTAGGGTCTTTAATTGTATGCCAGAATAAAGGGTTTAAGATGGAAACATCGACCTTCCAAGTTATTATCGTCTAAAAGTACCTGTTGACTGGTCTATTGCTCAAACTCGTGTTTTTGAGCACTTATTTAAGCACTTATTTAAGCTTATCTCAACAAATGAATCCTATCTGACCATTCTTACTCCAGATTCAGATTTTGCGCGAAAAATTACATAGGAATACACTAGTGTAGTGTCTCGGCAATTACTCTTTTTTTGCGTAACTTTGTAATTTATTGTTCTGTACGCAAATTAAATGTCTATTATTTTCCTATGTAAGAAACGAGTATTTTTAAATACAAACAATAAACTACTTGCTAAGCCCATCATTGTTCGAGCGAACCCTTGCATAATGAGGTTTAATAGTTTTAGGAAAAGATACAAAATTTTCGAGATATAACGAATCGAGAGATAAATACATTCAGTGCTTTGTCCTATATAAGAAATCAGTTAGTTATAGATTTAGGTATACTGTTATGCTTTTCCGAAAGTAAGAGAGAACAAGTTATAGAATTTACCTGGGATAGATAGACAAGATTAGAATGAGAAACGCAAGGAGAGTTTACAGTTGTGGTTCTAAAAGCAAGAGAGAATGGGGTTACCTGTACTGGGAAAGATAAAGACAACAATAGATAGCTTGCTAAACGCAAGGAGAGTTTACAGTTGTGGTTCTAGAAGCAAGAGAGGAGAGAGAGAGAAGAGATTTTAAACGGTGTGAAATTTCTTAGGCACCCTTGTATGAAATTGTATGAACATTTTGTAATTAATTTTGAATTGTTTAAACAATTTTTTTCATATTTTCTATGTAAAATATATTAAAAGCTTACAACCTTTTAATTAGCAAAAGAAAAAAGAATGTGTTCAATGTAATTTAATTGATTTAATTCAATTGATTGTTTAAACAATTAATATGGTTTCAAATCAACTTTCGATGATGTGGTTTTTCGTCATTTGTATGGAAGAAACATAAAGAAGTTATTTATTTATAATTCGCAGTGTATATTCAAATGATTAAAAATTTTTAATTTGTTTAAACATTTTATGTTTCTTATGTTTTCAAAATTAAACACTTTTTTTAACAGCCATCGATTCTTTAGTAATAATTCATAGAAAATTTGCGCATTAAATATTTATTGTATTTGTTTAAAGAATCTAAATTGTTTAAAAAAATTTTTTTTTATTAAATACTATAATAATAAATGTAAGGGAGTGGGTCCCAAGATGGTCAGGGCCCCAAGATGGACATTTCGTATAAAATTTTTGTTTAAGGTGACAGCGCCTTATAGTCTAAGAGCTGGCTACATAAAAATGCATGTTATAAGACACATTAAATATTAATACATAGATGGGTTCCATTTGAGCCCACGAATACCGAATGCGAAGTCTGCCTGCGCGATTAGGACGATTAAGGCCGCGTACAGACGATCAAAAGTGATAAATTTGATAAGAAAAAAAATGATAAGCGACATTAATAAAAATTATATAAATGTAAAGTATTTGTTACTAGTAAACGTGTAATATGATTGGCAGACAATTTTCTGGACGACAAAGGGTTGGCAGACAGGGTCAAAGGTGCGTTATCTATAGTGAAAAAATGATGATAAGGGTCATTGCTAAAAATTATTGGTAATAGTTAATGAACTCTTATGGAAGCTATATGTCAATTGGCAGACAAAAATTCGGACGATAACATCGAGGCAGACAACAATAAAAAGCGCGATTTACATGCCATTTGGAGCTATTGGATTAAATTGTTCATTTTTAAGAAATGTGAAATTTTTTTGCACTACATTAATTTTTAAACATAATTTAATGTTTTCATAGACTTTAAAACGAATATAATTTATTTTAAAATAGATTTTTTATAAAAATAAAAATAATAAAGACTGAAAATGTCATTTTTTTATTAAGTTTTTGATTTTTTTGAAAAATAGATATTAGATTGAAACTTTTGAGAAAAATGTATCCCATTTTAAAAAAAGAAAGAGCAAAATCGGTCAGTTGGTTTAAAAGTAAGAGCAACTTTTCCGAATTTAAAAAGTTAAAATCAATTCTGACGCGAGCGACTGCTGTCGCGTGTCGCTGCATTCCCCCACTCCTTGTACCTAAGGAAGGTAAAATATCGCACACACTTTTACCTTCATTTTAAACAACTATAAAATGCAGTATTGATTTGGTAATTTTTTTGGTAATAGTGTAAACTTAAATCTTTCAATTGGTATACAATTTTTTTTTTAATATTAATAAATAAATTATAACGATTAAAAACAAAAATAAAAATTATCTCCCCCTTCACATTGGAATTAGGTGAATTTTTTTCCTTTCAAAATTTCAGAAAAATATTATTAATCGAATACATTTTATCCCGATATTATTAAACAAAAATTGGCTGAGGTACGCTTAATTGTTTATAGCTGAAAATATTACCTCTTTTCTCCCGCTATTTTTATGCAAGTAAACAAAAAAAATCAATTAGTGTATATATGTAAATAATAGATCTAATCTTCGCAAGTAAAATGAGATCTTGAAAAATGTGATCTTCAGTTTCTTGGATTTCTGATACACGAAAAGAAACATTGTTCTTACTTAACAAATAGATTTGTTTAAAAACTATTTATACAATTGGGGTCTAATTTAAGACACTCATTAAAGGTCTCAAAGGCAATACTTTCTGTAAGTTTAAGAGTGATTTCATTAAAATGAAACAAATTATTTAACAATTAAGAAATTGCAATTTTTAACTGTTTAAATTAATTTTCTCATAACCAAATAATTGAAAATTATCTTGCGACCTATCATTTTATAGGTCTTTTTAAGCATTATTTTATTCATTATCAGGATTTTTAAAAAAATCTGACAAGTGCAAGCTACACTCACACCCAAACCTACACGGAGAAAAAAATTAGCAGCAATAGCTAAGAGTTAGCTACCTTAGCTAACCTTAATTGATATTATATGGATAGCTAACTTTTAGCTGTGGTGTATCAGAAATCCAAGAAACTCAAGAAATCACATTTTTCAAGATCTCATTTTACTTGCGAAGATTAGATCTATTCTTTACATACATACACTAATTGATTTTTTTTGTTTACTTGCATAAAAATAGCGGGAGAAAAGAGGTAATATTTTCAGCTATAAACAATTAAGCGTACCTCAGCCAATTTTTGTTTAATAATATCGGGATAAAATGTATTCGATTAATAATATTTTTCTGAAATTTTGAAAGGAAAAAAATTCACCTAATTCCAATGTGAAGGGGGAGATAATTTTTATTTTTGTTTTTAATCGTTATAATTTATTTATTAATATTAAAAAAAAAATTGTATACCAATTGAAAGATTTAAGTTTACACTATTACCAAAAAAATTACCAAATCAATACTGCATTTTATAGTTGTTTAAAATGAAGGTAAAAGTGTGTGCGATATTTTACCTTCCTTAGGTACAAGGAGTGGGGGAATGCAGCGACACGCGACAGCAGTCGCTCGCGTCAGAATTGATTTTAACTTTTTAAATTCGGAAAAGTTGCTCTTACTTTTAAACCAACTGACCGATTTTGCTCTTTCTTTTTTTAAAATGGGATACATTTTTCTCAAAAGTTTCAATCTAATATCTATTTTTCAAAAAAATCAAAAACTTAATAAAAAAATGACATTTTCAGTCTTTATTATTTTTATTTTTATAAAAAATCTATTTTAAAATAAATTATATTCGTTTTAAAGTCTATGAAAACATTAAATTATGTTTAAAAATTAATGTAGTGCAAAAAAATTTCACATTTCTTAAAAATGAACAATTTAATCCAATAGCTCCAAATGGCATGTAAATCGCGCTTTTTATTGTTGTCTGCCTCGATGTTATCGTCCGAATTTTTGTCTGCCAATTGACATATAGCTTCCATAAGAGTTCATTAACTATTACCAATAATTTTTAGCAATGACCCTTATCATCATTTTTTCACTATAGATAACGCACCTTTGACCCTGTCTGCCAACCCTTTGTCGTCCAGAAAATTGTCTGCCAATCATATTACACGTTTACTAGTAACAAATACTTTACATTTATATAATTTTTATTAATGTCGCTTATCATTTTTTTTCTTATCAAATTTATCACTTTTGATCGTCTGTACGCGGCCTTAATCGTCCTAATCGCGCAGGCAGACTTCGCATTCGGTATTCGTGGGCTCAAATGGAACCCATCTATGTATTAATATTTAATGTGTCTTATAACATGCATTTTTATGTAGCCAGCTCTCCGTCTATTATGCTTTCTGTCATTTTTAGGGTTCCGTAGTAGTGATGCATTCAAGCGATAATAAACAAGAAAATTTCAAGATCGAGAATTTGTATCGTCTGTCAAGACAAAATAATGATCTTGTATTGTTTTAACCAAGATTCTTAAAAAAAATTCGTGTCAATATAATTTTGACGCAAAACATTTTTAAAGATTGTTATATTATACAAATTAGGTAGAACAATATCTTGTACAATTGATAAATTTAAAAAGATTTGGACTTTAATTAATTAAATTAATCAGTTAAATTGATAATACCTTTTCAATTTATTTATTTTTAATCAAATATTGATATATTATAACATAAAAATCTTCAATTTTAGCAATTGTACAAAATAACATTTTACTCAATTTGTACAATATAACAATCTTCAAAAACGTTTTGCTTTAAAATAGTGCTGGCTCAAAATTTTCTTTTGAGTGTAGATTTATTTTAGATTTATTTATTTAGCTTAGTTTTTAGATTTTATAAGGTAGCATATTTCCCTATGTAGCAAATAATTCCTAATATTTAAAGCTTTTAAATAAATTTTTATATTCTGCTTATATTTATTTTAAAATATTACAACACAACCTGAAATTTATAAGAAAATAAAAATTGTCATAACCCCACATGATAGTTAAATGATTTATAAACAATTAATTGACAAGTTGCTAGCTTGGTGGGTTATGTCAATCTTTATTTTCTTAATACCAATTATTGGAAAGAAATTTTATATCAAAAATGAACTCTTTTTTGAAATTAATTATTTTCTTTTATATCAAATTTTCCCAAGTTGAGATGCTTTTCCTAAAATACAATCCAAATTGTAACGATCGATTGAAAATCTTTTTATTAAAATTTGTTATATATTTTCTTTCAGTAAATTTGTATTTTAAAGATTAATCAACATCAACTAACTTTATTTTTCAACATCCTTATTTAAATATAAATACTACTCTTAACAGTAAAAATTAAGCTAAAATAATTTTTTTTTTAATAAAAAAATCGTTTACAAATATTTTTAAACTACTATTTTGTTAAAATAATTAAAAATTGATGGAAACAGAAACAATAACGACTTTAGATGCACTTATTGTATCTATTACATTTATTAAAAAATTTTTATTATCTGAATCAAGATTAGTCAAGTCTTGAACAATTGAATATTCAATAATCTTGTGTTAATAAACTTCTCGATATTTCGAGATATCTGAAACAAATTCAAGATAATCTTGTCTTGAAGTGCATCACTATTCCGTACACCTTCGGTGTTCGGCGGAACCCTTATAGCGAGACTCGTGCGTCCGTAGCCAAAAACCATTCCCCCCCCCCCCCTTAACTTCTACACTATTTGACATAGAGGGCAGAAATTTGGTACACTTATGTATTTTCACGTTTAGATTGCACGAAAAATATAGAGAACATGATTCAAGGTGATGTTCATAGCGTTGTCAAGGAAATAACAACTTTTTTTAGCAAAAATGCATTAAAATGGACCATTCTCCCCCCCCCCCCTCTTAACTTCTAAACTATTTGACCTAGAGGTCTGAAATTTGGTTCACATATGTATTTTCACGTGTAGATTACACGAAAAATATAGAGAACATGATCTGAATTGATGGCCATAGCGTTGTCAAGGAGAAACTGCAAATTTCCGAAAAAAGAGTTTTTTTTTCTCTAACTTTGCCATTATTTGAGTTAGAGGGCTAAAATTTGGTACACTCGTGTATTTTTGCATGCAGATTATGGAAAAATTATGTTTGGAAATAAAATTGAAAATTATGAGGTCACAAAAAAAAATTCAAAATATCACCAAAAAGAGGTTTAGACCCCTATGCTAGAGTTCACTCTAATTGTCCTATAGTACCCATCAAACCAATAAAATTTTTATTTGTATACTCAGAATTTAAAAAAACGATATAAAACGCAATTGAAAATTGTTATCACTTTTTTTTCTCAAAATAATTGAAAAATTATGAAAAAAAAAATGTAATCTTATACAAGGCTTGATCAAGGCTGCCACAGGACCTATAATCAAGACTGTTATAAGCCCTGAAACCCTATAAAAATTTCAGGGCCTCCCCCTAAAAAAAATTCTTGATTTTTATGTTATTTCATGTACTTGAAGGTAGAAGTATTTTCATAATTTGTACGTTCTAATTAATTTTCATAATCTGTACATAAAAATATACAAATGTATCAAATTTTATCCCTCTAGCTCAAATAGTTTCAAAGTTATGAGGAAAAAACTTTTTTTTCGAAAATTTGCAGTTTTTCTTTTTTTGACAACGTTTTGACTGTCAATCTAGATAATGTTCCCTATAATTTTCCTGTAATCTACACGTGAAAATACATATGTCTCAAATTAGATCTCTCTGTTTGTTAATAAGGTATATTTTTGTTTCGTAAATGTACGGAACCCTAGATTTTGGTACGGGTGTAACTTGTACTTGCCCGATTTTTGTTGTTTGTAAAGACGAAGATTTTGATGCACATTTAAAGAGAAAAACCAGTTGGTTTTTCTTTTACACATACCATGTAATTTTATGTCTAAAAAAAGTTTTGTAACAGTTTTTTCTCAAGTTGGTAAAGTTATTTAAATTTAGAATGAGTACTTAACTTTTTAATATTCTTTATTTATCGTATAACAATATCCTAAAATGATTTTACTAATTCAGTGTTCGTATATATATTTTTATTGGGGATTAAAAAATGGTGTCAAGTACCCTAAGATGAACAGGCCTCAAATCTCAATGTATTTATTTGCATATTTTTGATTTTACACTTTTTTCAATAATTTTTTGGGCCAATTAATTAAAATTTTTTATTTTCCACTATAAAATGTGATGTTATCGTCAGAGAAAATGATATAACGATATTCTTCGATATTTTATGACTTTTTACTGTTAAGTTATTAAATTGAAGTTTTTAGAAATGTTATTTCTTGATAAATTCCGTAAAATGATTAAAAATTAGTTTAAGAATTGTTACACGATGTTCATTTTTTATTTACTGCCTACAATTTTCAGAGACTTTAGAGGTGTCCATCTTGGGGCCACTTTTTTTTAGACCAAATATTTTAACAATTAGAAAAAAGGCTTTAAAAAAGGTTTATGTTCAAAATAAAATTTTATCCCTGTAGCCATAAGTTACCTTATAAATTGTACTTTCATCCGGTATAAAACATTTTAATATATTTTATTTTGTTTGGATTCTACAGCAATAAATCGAAAGTGTGTGCAACTTGGGGCCTCTTAGAAGAATTACTCTTTTGACTTTCTTCATTAAAAAAATATCACGAATTTTTCCGTATGCAATTTTCAAGATCTTTTGATTGTTTAAACAATTTATATTTGTGGAAACAATTTAATTTTCACATATTAGACGTTTACTCATTTTTATTTCAATAACTCATAAAGGAAGATTATGAATCTTTTTTAGGGTTCCGTACCGTAAAACGGAACCCTATTAAAATCACTATGTGTGTCCGTTTTCGCACCCCCTCTAAATTCTAAACTATATGAGCTAGAGTCTTCAAATTTGGTACACATATGTAATTTGACCTTGGATTCACGAAAATGATATGGGAAACGCGATTCGAGCTCATGAACATGCCGAATTGGAGATTTGATTATTGGAAAATTGACAAATTAGAAAATTGGAATAGTATTTATTAGAAAATTGAAAAATTTTAAATTTGTGAATTGGAAAATTAACAAAATAGAAAAATTCGTAAACTGGTAAATAGAAAAATTGGAGATTTTTTTATTAGGAAAATGTCAAATTAAGGAAATTGGTAAAATATAAAATTGGACAATTAAAAAATTAAAAAACAAGAAGAGCATAATTTTGCTTGCGTAGCGTGCTTTGGAAGTTCTAGTATTGAAAGTGAAAGTTATTGAAATGTTATTAAAAAATATTGAGCGGAAATATGTATAACGTCAAAATGAATAGTGCCTATTAATTGTGTATTATTTATTAAGTGTTTTAACAGAAATATGTTTAATGTGAAAATGTATAGTGTCTATTAATGTGTTTTGTTTATTAAGAGTTTATTTAGTAAATAAATAAGAATTCAATAAGTGAGTGTTCAATAATAAATAATACATAATAATAATGATAGTGTTGAGGTAAAGAGATGAGATAAACATAAGACAAATGAGACAATAAGAGACATGAAGTAAAGATATGAGACAATAACATGAGACAATAAGATGAGATAAACAGATGAGACAATGAGAGAGATAAGGTAAAGAGATGAGACAATGAGATGAGATACAGAAACAAAAAAACATTAAGAGTTGAAATAAAGAGATACTTTGATGACATAGGATAAAGAGGTGAATTAATTTAAATTATTATTGATACATATATGTGGAGTTAGATCGTGAGACGTAGAGAAAGAGATACATTTTTTGTTAATATTGTTTTTAAAAAATGAATTCTTAGTTAAAGAGGAGATATTTTAGTTTAATTGATAAAGATTGGGATATTATTCATAATGGGGATATGCTAAATTACAATCACATATGGCTGATTCTCGCGTAACTGTCTGATTTCAAGATAAGTTTTGATAGAAAAAAAAGAAAAAAATGTTAATGTTTCTCTACACTTATTTTTATTATTAGGGTATAGTATAACTAGATTTTAAACGGTTTTACAAGAACTATATTTATACGGAAATAATAGCAAATTTTTTAAAATTGGCTGCCATGTGGAGCTGAACCATCCTCTTATTCCAAATATTTTGTACAAAATAAAAATTTCTTCTTGATATTTTTCTATAAAGAAAATAGATAATAAATTAATAAACTATTTAATATTATAACAGTATTTTAGATATTAGTTAATATATATAACATTTTATAAAACAACAGCAAATGCAATATTTACTAATGAATATTTCTGACGTATATTTCGTTTCATTTTTTGGGCAATCTGAAATCGAGATCGAGCAGAGTAATCCTGCATAGTTAAACTACCTAGTAGAATAATACTTTAAAATAACCGCCTCAGATAAAGGAGTTTCTCTGCATGAAGCACACTGAACACTTCATATAGACCGTGGAGCTGAAATTATACGTGATACTATGGAGCTCAAATTTGACATTTACTCTAACCTCACTTCCGCAATAGTGCAAAATAAATCTATTCCTTCTGTAGATCTCTTGTTTTACATAAAAACTTCAAGAAAATGGTAACAATACTATCAAATAGTTGTTACAGTAATATAATAATAATGGCTTGGAACTGAACGCTTTTTTTGTACACATGCGATTTTCACAAAAATAATTTTTTTAAGTAAAAATTTTCCTTGTTTAAAACTTTTTCTAAATGTTATTTAGTGCTAATGGATCAAACTTGAGAATAAAATTATTAGAAGGCGTAATAACTAAATACATGACACCTAAATTATAAGTCTATAGATTACGTTCAAAAACTGGAAAAATTGAGGGGCAAACTATTTTTACAGTTTGTGAGTATAAAAAAGGTATTGTGAAGTGCAATATAAACATAAATTGTTCATAAACATAGACACTTTATGCTTGAAAAAAGGCTGAGTTATAATTATGATATTTTCACCAAAAATTATTAAATTAAAGTTAACATTATTGTGATGTGAAATTTTTACATAAACTACAAACTCAAAATTACTTAACCTAAAATTCCATTAACATCGGCTCCACATTGGTCGCCATTTTGTAATGTGAAATTACTTCAGAATTATAATCTCAAAATTGACAAAAAGAATTTTATATCTTAGATTCATAAATCTCGATAATTGATCAAATCAAAAAAAGCTAAAAATTAGGATCTAAATGTTTAAGACTTCTATTTCACACACACAAGTGGACAGGTTTGATTCTATAACATCATAATTTAACCGGAGGGCGCCAATCCTTTCTTGGGATACACATCAAATAAACAAAACGAAATCTACATTCAATACTTCTGAAATAAATTTTAAATAGTTAAATTACCTCGGCCTCAAAATAAATTTAACTTTAACAAATAGAATTCGGAGTCTCCTTGAATTTCCTAAACAAAAGTTAATTCTCAAAATAACAGCTTCCAAAAGCCAAAAGCGGAATCGTACATCCAAAACGAACGGTATCAATTTAACAAAAAGCCTCAAATTACCAATAATGACGTGACCCAGTTAGACGTAAACAGCAGCCAAATTCCAAGAAAGTCCTCGAACTCTTCTCACACAATAGATCTTAATTATAATTTAAAATTTCTTCAGATCTCAATAATTTACAAACATTTAAACTTAACCTTAAAATTTAATCTATTCTCAAAAATAAATTCTTAATCAGAATCTCAAATTGCTCAAATGGCACAAAATAATAAATTCTCAAAATTAGCTTCAAAAATATTTAAATTCTAAAAATCCAAAAAATATCATTAAATCTTCAAAAACTCTAATCTTAATTATTCAGAGAAATCAAACCTTCCAAAACCGGAAGCTCAGTACGGGTTTGGTGAAGAGAGGGGGTGGTTCGGATACATAGAAAGACATTTCACAAAAAAATTATAAGCACACAAATTTAGCATCATGAACAAAATCAAGTTTATTTTAACAAAATTATAAATAAACTCATTAGGGGTTGACAATTTAAATGAGGGGAAAGAAGGCTACTCTTAACAATTTCGCATAATCATTCAATTGAGAAAACATTGACCAAATCTAAAATTATCGAGTATATTATACTCTTTCAAATCTACTCTACTAGTCAAACAATGTTCAGTTACACTCAAAATCACTATAATTTAATTTAATTACTGTTAAACATGATAGTCCTTCGGGGTTTTCACTTCTTTTACACAAAAATTAACAGTCCAAAATAACAAAATATAATGAATGACATTTTCCGATATCTAAATAAAGATAAATTATTTCAATTTTAACGTCACCATGAGGTCGACGGTGCTCATAATTAAATTATTGCTTTTCAGCAAAAATCAAAATTAATTCTAAAATTAAAATAAAACGGAATTCCTAACCTTTAAATATTTTACGTCGCCATGTGGTCGACGGCTCTCATAATTAAATTATTGCTTTTCAGCAAAAATTAAAATTAATTCTAAAATTAAAATAAAACAATAATTTCTATATTTCAAATATTTTACGTCGCCATGTGGTCGACGGCTCTCACCATGCTCAAAAACTAACTTAAAAGGGGAAGGATACTCACGAAATTTAACATAACGCAAAACTAGTATTTGTTACAATCAAAACAAAAATTTTACTAAGCAGACTTCGGGGTTTCACTAAGAGACTCAATAGTGTCCAGATCAATTTGAATTTTTAACAATATTAAACTAATAAGAACAAAATCTTTTCTCAATTTTTCCAGCGTGGCTTGTCATGTCTATAACATCTGAATTTACCATTATTTATAACCACTAAGGGAGGGACACACTAATAAAATTTTCTTTATTTCATTACTATGAATTTTCTTTTATACAAATTAATCTATGTTTCAACTTCACTCACGTAATTTTTAAAGGGGAAAGAAAAGCCATGTTGGAAATTTGAGAAGACGCGTGATTTTTCTACTCTCAATTCATACACTTTTATACACAAATTTCGAAGAATTGTCCATTTTAAAACTCAACAGTTAAGGTCCTACCTTATTTCCACAAAATTAAAAGATGAAAGTCTCGGCCACACCGCACAATCTTTATATAGTTCACTCTAATTAATAACAAAAAAACAACAACTGAAGCCACCAGCGATCCCAGGAAAAAGAGATCGAATTCGCAATTTCTCGTCTATTTACAGTATTGGTTCTTCTTCTCCGTCTTATTCCTCTGTTCTCTTTCCTTCCAGTCCAATGCCGTCGTTCCAGCTTTCCAACTACTGCTTCTGCCTGAAGATCAGGGACGTGTGTAGTAAATTTGATAAGGGCGACTCCGAATTTGTAAATTTAAATTACAGGCACTTCAAAAGTTGAATAACGCCTTTTCCCCCCTGTTGACAGCTACTAGAAGATCATATTCCACCAAACCAGCAATTGAGGCGATACTAATCTGGGATATGATAACAATCTGCATTCTGGACAGGGCCTTCGGCTTAGGGTCCCGGTCAGCTGACCGGAAATGACGAGATTCCAATATCTCTAAAAATTCCTCAGATAGACACAGAAAACCTCCTCTGGAGTAATAACGATGACGTTGAGTTTTTCTCTACGTCGATCCTGGCCAGGATTATATTTCCAGAGTTTTCAGCTATCCTTCTAACTTCGAGGTCGGTAGTCGGTTCCTGGGCGGGAAGTTCAAATTTTGATCAAAAACACCTGATTTAATCTTCTTACATTGGCTACACTGGGCGAACGACAAGGAACTGGATTTCCACAAAAGACGACGAGCGTTGATTGGTCGGTGTCCGGAATCCATAAGTAGTCCTCAAAATGGCCGTCAATCGGTGACAGGTCGTAAACAAACAAAAAAAGAAAAAGTTCTTAATTCTAAATTAACAATAAAATTATCCTTCGTGAGTTTTTGAGCATGGTGTCCTCGGATCGCCGGTTATTTTCAATATTTGTTTCGGTATTTCAAACTTTCGGAAATAACAATTCTTTAATGTCTAATTTTACGAGACTTGTAAATGGCAAAATTTTGCCATGTTACCTTATAAAAAAGGGACATGCCACGGAGCTGAATTTTGAGCAGTTATAGTGCAATATAATAGAGGTTATAATTTATATATATCTGTATATTTTGTTTTCAGTTACTTTCGTATATACCTTTAAAATTCACTAGTACACTTTAGAATATTTTTTTAATTTAGGTCTATTTTTTCAACACCGCCAAGTAGATGTTAGATGAAATAAAGACAATTAATAAGAATAAATCACATATTCAAATATTGTTTAGTGGGAATCAACTTTTGAGTCACTGGATTTGTACTTACTACTCTGAGAAAAATAAGTAAGCTACTGTATGGATAGCTGATTTTTAGCCATGATAGCTAAGAATTAGCTGTTACAGCGAGCAAAATTAGCTATAAAAGCTAATTCTTAGCTGTGTTAGCTAATAAAAATAGGTATCCAAAAAATAGCAATTAATTTTAGCTAAGGTAGCTAACTCTGAGCTAAGGTAGCTAACATTTAACTAAGGTATCAAACTCTTAGCTAAGGTAGCTAACTCTTAGCTAAGGCAGCTAATCTTTTTTCTCCCTGTATGATGGAAAGAACCTTTTTGTTTAAGATAGTCTTAATGAAGGTTGTTTAAATGAAGATCAAAGGGAATATTTATGCAGGTTATATTCATTTAAACCTAATGTAGTTTTTTTAAAGAGTACAACAACAACCAAATTTTTTGATTGTGGTGTATACACGATTGCGTTTGCAGTTTCTTTATATTTTAATGATAAACTTGAAAATGTTGTATATAATCATGCACTAATGAGAACTCATTTGTATATGATGTTTAAAAAAAATGTGTTATCGCCTTTTACGATAACATAGGTCGACAAATAATGACTTTTTTCTGATTCAAGGATCAGACCATGATATCCTTATAGATTTTCATCGCTGAACACGAATCTGACCTCGAAAAGTGCCCATCACGCAGAGATTCTGATAAAAATGGACTCAAAGTCTAAAAAAAACCCTGTTTTAGCCCTACTTCGATCACATCTAGAAAGTGATTCTAAAGTGCTAGAAGTCTCTACTTAGGCTTAAATTAAAGCTTAAACCTTCATTTAACAGAATGAAATTGAATAAACGCTAAATCAATTCCAAATTTTTATGTAGCACTACTTTTTCATGTGCGCGCGCACTCTACTTGCACCTATAGAGCGGTATACAGAGGCCCACTTATTATTAATTTTTATTTATGGAATTTACTGTTTTTAAGGTCGCTGCATACAAATATGGTGTTAAAATTAGAGAATTAAAAATGGCCGAACCAAAATGGCGGACATACAATTTTGAAAATTTATGGATTATATTGAAACTTGGTATTTAGAGATTTTTGAGGTCCCTGATTTTTTAGGTTCCCCATTTAGGATCAGCCAGTTTTAATTCTCTAATTTTAACATCATATTTGTATTCAGCGATCTTAAAAACAGTAAATTCCATATATAAAAATTAATAATAAGTGGGCCTCTGTATACCGCTCTATAGGTGCAACTAGAGTGCGCGCGCACATGAAAAAGTAGTGCTACATAAAAATTTGGAATTGATTCAGCGTTAATTCAATTTTATTCTGTTAAATGAAGGTTTAAGCTTTAATTTAAGCCTAAGTAGAGACTTCTAGCACGTCAGAATCACTTTTTAGATGTGATCGAAGTAGGGCTAAAACAGGGTTTTTTGAGACTGAGTCCATTTTTCTCAAAATCTCTGCGTGATGGGTTCTTTTCGAGGTCAGATTCGTGTTCAGCGATGAAAAATCTATAAGAATATCATGGTCTGATTTTGGAATCATTTTCGGTGTCGACCAGTGTAATTTTACAATATTGTAAAAAACTTGGAATTGGCAATATCAAAGAAATAAAAAACAATAATTAACATGTGAGGAATGTAAAAGATGCGACACAGAAGAGAAAATTAGATTATCAAACTAATTAAGGCTTTACAGAAATAAATGGAGATAGTAGTAGTACTTCATTACATACAAAAATAGGACAGAGAAAAGTTGTTAATATTTCTGACCAAGAAACTAAAAAAACAGTACTAAATATAAAACAATGTATTTTAAAAAACCTAAGTTAAAAGAAGAGATAATAGATGGGAAAGAGAGACAAATAGCAAATATGAAAAGTGTAAATAGAGACAGAAATTAACATTTTTGTAAGAAAAAACATTTGGAATATGCGTCAAATTCTATTAAAGTAGTAAAAGATGGTAATAATTATAAAATATTAGAAACCATAGTGAGTAAGAAGATATTTTTTAGCAATTCTAATGATCAGAAAAAATATCGTAAGGATTTATTTATTCATTTATTTAAGAAATAAACGGATGATAATACCCTTATAACAAAAGTAATACAATATATAATAAGTACAATTATGCCATGCTGCATCCAAATAACAAAATATAATTCACATTTTACGTATTTCAATCGTATAATAATTTTCGTAGAGCAACAATAAAAACAGTTAGATTTTCATCAAAAAAATTTTAGGACTTGGTTAGTGGACGTGTGAAAGAGTGAGAGTGGGAGAGTGGAGTTTAATAGAAACCTGGCTAGAAGAAAAAGACACTATATTGTGTATAGTATATTCAAATATAGTATATTGACAGTGTATTGAAAAAAAAATCTTTCTAATGATTTTAATTGGGAATTTATACCAGCCAAAAAAGATGAAAAGAAAGGAAGGGCGAAGGGTGGGTTCGTAATAGGTGTTAAAAAAGATTGGTGTTCAGGAGTATACAAAATGTCCACACAAATGGAAGAAGGTATTTTAGAAACTAAAATAACCAATAAAGAAGGGAGTACGGTTATATGGACAATTTATAATACAGATAATACGGATAAAAATATTAAAAGGCTGGAGGAACTAGAACTTTTTGAAGAAAGATTAATTATTGGGGGGGGGGGGGGGGTATTTTAATTTCAGAGCAGGACAACTAGGAAAATTTGCAGTACTTAATTAGGATGGTGAAGATGAACAAAGGAATAGTAAAGATTCTAAAATAAACAACGGCGGGGAGAAATTGGTAAACTTAGTACAACAAAAAGGATGAACTATTTTAAATGGAATAGCTAAAGGAGATGAAAAGGGAGAATTTACTTTTACGGGATCTAGAGGGATTTAGTACAACAAAAAGGATGGACTATTTCAAATGGAATAGCTAAAGGAGATGAAAAGGGAGAATTTACTTTTACGGGATCTAGAGGGAATTCTGTAATTGATTATACAATAGTGAACGAAAAGTGCTGGAAGGATGTCGAAAAGTTTAAAATTGAGGAGAGAGTGAAGTCAGATCATATGATGGTGGAGAAGATGCAGTTAGGTGAAAAGGATAGGTACTGTGAGGGCAAACGAATATTCCCTAAATTCCAAATGACATAATTCTCAATGGATATAATTCCAAATGACATCATTCCCAATCGACATAATTCCCAAATGACATAATTCCCAATGGACATACTTCCCAAATGACATAATTCCCAATGTACATAATTTCCAAATGACATAATTGTCAATGTACATAATTCCCAATGTACATATATCCCAAATGACATAAATTCCCAATGTACATAATTCCGAAATGACATAATTCCCAATGTACATAATTCTCAATGGACATAATACCCAAATGAAATAGTTCCCAATCGACATAATTACCAATGTACATAATTCCCAATGTAGGGCGCTGTCGGTAGTGGCGGGACGGCGGGTATAGCGGGCAGTGCCATATTTTTGGCTGCTGAATTCATAATGGTGCCTTTTATGGTGTAAAAGTAGTGTTTTATTGCGCTTAACATTTTCTATATGATTCGCACGTTTTTGACGTACGATGGATCACTATATTGATAATAATAGTTTGAAGGTAATTTTAAAGTATTATTCCCTTGACGCAAAAGTAATTAAATAACACAAATTTTTGGAATTCTGTTAACAATTAGTGCTTTGATTTATTAGTATTTGAATTTTCTTCAAAATTTTCAAAACACTGTGCCTGATTGTGCGATGGACACGAATGTAAAATCATCATTATCGTGATGTCTTGTTTCGGCAGTGGCGGGACACTCTATATCGGCAGTGTAAGGACACTGATTCAGAGTATTCAAAGACCTGGAAAATCTCTGAAATTTCATTTTAAAATAGTACTAGATAACCTATCAGACTGTATTTCTTATGTCTGATAAAATAGTGCATTTCATAACGGGCTTGGTAGTTTTTTATGTATATCTTAGAAGAAAATTTTATTGTACTTTTATGAATTAATTAAGCAACATATGAATTAAAAGCATAAATTACATTGTTTCCTTTATTTTTGTAAAGTTTAGACCATAAAAATTGTGAATTAAGATAGTTTGCCGCCACTCCCGACATTTTTTTTGTCGGTAGTCGCAGGACATTTTCGTAAATCGGTGATAACTTTTTTCATTGAAGACCTATTCTATAAAATATGAAGTAAATTTAAAGTGGATAGTTCCACCTGTCCACCGGAATAGATACAGACTTGATATTTTTGAAAATATGAGTGTTACAATAAAAAAACGAAGTGTGCCCCGCCACCACCGACTATCCCCTACATATTTCCCAAATCACATAATTTCCAAATAACATAATTTCCAATCTACATAATTCTAAATGGACATAATACCCAAATAACATAGTTCCCAATGGACATTATTACAAATGTACATAATTCTTAATATACATAATTTCCCAATGACATAATTCCCAAATGACATATTTTCCAAATGACATAATTCCCAAATGACATATTTTCTAAATGACATAATTTCCAATGGACCTTTTTCCCAAATGACATAATTCTCAATAGCCATAACTCCAAATGACATAATTCCCAATGAACATAATTCCAAATGGGCATAATTCCCAATGGACATAATTCCCAATGTACATAATTCCCAAATGACAATATTCCCAATGTACATAATTCTCAATGGACATAATAACCAAATGACCTAGTTCCAAATGTACATAATTTTCAAATGACATAATTGTCAATGCACATAATTCCCTATGGACATAATTCCCAATGTACATAATTCTCAAATGACATAATTCCAATTTACATAATTCCCAAATGACATAATTCCCAATGGACATAATTCCCAAATGACATAATTCCCAATGTACATAATTCCCAAATGACATAATTCACAATGCACATAATTCCCATATGACATAATTTCAGATGGATATAATTCCCAAAAGACATAATTCTTAATGGACATAATTCCCAAATGACATAATTCTCAATGGAGATGATTTCAAATGACAAAATTCCCAATGGACATAATTCCCAATGGACATAATTCTCAATGTACATAATTCCCAAATGACATAATTCCCAATGGACAGAGTTACCAATGTACATAAATCTTAAATGACATAATTCCGAATGTACATAATTCCCATATGACATAATTCTTAATAGAGATAATTCCAAATAACATAATTTCCAATGGACATAATTCCAAATGTACATAATTCCTACATGATATAATTCCCAATGTACGTAATTCTTAAACGACAATATTCCCAATGTACACAGTTTCCAAATGAAATAATTCCCAATTTACATAATTCCTAAATGACAGAATTCCCAATGTACATAATTCCAAATGGACATAATTCTCAATGCAAATTATTCCCAAATGACATAATTCCCAATGTAAATAATTCCTAATAGGCATAATACCAAAATGACATAATTCGCAATGTACATAATTTCCAAATGACATAATTTCCAATGGACATATTTCCCAATGTACATAATTTCCAAATGACATAATTCCCAAGTGACGTAAAAATTTTATTTAGGTAAAAAAAATTTTCTCTTAAGAAGGAAAAACTTTCTTGGAAATAGGGAAAATTTTTATGACCTTTGGGAATTATGTTACTTGAGAAGTATGTCCATTGGGAATTATGTCATTTGGGTATTATGTCTAATGGGAATTATGTCATTTGGGAATTATGTTATTTAAGAATTATGTACATTGGGAGTTATGACATTTGGGTATTATGTCTATTGGGAATTATGTACATTGGGATTTATGTCCATTGGGAATGCCAGTGCTATCAATAACCAAATGACATAGTTCCAAATGTACATAATTCCCAAATGACATAATACTCAATGCACAAAATTTCAAATGACATATTTCGAAATGGACATAATTCCAAATAGACATAATTCCCAATGTACATAATTTCCAAATGACATCATTCCCAATGTAAATAATTCCCCATAGGCATAATACCCAAATGACATAATTCGCAATGTACATAATTCCCAAATGACATAATTTCCAATGGACATAGTTCCCAATGAAATAATTTCCAAATGACATAATTGTCAATGCACATAATTCCCTATAGACATAATTCCCAATGTACATAATTCTCAAATGTCTGGAGATGACCTGGACATCGGTCATTTGACATCGGACAAGTGGAGAACTTCGGATCTTCAGAGAAGTCGATTTTCACATTTTGATGTTAAATTTCCTGAAGAAGTTGACTCGAGGTGACCTGGACAAAAAAAAGTGTTTAATCTCGAAAACATAAGAAACTTAAATTGTTTAAACAATTTAAAAATTTTTAAACATTTGAATATACACTGCGAATTTTGAATAAATAACTTTTTTATGATTCTTTTATACAAATAACATAAAACCACATAATTTTAGCTCAATTTCATCGAAAGTTAATTTTACACCATTTTACTTGTTTAAACAATCGATTCAATTAAATCAATTAAATTACATTAATTACATTATTTGTCCTTTTGCTAATTAAAAACTTGTAAGCTTTTAAAATATTTTACATAGAAAATATAAAAAAAATTGTTTTAAACATTTTAAAAATTAATTACAAAATGATCATACAAGTTTCTTACAAGGATGCCTTAGAATTTTCACACCGTTTAAAATCACGTTTTTTATTTTTTCTTACTCTACTCTGCCTTTATCTATCTCAGACACCTGTTATACCTTTTCCTCTTTCACATTTTGCACGCCATTGTTGTCTTTATCTATCCCAGGTAACCTTATTCTCTGTTGCTTCTAGAACCACAACTGTGAACTCACCTTGCGTTGCGCACGCTATTGTTGTCTTCATCTTTCCCAGGTCAACTTATTCTCTCTTGCTTTCAGAACCACAACTGTGAACTCTGCTTGCGTTTCTCACTCTATCTTGTCTTTATCTATCCCAGGTAAATTTATTCTCTCTTGCATTCAGAACCACAATTGTGAACTCTGCTTGCGTTTTTCACTCTAACTTGTCTTTATATATCCCAGGTAAATTCTATAACTTATTCTCTCTTACTTTCTGAAAAGCATAGCAGTATACCTATATCTATAACTAACTGATTTATTATATAGGATAGTACCTTAATTTTCGGGAAGTTTCTCATAGTAAGGTCGGAAGTTTACAACGGGAACTTTACAAAAAATTCAATTAGAAACTTCGGGTAAGATTCCTTTGAAAAATTCCCTTGAAAACTTCCATGGAAACTTTTCAGTTATTGTTTTTTTAATTTAAATAATAAATCATTTTTGTAGTACACTGTTTTGTAATTTTGAAAATCAATCGTAGCAAATCTCTTTAAATGAGATTAATAGTTAATTATTTAATAGTACACCTCACTGTTAAATTGTCAGCTTTCTAAAGAAAAATAAGCAACTCTTTTTAAAAAAAGTATTTATCATTTAAGTTAAAAAAAATAACTGTAAGTTTTCAAGGGAAGTTTTTAAAGGACGTTTCCGGGAAGTATCTGGACAGTTTCCAAGGGATGTTTCCTGGAAGTTTCTAAAGGAAGTCTCCGCAAAAATGTTAGGAAGTTCCTAAAGAATGTTTCCGGAAAGCTTCTCGGAAGTTTCCAAGGGAAGCTTCTGGAAACATTCCAGGGGATGTTTCCGGGAAGTTTCCAAAACTAGCCTCTGGGAAAATTCCAAGGAAGGCTTCCGGGAAATTTTCAGAAAGGTTCCAAAGGAAGTTTCCGAGATGATTCTAATAAGTTCCCAAGGAATGTTTCCAGGAAGTTTCTAAGGGATGTTTCCAATGAATGTTTCCGGGAAGTTTCCAGGAAGTTTACAAGGGATGTTTTGGGGAAGTTTCCAAATGAAGTTTCCAGGAAGATTACAAGGGATGTTTGAGAGAAGTTTCCAAACGAAGTCTTTGGCAAATTTTCAGGAAGTTTCCAAGAGAAGTTTTCGAAAAGTGTCCAATAAGTTATCAGAAAATATTTCCAGGAAGTTTCCAAGGGATATTTACGAGAATATTCCAAGGAAGGGTTTCCGGGATGTTTCCAAGGGAAACTTTCCAGGAGGGGGATAATTCGCTATGTCTTTGGTAATTTAAGAACTTACAATGGGAAACTTTTCAGAAATTTGAGTGCTATCAGGGGTGTGAAGTTTAATAAAGGATATTCTAAATTATATCAAAATCGGGGTCCCACTTTTTATAGCATCCTAACTCCCCTGTATCCGTTTAAAAAATTACACTCTTTTGACACTTTTTATGATTATCCGTTTTAAAAAAATTTACAATTATAATGTCACCCCAACATTCTCTTAATCTTATCCGTTTATAAAAAACCCAACTCTGTATAACGCTTTGACCCAATAGTAACAATGTAGAAAAGTTGACTTCTAACTTTTATGATACTTTTCATTTCGTAAAACCAACCCCAACTTTATAGAAAAATTTACTTTTATACGGTTATACGGTTTATACGGTTTATACGGTTTTATATTACTGTTTATACATACCCTGCGCTGAAAGCAGTACATGCGTATGTGTTATAGAACCTTATCCTTTTTTCTCGAAGAATATTTATTTTGATAAAAAAGTCATAGCGCATGAAATGCGTATTTTTATCAGAACTACAATTTTTGTTTAAAATATTTTTTAAAATTAAGAATATTTCATCGGATAACAGCAAAAAACTGTGAATTATGGTAGATTTTATTTTTTACATTATAATAAAATTGGCGCCAATTTTCATTATGATATTCATAATCAGCACTTAAAAATACGTAAGAAACAAATTTTCAAAGAAATCGAGAATATGTGCTAATCGGAAGTATATCCAATAAAGGATATTAGAGAATTTAATAATTTTTGGAAGAAACTTATGTTACTTAGAAAAGTTTGTTTCAAACACTTTCTGTATGAAAATAATTTTTGTCAAAAAATACATACTGTCGGAAAATGCATGCTGTCAAAAAATACTTTCTGTCAGGAAATACTTTTGATCAAAAAATACTGTTGATGGCACGCTACTAGATTTCGATGCCCGTTGAAGGCGGGCTCGAAAGCTAGTACATATTTAAAACAATAACTTATTCAATAAAATTAACCATCTGGACGTTTGATCAGGAACTCATATAACACATTTCTAGATAGGATAAAGTTCATGTGAAGCACTTGAAATAAAAATTTTAATTTTTAAAGATTCAAAGCTTCCTCCATGAGAAAACAAAATTTTTAAAATTAAAAAAACATTAAAATTATCCAAATCCGGCTTTATGGTGCAAAATGTTGCATCTATCTTACTTACAGGGACGTAACTACCATACAGCGAAACCCCGCATTGCGGGGGGCCTCGGCTTGCTGGGGGGCCTCGAGCCCAATAACCCTAATGCAAAAAATTTTTTTTAAAAAAATAATTAAAAATAAAAAATATTGACCGAAATTATTTATACACTATTTAAAAACATATTGGGGGGGGGGGGGCCTCGATATTTGTAGTTACGTCCCTGCTTACTTAATTCGATTCTTAATGCAAATGTAATTTCCTACTTAATATTTGAGTATATTATGTTTATAGATAGTGATCCAAACAACTATTTGACATATTTCCAAAGAGGTACTGTTCACTTAGCATTAGGAAAAGCAAAATTTGCTTTGCTTGATTTCGAAAAACTGTTGGACTTAAAACCAGATTTTACTGTTGCAAGGTTGCACCATGGGTATGTTTTACTAAAGCAAGCACAAATTGATGAAGCAGAACTTGATTTTATAAATACGGTAAGTAATTTCTATGCAATTAAAAATTTTTTGGAAAATCAAATTTAATTAAATCAGAAGGTCGATACATTTGTGTAGCAGTTTATTCCAAGAAACATCCATTATTTCAAAATTATAACCTAATCAAACGGGAAATCTTTTCTAGTCGAGATTTTTTCTAATGCGTCTTTTTTAAAGATGTGAAGTATTTTTTTCATGTGTTTTTTTTCTCCACACTAAACTAATGAATATGTACAGAACAGTTTTTATAACATACTAGACCTTCAAAAAGCGCGCTACGCGCTCCAAGTCTTTACCGAAATTCCAAAGGTGATATTTTTTAACACATTATTTATTTTATATCCTTTCTTAAATTGTTTGGATTCTTTCTTTTTGCCGATAATAATTTATTATCATATTTTTCATTGATTTATTGATTTTTTTATTTAATGTTTTTTTTCTATTTAGTGATTTACAAATACCATTAAGCGGTGCTATGTTGTGCACAGAACCGCTCTTTTTCCTCTCTATGCTTTATTGAAACTATCTTACAGATAGTCAAACCTTATCGCAGAATTTATGTATTAGCATCCCAATAGATTCCGCCATCAGTCTTGAATGATCGACAAAAGTCTGTGTATTATGCAATAGAAAGACGGCAACTTAAATTTCTTATTGTAAAGTATGTTCAGCCCTTTATTACAAAAGTTATGCTTTAAAATACATAATACTTCCTAATGGAGGCTTCAAGCAGTGTTGTGGTACAACATCCCTGAACTCCTTTCATCAGGACCCTCATCTAACGACATCAAGAGTTTTTTACAATCTGAATTCTATAAATTGAATGAAACTATTATTTCGATTAAGACTGACATCCAGAGCATTGATTCTTTCCTTAAGAATTTATCAGACGATGTAAAATTATTGTCCTCTCGTGTTAGTGGATGCGAGGATAAAATTGAAACTTCTATTCAACGAATTGACGTCCTGGAAGACAAAGTTGACGAGATGGAAAAAGGTAATGAACATGGATCTTCTGATTTCGTTCTCTGTCTTTCTGAATGGGAAGACAGATTAAAAAGGAAAAATAACATTATTATTTTTGGCATGCATGAAGATAATTCCTCCACTAATGACAACAATAACAATCTTGACCTTCATAGTATTTCTACCCTATGGTACCACGGTACCATACCGACAACTCGTACCATACCGACCCACAGTGTACGATTTTGTGATTTTCATCTTCAAAACCTAATATCTCTTGAAGAAATGGACCAATCTTAATGGCCCTTGGACCAAAATGAAGCTGAATAAATGTAGAATAGAGGAAAATCATACAGAATCATTGATCTAATGTTTTTGGTTTCTCAGACTTCAGCGAAGTTGGTAATTTTTGTACCAAAATGGGAAAATGAAGTATATCAAGCGCTGCATCATAGTAAAACTTATTAAAGCAACGTTTTTGTAGTCACTTAGGGTTCCTAAATACAATCAACAATTGATATTTCGAAATTCAAAATGGCGAATTCAAAATGGCGGACTAAATTACAAGAACTTCTAAAAATTATCTGATTCGTACAAATCTTGGGGTTTAAAAGTTTTTGAGGTCGCTGAATTAAAATATAATGGTCAAATTGAAAAATCCAAAAAGGCGGATCCAAAATGGCAGACTTATTTTCTTAAAAATTCTCGAATTTATACAGAACTTAGAACCTTTATGTTTTTGAGGTCGCTGAATTCAAAATTAATGGTTTAATTTATAAATTCAAAATGGAGGATCCAAAATGGCAGACTTATTTTCTTAAAAATTCTCGAATTTTTACAGGACTTGGTACTTTTATGTTTTCAAGGTCGCTGAATTCAAATTTAATGGTTTAATTTATAAATTCAAAATGGCGGATCCAAAATGGCGGACTTATTTTCTTAAAAATTCTCGAATTTTTACAGGACTTGATACTTTTATGTTTTTCAGGTCGCTGAATTATAATTTAATGGTTTAATGTATAAATTCAAAATGTCGGACACAAAATGGCAGACGTATTTTTTAAAAATTCTCGAAATTTTACAGAACTTGGTCCTTTCATGTTTTTGAGGTCGCTGAATTCAAATTTAATGGTTTAATTTATCAATTCATAATGGCGGATCCAAAATGGTGGATTTATTTTCTTAAAAATTCTCGAATTTTTACAGGACTTAATACTTTTATGTTTTCAAGGTCGCTGAATTCAAATTTAATGGTTTAATTTATAAATTCAAAATATCGGACCCAAAATGGCGGACGAATTTTTTTAATAATTCTCGAATTTTTACAGAATTTGGTCCTTTTATGTTTTCGAGGTTGCTGAATTCAAATTTAATGGTTTAATTTATAAATTCAAAATGGCGGATCCAAAATGGCGGACTTATTTTCTTAAAAATTCTCGAATTTTTACAGGACTTGATACTTTTATGTTTTTCAGGTCGCTGAATTATAATTTAATGGTTTAATGTATAAATTCAAAATGTCGGACACAAAATGGCAGACGTATTTTTTAAAAATTCTCGAAATTTTACAGAACTTGGTCCTTTCATGTTTTTGAGGTCGCTGAATTCAAATTTAATGGTTTAATTTATCAATTCATAATGGCGGATCCAAAATGGTGGATTTATTTTCTTAAAAATTCTCGAATTTTTACAGGACTTAATACTTTTATGTTTTCAAGGTCGCTGAATTCAAATTTAATGGTTTAATTTATAAATTCAAAATATCGGACCCAAAATGGCGGACGAATTTTTTTAATAATTCTCGAATTTTTACAGAATTTGGTCCTTTTATGTTTTCGAGGTTGCTGAATTCAAATTTAATGGTTTAATTTATAAATTCAATTTAATTCAATTAAATTCAATTCAAATTTGTGTTTCTAAAATGGCTGTTTAACATTCTTAAAAATTCTTGATTTTTCACAGAATTTGGTATTTTAATGTTCTCGAGGTTGCTGAATTTAAATATAATAGTTTTTACGAATTAAAATTGTAGTTTCAATATAGCACAATAACATAAAAGTACCAAGTCCTGTAAAAATTCGAGAATTTTTAGGAAAATAAATCCACCATTTTGGATCCGCCATTATGAATTTATAAATTAAACCATTAAATTTGAATTCAGCGACCTCAAAAACATGAAAGGACCAAATTCTGTAAAAAGTCGAGAGTTTTTAAAAAATACGTCCGCCATTTGGGGTCCGACATTTTGAATTTATAAATTAAACCATTAAATTTGAATTCAGCAACCTGAAAAAAATAAAAGTTACAAGTCCTGTAAAAACTAGAGAATTTTTAAGAAAATAAGTCCGCCATTTTGGATCCGCCATTTTTAATTTATAAATTAAACCATTAAATTTGAATTCAGCGACCTCAAAAACATAAAAGTACCAAGTTCTGTATAAATTCGAGAATTTTTAAGAAAATAAGTCTGCCATTTTGGATCCGCCATTTTGGATTTTTCAATTTGACCATTATATTTGAATTCAGCGACCTCAAATACTTTAAAACCCCAAGATTTGTACGAATCAGATTATTTTTAGAAGTTTTGGTAATTTAGTCAGCTATTTTGAATTCGCCATTTTGAATTTCGAAATATCAATTGATGATTGTATTCAGGGACCCTAAGTGACTACAAAAACGTTGCTTTCATAAATTTTACTATGATTCACCGCTTGATATACTTCATTTTCCCATTTTGGTACAAAAATTACCAACTTCGCTGAAGTCTGAGAAGTCAAAAACATTAGATCAATGATTCTGTATGATTTTCCTCTATTCTACATTTATTCAGCTTCATTTTGGTCCAAGGGTCATTAAGATTGGTCTATTTTTTCAAGAGATATTAGGTTTTGAAGATGAAAATCACAAAATCGTACACTGTGCGACCCCCCTCTGTTTCTCAGAGATCGTGTTACTAGACAATTTGTGAATACCATCAAAAGAACACTTTCATAACTCTAACATTTTGACCATAGGTAATAATCTTTTGGTCCAATTGTATCTTGGAATTTATGTAAAATTAGTTTTTTGCAATAATATTTTTTGTGTTTGACCTATCTTGAATTTAAGTTAAAAGTGTTGAATTGCGTTCAGGAAAATTTAAGTATAAGTTTTTTTCGTTGCTTATGGCCTCAACTTTAATACACAATATTCAAATTCAAACGCTTTCATTGACATGAATGATCGGCAAGACATTTTGTCAAAATAGTGGGGGTGGTACGAAACCGACCCCCCCCCCCCTTTTCTTGCATTATAAATGTAACTAAATTATTTGTAATTACCAGATAATACCTACAAATGTATTTTAATAAAATAACAATAATTAAGCTAAGATAATATAGCTTGTAATTAAGATCAGACTAAAAACACTCATTTTTTATTGTAATGGTAATTCTTTTACTCTCATTCTGAAAAGGCCTTAAATAATGTATTTAAATAAAGTAAAAATAATTCAAGTTCATTCTAGTTTGTTTTTTTAATTCAAATTACAATACAAGTTCAAAATTTTGTTTGTTTTCGCTACTTCCTGCAATAAAAATAAAGGGTCGGTTTCAGACCACCCTTTTTGAGATTGTCGAAAACGTCAATTTTCGATTTTCTCTCTGTATCTTCCACTTAATGAGATCCAGAGCCTCGGCAACCAGTGGAAACATGGAAAAATGATTCCTTTACTGAAAAAAAATTTGACCTCAGCAATGAAACAAGTTTTTGTCACCTTTTTGCCTTTTTGGGGGGTGTCGGTTTGGGACCACCCTCCCCTACTAAACCTTTTTTCGATGGACCAAAATTATGTTAAAATTAAAATTTAGAGAATTGGATTATTTTCTAATGAACGTGAGAGACCTCGCTCTATGAAAATAAAGTTTTCAGAAAATCTGTGTGCTTCTCAGATCAAAAACTTGTTCATGCAAGCGAAGATGACGAAAACTCTTTCACCAGAGTTCTTGGATCTCTCCAGAGTTTTAGACCAAACGAAGTACCAGCAAGCTGACTACAATCGTGTAAGAAAGGAACCACAAAAGAGAACCACCAACGGGGAAAAAAATCTCAAGATCAGCAATCGATTGGGAGTTCCGACCATCATCAAAATACCTCACGAGTCAAAGTCAACCAATTGAGCAACTATTCTTGGTCTACTTTTGCATTTTATATTTAATTAACCTTCAATTCTTTAAACCTAATTTAGATTTGTTTTATACAGACAGCAGCCGATTTCTTTAACACTTTAATTTATATTTCAAATCTTTATAATTACTGTATTTTTTATACTCTATTTGTAGTTACCCTTGTTTGGTCTGTTTGGACTGCGGGTATTTGTGATAAATAAATAAATGAATAACTTAATTAAAAATAAAAATTTTGCGAAAAAATACTAATTATCTAGTATGGTTTACTGAAGACATAATTCAAAATCTTCGACAAAAAGAGAAATTTAGATCTAAATTTAACAAGACTCATAATTGCTATTACTTGGAGTGGTATAAATTACTTCTTTTTGATACTAAAAAAACGCACTCATGATTCTTATAAGAAATATATTCATAACATCGAAAACAGTATTTCGCATTCTCAGACAATTGTTTGGAGTTATTTGCATAATATAACTTAAAACGTGAATCTAGAATTCCTGGTATTATGTTATATGAAGATTATGTGTGTGATTTTACCTTGGAGATTGTTTACTGCTTTGCTGGCTATTTTCAGAGTGTGTATAAAAGCAGTAACCTTGATTTGTTTATTACAACAATCTCAGAATGTATTACTATTACACGCAGATATATATAGCATCGTACTTAAATTGTAATTGACCTACGTTTACACGCTCTTGTATATTATTATGTTTAACATACTGTGAAGCCCTGTTTTTGGTTTATAGTGTTGGGCTTTAGATTTCCTAAAATAAAATAAATAAACTATTTAGTTATGTTGTGGACATCCTTTTAAAGGTGTCCAGTGAGTTAGTAAACAAGGAAAAATTATTGTCTGAGTTATAGAAACTTAAAGTCGCGCACAAAATAGCCTTACTGATGGGGCTATGTTGAGCATAAAAATTTGTTTATTTATAAAGTTGTGTAGAAAAATTTTTTAATCGTTTTTGGTGTATGGAGTATTTTTGATTAGATATTAGTAGTATAGCAGTGGGGTATCTGGATAAATTAGTGTGTGTCCGTGTGAGCTATGTATGTGTGTGTCTGTGTGAGAGCCAATCAGAAGCGAACTTTACAACGAAATGGACCAATCAGGAGCCAGGATTTTGATGATGTCATAGTGTATGCCTCGTTCTAAACTAGGTATGTAACGCGATGACTAATCAGAGCCTCATCAGGTAGTTATGGTAAGGAATTTAACCTGGAAAGGGGGGGGGGGCAATTGCACAATTCTGCGAAATTTGGATCACCGATTTTGCATACGCGTGTTTGACCTTCCAGAAGCTTCTAGAACATTCAAGGGCCACCCCCTTGAAGGTGGGGCTCATTTAACCTTGAAAAAAGGGGGGATTACATGAAAAATATACTGCGTAATTCTGTGAAATTTGAATCACCGATTTAACGTATGTTAAATTAGGTGGTTGGGATTACTTTTTTACACGTGTGACCCCTGCATAACCCTCCAGAAGCTTCTACAACATTCGATTTCAGTGGAGATGGTGGGGGTATTTTCCATTTATTTGATGCGTAATTTAATCTTCGAGAGACTTCTAGAACTTTTTTATAGGGGTCAGAGAGTTGGGGGGGGGGGGGTTTATTCCAAACGCATATTGTCTTATTCTGCGTGCAATTTTTTTTTTTGACCTTCAAGAAACTACAGAATCCTTGAAAATTTCATCAGATTTGCGTATCTCTCACCGTTTTCGAGATATTTTGGAAAAAGACTTTTGGAGGGGTTGGGGGGGGGGGGTAGTATTAGAGTTGACAGTTTCAAATTTTTTAACACATTTTAGAACATGATTTTATATGCAGTGTAATGTCCATTCAAGAAATTAATAAATTTACGTAATATTTGACGTGTTTTAATGTTTTTTACAATTTTTGAAAATTTTTTATATTTTTGAATTTTTTCATTTTGAAAAATCTTATTGAATAGCTTTCATAAAAGTAGACTGCCTTTAGAAACCACGTAAATTTCATCAGATTTTACGTATCTCTCACTGTTCTCGAGATATTTTGGAAAAAGACTTTTGAAGGGGTTGGGGTAGTATTAGAGTTGACATTTTCAAATTTTTTACCACATTTTAGAACGTGAGTTTATATGTAGTGTTATATCCTTTTAAGAAATTAAGAAATTTACGTGACATTTGACGTGTTTTATTGGTTTTTACAATTTTTGAAAATTTTGAAAATTTTTGAATTTTTTCATTTTGAAAAATCTTATTAAATAGCTTTCATAAAAGTAATCTGCCCTTAGGAACCATGTAAATTTTGTCAGATTTTGCGTATCTCTCACCGTTTTCGAGATATTTTGGGAAAAGACTTTACAAAGGTGAGGCTCATTTAACCTCAAAATTTACGTGAAAACTATATTGCACAATTGTGCAAAATTTGAATCATTGGTAAATTTAATATATGTGTACGTGTCTGTGTGACAAAACGTTTGTTAGTTGTGCACAAGAAGCATATCGGCTTATTAGTGTGAATGAAGAGGGACCATGTCCTAGGGAGTGTGAAACATTAATTAAATTAAACAAACAAAGTGTTTACAAAGTGAATAAATATCTTCGACAAAATAAACAAAATTTGTCAGTTTATGAGAGACGAAGTGTCATTGCATCTCTATCATTACTCAAGGCATATCAGCAGAAATTTCGAGAAAGGCTAGAAAGAAGTGGTGGACGTTTGGCGGCTACGAGACAAGAAGAGATAGAAGAAGAAGAAGAAGAAAATGAAGAAGAAGAGGGTGGAAATCGCATCAAGTGGCAAAATTTAGAGAATGCATTTGAAAATCGGGTTAGAACGGGTTCAATAGTGAATTTAAAGCATAAAGACGTCCGAAATTTTTTGGAGGATGCAAAGTAGGGTGGTCCAAAAATACATGGGAAAAACAAAAAGTTGAAAATGTTTTGCTCTCACCCCCTAGGATTGTTCTATATCGAAAAAAAATTACCCCTGTTTTTTTGTTTTTGTTTTTTTTAATATTTAGAGGTCGCTCAAAGTGCTCAAAGTTTCCCATGTAAAATGCATGAGAAAAAAAACTTTTTCGTAGAATTGATATAAAATCCATGAAAATTAATATTTCTTGATCGGATACTGCTGCTTCTCTTCAGAAAAGTTCAAAAAACAAGATCCAATAATTTATTAAACAATTTTTTATTATTAACTATTTTTTAAAGGTCCCTAAAAAAACCCCATAATTTACGTTTTTTTCATTTTATGGGGTTTTTTAAGGACCTTTAAAAAATAGTTAATAATAAAAAATTGTTTAATAAATTATTGGATCTTGTTTTTTGAACTTTTCTGAAGAGAAGCAGCATTATCCGATCAAGAAATATTAATTTTCATGGATTTTATATCGATTCTACGAAAAAAAAATGTTTTCCCATGCATTTTGCATAGGAAACTTTGAGCTCTTTGAGCGACCTCTAAATATTAAAAAAAATAAAAACAAAAAAATATGGGTAATTTTTTTTTCGATATAGAACAATCCTGGGGGGTGAGAGCATAATATTTTCAAATTTTTTGTTTTTGGACCACCCTAATGCAAAGTCACTAACCATTAAGAATGTAAAAAACAGTTTAAATGAGCATTTAAATTTGAAGGTAAATGTCAATTTTTATAGTAAATTTGAAAGTTTAAAGGAAGGTGAAATGATTGAGAATATAATGCATGTTAGTACTAAAAGTTCAATCATTTCCCTTTCAACAGATTTAGATGATTAGTACAATAATAAAGTTAAAGATCGTGTACTAGTAGAACTTGAGAACTTGCAAGAAAAAAAAACAGGTTGGAGTTTAAAGGAAGTTTTAAATTTAGTTGTAAATATAAATCGGTATGATGCATTTCTAGTGGGCAATTCCACTTATGAAACATTACCAGTATTTATTCAAAATAAAAAAGCTGTCATCAATTTTAAAAATGATGATCCTTATTGTTTTTTGTGGTCAGTGACAGCATTTTTGTTTCCTGCTAGAGATAATGTATCTATTCCTAAATCATACCCCCACTACAGTAACATATTAAAATATGATGGTCTTACATTTCCAATTAGTTTTTCCGATATTAGAAAATTTGAGTAATTAAATAATTTATGAATAAATGTTTACGGTTTAGATGAAGATTATAATAGTGGTAAAGTAGATGTTGTTCCGGTTTATTTAAGTAAAGAAAATCCAAATTTTAGACTAGTACATTTATTATTAATTGAAAAGAAAGAGAACGATGAATCAACACCCATTCATCATTTTGCTTTAATAAAAAATCTTTCACGTCTTGTCAAATCTCAAGTAACGAAACACCATCACAGTATTTTAACATGTGACCGATGTCTGTGTCATTTTGTGAAAAAATGTTCATTTGAACGACACAGATTATCCTGTGAAAAAGTGAACAAGTGTAGGGTAATTTTACCTGACAAGGAAAATAAAACAGTTGAATTTAAAAATTATCGCTATAAAGATAACGTCCCATTTGCTCTGTATGCGGATATTGAATGTCTTTTAGAGCCTATTGCAGAGACAGACGCCAACACATGCAACATTCAAAAGCATGTTCCGACCAGTATTGCTTACAATTTACAGTGCAGTTTTGATGAGTCACTATCCAAAACAAATCTCTATCGCGGTCCAGATTGTATGCAGTGGTTCATTAATGAATTAAAATGTATTGCTGAAAATGTAAACAGAGAGTATTTTTCCAAGATTGTCCCCATGGAAAAACTGACTAGGCAACAGGAAATAGATTTTCAAACTACAAGATTGTGTCACATTTGCGAAAAACCTTTTCTAAAAGATGATATTAAGCACCGTGATCATTGCCACTTTACTGGCAAATATCGCGGTCCAGCTCATCAAGCCTACAATGTAAATTTTACATATTCACACACTATTCCCGTTGTATTTCACAATCTATCGGGATACGATTCTCATTTTTTTATTCGAGCTCTGGCAACTGGTTTTGAGGGAAAAATCGGCTTATTACCCATTAATAAAGAGAAATATATTTCTTTCACAAAAGATGTAGATAATACAAAATTAAATTCCGATTTATTGACTCCTTTCGCTTTATGGCGAGTAGTTTAGAAAAATTAGCATCTTACTTAACAGACGACAAAAAGACAATTACTAAAAAGCACTGTAACAATGACCAAGAATTTCAACTACTTACTAGAAAAGGTGTATTCCCATATGAGTACATTGATGCATAGTCGCGATTGGACGAAGAGTGTCTTCCTCCGAAAGAGACATTTTTCTCGAAATTGAACAATGAAGCTATTTCGGATGAAGACTATCTTCATGCATAAAACGTATGGGAAGCGTTTAATTTACAAAATTTGGGTCAATATTCCGATCTTTATCTCAGAACAGACGTTCTTCGCCTTGCTGACATTTTTGAAAATTTCCGTAAAACTTGCATCTCTACCTATAAACTAGATCCCTTACACTACTACATTGCACCGGGACTTCCTTTTAATGCAATGTTAAAATTTACAGGAATAAAACTTAAATTATTGATCGATCCTGAAATGTTGTTATTTATCGAATCCGGTATAAGGGGTGGCGTCTCTCAATGCTGCAATAGGCACTCAAAGGCAAACAATAGATACATGGAATCGAAATTTAATCCTTCCGAACCCGAGAAATATATCATGTACTTTGATATCAATAATCAATATGGTGCGGCTATGTCAGAATGTTTACCTTTTGAAAAATTTGCTTGGGTGCAGGATATTTCAAAAATTGACTACCTGAATGTAGCTGATGATTCACCAGTCGGCTATATTCTCGAAGTTGATTTGGAATATCCTGAGGAGAACGTTCGAAAATACAAGGATGTTCGACTGGTGACAAAATGGGAGGGGCGATACGGTGCAAGATCTCTAATAGGTAAACCGAATTTCAATAGCTGTACCATATTTGACGAGGATATGGTGATTATTGAATTGAATAGAACAAAAGTAACTTTTAATAAACCAATTTATGCGGGCTTAAGCGTTTTAGATATTTCAAAAATTATCACCTATGATTTTCACTACAATTACATAAAAAAGAATTTCGGTGAAAAGGCAAAATTACTCTACACCGACCCTGATAGTTTAATTTACGAAATGCAAGTACCCGATTTCTATCAGTACATGAAAAGAGATATTGTAAAATTCGACACCTCAGACTATCCTCCAAACAATGTCTACGGTCTTCCTCTAGTCAATAAAAAAATTTTGGGATTAATGAAGGATGAATGTTGTGGAGAAATTATTGAAGAATTTATTGGGCTGCGATCAAAATTGTACACATTTAAAATTTGTGGACAAAATGCTGAAAAGAGGAGAGCAAAAGGTGTAAAAAGGGGTACACTAAAAACAATAACTTTTAAAGATTACGAGCATTCTCTAAATGCCCACAATAATTTGGTGAAAGATCAATTCCTCATTCGAAGCCGCAAACATGAAGTCCACACGGCGAAACAGCGAAAAATTGTCTAGAGTTGGCAGGATGATAAGAGACAGCTTCTTTCAAACACCACAGATACATATCCCTGGGGCTATAAGAGTCCTCAAAATATGTAATTGGATATACGAGTACGAGTAAGTTTGTTTATTAAATTATTAAAAATATTTTCTCAATTTCTTAATTGTTAATAAATTATTAAAATTAAATTAATTTCTTAAAGTCAATAAACTATTAAAATTTTATAAAAAAATGGTAATAAAATATTTAAAATTTTCAAACATGGTATTTAATGTAAATAAATAATATAAATTGTTTATAAATATATGTTTTTTTTTTCAGAGTTAAATATGTGCAACTAACAATATTGCTGTACTCTATGAGTGGCTGGAGGTGACCCGAGTCTTTAAAATGGAGATGCTGCAGAAAGCAGTTGCTACGTTAATTCTTCACGCTGAGATGACAGAAACTGTCCATGTCAACATTCTTTGTTATGTAAACCATATAACAGCAGAGCTACGTTTTTTTTCCACAAATGTGTTTATTATAAATCTATTATGTAAAAAAAAGTGCCTTTTTATATTTATATAGTCTTGTACAAAATAGAAGAGTGATGACATATAAATAGAAAAAAAAAGTGAAAAATATGTGTTTTATTTATGAAAAAATATTAAATTGAAAAAAAATTTTACAAAAACATATTATTTAATTTCTATTAACATTTTTTTAACTTTTTCAAAGAATTTTACAAAAGGAAAACTAATATTTAAAAAACATTTATTAAGTAAAGAATCAATAAATATAAAAATTACTTGAAAGTAATAATTTAATTTTATTCAAAAACTATATTAGATCAATATTTTAAATGGTTTTTCTAAATTTAAAAAGCTAGAAGAACTTGTATTTTAAATTTCAACGATAAATAATTTGAAATTAAGAAAAAAGCTGAATGATGCGTTATAATGGAGGTAAGTATAGAAAAAGAAAATACATGTAAATGTTTCAAATTTCAAGATTATTTATTGTTAGAATCAGTAAAAAAATTTAACAAGAGTAGCAAAACTTAAGACAAATTAAGTACATTTTCTTATACAACAACGGATAAATTAAATTGATTAAATTAACATTTTCTTAGTTAAAATTAAGTGAAATATAAACACAACCATTTTTTTAGTAAAATTACATTTTTAACTGCACACGTAAAATTTGTTTTACTATCATGATGCTTACATTCAATCATTCCAGACATTTCATACAATTTTTGTAGTGAGGGACAATCAATATCAAGCATATCAACAACTTCTGTCGGAGTATTTAAAACAGTTTGTAACCACTTTTTTTTCTCTTCCCCCTTCACATAAATTATAGAAGAATTTTTTAACATACAATTCAGTACTTCTGAAATTACTTCATGTGGTAAAGTACCATCATCCCATGATATATCATGATGATTGTTCTTTATCCAGCAATTCATAGATTTATATTTTTTTGGAACGTCTTTCCATGCACAAGGTGATTTGAAGAAGAAGCTGTAAGGTTTTATTTCCTTATTGACAACTGGTAGAATGTCAAATTCTTTTAAAATAAATTGATTAACGGGCAATTTGAAGCCTTGAAGGTCTACTATGTAATCCATCTTGATTGCTACTGTTTACAATGAAACGAAAACAGAATTATTTATATATTTTCTCCCACCACTTTTCTTTTTTCTTTTAATGCAAATCATATTATTTTTTTAACACTACCACTGATTGGTCGATATTCTACAATTCTATCATGTAAAATTAGACAATAGGCAGCTGTTTGATCGGGTAAATTACCCTTTGCCTCAAATTCAAGACGAATGTCAACAGGACTGTATTTCAAGGATTCATTTTGTTTTGAGCAGTCAAGAACGATAAGTGGCGCGAAATTTAAAAATTCTGCTTTTGTTAAAAATGGTTGTGGATCTCTAGCGTAGTAACTGGATTGAAAACTATTGTACATGTCATACAGTAGAGCGTATTGTTTTTTATCAACATCAAGGTTCAAATTACCATATGGATAACACTGATTGTTTAGGAACAATTTAACATTTGTTATTCTACAATGATCAAAGTGACTGGCATTTCTAGTTGTAACATTTTTTCGATTCGTTTGAAAGCCCAGAATGACAAATCGAGGTTTTTCCAATTGTGTTGACGTCTTGACAGTCCAAACGTGATTCGCTGTTGTTGGTAGCAATGGATATTCATACAATTCCCACGTACGAAAGCTAATTGGAATGAGTGGATCCTTCTCAATATACTTGAGCAACTTGAATTTTCGTGCATCTGATAAGCGTACATTGGGCAGCAGCCATTCAATTTTATTAATTATAATTTGCACTTGTTCTTCTGCTGTTTGAATGATTGCATTCACATCACTTCTTGCTCGTGTTAAAATCAACTCGTGTCTAGCGTTGACTATAATTTTTTGATAATCTTCAGCAAAACCAAACACTAGGTTTAGCGGTATGGATATGTCAAAATTACCAGCATCATCGATTAATGTGATGTTATCTTCATTGCATGAAGTAAACCAACCTGCATTCTCCAAATATTTACTTTGTACACTTGAAACTGAAAGGTAATTTTTCATGAGACTCGTGAGTCCGACATTTTTGATTTTGTCAATTTCAATAGCGTTTATCTCATAACGAGCTTCCTCAAATAAATGACAGATCCCATTAATAATAAAGCTGGTACTATTAACCGGTGTTCCATTGTTTTTCACCAATTTTCCCTGGATGTGCAGTGAACTTTTACTTGGTACAAGACAGTGATCCTGGTTTTGAACGGCAATTCGAATTTCATCGCTGTTATTGAAGGTTGAAGAGGCGTACGGTAAATGAGAATGCACCTCAATGTGTGCAATAGACTCATCATAGACAATTGGTTTAGCAATATTTAGTATTTCGTCTTCCATGTTTGACAAATTTTTAAACGTCTAAACAGTAAAACAACGAAGCAAATGCAGATAAATTTGACTCTTTTTATCCTCTTCTTATCTTTTTGTCTCTTCTTCTCTGCTCTTTCACTTTCAGTCCAAGACTCTTCAATAGCTGAATGTTTGGAGGTGTTAGCAGCTTGACTGCAGACTTTCGACTGATTTCCTTTAGGCATCCTTCATTCCTATTATAGCTGAAGCCTATTTTTCGATTAAAGACAATTCCCATTCTGTTTTTTCTACAATGCTTTAATGTGAAGTCTAATTGTAATGGTTTCACCTCGAAAATTTACAAGATGTCCGTCTTGATCGACTATTCGCAACTGAATTTGATTAATGGTCTTAACGGCGACCGGTAGGTAAATGACGTGAGAAGGCACTTCAACTATCTTATATCCTGGTGGTACGCTGGGAAAAAATTCGTGAATAGTGTGCACTTTCTGATTATTAATATACGCACCTGTAGTAATACTACACTCAATTCTCAGTGCATTAACTCTTATAATAGAGACCGGGGAGTCAGACTTATAGAATTTACCAGCTTCTAGTTTTTGTGCCTCAAATCCTAGCAAATGGGCTATTGAATCTTCTTTCAGAAAATTTATCTCACGATTACAAAAAATCTCACCACGTAAAGTATTGTTGTTTGGCCGAATCTGTATGTCGATTCCCTTTGGACTGAGAATTGTTTGCAGATAGCGTTGAATATCGTCTATCTCATAGCTACCAGTCGGTATAGTAATTTCTTCTTTACCCAAATAGAATTTATTTTCACCAATGTCTACATTGGGAATCGAATTAAAGGTTAGAAATTCAACGAGTCCCAGAGCGTAATTTTTGTGAGGTGAAAGTTCAATAGGTGGAAAATACTGAGCTTCCAAGATGGAGGAAGTACCCGATACAGTTAACGTTAGTGTATCGTTCATGCTGGTGGTTTACACTTGACTAAAGTTAATGCAGTTAATATAAGTTTATTTATATAAATTAAATACACTTTTTACTTCAAGCTGATTACACAAGAATTTTAAGCATAAATGACCACAGAAAAATGTATTATAATTTTGATATCTGTCGTGATTATAATTTATACGCGCAACACTGAGATATTTTACAAGATCTGTAGGTGGTCTAAGGTTACCAAAACTATCAAAATACAGGATTTTATTTCCACTTTTTCTGTAGGCAACCCAGTGTGTACCACTGCTATTTTTATTATCCAAGTTGATAACTGCTGATTCAAATTTTAGAGGTCCCCTCTTTGGCAACTTATCTCGCATAAAAACACCTCGAAAGTGTGGTATCTTTATCAATTTAGCATATTTAAGTAAATCAACATCAGTCAGTGCTCGTCGAGGTAATTTTATTTTTTTTGACATTTTTTTTTTTTTAATCCTAATCCTTCTCTATGAGGTTTGAGGTAGAGTCCTAATCCTTTCTGATGAGGCTTGAGGTAGAGTCCTTTGCCTAGTGCTATCGACTCCATTGTTTGGTTATGTCGTTGACTCTCTTCAAGTTTCTTTTTCGCTGTACTTGCGTCATTAACAGCTTTAGCTATTCCAGCAGCGCCACCTGACAGAGCACCAATGGCACTAAAGCCTGCAAAAAGTGGCAGCAGAAACGGTAGAAAACCACTAACTTTTCTTGATAAAGGCAAAATTTGAGGTTTCTTCACACTGCCCCTTCCACCTGCTTGTTTTACAGCTAAACAGGCTCCTTTAAGAGCTGATTTTATAACAGATCGTGCATCATTTCCAGATACTAAAGACTGTTTTGCTGCTGCTACAATAGTTTTCAATGGTAGCATTGTTTTGGTCTTCTTACGTCGTTTTATGCTCGGTTTAAGCCCCATTCCGAATTTGGTTTTCACTTTCATGGAGTTTGTAATTGCCCAAGCAGCTGCCTTTTCACCAACCCCTGAATCTCTGGCTAGTACACGATTCCAAGCTTTTTCAGCAAGAATCCTATCAGCTGCGTTCCTCTCTGCAAGATTTTCCCTATTCTGAGAATAGGCAATATCGTGTTCCTTACAAGCTTGATCAAGCGGATTGATGCCAGGATCACCACGTGCTAATCGTTTAGCTAATTTCGTACCAGGTCCACAGTACTGATAGCTGGGAATATGTAATTCGAAGGGTAAATTATTGATTAGTTTGTTGAAAACTCCCTGACCACGTTTAACTCGGTTGCCGGTCTCTCGATGACTAACTGACTTCCTCGTTTCAATCATGCTTTTATTATGTTCACCCGTGAAAAAGAAAGTATAGACTGACTTGAAAACTTATAAAAGGTTGGTATTTATGGTTTTGTGTGTCAGTTGATCTAGTGCTCTCTTATTGCACAGAACCTTTCCACGAACCACCAGACCTTCACTCTACCATATCCAAGTTCAAAATGATTTACAACATTCTTCTCCAACGAATAGTCGGAACAATAGTTTACCCAGATCAGCGTCTCAGACTGGTTTTCTGAACAAGTGTACGCCGAGTTGAAACAAACCGTTCCAAATCTTGAACAATTATCTCAAAGTGAGTTCAACACCCTTTATACTAAGACTGTTGAACAAAACATTCTCAGGAATTATCAGTCTAATAATGTGAGCACTGTTCGTCAGGAACAGATGTTGACCAGATCGTTTAAAGGCTCTAAACAAACTGCTACGGAAACTATAAAAGACCTGATATTTATAGTTTTCTACTAATCAAGATGGAGTTTGAAGCGCAAACTACTAAACTTCCTGTGACAAATTTTGACAAAGTAACGCAAAGTCAGCGTACAAGAAAACGTCATGGAAATCTTCTACCCAGCACAGTAAGAGCCATTTTCTGTGGTCCATCCAATTGTGGAAAGACGAATGCATTACTGACTCTACTCTTGCATCCCAACGGACTACGCTTTGAAAATGTCTACATCTTCTCGAAATCGCTTGATCAACCCAAGCACAAATTTCTAGAGAAGGTTCTTCAACCAATCGGAGAAATTCAATATTTTCAATACTGTGAACATGAGGAAGTAATTCAACCGAGTGAAGCTCTGCCTAACTCTGTAATAGTCTTTGATGACGTGGCTTGCGATAAGCAGGATCGAATTCGAGCCTTCTTCTCAATGGGACGTCACAGACACATTGACTGTTTCTATTTGTGTCAGACGTATACACGAATACCAAAACATCTAATTCGAGACAATGCAAATTTTTTGGTTCTGTTTAGGCAGGATGAAATGAACCTCAGGCACATCTATGATGATCATGTCAACACAGACATGACATTTACAAAATTTAGAGACTTGTGTTCAACTTGCTGGAATAGTGATAAACATGCGTTTCTTGTGATTGATAAGGACAGTGAACTTGGACAAGGTCGGTATAGAAAATGTTTCGACTGTTTTCTAAAGCCTGACGACTTGAAGCCAGAATAAAGGGTGTAAAACTAATCGTGGAAAGCAGTATTCTTCAAGACCTTGTCCAATCAAGATGTCGTCCTCAAGAACTGAACAGCTCCAGAGACAAAAAGATCTCGCACAGCAATTGGCAAAAGCGAGTGACGTCATTCGTCGAAAGCATAAATTGATGAAATTGGGTAAAGAGACCTTTGAGCAGGCACTGGGTGAAACTTTTAGGCCTATAGTGAATCCTCTGGAAAAACTTGTCGGTGACATGGAGTCGTTCAAGGATAATGTAAAAACAGAAAAAGACGATGATTCAGTGAAAAATGAAAAGAAAGAAAAATTTGATAGCTATGAGGATAATTATGATGATACTATGCATGAATCATCATTTAAATCAGCTTTCAATGATGGAGATCGCACTCTAGAAAGTTTTGATAAGCAACCAACTACCTCACTCGATGAGGATACAAAAATGTACCTTACACAGTTGATAGGAAGGAGCAAAGATCTGGATTATACGTATGGTGTACGAAAACTATCAAAAGATAGATTAGTCATTGGTGATTCACCGATCAACTTTAGTGAAAGTTATATTCACGTTGGTGATTTGACTCTACCAACTAGTAAAGGTTTACTTGAACTTATTTTTAAAAAAAATCCCGATGAATCCATTATAACAGCTGAGGATTTGAAAAATTATAAGAAAATTCTCCTAACAACAAACGCCCACAGAAAACACTACAGTGCAGAAGGTGAAATACGTGAGAGTAAATCCTATAAATATACAAATTTTATTGATAAACTAATTTCGAAACCAACAGCGAGAAAAAGTGGTGGTAGGAAGAGTTATTCGGGTACAGGTATCTTACCACAGTACATGACTGCAAGAGAGGAAAATCAGTTGGACTACGTGTATTGGGATGATCCGAATGAATTGGTGGATCGATTACGTTTACTTTTAGCATCTCAGTCGGCTGGAAACCTGAGTCATTCAAACGAAATTCTATCAATCATCGAGGAGCTTCGAGAGGCAAACATCATTTATTAGAAGGTGTTTTCGATTATTTTACATCAGTTTCAAGATGAGCATTGATGTGTTCGGACATCATCTCGATCGTAGTGGAGCTTTGACAGCACAGCGAGGACCTCCTGGACCTTCTGGAGCTGGTTTTAAGGTTAATTCACAGGGCCATTACGATCTTGAGGGAAAAAGAATGTGCAATATAGCTGATGCTCAAGATCCAAACGATGCAATTAATTTAAAATCTACACAAGACTTGATAAAAGTTCAAACCGATCTGACCAATAGTATTTTACAGTATTTGAGTGAAGATGTTAAAAAAAATTTAGTACTTATTACTCAATTGGAAACCAAGTTGAAAGCATTGGAAAAAGAATATGGTGGATCTAAAACTGCAGTTGGTGAAGGAGTTGCATAAGCCAGCAAGAAAAAATTATAAACGCAGAAGTGTTGATGTTCGAGGCATTGATGAGACCTGGCAAGCTGATTTAGTTGAAATGCAACCCTATTCAAAGGAAAATAAAGGCTACAAATACATCCTGACAGTCATTGATATCTTCTCAAAATTTTCCTGGGCTATAGCTGTAAAGAATAAAACTGGTCAAGATGTTGCAGCTGCAATGAAGTCAGTGCTGGACCAGGGACGTGTATCAAAACATTTACATGTTGATCGAGGCAAAGAATTCTACAACTCGCACTTTCAAAATCTCATGAAACACCATAAAATTAATATGTACTCTACATTTAGTAATTTAAAAGCGTCAATTTGTGAACGATTTAATAGGACATTAAAAAATTAAATGTGGATGCAATTTAGTCTGCAAGGCAGTTACAAGTGGTTAGATATTTTAGAAAATTTAATTTTCTCATACAATTCTACTGTACATAAAGTACGAATCAGTAAATTCAAACATGTTTTTGAGAAAGGCTATACACCAAACTGGACGACAGAAATCTTTACAATTACACGTATTGGCAACACTGAACCAACGACGTACTTGCTGAAAGATTATCAAGATAATCCTGTATCTGGTAGTTTTTATCAACAAGAAATTTCTTTAGTTAAAAATTCTGATGTATATTTAATTGAAAAAGTACTTAAAAAACGTGGTAATCAAATTTATGTAAAATGATTAGGCTTTGATAATTCGCACAATAGCTGGATTAATAGAGATACTGTGTAAAAAATTTTTAGTTTAATAAAGAATGATTTTTAGTAAATAAAAAATTTTCTCATTTTATTATGCGCATATTCTCATGTCAATAACTCAATAATAAAACACAATTATTTTTTAAAATTTTTTTATTTTACACATTTTTTTTCTCTTCATTTACAATTACTTTTCACAAATTGTTTAAATGAAATGTAATAAGTTCATAAAACAATCTTGGAATATATACATAACGTAACCTCTTTTCTTGCAGTCTTTTTAAAAGCATTGGAAATTTAATTTTTACAAACTTTTCTACACTTTCAACTGTACAAATATAATTTTCCTTGTGCACTAATCATGCAGTTAAATATATAATATTGTTCACAACAAACTGCACTGGTCCTATTTTTATATCCACTAAATTTTGTCTAATACATGGAAGAAGATTTTTCAATACTTTAAACGTTGTTTCATTCAATGAAAATGGGTATGATGTATCCTTCTCATCAGTTCGTTGCAGAGTAACCAAGCGTTCATTCAGGAAGATTGTAAATGTCATTCGAAAAGCATCACAGTCAAAGATTTGTGGATTCATTTCATGTTGGAAAAATTTTGAAATCAATGTAAAATGACTGGTGAAGAGTTCCCATTCCTCTGGAGAAAATATAATCCTTGATTGTGGAAAGCCACCGGACAATTTCACTTTTACTGATAAATTTGTTAAACTATTAACATTAACACCAACAATAACTTGCTTGGTAAAAGATGAATTGAGATTGTATGTCGTACAGAGTAACATTTGATTCCTTGGAAGATACGCCATTATTCGTCGTCAGCAGATTGAAATTCAAACTGATTGTACCTTCTACCCAAATATTTCAAGTTTACACGTTCTCTGTGTATATCTTCTTTTAATTTCAGAAACGCAACAGTTTCCTCATCATCATGGAAAAAAATGTCCACCATACGGTGAGGTAAAAACACTAGATATTCTGCGTTAACTTCCACTACAGCTCTTAGTCCATATTTTGTTTTAAGTTTTTTCAAGTCTGTTAATCGAAGAATTTCACCAATTTTCAGCTCTTTCATCGATTTAATAGAAAAAACACTATTTGCCACTTGGTTTAACTGTTGGAAATCCATTCTCTTGTTCTTGCAGAGATAATCCTTTCAAATCTCGAATCACTACCTCAGTGTCTTCTCGAAACTTTATCAACTTTTTAATTGTTTCAATACTTTTTAGCAGTCCAGTTAATTTAACTTTGATTTCTTTTTGCAACTGTTCAACTCTTGACATAACGTGTATAAATGAAAAATTTAACTGGTACACTCCGCTTTTTATATCTTCGGTTTACCCCACCACTTTTGCTTACTTCTCACATAATCCCCTCTTTTTTTCATAGAGAGATGACTCATCGAATGTTCTAGAAGGTTCTCGAAAGTTCTCGAAGGTCACAAAAAAAATTGCACGCAGAATAGGACAATATGCGTTTAAAATACCCCCCCCCCCCACCTCTCTGACCCCCCATAAAAAAGTTCTAGAAGTTTCTCGAAGATTAAATTACGCATCAAATAAATGAAAAATACCCCCACCATCTCCACTGAAATCGAATGTTCTAGAAGCTTCTGGAGGGTTCTGTGCAGGGGTCACACGTGCAAAAAAAAGTAACCCCCACCACCTAAACTCGAAATTTTTTAGAGGGTTCTGGAAGGTCACACACGCGTACGTAAAATCAGGGTTCTGCAGGGGTCACACATAAATGAAAAATACCCCCACTTTCAACTGTACAGAAAAAATCCCCCACACTGAAATCGAATGTTCTAGAAGCTTCTGGAGGGTTCTGCAGGGGTTACACGTGTAAAAAAGTAACCCCCACCACCTAAAATCCAAATTTTTTAGAGGGTTCTGGAAGGTCACACACGCGTATGTAAAATCGGTGATTCAAATTTCACAGAATTACGCAGTATATTTTTCATGTAATCCCCCCTTTTTTCAAGGTTAAATGAGCCCCACCTTCAAGGGGGTGGCCCTTGAATGTTCTAGAAGCTTCTGGAAGGTCAAACACGCGTATGCAAAATCGGTGATTCAAATTTCGCAGAATTGTGCAATTGCCACCCCCCCCCCCCCCTTTCCAGGTTAAATTCCTTACCTCAACTACCTGATGGGGCTCTGATTAGTCATCGCGTTACATACCTAGTTTAGAACGAGGCATACACTATGACATCATCAAAATCCTGGCTCCTGATTGGTCCATTTCGTTGTAAAGGTCGCTTCTGATTGGCTCTCACATAGACACACACATACATAGCTCACACGGACACACACTAATTTATCCAGATACCCCACTGCTATACTGATATTTTAGAGTACAATAAAGAAAACCAAAGTTAGAAAATTTTTTTTGTAGGAATTGTTTAACGAATTTGAAGTAAAAATCTGAAATTTCACAAAAATGTAGATTTACAAAAAAAAAGTTATTTTTTTAAGAAAATTTTACTTAATATAACTTTTACTGCACTTTTTGAGTTTTAAAATTAACTTGAAAAGCATGTAATTACTAAAAACTTTTTGAGGTTTTTATGGCCACGCGTGTAAAATTAAAATTGAATGCTTATTCCTCGTCTTTAATCATAAAAGTAAGACAAAAATGTTTTAAAAACAGTATAAGACAAGTTGAAGGGTCAAGTTGCAATTCTGTCATTGAAACCAATTTTTTTAAACAGTTGAATTTATTACATAAACAAAATTCATATCGGTTACGAAATTAGAATCATATATTCCGCATAATAGATGCTTTTGGTCAGAAAACATCAATTTTTTCTGCTAATTTTACATTAAATAATTTCTGATTTGTTAGAAACAAGTATTATTTCGTTAGTATTTTAATTATGGAATTCAAACCAACCATAAATTCCACTGTAAGATCACGTTTGATAAAAAACACATTTACAAAACTAAAAAAACACAGAGAAAAGTAAGTTCAAATAATAAATTAAAAACTGAGATTTTCATTTCGCCAAGAAATTAATAGTTTGTTATTGAAATTTTTTGTATGACTTTGTTCTGACAGTCAATACATTGAGAAAGTTGAAAACAATTGTTTTATGCATATTTATTAACCTTTTTAGAATTATTCAAAGGTATTATTTAGGCTAAACGTTTGGGACACTTATGACAAAATAGGAGACTTATGACATTTTACTCCTATATTGCTTATATCTAAAAATAGGTTGTGTTTATATCGACGGATCTTGTCTCATTCGAAAGAGAATTTAAAACTATTAATAATTTCATACTTATATTAAATATGAAGTATTAACTTACCATTTTCAAGCCAGTACACTCTTGACAATTAACCAATTACAGTGTAATTCTTTTTTTTGGCTCAAAGGAAAAATTGTAAGACACGTATTAATTCATGTATTCAAAATAAAGTAATGAAAGAATGAGGGACATGTCATTTTTTTTTAAAGGGTAAACAATTAAATATAGTTTGCAGCAGTAGATATTCCTTAAATATGGAAAGTATAGCTCACTATAAAAGTTTGTTCTATTTGTAATATATTAAAATTACGACAATATGTTCCTTTGAAAATTAGTAATTCACTTCTGGACATGGGACACTAGGGTGGTACTAGAATGTATTATGAAATTAAAACAGTACATGGACACTGAAAATTTCTTGCTAGAACACCATATTGTCATCGATGAAATGAAAGTTTTTGTAGAACAAACAATATGTGATCAACAAAATTCGTCAAAAGTATTCGTATATCTTTAAATTGTTGTTTATATCACTATAAAGAGTTTTATAATATATGTTATATTTATTTTCATATTTTAAATGCATTTAAAAACTCCAAAACATACAAATAATTTGAAAATATAAAAAAAATATATGTGAGTTACCTTAAAAAATATTATTAAATCTTTAAATTGCTGTTGCTATAACTAGAAACATTTTTATCAAAAATGTTATATTATTTATTTTTTATTTTAATTTAATTTAAATACTCTAATAAAAAATTTGTATAATAATTTCTAGAATTTATATGTAGAGGAAACAACTTGTGATTTAAAAAATTCTTCAAAAGTATTCGTAAAGCATTAAATTGTTGTTTATAGTGATATAAACAACAATTTAAAGATATACGAATACTTTTGACGAATTTTGTTGATCACATATTGTTTTTTCTACAAAAACTTTCATTTCATCGATGTCAATGTAGTGTTCTAGCAAGAAATTTTCAGTGTCCATGTACTGTTTTAATTTCATAATACATTCTAGTGCCTCTACTGGAGAAATATTCTCTGTTTAAACATTCTCAGTGCTCTCATATTCTTTTTTTCGCATACAAGGGCAGCTACAACCCTTCCGCTGGTTACAAAAATTACTATATCATCATCAGACAAACATTCCCACCCACAATCTTCAATTTCTGGTTCAGTTAACCAATTTAAAAGGTGTTTTCTGGAGTTTTCTACGGTGAGACCTGAATGTGAGAAAAGTTTGCAGATTTGATCGTCAAATTCATTAAAGAAAGTTAATAATTCCTTATTCAGAATTGTTAAGGGGTCAGTATGGATTTATTTTTTTAAAAAATTTATTTTTCATAAACATAAATTTCGTATACTATATACCTATAGAAATAAGATAAAAACTAATATATAGGTAGTAGAGTTCAAAAACATGCTAAAAACGCGATACTGCAGAAGCATAAGACGCATAGCATAGCAGAAATACATTGTTTAAACAAATGTCATTATAGCATTATTGGTCAAATTCATTATTTGATAATACATAGCAATGTTAGAGAAAAGTATTTATGTATTTAAGTACTTTTTACCTTAAAAATTAAAAGTACAATAGAATATTTTTATTGCGTGATCAGCGCGAGCAGCCCTTGGTTGCGCGAATGTTTAACGCCTTTTTCTCAAAACAACGTTCTTCGACCTGGCCGACACGATTAAAAAAAAACTATTTAACCGATTAAGCTCAAATTTTCAGGGGTTCTTCTATGCACGTGCCGCTTTGGCATGAACTAGGATAATAAAAATCCATTGAATCCATTTAAAGTTAACTTCAAGCAGCTCTTACGCAGAAATAAACAATCAAAAATAGAAATGAAAAATATTTTTTGTCACTTTTAAATGTCAATTTTCATGTATAAAAAGACTAGGTTATAAAAATTTATTCTAATATAAAAAATAAATCCTTGAAAATTTGTACAATAAACCCATACTGACCCCTTAAAGACTCTAAATTTTCTAGATCGCTATTTGAGTCTATAGAAAGAGGACAATTCTGATTATTAATCATAGAATTACCCAAAATGGATCTCCATATTTTGTGCAAAGTGCTGGAATTCAAACTATGCCACACCTTACTGAGGAAATTGAAACACTCTTCGAGAATGAAATTTTTAATATAATTCTCAACTGTTTCAGAAAAGAATAAAGCCCTTTTTAATGAAGATTTTTTATAATGTTGTTATTCTACTTTAAAATTATCAATAACTAAGTTTAAATCATCCAACCTTGGATGGGATCATTAAGTTGTCCTTCAGAAAAGTTCAAAAAATAAAAAAAAAACATTTTTATGTGTTTACTACAATTTTTCTTAGAAACTTGATGCTTTAGGTAATTTAAACTTCAGATTCGAATTTTAGAGGAAAAGTAAATGGAAAAACATTGTGCAATTAAAATAAAATATTTATCTCTAAATTTACAGGCTTAACCAAAAATTTTTTTCATTTTTTCAGCTTTATGGCCATTGGTCTTACGTTAAATATTTTTTTAAAAATCTTTTACTTCGTGTGTGAGTTATTGGACATCTATAGAAACTATTTAAACCTGAGGCTCCTATAAAAAAGAAAAATTTTTTTTCGGCCCACCCTAGTGTCCCATGTCCAGAAGTGAATTACTAATTTTCAAAGGAACATATTGTCGTAATTTTAATATATTACAAATAGAACAAAATTTTATAGTGAGCTATACTTTCGATATTTAAGGAATATCTACTGCTGCAAACTATATTTAATTGTTTACCCCTTAAAAAAATGACATATCCCTCATTGTTTCATTACTTTATTTTAAATACATGAACTTATACGTGTCTTACAATTTTTCCTTTGAGCCGAAAAAGAAAGGAATTCAACTTGTCTTATACTGAAAATGACAATTTAAGTGAAATGACCCGTATACGTGATGCGCTAACTTTCTATTGCATATTTTTAGAAAAAATTGTAAGAAACTGACAAACCAGGATTTTGATGTTGATATTGTGCATTTTTTAAAACCAATTGTATTTCGCGCCTCCTCCTCTAGATCAACTTGTAGTATCCCTACTTTATACGAAAGTCGTCACATTTTTAAAGATATTAAAACTAAAAAATTGAAAAACGAATAGTTCATCTGTGCCTATACTCCGCCTTGTGAATTTCTTATTCTCTTTTTTTGTGTTAAAGAAGTCACATCTTTTTCCAAAATGGGAAAAAGGATTCATCATTCGAATGATACAAAAACAATTTTAAAACGTCTCAAGAGACTAGAAAAACTGAAGAAGGCATTTAGTAGTCGAAAAAGGCGTCGTCGTACCGATTCTTCATCAGATGAACAATCTTCTTTTTCGTCACGGGATTCAAGTCCAATAGGTAAATAATCGCCATATTGGAAAAATTTATTTTTTGCATTCTTATAGATTTTTCGAAAGATTGGATTTATATCAGATAATACCAGTTTATCAGATCTGATCTAAAAAAGGTTCTTTTTTCCACAAAGGCACTAACTTTTGTGATGAACAACTGATGTTGTTTTTTATTTTCGGTTATTTGAGTTCTGAACCATTTATATTTTGCAAATATTTAGGCTCTTACCTGATATTTGTATTTATTGGGTTCTGACCCACATAAGAAATTTATACTAATAGGCTCTAACTTACATTAGTGTATTTCTTTCTCTAATTAACTAGACCCTTGTCTAGTACCAAATAAATAAAAATAAAAATGTATTTTACATGCTGGTACTGACCATTAATTTTAACCGAAAAATAAAAATAAAATCTTTAATAGCAATTTTTTTCAACTTAGTTGATTACGCTCTTTCTTTCTTCTTTAGATAGAAGATCTAATCGTCGAAAGATACAACGTTTACGTGATGACTCTTCTGTTTCTTCTGAAAAAAGTGATTACTCTGAATCAGAGAAGAGTGAAGTATCTACTTCTGATAAAAATGAACCTGAACAAGTCGATCTGTCTTCTCCCGGTACATCCAAGAGTTCTGAAAATAAAAATAATTCCATCACAAAGAAGAGAGCAACAGGGGAAAAATCAGACTGTATTCATAAAAATGATCCAAAGACGATTACACTTCCAGAAGAAATCATAAATGTTTTAGGAAAACGACAAATAGGAAGAACTTATGCTCCTGATATTCATAAAGACTTCGTCGATCGTTGGTCTGATATAATTAAGCTAGGGTTACCTGCAGAAGACGTCAAAGCTTTGTAATGAATGACTTAAATTAAATTTAATACTTCAAAAAAAATCAAATCAACATTACTATTTTACGCTATTTACTATTTTACCCGAATCGCTTACTCCGCCAAAGGGAGATTCTGCTGCGGCACGAGGACCTTTTCTGAGAAATTGGAAAGACAGCCACCCCGGAAGAATTCAAAATTTCTTACCACTGGACGACGGACGAACTCGACAGAAGTTTTTGCTGTCCCGACAGTTAGGAGTCCGGGGGGGGGGGGCAAAACGAGGACACTCACAATAAGGAAAACTCAAATAAAATAACACAAAAGTGTTCACTTTGTCGACGTATTTAATCGCCTCGAGGGCACCACCAAATTCTTATACAAACGTTACTTAATAGTTCAATAGTCCTTTTAACAATTATAAACCACACCGACACTGTAGAAGCCTGGGTAGAAAAACTTCCGAACAAAACCGCGGAAAACGCTTAATTTTTCTCGACACCTGGACACCTGTCCGCTTATCAGTGCTGGAACCAACTGATCGAGCGGTTGATCGACCGACTCACGTATCTTCAAACTAGGGGTGGTAGCCTCGCCCCTTGTCGCACGTACGGCGTCTCTCTCGCTCTCCCGTTCCCAGCTTCTTTCTCCCTCGATCGCGCCGGGAATCCAACCTGGAAAAAGAAAAAGAGGGCTCTGCTTGACGCGGGAAAAAGACGGAAAAGCCGCGCCAATACCCCACTCGAAATCTAATTGTCTAATTAACCACTAACGACTTATAGTTTTCGAAACTCCGGGGATTGCGACGAAGCGGAAGTCGGGCGCAATTTAGGGCCGTAACAAAAATAAAGCACCCTTGCTGCACCGACTTACTAAATAAATCTTAAATAAACTTAAATACTAATTAACCACTTGAATAATTCCTTATTTTAAAAATCACTTTGTCCGTGACGAACTGCTTCGTCACAATCCCCTCCCCTACGCCGATACTACTTTGTAGTATCGCCTACTCCAATAAACAAGCAAAAAAAAACCTCTTGTAAAATAAATAACTAAAAAAAACAATTTTCACTCATCCTCGTCACCCCTCCAGAACAACTCTACTAATGTCCGGAACCGTCACCGCAACGACGACGTTCCTCCAAGAATTGAAGGATCACCGCGTCCTTCACGGTTTGCGGCGAATCTCAGAGAATCCCGGCCAACCGATCCAACTCATCCAGGAGCGGGTTTCTTGGCTGGAGCAAGGGTGGTTCTTGAACAGGGACAATAAGCACCACCGGTTCCACCATATGCTCCACCGGAATCTGTTGTTCACCCTCCATTGGTACGTCAGGCAAATCTGGCTGAGGTCCGGACTCCAATTCCAATGGAACCGCCAGTACTTCCGGTTGCAACTCCTCATTGGCCACCTCCAGCTGAACAAACGGCACCTCTGGCTGCCGCTCAATCGGAGCACCTCCTCTGGCTACACTCCGCTCGCTTCCGGAATCCTCCTCTCTTCCCACTACTGATGCATCGCGAGAGCGATAACCTCGGCGTTCGAGGTCCCGACTGCGCTGCCACAGGATGTAGGCTTCCCAATACCTGGGACAACGGTTAACTCGGACTCTTCTCCGACCACAATTATTACAAAACTCCTCCCTCTGGAGGTGCGGACAATTAATCCGAAGATGTCCTCGGCGCCAGCAGTTAAAGCAGACTCCAGGGGGAGGATCTAGCGACGGTACCGTTGGTATTGGCTTGAGCCCACCAAACCATACTCCTTTGGTTTTAACCGGCAAGGCGGAACGCCCTCCCCTCTTCAATTGACAATTCGGCGGTCCAGGCGCAGGTGACTGGGATCCAGACGGTCCCGGCTGTGGAAAGACTACCTCTCGGTATTCCGGCGGACCAGGAGGCGTTATTGGTCTCGGTAGGGGGGCGGGCGACACATCACGGGGACTCACGAAGTCCTCCTTACTGAAGTAACTTTTACGAATCTCCCCCTCCACTTCTTCTCTCCTTCTCTTCAACTCAACAATTAGGGCCTGGGCACGCTAATCTTCCTCCTCGATGTGACGGTCCAAGTCCGCAACAGCTTTGCTGCTATCCGCATCCACCACCGACTCGTCTTCCTCCAATTGCAGAGTTAAGGATGCAGATTCCTTGGTGATGGACACTTCCATATCCGGACACTTCCGATTCTGGTCCTCTTTGCTCCAGACCTCCAACATGAGCACTTCCGCCACTGGTTCTCTTCCCACTCCACCAACCGCTCCCTCTACCTCCTCTGGGATTCCTTGTTTATCCTTTGTCTTGTCTTCATTCTCATTTTCATCTAACTTCTTTCTCCCCTCTTGAACATTCTCTTTCCCCTCTTGGCCTTCCTTTCTCCCCTCTTGAACTTCCTTTAAACCTAGTTTCTCCTTGTTCCTCAACTCTTTAGCCGCCTTTTTCACCCTCCTTTCTTCCCTCTTCCTTTCTCGACTTTGATGCGGCTGAGCCAGATCCATCGGAGGAGGGAAGGGTGGGGGAAATTCCTCCCTATTGGCCTCCCTAGTTCTCTGCTTCCGCAAACTCGGCAAATCTGAAACCCTAGTTCTCGGTGGCGTCATTCTGAAGATGAATCTAGAAGAAAAAGAAAACATTGGCTATTACTCATAAAATTGATTTTCTGGGCGGTATGAAACGTTTCAGATCAGACACATGCACCTTCGTAACGCGGCGACTTTCATTCGTTCTCAACACATACACCGAATCTGACAGCTTCTCTATGATTTCAAACGGCCCTTCGTATTTCGGTGCTAACTTTGCCGAAAATTTCTTCGCCGCGTTTGACATTTTATGTGTTCGCCACAACACTTGATGCCCCACGTGAAATTCCGCCACCCTCTTGTTTCGATTATAATACGCCGTTTGCTTTTCTCTCTCCTTATCAATAAATCGCGCCACCAAATCTCTCAACGCGTCTAACCTTTTCAACCGATCGTTCCACACTTCCGGGTAAATTCTTTCCACGACTTTTCTCCCCTCGACTTCTCTCCGTAAACTCTTTACCGGTTTTGGATTCCGTCCGTAATTCAAATACGCGGGCGAGAATTTTGTCGTTGACTGAACGGCCGTATACATGGCATGTCTAAACTCATGAACATGTTTATCCCACTCTCTATGATCTTCCCCAATAAAAGTCGCGACCATAGTCTTGAACACTCGGTTACTCCTCTCGACAGGATTTGCTTGCGGATGGTAAGGCGGCGTGGTGAGATGCTGGACCCCATATTCATTCAGGACGGAATTTAGAAATTTATTATCAAATTCCTTGCCATTGTCCGTCAATAAAAACTCTGGAGTCTCCCACCTGAACAAAATTAACTCTTTAAACGCCCGTGCAATTGACTTGCCGTCCGCAGATCTTAAAGGTTTGACCTCCACCCAGCGAGAAAATAAATCTTGAAACACTACTAGGTAGCGGCACCGACTCTTGCTTGGAGGAAATTCTATGCAGTCAGCTGCCACTACCACGCAGGGTCTCTCAACTATCCTCTGTCCCATAAGGCCTTGAGGACCTTCCTTCCTCTTGAGCACTCTTACCCGATGTTCTAATGACACGACTAACTTCCACCCCTCTTCATCCCCTGTATACGGCAACAATAAAGAATCATCCCTGAACCGATATAACCTCCCCTCTAATACTTTCCAACCTGGAAATCTGTTGGGAAATTTGACCACCAAATCGAGTCTTTTTAGGTACCACGGATCTGAAATTGTTTCAAACGCCGCCATCTCTTCAAACTCATCCTCGTACATCCTAGATAAGGCATCCGGAACATGATGGTGAATTCCCCTCCGGTGAACAATCTCGAAGTCCCACTGCTGCATCTCGAGGGCCCAACGTGCCAATCGGCCTATCGGCTCTTTTAAATTTCGCAACCATTTTAGCGCACTATGGTCCGTAATGGCTGTGAATTTATATCCCTCGATATATGGTCTCAATTTCTTGATTGACCACGGCAGTGCCAAACACTCTTTCTCCGTTACACTATAATTTCTCTCGTGTACAGAGAGTGTTTTACTCACAAATACTATCGGATGTTCACCGTCCTCCCCCTCTTGAGTTAATACCGCACCGATCGCATACCCACTCGCGTCACACTGAATTGTAAATGGCTTCGAAAAGTCTGGCCCTGCCAAGACTGGTCTGAAGTCAATTTATTTTTCAGTTCTTGAAACGCCTCTTTCTGTTCCTCCCCCCACTCCCAAGCACGGCCTTTTTGTAACAATCTTAATAGTGGTATTTTTAATTCGCTGTCTTGCTCAATGAACCGCGAATACCACCCCACCATTCCCAAGAATCGACGGAGCTGCTTAATATTGGTTGGTGCCGGATAATCAACTACTAGTGCGATTTTCTCGGGGTCCGGTCTCAAACCTTGACTGTCGAGTACATAACCCAGATAGGATACTCTCGAACACCCAAACTCGCATTTTTCCGGGTTTACCACCAGCCCAGCCTCCGCCAATTTTTCCAAAACAATTTTTAACACTTGAGATGTTCCTCGTAATCATCAGTCACGATGATAATATCATCCAAGTAGCCAAACACAAAAGGCTCGCACTCGGGACCAAACAACGAATCGATCAGCCTCTGGAACGTCATCGGGGCATTTGTGAGTCTAAATGGGGACATCGGCACTTACTGATACGCCTGTTTGAGATCGATTTTGGAAATATAACGGGCCTTCCGTAATTTGTCCAAAATCGAATCAATGTGGGGGATGGGATGTGCGTCTCTCACCGTCACTTTATTTAAATCTCTGTAATCAATACAGAAACGCAGCGATCCATCCCCCTTTTTGACGATCACCGGAGCACTGCTCCACTCACTGGCCGATCTCTCGATCACTCCCTTCTCCAACATTTTCTGCACTTCCTGGTTCGCCCAGTCCAAAATCACGGGAGACATTCTCCGAGAACGATGTTTAATCGGAGTTGGGTCAGTGACTCTTATGCTATGTTCAGTCAAGGAAGTCATACCATGGTCGACTTCCTGTGGTAAAATCAGCTGATCTACCAATTTTTGAATTTTCGCTCTCTGCCCCTCTGATAACTCACAAATCCCTGCGCATTCCGCAATAATATCCCATTCTCCACTATTTCCTATGCCACTACTCCCCCCTGGACACCAATCACCATATTCCAAAAATGTATGCCAATTTCCTCCTGGGACTTTCCACAGACCTCGTCCTAACCTCACCTCCATATCAGCGGCCCTAAAAACATTCTGACCCATGATTAAATCATGGGAGAGGTTATCCACTACACGTAAGTCGAAAGGATGTGAGAACCCTTCTATCGTCAACCACAACCTCAGTTTCCCTAACGATGCGGTTGATCCACCTAAGGCACTTCCGATCGCCGTATTTGATTTCGTTAATTTCTCTCGAAATCTCTCGGCCAATTCCGGTCCGACCACTGACACCGTCGAGCCCGGATCGAACAGAGCTATATAGGGTTTGTCAGCAATGACTACTTTAAAAAAGTATCGGTTTTCCAGTGATGAGGCATCTTCCCTTTGTTCTGTTAATTCAGGTGTTGCTGAATTTGTTACAGCCTCACCCCTCCCCTGGACTGAACATGCTGATGGAACATCGTCAAATTCAGTCCCAACACCAGCTTGAAGAAGCCCCTCATTACTGGATTGCGTCCCAGCCTTGTCCGATTCCGTCCCCTCAACATTTGGTCTCATCCCAACATCGCTGGGTTGCGTCCCGGCATCACCAAAATGCGTCTCAGCATCACCAAATTGCGTCCCATGCAAAAAGAGTTCCGTCCCGGATTGCTCTCTAAGTGGTTGCGTCCCAACGTTCACAACTTCCGTCCGGACTTCCAGAGGCTGGCTTTTGGACTCAATGAATTGCATACCAGAGCCCTAGACTGTGTTACATTGTCCTGAAGTTGCGTCCCAACGAGTTCCGTCCCGAATCCCCGTCTAGCCAACTCAGTCCCAGAATCCTGAGTTTCCGTCCCGACTTCAGGGAGCTGCGTCCCCACCTCCAGATATTCCGTGCCACCTGGAACGCGTTCCGTCCCCATTCCTTCTGTCACTACGTCCATCGGAAATGGCGTTCCCCCCGTTAATTCTACCTTTTCCCGAAAGACTTGCCTCACTTCCACAGGTGTCCCATTTTCTCCCCCCACCACTGACCATTGGGACAAGTCCCACCTATTTCCTCCTGTTCCACTTCTCCTAGTCTCTAAACTAAATCGTCTCTCTCCCTTCCTGAATGATGTTCCGCACGAATTGAAGTGAGGAAGATTTCAGGATCTTCCTCTTCTTCCTCTACTGTCCCGCAGATGAAGTTTTTGAACAATGTTCCACTTGTCCCACACACTTGGCACATAATCATCGGGTTCACGGGTCATGGAATGGGACACTCATTAGCGTAGTGTCCCTGTTGTTGACACCTGAAACAGGTTCTCAACTTACACTCTGACGCTCGGTGTCCCACCGCCTGACATTGGTAACAGGCACCCGTAAATCCCCCTGGGACACTAGGCCTTGTCATCTGAGAACGTCCCATTCCACTGAAACGATTCTGATACGGTTGTCCCCCTGCAGCGGGACGACTCTGATACTGTCCTACATTTCTCATACCACTGGTAGATGGGACAGTCGGATTCAAGGCTGCCATTTGAGCATAAGTAACAGGAGCTCGCTTAGCCGGAACCTGCTGCACCGCAGCCAGAGACGCTGTCCCACTTGTCCCTTGAGATGTCCCACTCTCTACTCTCTCTACCACCGGCTTAACCGCGTTTCCCTTTTTCGCTTTCTGACCTCCTTTCTTTTGTGGGGCAGATGGGACTGTCCCACTTTCCTCCCCACTAGAGCCGGAATCTGAAATTCCCAGCAGCGCATTAACCTTGGCCCCCTTAATCAACCCTCTAGGAGCCGCCGCCGGAATACGCATTTTGTCCCGGGACGGAGGGGGGACATATTTCTCGTCCAGATCCTTCACTTTCTCGTACCGTCTGAGAATTCTCTCTAGATCCTCGATATTATCAAACTCAGAATTTGATAGTTGCCGTCGGTATTCCGGCGTTAGCCCCTTAAATATAGTCCTTAGCAAGGATTCACGAGAGATGGGACGCCTCAGGTGTCCCACTATCACTCTCATACTCATTATAAAATCCGAGATTTTCTCTCCCTTGGCCTGGGTCCTACTGCGGGCCTCGTCCAGGACATCATCGTCCATCAACGCGACCGAGAACTCTCGTTAAAATAATTTTTTGAACGAGCTCCAAGAATACAGATCTTTGCGCACGAGCCGAAACCATCGACCCGCAGTTTTGCGCAAAACACTGGGGAGAGCTGTTAAAATTTCCGAATCACTAAGAAGATTGCACTCTTTACAATCTTCTACCCTCTCTAAAAATTCCTCACTGTCCTCCTTCTACCCTCCGGAAAACTTGATGTCCCAATCCTTAAGGATTTTGACAACCTTCGACCCCCCACTCAAGTTCTGGTACTCGCGACCCCTATGCCGGCCCTTATCAGGAGTGGAGTTAGTCTCACTTTCCGAGCTGCACGTGGACAATACGGCGCGCCGGCGCCCCTCGCTTTTATTTGAACTGAGGCTTCCACTTCCAGTGGATTTCCCCTTCCTTTTCTCCTCCGGAGAAATGAAGGCAGGAGGGGGATAGGAAAAATGGGCACCCTTAATCTTATTTCCCATCCGACCCCCCCTCCTGTCCCACTCACGACTCTCCTCCGGATTCACTGACACAGAATGTTTAGAGTTCTCTTTCCCCCTGGGTTCGGGTTAAGCCTGCGTCTTTTGCAAGTTGTTGGAACTAATTTGTAAACGCTCCAACAAGAACGCATTGCGGGCCCGCAGCTGTTCCAGCAACTGCTGCTGGGCCATTACAGCTCGTTGATCCGGGCTCAACCCCCACCGCCCCACCCCCTGTCTCATACTCCACATGTCTGGAGTAACTACTGGTGCAGGGATGCTTCCTGCCCCCCCCCTGCCCACGTCATGACTGTCGGTGCCCCCAGCCCCAATCTCGAAGTCGTTGTCGTGACCGAAGTGACAACCGACGTCCTAACCGTACTTCTTGGGGTCTCGAAAGACGCGGCTGTTACTACTGGGGAAGTGGTTCTATTTCCCCCAACCCCTTCCACCGGATCTACCCCTCCCCCTCCGGAAGTAGGAATATTTAGGTTCCCTCCCGGTAGGTTTTCACCCGCTACACTGGTATCCGGGTTAAATCCGGGTCCGGCCGAAAGTCTTGATCTACGTGTCCTCGACGAGAATGGACTGGGTCCGGCTCCCCCCTCTCTTCGCCCAACCAATGCTTCGAATTTGAAAACGAATTCCGACCCCTCCCGATCGAACGTATCAAACCATGGAACGATCAACCACCTGTTCCGGGGACATGGTCTGGATGTGCCGCCAAACCTCCCCGTATTGTGGAATTTCCAAAATCCCCCACATTTGCTCACTGTAGCGTTGCATCATGTCGAATTTAAATTAAACCGAACAACACGCCAACTGATGTGGAGGGAAAGAAAAAAAAAACGCTCAAAAAGAGAAAAAAAAATTTGTCAAAATACGAAAAACAAAAATTTTCCCCCTTCAATGAAAGCCACGCCTCTGCCACTAATTTGGTAACTACTTCAAATCTCCACGTTACACCTCTCTCTTCCCCACCAGAACGGAAACCAGAACATACATTATTTACCAGAAACACAATAAAATACCAATAAATAACAAAGAAAATCACTATAACCTAGATAAAATAATCATATCACAAGAACACAATTCTATAAAAATATAACAATCCAAATCTTTCCTATAAAGCAGGAACAAGAAATCAGAAAAAAAAAATTATTTACAAACAATTCGAAGAAATAGCACTAGCTATTTTTCGAATTGTGTTAAACGTGGTTAACGGCAATTCAAAGAGTCGCGTGTCTTTTTCCCCACCACTCTGCCGTCGCGCTCGTTCAAAAAAAAACAAAATTTTAACTTTCTCACTCCCCAACACATTTACTCAAAAAAGGTTTCTTCCTTTTCTGCCAAGTAAACACCTTTTAAATTCAATTAAACAATTTTTAAATCCAGCCGAAATCTGGAAAACCGGCAGAGAGAAAAAGAAAAATTCAATCCAAATTTCTCAATTTTCCGTTAATATTGACCGCGAAAACGCCGGTACAGGAAATCTTCCGTTCAACGGATTCTTTGAACAATCCCGGTCCACGCATGCGCGCCCTCTCAACACCCCTCGTGACGCGAAAAAAAAATCAAAGAAATAATTAATCGGGCTGAACTAATGAAACAGCTCGAATCACAATCATGCCATTTCCGCTTCACTTTAAACTCACCGGAAAAGAGAAGAAAAAAAGAAAACGACACATTACTTTGTAACTTGCGTCGTTACTCCGCGACACCGGCACAGATAATTTACAAAATCAATTTGAAATTAAGAATAACGTACACGCCCGAATTCACCAGATATTTCACGACCACGCTTCCATAAATTCCAAAATTCCAACCGAAATTCAAATTAACACTGTTTTCCGGAATTTTCACTTTTTCCGCGACCACGTTTTTCAGAAACAAAACTTTTGAAATTCTAACTGAATTTCAATTTAACACTATTTTCCGGAATTTTCACTTCTTTCGCGACCACATTTTCAGATACAAAAATTTTGAAATTCTAACTAAATTTCAATCTAACACTATTTTCCGGAATTTTCACTTTAAAAAAAAAATCATTAGCGTCAGTCTTGTTCTCTCCTCTAGAATTTATGAACACACAACATTTTTGTCCGAATCACAAATCCACCAGAGAAAAAAAAATAAAAATAGTGTTACTAGGCTTTTTATTTAAAGAGAAACCGATAATAATAAATTACAATTTCACTTTAAAATCCCGTACGAGTCCTCATGGAAAAAGGGAAATTTGAACACGAGTAAACGGCAATTTTCCGGAGCCCGCACTTCCGGTACATTTGCACTACCTCCCGACCTCGACCACGTTTTTCACAAAAATTGGAATTTGCGCTTCATACCAATTTTTTTTTCTCGTTCCACCCTTTGAATAAATACTTAATGACTTATTTATTCCTCACCTCCAGACTTCCCGGCTGAATTCTCGATTTTCCTCACGTCAAAATTATTTTTTTTATTTCGCTTTTACTTTAGCCAATTTCGCCTCACCGCCCCTCGACCATCTCACACACAATCTCCATTTCCAATTTCTCGAAGAGCAGCTAGAATATCCCCACAAGGGATGCCAATTGTAATGAATGACTTAAACTAAATTTAATACTTCAAAAAAAATCAAATCAACATTACTATTTTACCCGAATCGCTTACTCCGCCAAAGGGAGATTCTGCTGCGGCACGAGTACCTTCTCCGAGAAATTGGAAAGACAGCCTCTCCGGAAGAATTCAAAATTACTTACCACTGGACGACGGACGAACTCGACAGAAGTTTTTGCTGGCCCGACAGTTAGGAGTCCGGGGGGGGGGGGGGCAAAACGAGGACACTCGCAATAAGGAAAACTCAAATGAAATAACACAAAAGTGTTCACTTTGTCGACGTATTTAATCGCCTCGAGGGCACCACCAAATTCTTATACAAACGTTACTTAATAGTTCAATAGTCCTTTTAACAATTATAAACCACACCGACACTGTAGAAGCCTGGGTAGAAAAATTTCCGAACAAAACCGCGGAAAACGCTTAATTTTTCTCGACACCTGGACACCTGTCCGCTTATCAGTGCTGGAACCAACTGATCGAGCGTAGTGATGCACTTGAGCGAGAAATCTGAGAAATGAGCGGTAATGAGATATTTTTTCGTTCTTTTGTTTCAAATCTCATCTCATCTCGTCTCATTCAAACGATATTCTCAAAATATCGTTTTATTCGAGCAACTGTCATATATTGTACCAACACATGAAACGATTGTATTAGGATAAGCAAAAAAATGTCAAAAACAAACCGACACCAACTGACAGTATGAATAAAATAATGTAAACAGTGTATTACTTTTTTATTAAGTAATATAAATCTTGTAATATGATACATAATTGTGTTGTAGAGAAATTTTATAAAAGTAATTAGTTCAAGTAAGTAAAAAGGTAAGTATAGATGTTCTCTCATTATTAAAATCCTATATCAGTAATTTAAAATATAGAATATATATGTTAAACCTAACCCTAACATCTTTTTGTATAAAGCTGCTGAACATATTTTTTCAAAATAATAAAACAAACATTAAAGCAATTTATGTCAATTTAAATATATAATTCTTTTAATACCTATTATATTATTGTTGAATGGCAATAGTTAATTAAATGAGAAATTACGCTTGTAGGTTAAACTGGTGGAGTAAATATAAAATTCTTTCCTGATTATTCAAATATTTCAAATTTTTTCTCTTCTACTAGGACATGGAACGATGTTTATAACGGATAAAAGTAAGCAAAAATATATAATATCTATTACTTAATCTTATTAATGTAAATGTAAAATAAATTGTGATGAATAAAATTCGAATTGTAAAAAAATGTATAAATATGAACAAAAGCGATTGTAAAACTGCAATGAAAAGTCTTTTTGAATAATAAATATGTAGTTTTTTTTATGCAAATTGACGTTTGGTTTCATTTTATTAACAAATTTTGTCATTTAATCTTATACTATAAATGTTGCAAGTGGAAATTATATTGTAGTTAAAACTATGTTTGACATAAAAAAAATTTCAATTTAAATGTTTGAGTACATATGAGAAAATATTTAATTTATTGAAAACACTATAAATATGCAAAATTACATTTATTACAATATCAATCATATTTGATCAATTAATACAATAATACCTACATAATGATCATTTACAATAAAAACTCACAATAACTTATCAAGAATTAAGAAAATATTAAATAAATACGAATTTAAAAATTTTAATACTAAAATAACAATGATGTTTATTAAAATAACATAATTCTTCAAAGTGTCGAAAATAGGTTGGTTTTTTGGTCTTGACTTCTAGCCATGAAATACCTTCTGGATAACAATTTTTTAAAACATTTTGGATTTTCTTTTGCTTTAAATTATATTATATTATCATTGCATGTTCTTTTGCGTAAGAGTGAATAAATTTAAAACATAGTTCTGGTTTAAATTTTCAGGAAGAAATCCAATCTTGAATATTTTAACCTGTAAGCACAATTGTTAAATTTAAATAAATAACTATATTACCCTTAAATAATATACTACAGTAAGTATTAAGATAGTTTTTCAAAATTTAAATTTACACTAGTTTAAATAATGTTCCTTCAAATATTTAAAAAAGCATATTTTTTAGCTTCATATACAAAAAATGTTGTGGTTAAGTTGATAAAAATTTAATATTTTGTTTCACTAATACAATATTTAGTAAATGAACATTTATACTTACTTCTTTCCTTCCTTAAAAATTCTTTGTAAAACCATTTAAATTATAATATAACAGATTTATATGTGTTCATAAAAAATATAATACATTGTTTACACTATTTACTTTAGTGTTATGGTTATTTCGTTCTTTTAACTTTTGACAGATCAGAAAATGAGAATTCACACGAGACTGAGACGAGATGAGACGATCAAAACAAATGAAAGATTAAGATTCTCACTTTCGATCATACTTCTCACACAACAAAAATGATCGAGATTACTGAGATTCTCGTCTCATCGTGCATCACTAATCGAGCGGTTGATCGACCGACTCACGTATCTTCAAACTAGGGGTGGTAGCCTCGCCCCTTGTCGCACGTACGGCGTCTCTCTCGCTCTCCCGTTCCCAGCTTCTTTCTCCCTCGATCGCGCCGGGAATCCAACCTGGAAAAAGAAAAAGAGGGCTCTGCTTGACGCGGGAAAAAGACGGAAAAGCCGCGCCAATACCCCACTCGAAATCTAATTGTCTAATTAACCACTAACGACTTATAGTTTTCAAAACTCCGGGGATTGCGACGAAGCGAAAGTCGGGCGCAATTTAGGGCCGTAACAAAAATAAAGCACCCTTGCTGCACCGACTTACTAAATAAATCTTAAATAAACTTAAATACTAATTAACCACTTAAATAATTCCTTATTTTAAAAATCACTTCGTCCGTGATGAACTGCTTCGTCACAGCTTTGACTGCCAAATATCCACCTCCTGGTAATTGCATTATGCTCGATCCTCCAAAACTTAACGAAGAAATAAAATCTCAATCGGATAATATAACATTAAATTTAGAGGATCTTTCTAAAAAGGTTACAACACTTCTTGCTTTGGTAACGGGCCATAGAATTCAAACCTTCTCTTATAAATATTAATAATATTTTAGTTAAAAAAGATTCTATTGAAATTAAAATTCCTGACCGTATAAAAACATCTATCAAAAATAAAACGCAACCTTTGTTAATCTTACCCTTTTATTCTGAACAAAATATTTGTGTAGCATCGGCATTATCTAGTTACTATTTATCTCACATCGCAAACCTTATCAACGTGTAACTGCACAAACTTTAAGTCGTTGGGTAAAGCAAACTTTACAATTGTGTGGGATAGATACTGAAATCTTCTCATCTCACAGTACGTGTCACGCGTCAACTTCTGCGGCCAAAAGATTAGGTGTAGATCTCGATATTATCAGAAAAACCGCAGGTTGGACTGAAAATTCCAATACATTTGCAAAATTTTATGACAAACAAATTGCAACCGACAACCAACAGTTTGCTAAGGCTATTTTAGGCAGTTAAATAATTATATTTAATATAAAATCATAATTAAGATATTTTTTGTAACAATCTTGCAATATTTGTATTGAAATAAAAATATTAAAAATTGACATTTTGCCGTAATTATCTTTCAACAACTACAAGTTGATCTAGAGAAGGAAACGCGAAATACAATTGTATAATTGAACGAACTTACCTAGTGAAGTTCGATTTAAATTGTATGAGCGCCTCCTCCGAATAGATCAAACCCACCCTGAGTAATATGACACTCCCATTATTATCTTCAACTGTAAATAAAACCCAATTGTAATAATTACGACAATGCTTTAAAACAATGAGAAATTCACAAGGCGGAGTATAGGCACAAATGAACTCTTCGTTTTTTTATTTTTTAGTTTTAATATCTTTAAAAATGTGACGACTTTGGTATAAAGTAGGGATACTACAAGTTGATCTAGAGGAGGAGGCGCGAAATACAATTTAAATCGAACTTCACTAGGTAAGTTCGTTCAATTATACAATTATTTTTCAAACATTTGTTTTGTAGATAGTAAAACAAAATCTAGTGTTTCGTTTTAAAACATTTTTGTCTTACTTTTATGATTAAAGACGAGGAATAAGCATTCAATTTTAATTTTACACGCGTGACCATAAAAACCTCAAAAAGTTATTAGTAATTACATGCTTTTCAAGTTAATTTTAAAACTCAAAAAGTGCAGTAAAAGTTATATTAAGTAAAATTTTCTTAAAAAAATATCTTTTTTTTTTGTAAATCTACATTTTTGTGAAATTTCAGATTTTTACTTCAAATTCGTTAAACAATTCCTACAAAAAAAATTTTCTAACTTTGGTTTTCTTTATTGTACTCTAAAATATCTAATAAAAAATACTCCATACAGCAAAAACGATTAAAAAATTTTTGTACACAACTTTATAAATAAACAAATTTTGATGCTCAACATAGCCCCATTAGTAAGGCAATTTTGTGCGCGACTTTAAGTTTCTATAACTCAGACAATAATTTTTCCTTGTTTACTAACTCACTGAACACATTTAAAAGGATGTCCACAACATAACTAAATAGTTTATTTTTTTTATTTTAGGAAATCTAAAGCCCAACACTATAAACCAAAAACAGGGCTTCACAGTATGTTAAACATAATAATATACATGAGCGTGTAAACGTAGGTCAATTACAATTTAAGTACGATGCTATATATATCTGCGTGTAACAGTAATAAGTTCTCAGATTGTTGTAATAAACAAATCAAGGTTACTGCTTTTATACACACTCTGAAAATAGTCAGCAAAGCAGTAAACAATCTCCAAGGTAAAATCACACACATAATCTTCATATAACATAATACCAGGAATTCTAGATTCACGTTTTAAATTATATTATGCAAATAACTCCAAACAATTGTCTGAGAATGAGAAATACTGTTTTTGATGTTATGAATATATTTCTTATAAGAATCATGAGTGCGTTTTTTTAGTATCAAAACGAAGTAATTTATGCCATTCCAAGTAATAGCAATTATGAGCCTTGTTAAATTTAGATCTAAATTTCTCTTTTTGTCGAAGATTTTGAATTATGTCTTTAGTAAACCATACTAGATAATTAGTATTGTTTTGCAAAATTTTTATTTTTAATTAAGTTATTCATTTATTTATTTATCACAAACACCCGCAGTCCAAACGGACCAAACATATATAAATATTAATGACAGATACTTTTTGATGTAATGTTGCACACTTTGTAAACTTATAATTTGTTTCTAATTATATACGGGGCATACCACACGTCCGTCGGTGGAAGGCCCCCCCTGTCCAAAATTGGTTTGAACGTAAAACGATTTATTATAGCTTAAAATTTAGCTTATTTTGTCTACTTTTAAGTGCAAAGTGTCTCCTTTCAAAATTCAAAATGGCGAATTCAATATAACCGCCAAAAAGAAAAATAAAATCAGGCAAGTACGAGTTACACCCGTACTAAACTCGTACTAAAAAGAAATTTTATAATTTTTACCATTTTGTGGAAAAAATATGTATTTTTGTACGCTACCGAATATAATATTACATAAATTAATCTGACTAGTTCGTAGTTTATCAAAATACAATTGTTTAATTATTAAATATCAATTTAACGACCTTATTGGACAAAATTAGGAAAACTGTGTATCAAAATTGGAAAGTGGGATAAAAGGTAAATAAGAATATTTTCTTATTATATTTAAACTATTATTTATATTAGTAACACATTTTTGTGCAGCGTACACAAATACATATTTTATTCCACAAAATGGTAAAAATTATAAAATTTCTTTTTTAATGAATTGAAAATTACAATTAGTATTTTAAAAAATTTTATACACTTTTTGTTTCAACAATATTTAACAATATTTAACAATAATTGTACGGAACCCTTGGTTTTACTACGGGTGTAACTCGTACTTGCCCGGTTTTATTTATGCATTTTTGCAAATTTAAATTCTCTAATTCTAATATTTTGACAGATAAGGGGGATGGAAGATATGATCATTTTTAACCATTTTTTTAAGTCGTGGTTATTTGCTTGAAAACAATATGATAACAGCCTGCAACAAAGTTATCAACCTTTGTTCTGTAATCTACAAATAACACTACATGTTCATACCAAATTATAACACTCAATGTCAAATAATTTTGTTGATAAGCGCCAAGGAATAGCATTTTAAAGGCATTTTAACTAAAAAATGACCGTATCTTCCCCCTTGTCTGCCTAATTATTTGACTTAGAGAGCTAAAATTTGGTATGCAAATGTATTTTCAGGTGTAGATTATATAAAACTTATAGAGAAGGTGATGGTCATAGTGCTGTCAAAGTAATAACGATAGATTTAGGCCTATATGCATAAGAAATGCTCAAAAATCTTTTTACTTCCTTGACAACGGTATGAGCATCAACTCCAATCATGTTCTCTATAATTTTTCTGTAATCTACACGTGAAAATACATTTGTATACCAAATTTCAGCACTCTAAATACAATAGTTTGTCAGATAGAGTGGAAGAAACATCAGCTTTTATTGCATTTTTTATAAAAAATGGACCATTCCCCCCCTCTGATCTACCAAACTATTTGACTTACAGGGCTCAAATTTGGTACACAAATGTCTTGTTATGTGTAGATTACAGGAAAATTATAGAGAAGGTAGTGGCCATAGCGGTATCAAGGATATAGCACGAGCTTTCAGCACAAGTACTTTAAAAACGCTCAAAAATCTTGTTATTTCCTTGACACCAATCCTTCCAATCACGTTCTCTATAATTTTCCTGTAATCTACACGTGAAAATACATATGTGTGCCAAATTTGAGCTTTCTAACTCAAATAGTTTGGCGTCTAGGGGGGGGGGGGGGGGGGGGGAATACGATTTTTGTCTACGGACGCACGAATCTCGTCATAAGGGTTCCGTTTGTACACTTTCTGTACGGAACCCTAAAAACAAGAAAAAACAAAAGAAAGTAATCAAATACGCTTAAAACTTGTCACTTGAAGGTTTTTGGGGTCGCTAAATACGAATCTGGAATCACATTTTTAAAATTCAAAATAGCGGATCAAGTATGGCGGACAATTTTTCAAAAAATGACTGAAATTTTATGAAAACTTGTTACCCGTGTTTTTTTTTGTGCAGATCATTACCAATTTGATTCGAAATTACAAATTTCTATTTTCAAAATTTAGAATGGCGGACCCAAGATGGCCGCCAAAAAAAACAAGAAATAACAAAAAAAAGTAATCAAAAACGCTTGAAACTTTTCACTCGGGGGTTTTTGGGGTAGCTGAATACGAATCTGGCATCACATTTTTAAAATTCAAAATGGCGGACCCAATAGGGCAGATGATTTTCCAAAACTGACTAAAATTTTCTTAAAAATGGTTACCCCGGGTATTTGTGGTTAGCTAATTACGAATTTGATTCAAAATAAGAAATTTCCAGTTTTAAAATTCAACATGGCAGACATCAGTGGTTATCACTATATGAGGTTCCTCAGAAATGTTCCAGATCATACTTATTAAAAAAAAAATCTTAATACTAGAGAACCGAAGAAATATGATCTGAAACATATCTAAGAAACATCACAGACTGAAAACCACTGATGACCAAATACATTCAGACGATATTATCCATCCCTCATTGACATTTCCATGATTTATCAGTTTTTCTTCTGTTCTCCAGTTTTAAGATTTTTTTTTCTAAATAAGTATGATCTGGACCATGTCTGCAGAACATCATAGAGTAATAACCACTGATGACCTAATACATTCAGACGATATTATCCATCCCTCGTTGACATTTCCATGTTTTACTACTTTTTCTTCAGTTCTTTAGTTTGAAGATTTTTTTTTTTTTAATAAGTATGATCTAGAACATTCTGAAAAACATCATAGAGCGATAACCACTGATGACCCAATACATTCAGACGATATTATCCATCCCTCGTTGACATTTCCATGTTTTATCACTTTTTCTTCCGTGTTCTGTTCTTAAGATTTTTTTTCTTAATAAGTACCATCTGGAACATGTCTGAGGAACATCATTGAGTGATAACCACTGATAACCCAATACATTTAGACGATATTATCCATCCCCCATTGACATTTACATGTTTTATTAATTTTTCTTCGGTTCTCTAGTTTCAAGATTTTTTTTTCTTAATACGTATGATCTGGAACATGTCTAAGTAACATCAAAGAGTGATAACCACTGATGACCTAATACATTCAGATAATATTATCCATCCCTAATACACATTTCCATGTTTTATCACTTTTTCTTCCGTGTTCTGTTCTTAAGATTTTTTTTCTTAATAAGTACCATCTGGAACATGTCTGAGGAACATCATTGAGTGATAACCACTGATAACCCAATACATTTAGACGATATTATCCATCCCCCATTGACATTAACATGTTTTATTCATTTTTCTTCGGTTCTCTAGTTTCAAGATTTTTTTTTCTTAATACGTATGATCTGAAACATGTCTAAGTAACATCATAGAGTGATAACCACTGATGACCTAATACATTCAGATAATATTATCCATCCCTAATTCACATTTCCATGTTCCACATTTCAATTCTCGATTGTTTTCTCCAATTCTCAAATATTTTGTTAATTGTCAATTACTGTCTTTAATTTTCAATTACTTCTACAATTTTTCAATTTTTTTCTCCAATTTTTAATTTTTTTAAATTAACTTAAATTTAAATTAAAAATTAAAATAAATTAAATTAATTAAATTTGATTTACTTAATCTTTAATTATTAATTTTAAATTTCAATTCTTTTGTTTCAATGTTCAAATTGTTTTATAACATTTCCATTGATTTCTTCGATTTTAAATTACTTTCATCATTTTTAATTAATTTACTAACTTTTCTATTATTTTAGATTCTATCAAATTTAGATTTAGATTCTATCAAACAAAAAGTACCATTTTATTGATTTTGAGGTTAGATCCAAAAGATCCATACTATTCATCCCTTATTGACATTTCCATGTTTTTTTAGTTTTTCTTTGGTTTTCTAGTTTTAAGATTTCTTTTTGTAAATAAGTATCATCTGGAACATGTCTGAGGAACATCATAGAGTGATAACCACTGATAACCCGATACATTCAGACGATATTATCCATCCTTCATTGACATTTTCATGTATAACTACTTTTTCTTCAGTTCTTTAGTTTGAAGATTTTTTTTTTTAATAAGTATGATCTAGAACATTCTAAAAAACATCATAGAGCAATAACCACTGATGACCCAATACATTCAGACGAAATTATCAATCCCTCATTGACATTTCCATGTTATATTAGGTTTTCTTCGGTTCTTTAGTTTCAAGATTTGTTTTCTTTATAAGTATGATCTGAAACATGTCTTAAAAACACCATAGGGTACTAACCACTGATCACCTAATACATTCAGACGAAATTATCCATCCCTCATTGACATTTCCATGTTTTATTAGTTTTTCTTCTGTTCTTTAGTTTCAAGATTTGTTTTCTTTATAAGTATGATCTGGAACATGACTAAGAAACATAATAAAGTGATAATCACTGATGACCTAATACAATCAGACGATATTATCCATCCCTTGTTGACATTTCCACATTCTATCAGTTTTGCTTCGCTTCTCTTATTTTAAAATTTTTTTTTCTAAATAAGTATCATCTAGAACATGTTTGAGGAACATCATAGAGTGATAACCACTGATGACCTAATACATTCAGACGATATTATCCATCCCTCATTGACATTTCCACATGCTATCAGTTTTGCTTCGCTTCTCTTATTTTAAGATTTTTTTTCTAAATAAGTATCATCTGGAACATGTCTAAGGAACATCATATAGTAATAACCACTGATCACCTAATACATTCAGACGAAATTATCCATCCCTCATTGACATTTCCATGTTTTATTAGATTTTCTTCTGTTCTTTAGTTTCAAGATTTGTTTTCTTTATAAGTATGATCTGGAACATGACTAAGAAACATAATAAAGTGATAATCACTGATGACCTAATACAATCAGACGATATTGTCCATCCCTCATTGACATTTCCATGTTTTATTACTTTTTTTTCGGTGCTCTAGTTTTAAGATTTTTTTTCCTAATAAGTATTATTTGGAACATGTCTGAGGAACATCATAGAGTGATAACCACTGATGACCTAATACATTCAGACGATATAATCCATCCCTCATTGACATTTAAATGTTTTATTAGTTTTTCTTCCGTTTTCTAGTTTCAACATTCTTTTTTTCTAATAAGTATGATCTGGAACATGTCTGAGGAACATCATAGAGTGATAACCACTGATGACCTAGTACATTCAGACGATATTGTCTATCCCTCATTGACATTTCCATGTTTTATCACTTTTATTTCGGTGCTCTAGTTTTAAGATTTTTTTTCCTAATAAGTATTATCTGGAACATGTCTGAGGAACATCATAGAGTGATAACCACTGATGACCTAATACATTCAGACGATATTATCCATCCCTCATTGACATTTAAATGTTTTATTAGTTTTTCTTCCGTTTTCTAGTTTCAACATTCTTTTTTTCTAATAAGTATGATCTGGAACATGTCTGAGGAACATCATAGAGTGATAACCACTGATAAGCTAATACATTCAGACTATATTATCCATCCCTCATTGACATATCCATGTTTTATTAGTTTTTCTTCGGTTCTCTAGTTTCAAATTTTTTTTTTTGATACATATGATCTGGAACATGTCTAAGGAACGTCATAGAGTGATAACAACTGATGACCTAATACATTCACACGATATTATCCATACCTCATTGACATTTCCATGTTTTATTAGTTTTTCTTCGGTTCGCTAGTTTCAACATTCTTTTTTGCTAATAAGTATGATCTGGAACATGTCTGAAGAACATCATAGAGTGATAACCACTGATAACCTAAGACGTTCAGACGATATTATCCATACCTCATTGACATTTCCATGTTTTATTAGTTTTTCTTCGGTTCGCTAGTTTCAACATTCTTTTTTGCTAATAAGTATGATCTGGAACATGTCTGAAGAACATCATAGAGTGATAACCACTGATAACCTAATACATTCAGACGATATTATCCATTCCTCATTGACATTTCCATGTTTTATTAGGTTTTCTTCGGTTGTCTAGTTTCAACATTCTTTTTTTCTAATAAGTATGATCTGGAACATGTCTGAGGAACATTATAGAGTGATAACCACTGATGACCTAATACATTCAGACGATATTATCCATCCCTCATTGACATTTCCAGGTTTTATTAGTTTTTCTTCGGTGTTCTAGTTTCAACATTCTTTTTTCTCAATTATTATGATCTGGAACATGTCTGAGGAACACGATTGAGTAATCACCACTGATAAACCAATACATTCAGACGATATTATCTATTCCCTATTGACATTTCCATGTCATATGAGTTTTTTTTCGGTTCTCTAGTTTTAAAATTTTTGTTCTTAATACGTATGATCTGGAATATGTCTGAGGAACATCATAGAGTGATAACCACTAATAACCCAATACATTAAGACGATATTATCCATCCCCCATTAACGTTTTCATTTTTTATTCATTTTTCTTCTGTTCTCTAGTTTTAAAATTTTTTTTAATGCGTATGATCTAGAACATGTCTGAGGAACATTATAGAGTGATAATCACTGATTTCCCAATACATTCAGACGATATTATCCATCCCTCATTGACATTTCCCTTTTTTAATAGTTTTTCTTTGGATTTCTAGTTTTAAGATTTTTTTTGTAAATAAGTTTCATTTTGAACATGTCTGAGGTACATTATAGAGTGGTAACCACTGATAACCCAATACATTCAGACGATATTATCCATCCCTCATTGACATTTCCATGTTTTATTAGTTTTTCTTCAATTTTATAGTTTCAACATTCTTTTTTTCTTAATAACTAGGAATTGGAACATGTCTGAGGAGAAATTATCCATCACTCATTGACATTTCCACATTCTATGACTTGTTCTTCCGTTCTCTAATTTTAAGATTTTTTTTTCTAATTAAGTATCATCTAGAACATGTCTGAGGAACATCATGGAGTAATAACTACTGATAACCCAATAAATTTAGACGATATTATCTATCCCCCATTAACGTTTTCATGTTTTATTAGTTTTTCTTCGGTTCTCTAGTTTCAAGATTTTTTTTTTGATACGTATGATCTGGAACAAGTCTGAGGAACATTATAGAGTGGTAACCACTGATTTCCCAATACATTCAGACGATATTATCCATCCCTCATTGACATATCCATTTTTTATTAGTTTTTTTTCGGTTGCTTAGTTTTAAGATTTTTTTTCTTAATAAGTATGATCTGGAACATGTCTAAGGAACATCATAGAGAGGAAACCAGTAATAACCCAATACATTCATATGATATAATCTATCTCTCATTGATATTTCCATTTTTTATTAGTTTTTTTTCGGTTGTTTAGTTTCAAGATTTGTTTTCTTAATAAGTATGATCTGGAACATGACTGAGGAACATCATAGAGTGATAACCACAAATGACCTAATACAATCAGACAATATTATTCATCCCTCGTTGACATTTCTACATTCTATCAGTTTTGCTTCGTTTCTCTAATTTTAAGATTTTTTTTTCTAAATATGTATCCTTTGGACCATGTCTGAGGAACACGATTGAGTAATCACCACTGATAAACCAATACATTCAGACGATATTATCCATTCCCTATTGACTGGGGACTGAAAATACTTGAAAATACTGATAGCCCAATATATTTAGACGATATTATCCATCCCTCATTGACATTTCCTTCTTTTATTAGTCTTTCTTTGGTTTTCTAGTTTCAAGCTTTTTTTCCTAATGAGTATGATCTGGAACATATCTGAGGAACGTCATAGAGTGATAACCACTGATGACATAGTATATTCAGACAATATTATCCTTCCCTCATTGACATTTCCATGTTTTATCACTTTTTCGTCGGAACTTTGGTCTTAAAATTTTTTTTCTAAATAAGTAGGATCTGAAACATATTTGAGGAACATCATAGAGTGATAACCACTGATGAGCTTGTACATTCAGACGATATTATCTATCCCTCATTGACATATTCATGTTTTATTAGTTTTTCTTTGGTTTTCTAGTTTCAAGATTTTTTTTCTTAATAAGTATTATCTGGAACATATCTAAGGTACGTCATAGTGTGATAACCACTGATGACCTAATACATTAAGACGATATTATTCATCCCCCATCGACATTTTTATGTTTTATTCGTTTTTCTTTGGTTCTCTAGTTTCAACATTTTTTTTTTCTAATAAGTATGATCTGGAACATGTCAGAGAAACATCATAGAGTGATAACCACTGATGACCTAATATATCCAGACTATATTATCCATCCCTCATAGACATTTCCATGTTTTATTTGTTTTTCTTTTGTTTGCTAGTTTCAACATTCTTTTTTGCTAATAAGTATCATCTAGAACATGTCTGAGGAACATCATGGAGTAAAAACTACTGATAACTTATTAAATTTAGACGATATTATCTATCCCTCATTAACGTTTCCATGTTTTATTAGTTTTTCTACGGTTGCTTAGTTTTAAGATTTTTTTTCTTAATAAGTATGATCTGGAACATGTCAAGGAACATCATAGAGAGGAAACCAGTGATAACCCAATCCATTCATATGATATAATCTATCCCTCATTGACATTTCCATTTTTTATTAGTTTTTTTTCGGTTGTTTAGTTTCAAGATTTGTTTTCTTAATAAGTATGATCTGGAACATGACTGAGGAGCATCATAGAGTGATAACCACAAATGACCTAATACAATCAGACAATATTATACATCCCTCGTTGACATTTCTACATTCTATCAGTTTTGCTTCGGTTCTCTAATTTTAAGATTTTTTTTTCTAAATATGTATCCTTTGGAACATGTCTGAGGAACACGATTGAGTAATCACCACTGATAAACCAATACATTCAAACGATATTATCCATTCCCTATTGACATTTCCATGTCATATGAGTTTTTCTTCGGTTCTCTAGTTTTAAAATTTTTGTTCTTAATACGTATGATCTGGAATATGTCTGAGGAACATCATAGAGTGATAACCACTGATAACCCAATACATTAAGACGATATTATCCATCCCCCATTAACGTTTCCATTTTTTATTCATTTTTCTTCTGTTCTCTAGTTTTAAAATTTTTTTTAATGCGTATGATCTAGAACATGTCTGAGGAACATTATAGAGTGATAACCACTGATTTCCCAATACATTCAGACGATATTATCCATCCCTCATTGAGATTTCCATTTTTTAATAGTTTTTCTTTGGATTTCTAGTTTTAAGATTTTTTTTGTAAATAAGTTTTATTTTGAACATGTCTGAGGTACACTATAGAGTGGTAACCACTGATGACCCAATACATTCAGACTATATTATCTATCCCTCATTGACATTTCCATGTTTTATTAGTTTTTCTTCGGTTCTCTAGTTTCAAGATTTTTTTTCTTAATAAGTAGGAATTGGAACATGTCTGAGGAGGAATTATCCATCACTCATTAATATTTCCACATTCTATGAGTTGTGCTTCCGTTCTCTAATTTTAAGATTTTTTTTTCTAATTAAGTATCATCTAGAACATGTCTGAGGAACATCATGGAGTAATAACTACTGATAACCCAATAAATTTAGACGATATTATCTATCCCCCATTAATGTTTTCATGTTTTATTAGTTTTTCTTCAGTTCTCTAGTTTCAAGATATTTTTTTTGATACGTATGATCTGGAACATGTCTGAGGAACATTATAGAGTAATAACCACTGATAGCCCAATATATTTAGACGATATTATCCATCCCTCATTGACATTTCCTTTTTTTATTAGTCTTTCTTTGGTTTTCTAGTTTCAAGATTTTTTTCCTAATGAGTATGATCTGGAACATATCTGAGGAACGTCATAGAGTGATAACCACTGATGACCTAGTATATTCAGACAATATTATCCTTCCCTCATTGACATTTCCATGTTTTATTAGTTTTTCTTCGGTTTTCTAGTTTCAAGATTTTTTTTCTTAAAAAGTATTATCTGGAACATATCTAAGGTACGTCATAGAGTGATAACCACTGATGACCTAATACATTGAGACGATATTATCCATCCCCCATCGACATTTTTATGTTTTATTAGTTTTTCTTTGGTTCTCTAGTTTCAACATTTTTTTTTTCTAATAAGTATGATCTGGAACATGTCAGAGAAACATCATAGAGTGATAACCACTGATGACCTAATACATTCAGCCGATAATATTCATCCCTCATTGACATTTCCATGTTTTATTAGTTTTTCTTTGGTTCCCTTGTTTTAAGATTTTTTTTCCTAATAGGTATGATCTGAAACATATGTGAGAAACGTCATAGAGTGATAACCACTGATGACCTAATATATCCAGACTATATTATCTATCCCTCATAGACCTTTCCATGTTTTATTAGTTTTTCTTCGGTTTGCTAGTTTCAACATTCTTTTTTGCTAATAAGTATCATCTAGAACATGTCTGAGGAACATCATGGAGTAAAAACTACTGATAACTTATTAAATTTAGACGATATTATCTATCCCTTATTAACGTTTCCATGTTTTATCACTTTTTTTTCGGTGCTCTAGTTTTAAGATTATTTTTCCTAATAAGTATTATCTGGAACATGTCTGACGAACATCATAGAGTGATAACCACTGATGACCTAGTATATTCAGACAATATTATCCTTCCCTCATTGACATTTCCATATTTATCACTATTTCGTCGGTTCTTTGGTCTTAAGATTCTTTTTCTCAATAAGTATTATCTGGAACATATCTGAGGAACGTCATAGAGTGATAAAAACTGATGACCTAATACATTCAGACTATATTATCCATCCCTCATTGACATTTCCATGTTTTTTTAGTTTTTCTTTGGTTTTCTAGATTCAACATTCTTTTTTCTTAATAAGTATCATCTGGAACATGTCTGAGGAACATCATAGAGTGATAACCACTGATGTCTGCCATTTTGAATTTAAAAAATGGAAATTTCTAATCTCGAATCAAATTCGTAATTAGCTACCCACAAAAACCCCGGGTTACCTTTATTAAGAAAATTTTAGTCATTTTTTGATAATCGTCCACCATATTGGATCCGCAAATTTGAATTTCAAAAATGGAAATTTCTAATCTCGAGTTATATTCTTAATTAGCTACCCAAAAAAACCATGGGTAACCATTTTTAAGAAAATTTTAGTCAGTTTTTGAAAATCGTCTGCCATATTGGGTCCGCCATTTTAAATTTTAAAAATGTGATGCCAGATTCGTATTCAGCTTCCCCAAAAACCCCCAAGTGACAAGTTTTAAGCGTTTTGATGCCTTTTTTTTTTGTTTTGTTTTTTTTTTTTTTTTTGGTGGCCATATTGGATTCGCCATTTTGAATTATGGAAGGAGTTACTTTGCACTTAAAAGTAGACAAAATAAGCTAAATCTTAAGCTATAATAAATTGTTTTACGTTCAAATCTAAATCAATTTCATATTCTTCATAATTTTTTAAAGCATAACCTTTTTTAAAAAAAATTTTTAATTAATATTTAGATGTAGCGCATTAACTTTTTCTCTCTAATGGGGAAATCGCGTATTTAACATGTAAAATGGACATTCTATTTTTAATGCTTATTTAAACCTATTTGTTAATCACAAATTCTTTTGTCCACTAAAGTACAGGTTTACATGGAATAAAAGGATAACTTTAGGGAAAAAAAATGATTACCTTATTATTTGTAATAGTAATTCAATGTTGAAAATTGCAATTTCGGTACTTTTGAGCACGCTTTTTTTGTATTTAATATTAGTTTTTGAAGTTTAAATTTACACGGAGCAAAACTTCATTATTTGATGAATAAGTAATGATAAAATCGAGATGATTGAAAAATATTAAAAGGTAAAATTATTGAAAAGAAAGTTTGTCTTTTTGAATTTCGACCCCTCGTGCGTAGGATGATAATGACCACCATAAAAGTGAAAGTGATACTTGCCAACGTTTTGCTACTGGTGAAATAGAGGGGTTCAAGGGTCTTTCAAAGGAATTTTAAAGAAGCGGAAACCTTTTTTTTCTGTCCATTATTAAAAAAAAGAATCATTTATTTATTTCCAATATATTTATAAAATTTACTTGAATCATAAAATTTTTAATTATTTATTGCAGTATCATAAGTAAATAAATATATAATCATTTATTAAAAGTGATAAATAAATTGTAAATTTATGAAAAAAATACTACTTTCACAGTGAAATCTCGTTTACCATATCAAATAGTAATTCTGCTGCTAAAAGTGTAGTAAAATATTAATAATTCAATTAGTCAAAGTAATTTTTTGGTTATGTTGAATCAAAAAAACAATTAGTAAATTTATATCTACTAAATATTTTAATGATTTTCTTACTATTACTTAGTCAAATTTCACTATTGACTTAGTAGTATTTACTAATAATTACACTGAAAGACTTTTTATATTAATATTTGCTAAAACCGCGATTTAATTTTAGTAAACTCACTATCATAATGAGGAAAAATGTGTAAACTATTATTATTTCGTAGTTTGACTATCAATATTATTTAAAATTAACGGTTTTTAATTTTTAGTAGTCAGTTGATTAAAATTTGTTACTGAAACGAAGAAAAAGTGTAGAGAAAAACAATATTCCGACGTAAGAAGTGAATTGTCAAATGACAGATAACATAACCTCAAATGCTACTACTTTATTCACTACATTTATACTTTTACTAACAAATCTAACAAATGAAGAAGAATTCTAAATTACCTACACAAACTTATATTATAACGCATATCTTAACCTATAACATACATAGATATTAACAATCGCTTTATAACTAACACAACGCAAATATATAATTAATATAACAGGTAAATTTTTTTCTTTTATATGAATCAAACAATTTCCTTACCACTTGTGAGATCGGTGTTAAGGTTGTTAAATCTTGTTTCCAACACAAAGAATGACTTTTAAATTTGTGTCACTTTGTGTTTTATTAATTAAATCAATTTTTGATCACACAAAAATTAATTCCCTTTCAATTGAAATCTGTTTTTTGTAGAAAAAAGTAAACTAGTACTTAGGGTTATGTTTTGTTACACGTATTTAAAAAAAATTCGTTGTATGCGTGAAGCATTTCAGGACCGACTTTAAGAGGGGGGCGAACCCGGATGAGGACCTTGACATTACAGCTTAAGGGGACTCATTTAGGGTTTTGTAAGTGCATTCTTCATGTATAAATGATACACGGTTAATTATAAGAGGAAAAAAATTGAAATTTCGCCCGGGGCGCAGAAAGTGCTAAAGTCGATCCTGGAGTTTTGATAGATTGACTACTAAAATTTCATTTTTCCGAATTGTAACGATCCCTATCGTTTTAAGGGTTACAATCGCCGGCTCCCTCCTATTTCACTCTTCCGATATTAAAACATCGATATTCAAATTCAAATTGAATTTGCCGCGGCTGATTATTGCTGCTAGGTGGCGCGCGCGTCTGACTTAGCAGACGACTTAACACCTGCTGCTGGCCGCATTAGATTGATGCGAGCGAGCGTGCTATCGACAGACGTTGTACTGTGTAACCTAATCGTAGTTATTATTTTGTGATTTGGACTATTACGTGGAATAAAAATACTATTGTTGTAATTCAGTGTTATTCACTGCATTTGTGCCATTTCTCCACTGATCATTGTAGACAAAGAGTGAGGATAATCTCCGACCTGCGCTTCCAGAGCCTACGAGCCTCATTATGATTGATTTTCTTCCGTCGATCTTCTTTTGGTAAGTCGCTCTTTTTGTCTTGGCTCCACTTTCCTCGCTATTTGGCTTTTTGGAATCAATGGTTGCAGTCGCCTGTCGCTAATTTAAATTCTCCACGTGCTGAGAGTCAATTTCACGGTTTGTGCCCCCACGCGAGTCGAACCCGTGTTTTTACTAGTAAGATCTTATTTCTCCAAATTTTACTAATTAAATTAAAATCTTGCGGCCACAGAATATAAAAAATATGTTTTTCACAATCACTTTTTCTCAGTTTAATTCTTTTATACAAAATGGACGAATTTTTCTTACAGGTGACTGCTAAATTTTAATAAAATAAAGATCATCTTCTGTTCAAAAAGTGTTAATAATTGAAACATTCTGAATAGTTACTTATTTTTCCCCATTATAATAGTGAGTTTACTAAAACTAAATCGCGGTTTTAGTAAATATTAATCTAAAAACTCTTTCAGTGTAGTTATTTTTTAGTAATTAAGATAGAGAGAACTTGTTAAAAGTTTTACTATCGTTTAGTAATTAGTACATATTTACTTTTTTAATTTGTATTTTTTTCTAATTCAGATTTAGGAAGCGGAGTATAAAAATTAAATTCCAAATATCCTGGCTAAATTTTGCTTATTACAATCGGGTCGAAGTCGACGTTCACGATGCACAATTTGCAACAAAAATTGTTTTTCACTTTCGTCTTTAGTTATTATATTATTAAATTCAGTTATTAATGATACTGATCGTTCTGCATTATCATTAACAACGGGTAAATTATTAACATGTGCAGCTGCTTTGCAGTAATTTGAATTCGATTCCCATTTCGCAGGGTCGCAATCAAAGAAATCAGTTGAAATATATAACATTTTAAATAAGTTCATGATGTCTGAATTTACAAATTTATCGATGGATAAAGCCATAATTTCTTCTATTTGTACTGACTGAGGTTTCCGCGATTTAATAAAATGTTTGACTTAGGTTTTTTTTCAAAGCTTGCACCATTTGTCGTTTGCAATCGGTCGAAATGGTTTCATCAAAAAAAGACAGGCCAACCAACGTTTCATTCAAATACCATAAATGATTTTCGAATTTCCGTAAAACAGTAAATCGAATTTCCTGTTGCACGGCTGTGCAATTGAAAAGTCCTTGTAGAAAGCTTAAATCATTGGACGCTGCTTGTTCTGGCCTCTTTGATGTGAACCAAAGTTTTCCGTACAGAACTGTGATAAAAAAACACATTTCTCGCAAATAATCGTTTGTTTTGTTATCTTTTTCTAATTGTTTCCTAAACAAGTACATCTTAAGACAATATAAAGCCTTCGCCATCCACCTGGCATGATGAACAGCTCCTGGCTTTTTAAAACTTATTCCATTTGAAAGGGGTTCCACCCAGAAAAATTATCATTAGTTCCAGGAACTCTTTATAATCATCGCGTGAGGTTTTTTCTTCCTAAGGAACAAATTATATGTTAAAATAAAATATTTAACAAATTTTCAAAGAGTAAATTCAATAGATTAACTACATTGAAATCTATCCAATGGGAAATTGACATTATTAACTCTCTTAATCTCAATAAGTGGTTTTCCACTAATGAATTAGCGAAAAATCGGTCACTATTAAATAGTGAATATTTCACTAATGTCTAGTAGAAAACTGCTAATTAATGGTGAAATACTACTAATTTTATAGTGAGATTTCTACTAATTGAAACAGTCAAATTCACTATTTTAAATAGTAGAAATTACACTATCAAATTAGTAGTTTTTCACTATAAATTAGTAGTTTTCTACTAAACATTAGTGAAATATTCACTATTTAATAGTGACCGATTTTTCGCTAATTGGTATTGTATTATACCAACACGGAAAAAAGTGAGTTAGCTGCTGCTGTTAACCAAATTTATCAGACACTTATTTAGTCACCACAGCTGAATATTAGCTAAAGCAGCTAATAAATTTGCTACGACAGCTAAAAGTTTGCTGTGGTAGCTAACAGGTGTAGATACCATAGCTAAACATAATTATTTGTTCGAGGGACAGCTAAACCTTTTTAGCTATGATATCTACCAATATTAGGAAACACAGCTAACTTTTAGCTGTCGTAGCAAATGTAGCACTGTTGGTCTCTATTTTAAATCAGTAAAAATTTTCGCTTATTTTTAGATACTTTTCACTAGAAAAGTATTAAAAAATTAGAATCTAGTAACTTGAATAGTACAACTTTTCTAAAACTTAGTAAAAACTTTGACTAATTCAGATTTAAAAAACATGTTAAGTAAAGTAAGGTATTAACTAATTGTAAGTACTGGCCGAGTACTGGTAAAATGTATAATATAAAGTAAAAAAAAATGTAATTAGTACTGGAATAAGTTCTAATCTGATTATTAGTATTATGTTATTAATATTGTGTACACGGAAAAAATAAGTTAGCTACCGCAGCTAAAAAATTTAGCAGATACTTCTTTAGTCACCACAGCTAAATATTAGCTAACAAATCTAAAACTTTTGCTACGACAGCTAAAAGTTAGCTGTGGTAGCTCAGAGGTGTAGATCCCATAGCTAAACATAGTTATTTGTCCTAGCCCTATATGCTGATCCATATACCCTCCCATATGGGACTCTCATAGGAACCCTATAGGAAAACATGTAGTTTCCTATATAGATTGTCATAGGAAACTACACGCTTTCCTATAGGAATCCACGTATGATCCTATATAGGAAAGCATATAAATTTCTGCTCCAATTTAGTAAGAATCCTGTAGGAAAACATGTAGTTTCCTATAAAGATTCTTATGGGAAATTATATGTATTTCTATAGGATTTCATACGTGATCTAGTATAGGCAAGTATATGTTTTCTTATAGGTTTCCATATATGATCCTATATCACAGGTTTACAGTGAAATTGCCAATTGGATATTTCTCGTTTACTTCGATTAATTTGAGTGTTCTAAGAGAGAAAAAATGGTTTATATTGTCTTCCCCTCGTGCATTTTTGCTGAAATAGAAAATTACTGTTTTTTATAGTAAAAATGACACGTAGGGAAAACAAGTACACGGGGAAAACGTTTGAGGTAACCTTTCCCATATTATATGCAGGACCTCGGATCAAAGTTACAATTGAGATATTGTGTTCAAAATTCTGATAGTTATTTTCAAAAAATAAGAAAAATTTTCCCATATACGTGGTACTTGAGAGTCAAAAGTAGACTGAAAAAGACTACTCTCTTAAAGTTGTAAAATGTGCATTAAAGTTGAAAAGAGTTTGCTGAGAAATGTGCAGAAGTTTACCATGCTGCGGGTAATTGGAGTTCGGGCTCAGCGTCAAGTCCAATGACTCTCCAGCATGGTAAACTCTCCTCAAAACTCGGAATTTATTCCTATCGCATGATAAATCAAACTTTCTCCCTCTTTTTCCATTTTTAATTTGCAGATGCGATCACATATTATTTATCTGTTAATTCCACAAGAACTCTTTCTATTAAAAAAAAGAATGATTTTTAAAATATTAATTTTAAAACTTATATTAGAGGCTAGCCTAGCTTACGTTGAATTATATAACATGAAACTATGACAAAAAAATTTTAAACGAAAACTTGTTAGATATTTCATATTTTACTGACTACACGGAAGAACTTTTGGTTTTAATAGTTAATATTATAATATGTATTTTTACAAAATTTCGATTGTAAATCAGGATATAACTGTAAAATGGTATTTTATACTACAGGACTAGAAGAATATACTTTTTTAACAGTTAATATTTATATATTTTGAAATTAAAATTTACTATTTAAAACTGGAAAGATTGCTTTTTTTAAAAGGAAAATGAAACTAGGAAAAAGTATAATCTAAAAAAAATAATTAAATTTATTTAATTTTTATTAAATAATAATTTTTATAAAAATATTTACAAAAATAGGTTAAAAATATTACTATATTCAATAGGAAGCAACAATAAAATAAGTTCATCTTGAACATCTTACTATTAAAAAGATTATATTTCAAAATAATGCTTTGTTGAAATTCCATTAACTATTGGAAAATTGGCGGCCATGACAGTTTAACCGTTGTGCGCGTCTTGTCACTGTTGATTTGCTTATTCGGATTATATAATTTCTCTCTTAAAAGAAACGATTAAATCATTAACGTTGTCGTAAAGTGGGTGAAAAATAACACAATAAATACTTTCTACGTGATAGTTTTATTCAATATAAACCGGTTATATCATGTAAAAACTTTTAAGTGAAGTTTGAATTTGGCGGATGTCAAACTTCAACTATTGTTCACAGATGGAAACTTGTGATTTTTGTGGATTTTTCTCAAAAGTGGTAATGTATTATGTCGATTAGTATATAAGAAAACTTTTCCCTTCAAACATTATATGTATTGTGCGATTCGTTAAGCATATATATGTGCGTGCGTATTATCGTTAGTGTTTAGGTTATGTTAGGATTTTGTTTGTGACGGTGATTGTGTTTATATGTATATAAAAGTGTTAAAAATATATGGAATGTCAATTACCACAGGTAACCTATAATAATATAATAATCATGAAGATCAGTTTATTTGCCTTTTTATAGGAATTACTTATTAATCTCCATTTTACTAATTCCAAAACTCAATAGCAATTTTCCCAACAAAATGTCGATTCAAGTTTCTTTTAACATTTCCTATCGAAAATAGTAAATATTAAATAGAAATAGTAAATTCTGAAAATATAACGATATATCCTGGTTTCCTATCGAAAATTTGTAAAAATAAATACTATAATATTAAGTATTAAAATCGAAAGTCTTTCCGTGTACTCTTTCAATTAGTTTATTTTTTAAATTCTTATAACTTATTATCTTATTATCTTATTCTTATAATATACTTGGTTTTTTTATCATTGTAAAATTAAACTATCAAAACATATATTTTACAACTTCTAAACTTCTATGTTTGTAAATTTTTTTAAATAAAAATTTCTTGTAATTTAAAGGCAGATTTTTTATATTTTAAAGTTTCTTTCTTGCTTTGAAAATTTTCAATTATGGTAATTTTTACTCTTTACTATTTTTAAATAGCTAAATGTCATTTTTAAAAATTATTATTTTTCTTACTTTTTATTTATTATACCTTTATTAGATCTACTTAACTCATTACTTTCAATTTTTAGTTGTAATAACTTTTATTTATTCAAATTCTTATTCAAAATAATATTTATTTTCATAAATAACGTTTAACAAATTCTCTAAATCTGAGTTAGTTAAAAATAACCAGCTTGAAATCTAAAAGTTAGCTATTAATTCAAATAGCTATATTTCTACTAATCATTTAGTAAAAAATAAATAATTATTAGTTTAGTTTATTTTTAAGTTATATCAAAATAGATAATATTTTAGTAAAATTCTGATTATTATTAATAATTAATTATTTTTAACTAATTCAGATTAAAAGAATAGATAGGATTTTCTAGGTTATTAAACCTTTAATGCAGAAAAATACAAATTTGTTTCTATAAAAATTATTGTATTAAATAACATTTCTATTAATATTTTTATATATAATACATATAATATTTTTTTAATAAATGAATATTTGGTTTTTTAAACATTGTAAGAATTAAAATTTTGATAAATGAGAATTTTCTGTCTAATTATTAAATTACTTTATTTAAAAATTATATAATACAGGAGTCTCGTAAATCGAAATTAACACAAGTGAAATTGATCTAAAATGAATAAAAGACAAAGTCAAAGATTTTGTTAATTATACCTATTTTTAAAATTTAGATAATTGTTAAATTTGTACACATTATATATAATGATTTTTAAAATATCTACAAGTTATTTTTATAACAAGACCTTTTAGTTTTATTTAATTAATGTACTGAATAATTATAACTTTATACATTAAATAAAACTTTTTTTCAAATTAAAAAACTATTTGACATTAATATAATATTTTGGTCATACTTTTTAGAATTTAAAATACAAAATAAGTTCTAAATTAACATTTTGAATTTGATTCACAGATTTTTGCAAGACAAAAAAGAAAGATTTAATAGAAATTACCAAAATTTTGAAACTTGATTTAGGGGAGAGTGGCTATCAATGTACCGGGTTTTTTTCAGGGTCATAGTACTTATTGAATTTCACCAATTTCAAACACTTCTTTGCATCAATATAAAACTACAACACTTATCTAGGTAATGCACACATATTTTACACGATTTATTTTGATTAAATAATAGAATTTAGGTTTTTTCTAAAGTAACAAGCTATTTTCATTTTCAACAACCTGGGTACACAATGAACCACCTCTATAAAAATACTAAAAATGTTTAACAATAGTAATATTGCAATTTTCACTTTGTAAAAAAACTTATTTTCTATCAAATACTATAAAAAATTATTACTTAACACCTTTAATTGATAATGTATAACATAAATATACCTCAAATTTAAGTTAACTATCTAAAATGGCATTTTAGTTCTGCTATGTTGAGAAAAGTACTGATAACAATTGCTGTAACATGCTGTACGCATGCTTAGTTTTATAATCAGGCATACCACTCTAGAAATCGAAAATACACTAAAATTCCAGGTGGTTCATTGTTCCCTGGTACATTGAATCAACATGACATTTGCAACAAAAATGGTTTTTTATAACTTAATCCAATATTTCAAAATCTTTATCTCATTAGAATATTGTAGCTAAGGTCCAAAACAAAATAAATCGTAAGTACATTTATTTTTAAATGGCCTTATTTCAATTAAAAAACGTGTTTTTATTTTAGGTAAATTTTTTCTTCAGTACATCAAAAACAGTTTTTTCCAGTTTTCTCTGTAATGAATAAATCCACACGTCTCAAATTTATGGACGTAGTGTGTTTACGCAAACTCAATTTATATTTAAAATTAGGAGAATTTTTATTTAATTGTTTCTGAGAAAATTGAAATGGATCATTGAAAAAACTGGTACATTGATGGCCACTCTCCCCTATATAAAAAATTGATCAAGGAAGGAAGCAATAATTAACACATAATTGTTTTAAATTAAAATTATTCAGTCTAAAGATATAAGAATTAAAACCGTTTCTCATAAAGGGATACAATTCTACTCAGTTAGTATATAAGGAAAGTTTAAATCTCTAATTCCAAATGTATTCGAGCGTGTTCGGTCTGCGTAAATGTGTATATAGATATTTGTATATTGCGGCGTAAGTTTAGTTTAGGTAAATCGCGTCTTGTATATAGTTCAAAAGAATATTAAATTAATCTTAAGGTTAAAACTATGACCGTGATTGTATCGTTAAATGTAATTATAATTAGCGAAATAAATAATCTCTGTAGGAAATAAATCTGTAATTAATATGAAGGAAATCTTTTTATTTTTTGGTTGAATAGAAAAGATCATCTAGTTGGCAAAACTTTACCATGCTGGTGAGCAGGAGCCTTGACAAGAGCATTGTCGAGGCGCGCTGAGCTCAAGAATTCGAGCTCAGCGCCTTGCCATCCAGCATGGTAAAGTTTTTCCACGTGCTATGTATAATACTACTTAACTTTCTGGCAATCGAGGAATCGCCCTCCAACCATCAAATTACCATGTTGGAGAGTGATGTGTATCCATATTTTTGTATAAAACATTTCTAATTCTTAAATAATTTCTATTATAAATTGAATGGTAAAGTTTTCTAAAAATCACTTTGATCCGAGGTGTATCATGCTAACATGGTAAACTTTATCTGAAACATTTTCTCCGTGTAGTTTAATTTCAATGGGTAGAACATCGTTAGAAAGGCAATTAAATTAGCTTTTAAACCATCTATTACCGGTTTAAATCGAATAAAAAACAGCTGAGTTATAGTCAATCAAAGTTTAAATTTCACGCAAATTCGTGTGGTAAAGTTTGAAAAAATTTACGAAATTTGAACTTTGATTGACTATAACTCGGCCATTTTTTATTCGATTTAAACGGGTAATAGATGGTTTGAAAGACAATTTAATTGCCTTTTTAACTATGTAATATTCGTTGAAATTAAACTACTTGTTCTCCCTACTTGTCATTTTCACTACAAAAAACAGAAATTTTCTATTTCAGCAAAACTGCACGAGGGGAAAACAATATAAACCATTTTTTCTCTCTTAGAATACTCAAATAATTCGAAGTAAACAGGAAACTTGCGATTGGCAAAAAAAAGTTTGAAATTTGTAAACCTGTGTATGTAATCATATATCTTCCTATTTCATATCTATAGGATTCTTATAGGAAAATATATGTTTTTCTATAGGATTTCATATGTGATCCAACATAGGAAACTATATGTTTTCCTATAGGTTTTCATATATCATCCTATATTTAACCATATATCTTCCTATGTTATAACTATAGGATTCTTATAGGAAAATATATGTTTTCCTATGAAAATGTGAAATTTAACCCTATAGGATATTATGTTTTCCTATGTCATATCTATACAAAATCACATGCGTTTTTCCTATAGGAATGTTCTTATAGGAATCTACATAGGATCCTATATAGAATCCTATAAGAATCTACGTAGAAATCTTATAGGATTCCTACTAGGAACCTATATAGGATTTTCCAGTAGGGAGGGACAGCTAAACTTTTTTAGTTATGGTATCTACAAATATGTAAAACCACAGCTTATTTTTTAGCTGTCGTACACTGCAAAAATAGGTGTCTTAAATGGTTCAAAAATGTCTTAAATTAAAACATTTTTGGTGTCTAAGACACAAAAAGTATATTAATTTAAGACACCATGTTTTTGCAGTGTAGCAAATGTTTTAGCTGTCTTAGCTAATATTTAGCTGTGGTGACTAAATAAGTATAAACTAAATTTTTTTGCTACAGTAGCTAACTCATTTTTTCCGTGTATTAATATTTTGGTATCTTTTTACCAAATTACCTGTAGCACTTTCATATTTTATGACAGTAAAGTTTCTTTATTTGTCTTCAATTTCTCTGGAATATCTGGATCCGTTATTCCGGTATTAAAGTTTTCTATATTTAATTAAGACCATTTTATTTGAAAATGCTTAAATTCAATTACATCTGGTCCATAAGTTTTTCCAAAACATTTTTCAAAGGCAGATCTAAGTAAAACTTCTAATATATGATGGCGACAAGCGAGGTACAACAGTTTCTTCTTTAGTTTTTTTTCTAAAAGTGTGCAACTTCCATTTACAATTCCGGTATTTGTTGCTGTGGTATCAAAACACATTCCAATTACCCTATCTGATAGTTTCCATTCTTTTAACAACTTTATAAAAGCATTAGCTTGAGCTTCTCCAGTACCTCGAGATAATTTAGGCAAACCAACCCACTGATTAACTTTTTCACCAACAACAAGAATTGGTAAGCGATCTACTTTTTCATTTTGATCTAACAAGTCCGGTAAAAGCTTTCCGTCCCATTGAACAACTACTTTTAATGGCAATTTTATTTTTTCCTTAATTTCATTAGAAAGTTGCTTTCGCGTTTTTTGGCGAAACCTTGACTTTTTTCGAATTTTTTTTAAACTACATTGGAATTCTTCACACACTTCTTCGTTTTTTGAATTTTCCTTATTTATACTTGTTTCATTTTCTTCTTCACAAGAAACATTATCTGTATCGTAATTGATATCATCGACAATGCACTTTTTAACCACACACGTAGTAAAGGACGAATTTTTCTTGACAACTTCTATTTCTGACAATCCTGATCCTGACATATCAAATTGTGTATTTAACTTTTCTATAAATTGAAATTCTCGAACAGATTTTATACATGAGTTGCATTTCTTTGATTTTCTGAGATATAGCCAATTTTTATATAATCGCTCTAATTTATTTACCGAATTCCATACTGTCGTTGTATTTAATTTTTCACTTTCCCAAATAATTTTGCACTTTCGGATGGTGGAGTAGGCACTTTTACGTACAGTTTTGTTTAAAGTGCGATGCTGATAAAAGAAAAATTAGAATACTTGTTTAATATTACGTAATTTACTTTCACAAATATCATTTTCTTCTTGCACTATTAAGTAAATAGACTTAGCACTTCGAGTAACAGACATTTTTAAAACGGAAAACTTACAAATATTACAGTATGCTGTAAATTTTACAGGAGTTAGAGAGATCTATTCGCAGACAGAGTCCGCTAAACACTGTTACTCCTTTGCAATTGTAAGAATCAGGTACTATTTTTTATATTACCTTTAAAGAAAATGTTTCTAAAATCTGAACTTTGTAGCAACAGTATTTCTTAGGTTACTAGTAGTGATGAGCAAATGCAAGACCAAGACCAAGACTTCCATGGTCTTGGTCTTGGTCTTGTTCTTGCATGCACAGTCTTGGTCTTGGTCTTGCAAGCAGAAGTCTAGTCTTGGTCTTGGTCTTGCAAACAAGAGTCTTGCAGTTTTATATTACATGAGAGAGAAAGAGATGTCACTATAGTGCTATCTTTTTCTATCTTACACACATATATATAAGGCTTTTGTTTATTCTTTAACCCCTTGACTGTGGATGACGTGTATACACGTACGTCATGATGAAAACAAGAGAATGGCTTAACGAATTTTTATAAAACTTGGTACTAGTAGGTTTTTCGGGTCGCTGAGTACGAATTTGAAGTCAAATTTCCAAAATTTAAAATAGCCGATCCAATATGGCTGCCAAAAAATTTAAAATCTTAAAATATCAACGTAATTTTGCGAAACTTGGTACTCAGAGGTTTTTTGGGTCGCTGAGTACGAATCTGGTATCAGAGTATAAAAATTTAAAATGGCGGATCCAATATGACTGTCAGAAATTTTGAAAACAATTAAATTCCAACATTTTAAGATTTTTAAAATTTCTGGCTGCCATATTGGATACGCCATTTTTAATTTTTAAACTTTGATATCAGATTCGTATTTAGCGACCCCAAAAACCCCTTAGTAACAAGTATTTCAAAATTTCATTGACATCTTAAGATTTTTAAAAATTTTGTCGGACATATTGGATCCGCCATTTTGAATTTTAGAAATTTGACTTCAAATTCGTACTCAGCGACCCGAAAAACCTACTAGTACCAAGTTTGATAAAAATTGAATAATTGGAAGTGGCTGCACAGTTTGAGCCCACTTTATGATATATTTCAGCAGCACAGTCAAGGGGTTAAACATCACTAAGTTCTGATTAATAGGTCACAAAGTAGTCTTAAATATGACAATAAATGCGTTTTTGAATAAGTATCTACAAAACAGATAGATTTGATATGACGAAAAATCGCAATTGACATTTTTACCTTTAACATACAATCTAACATTTGCTTCTTCTGGTGAATATATTTTATTATTTGCAAGATTGCAAGAGTCTTGCGAGACTTGAGGATAAAGTCTTGTTTTTGGTCTTGGTCTTGCAGACTGAGTCTTGGTCTTGGTCTTGCAAGCATAAGCCTGGTCTTGGTCTTGCAAAATGTGCAAGACCAAGACCAAGACTGCAAGACCAAGACCAAGACCAATTTTGCTCATCACTAGTTACTAGTTATCTTTTACTTGAAGGTTAGTAGTTTTTTTATAAAATCGCAAACCATAAATACTACCTAACAATTTCCAGTTTGAAACTCAAGTTTTAAAGAAAAGCAGTTAAAGAATTTAGGAAGTAAGTAATAAATTTTTGGAGTCTTTATTACCTTTTTGTGTCAGGTAAAAAGTTTCCAGTTTGAGTTTTGCGAGGATTAAACATAGATTTAATAATCAACAAATTAAGACTTTCAGGCCTAAACATCAAATTGCTTTAAAAACAAAAAAATTCTATGAGGGATGGTGTCATTATGGGTGGAGGGGTAATGGGAAGGGGTGAAACTTCGGGTTAGGTTTGAAAAAATTATATTTCAAATGACCGTTTTAATAGATTTTTTCCGGGGGCACCTTACAACCCCTCCCTGTGTACGCGCCTGAATAGAGTAATTAAAAACAATTTAAATGTACGCTTAATTTATAATTTTTTAAATAAGTTTACTATCAAATTTTTTTCGATTAAGCAATAAAAAGATCTTAATTTTTTTAAAAAATGTTAATCAAGCGCAAATAACTAATAGCACCAACTAACTTTACATAAATTTCATTTATAGAACAAAGTATATTTTTTGTAAGTTTACGTTAAAAAAATTTATTAATTATTAATTAGAAAAATAGAAATAATATTTCTAATTAATGAGAATGTATTGTAATACATGTAATTTTAATAATATAAATAATATTCAGAAAATACATTTCCTAAAAGGATTTTCTACCTCTCTTTTCATCCATTGTCAGGCGACATAAAAGGGAAGATGGTCAAAAAATCAATTGACTACTTGCAACCACACGGCTTTTGAAGGACAGAATTATGTTTATTTTGCTAAGCGGAACGTCGAAAAAAAACTGTTAATATCTTGGATCGAATACGGGAAACTTTGACTGCGATGCGCTACCTCTAAATATTAAAAAAATAAATTTTTGAAAAAAGGTTATGCTTTAAAAAATATGAAGAATATGAAACTGATTTAGAATTTTGAAATTTCTAAATTTGGGTTTTTTGGACCACTCTAATGTACATATATATGTCGTAGGCAAATAGAGAAATCCGGCATTTAGCTTAATGCCTAGGCATTAAGCTAAACTTAGGCAAATAGAAGAATGTACGGGTGGAGGACGTGCGTTCTTCTATTTGCCTGGAATCAATCAGTCATTTAGCCTATTGCCTAGTCATTAAGCTAATTGCCTGAAGGGCCTCCGGCAAATAGAAAAATGCGAACTCTCCAAGACGAGTATAAACATTATTTGAAGTAAATAAACTTTATAAACAAAATTAATTAAGTATGAACGTTAATTTGTATTGTATAATTTGTAACCTTGTCCTCCACATATTGATTGTTGAGCTGCAGCCTCTCTTAAAGTTATTGTACTATTTTTGCTTACATCATCAAGTCCAATTTTTACCGCTCCAGACTCTTTTAAGTCTGTTCGCGTAAACCAACCTTTAATAAAAAATGAAGTATGTTATTTATTTACTAAATGATTATAACTTACAAATGAGTATAATTAAAAATAAAAACCTTTAAGAATCCCACTTTCTGTTCCAATTTGATAGACACCATTTTTTATGTCTATGACAACTCCGAAAATATTTGCAAAATCCAGAGTCTGGAGCGGTAAAAATTGGACTTGATGATGTAAGCAAAAATAGTACAATAACTTTAAGAGAGGCTGCAGCTCAACAATCAATATGTGGAGGACAAGGTTACAAAAAGTGCAACTGCAAAGCAGCTTCTAATCAATGCCAAACTAAATGGTGTTCATGTCATAAACAAAAAATAAAATGTAATTCGCGATGTCATCAGTAGTGATGCATTTGAGCGACACGATCCGAGAAACGAGCGACATTTTTTGTTTTTCATAAAATTGACAGACGAGCGATCAATTTGTTTAGTCTCGGTAAAGCGAACATCTCGGATAGTCGAACGATCATTCCGAGCATCTCGTTTTTACCAAAAAATTAGGCGTGAAGTTGTAGTCAATTAAAAAATAATGACATTTAAATAAAAAATTCAAGATTTATATGAAACTTTTAAAACTTTCCGAAATGCGAAAATGAAAGAGGTTCAATTCAGACAGGCTATGTATGTTGAAGTCAAAGAATTATTGCCCATTGAAATATATGTTATTTATCAGATAATTTTAGACGCCACTTATTTTTCTGTTTTGGTGAAAACAAATTTTTAACGAAGTTATGCGGATTTGAATTTTTTAAGTTAAAAAGTGAGATTACAAGAAAATAACGTTAAAATTTTTTAAAGTTTTTATATCTTTTTTACTATTGTATATATTAAAATGATCCTTTCTGTGTCTAATTAGGGCTTTTATGTTCTTTTAAATTCCATAAGGAAATTTAAAATATTTTCAAAGTTAACAAAACGGCGGCATTTAAAAAAAAATCAAAATCAAATTTTCTGATAATCCCCAATGTTTTTTTTCTCTCGATTTTTTTTTACTTTCTGGAGGTATAACGATTATTTTCTATAAGAATTTATTAAAGTCCCGCTTCTTGGAGAAGAATAAAAAAAATTTTTCTTTTTAAGAAAAGAAAACTCAAAGTTTTTTTAAACCCTGTATTAGATACAACAAAAATCCAAATAGAAAAAATGTTCCTCTTAAGAAGTGGAGCAAAAAAGTTTGATAGATTTTATCTCTAACTTGCGAATCTTTCGAATTATTAATTGTAACACGAAATAAATACATAAATTTTGCATTTTTGCAAGTAGAATAAAGTTTCAATATATCACTGAAATTCAAGAAATGTTAAATGTGTACAAACTGACAAATTCTATATAAAATTAATTTAATAAATAATGATTTCTTTAAAATTTGAAATTAGACAGTGTTTCTTTAGATTTTTTAATTTTAATTGCAATTAATTTGCATATTTATTAATCGTTGTTTTATTTTTCTACAAAACAAATTATAAAATAAGTTTTGGGTAACACTTATTTTATAATTTGTTATACATAACATAAATGTTTCTGAAAAATAAGATATTTCAATGGGAAATGATTCTCTGACTTCAACATACATAGCCTGTCTGAATTGAAATGGAAACAACCATGACATCCTTTTTTTTATTAAACAAAATGATTTATTTATTATTATATAATGATTTAATTTCTTTCTCTGTAATGTCTATTTCAATTCAGTAAAAATTTAAGTGTGTGTAAATGACTTTTAAAAATTGTGCACATCATTTCTTTAATTTTAAAAATTATTCTTCTATTTAATGAAAAAAACATATATTTTTGATTTTTTACTTTAAAGTAACACGCAATTAATTTAAGTTCAAGAAATTAAAATTTTATGTAAATTATTAGTTATACTAAAAAAGTAAATTGTTTATTTTACAAACGTAAATAAGGGTGTGATAATTAGGTTATAATGGCTTCTTCGGACCATATTTCAAACTTTTAATTTAAATTAATAAATATAGGCTTGAATAAAATTTTTCAAAACAAAGTATTAATATGTGTATTATTGATTCATTTAGATAATTTCTCTCTGATTAAAAATAATAATAATAATAATAATAATAAGAAGAAGAAGAAGAAGAAGAAGAAGAAGAAAAAGAAAAAGAAGAAGAAAATTGCATTTGAAATTGATCCAAAAACTGTCAATTTTCATCATTTTTAGGATCACTGTTTTTGTAATTTTTTTTTTTTTAATAACTTGGATACTCACTTAGATTGAACATGAGTACATTTACTTTGTTGACCCAAAAGGAATCACTTAAAAATATTAATTTAATTATTATAAAATACAATTCCAAAACTTGAAATTCATTAAAACTGCCATATTTCAACATACATATTTTTTTTTAAAGCTTTTAAGAAGCTCAAACTTGGCACATATTTAAGTTTGTTCAAAATAGACATTATATTGAAATTTCAGGAGGGTAATTTGTTTAATTTCTAAAATATTGAAGTTTGAAATTTATTACAAAAGGGGTTATTTTTTTAAATTTCGATATATATTCAGAAGTTCGTTAGTTAAGCAATTATCGACTAAAAGCAATTTCATTTAAATTTAAAATCTTAATTAATATTACTTTCTAAGAAATTATAAAAAAATAAAAATATTACTTAAATAAATAATGTATTACTTTTATAATTACTTAGAAATTCATCATAATTAAGATTTTTAATTTACATGAAATCGTTTTTAATCGATTATTATTGCTAAACTAACCAACTTCAAAATAAATCTAAATTGTAAAAAAATAACCTCTTTTGTGATAAATTTCAAACTTCAATATTTCAGAAATTAAACAAATTAGCCTCCTGAAATTTCAATGTCCGGTCTATTTTGTACAAACCTTAATATGTGCCAAGTTTGAGCTTCTTAAAAGACTTCTGAAAAATAAGTAGTAGTGTTGAAATATGGCAGTTTTAATGAATTTTAAATTTTGAGATTGTATTTTATAATAATTACATTAATATTTTTAAGTTATTATTTTTGGAAAAGCAAATAAAATGCACTGAAGTTCAACTCAAGTAAGTATACGAGTCATTTATTAAAAAGATTTACAAAAAATATGCTCTTAAAAAATAAAAATATACCAGCAAGACCCCTTAGACAAAAGTCAGTGGAATCACCCATCGTGTTTTTATATTTTCATTTGACAGCTGATGACTTTGAAATTATCGTCTGATCGCTCGAAATCGTTCGAAAATTAAGACGAAACGATCCGGGAAAAGACAATTGAGAGTCCGAGATGATCACCCTGAACATAATCAGTAAATCCGAACGATATCGAGCGAAAAATTTTTTTTCTCGTATCGTCGTGCATCACTAGTCATCAGTCTACATCTTGCTGCAACAAATAATTGAATTATTTATAAAAAATTGACTTATAATTAATTAATTATGTTTATAAAGCTTATTTACTTCAAATTGTTATTTTGAATTCTATACAATACAAATTAACGTTCATACTTAATTAATTTTGTTTATAAAGTTTATTTACTTCAAATAATGTTTATACTCGTCTTGGAGAGTTCGCATTTTTCTATTTGCCGGAGACCCTTCAGGCAATTAGCTTAATGACTAGGCAATAGGCTAAATGACTGATTGATTCCAGGCAAATAGAAGAACGCACGTCCTCCACCAGTACATTCTTCTATTTGCCTAAGTTTAGCTTAATGCCTAGGCATTAAGCTAAATGCCGGATTTTCTCTATTTGCCTACGACATATATATATTTCTAGACTTTCGACACAAAAGTATGTCAAATATGAATAAAAACGATGCAGTGTATACTTATTTACTTATACGAAACAAATTTTCGTAAAGTAATTGATTTTTAATAATGGGTATAATTACCCAGAGAATGCTGGTTCGTCAGTTTTTTACACTTATTTCTTAAAATATGCAATAAAAAGTTAGCACATCACGCATACATCATCACAACTAAATTAACAATACTTATCTGTAATAGTTTGAGAAACGCTACACAATTTTACGAGATCTTGTATAATGTTTGGCACATCTCCGAAATTTTTAACCTAACTTTCGCAACTTTGAGAATTTTTTTCTGCTTTCTGACAAAGAATTAAGTAATTATATTAAATTTATTTTGTAGTACAACTATCAAACAAAATTTCCCCTAGCGGCAAATTCATATGTTTTAATATAAAAATTTTACTTATTAAAAACTGGCGATGGGTATAATTACCCCTGTGTGGGTAGAATTACCCCGGTTGATGGTAACTACAAAAAATTTTTTAAAAATGTTGATTTGTTTTCTTTTTTAAAATGTTTTTAAAGGCTTTAGAAAATGAAAAAGTTATTTTTAAAAAAATGTTGTTAATACTTTTAATTTATTAAGACTTGAACGAGTTCAGAATAAATTCCTTCGGTTTACGGCTTACCAACTTAATTTACATTTTGATTATCATGCCTATGACTACCCTACTGTAAAAACGTGCGTGAGATCTATCATAAGAAGGTAGGTATGAAGGGCAAAAGGTTCGGTTGTGGGCACCCGTGCGAAACTTTTGACAGAAAAGATATTTGTTAAATGTGACAAATGTCAAGTGTGTGGTATGAACGCACGTAGTTTTTTGCGTAAATACAAAATTGAATGGACAACTGTGCTTTTTGCTGCAAAGAAATTAATTTTTTACACGTTGGAATTAAAATAAAAGTTTGTTTTAAATATTTATAAAAGTGTCACAAATCAAAGCGAATCAATCAAAAATGTATGTCTAATGCATATTTACACAGTAAATATAATATATTTTGTACTCCAATACCGAGTATCACAACAATATTTACAACCAAAATTTTTTTCATGACGTTTTAACATGATTAAAAAGTTCGGTTGTGGGCACTCAAATTGGTTCGGTTGTGGGCACCACTATTTTTTTAGATAAACCGCGAAATATAGTATTGGATGAAATCGTAAGTAATTTCTCACAACTATTAATAGTGTTTCACAAATTTTAAGGGTTTTCAGTGGTTCATGGGAGTGATCTGGGGACAAAATTCTTATAAAAAGACTTTAGCGTCCGTCGTGTAATGGCAATAGTTGTGTATTTTAGGTTCTGTGCGTGAAAGAGGAAGGCAAAGAGAGACAAAGATACACGGAAGAAATAAGTGTTCTAAAATTCCTACGACTTTGTCACAGAATCTTGGATATAACTGGCAGCATTCTAAATTTTAAAAATGTATGTTTCTAGTAGTTAGATTTCTAAATGTTGGAAAATTAGATTACTTTAAAGAAAATTTAGAAAAAAGTTTTTTATATTTTCAATTATTATGTTATACAATGTACAATTTAGATAACTAGTCGTTTAAAATAAAAAAGGAGTGTACTATGTTACTGTGTCTGAAAGTTTCAAACACAGTCACTGAAAATAAAAAGGCTGTTGGCGCACAATAGTGTTTTAAAATCTAAGCGACAGTCACTGAATATGAAACGGCCGCCCGCTACGTAACAGTGTTCTAAACTCTGTGTGACAGTCACTGAAAACGAATAAAGCTCGTGGGTGAGTTACAGTGTTTTAAAATCTCGGCGACTCTTATTGCAAATAAAATACCATTATTCACTTAAACACACAATCTTCTGCCACATTTACAGATAAATTTTCGTTCATGTACATTCTTTTTTTTTCTACCTACGCACATTCTAACCTAACACTTACATTAGATCGCACACATACATTCCCTAATATAAACGCAAATTTTAATTTATTAACGAAAAATCTCGCAACCGGGTTTCGAACACGGGTTCTATCGCACGACGATGCTTGAGACGGCCCCTTGTGCCCCTCGGCCATTCAAGAATACGTGAGAGTCTTTGGAATGAAATGAGTGACACTATACTATAGCATAATGGGAGTTACGTTTCCTCGATTCCTCGACTGTTGAATAAATTTTAAGTGGTCAACATTTGCAACTATTTTGAGCATTTCGTAAAAACACCTTTTGTTACTTATTAACCAATAATTTCTCACTCTGTTTTATTGCAACAGGATTTAAGTTTAATCCACTGCTTGATGATTCTTTCTATTGTGCTCATAAATAAGTATGCAATCATATTTCAAGCTTTATGAAAATATGTCCTGGTTTTCATCGACTTATGAATCAATTTTAATAAATAAATTTTCTGCGTGTATTAGTATTTAAAATAAATATCTAAAATTTAATTAAAGTGTAACAATATATTTAAAATTAATATTTTTAAACTTATTTTCAAAATATAATAATATAAATATATAACGCAATTATTTTTTTAAATAACTTCTTATGGTATTTATTGGTATAGATTTGAAAAATTTTCCAAAATTTTTTTAAGGAAAAATAATTAAAAATGGCGGCTCCAGCCCTCCCTGAAGAAAGCCGTGCGTGGCGGGAGTCCAAGTGCGCGGGGCACTCTACAGCCCTTCCAAATGATCTGAACTGAAAAAACCAAAAATATTCTTAAACTAGATAAAATTTTGGGGGCCATATGAATCTCCGATTTTTAAAAAGGACCTTTAAAAAAAATTGGGGTCATTTGAAAAAGAAAAACCTGTTTTTTCCCCTTTTTTTTTGCTTTATCGTAAAATAAACAATAACAAAAATTTTTTTATAAAAAAACGCAACCTAGTGGCCCCCTAAATTGAATAAGCTTTAATTTGAGCCGTCAAACATCGAAATCGGTTTAGCCGTTGAAGGTGAATCGTGCCCCGCGCGCAAAAAAATGGTGTTTAGAGAAAAACGCGTTTAAAGTTTGACGAAGGAAAAATCGTATGTAATGTTTGTTTTTTTTAATTTTACTTCTAATCAGCTATTCCAGGACCATATAAGGTTCCTTCCTCATTCTGGAAGAGCATTTTTTGCTGAACTTAAGCACTGATTTTCGGTGTGTTTTGAAACACACCACTTAATAGGCGGTGCGAGCGCGCGTTTTTACTTGTTTTTCAGCCGACGCACTTTTTTGTCTAATATGCTATAACTCGTAAAATAAATGAGATAGATGAATATCCTTTTGCATACACATTTTTAAGACCCTAAGAATGAAAATAAAGCATTAAAAAAATAATTTTTTTTGGCGATTTAGACTAGAACCTCCCCTTAATTAAAATTTACAGTCATTTCAGAGGTTAAAATATGTATGAATTGAGAAACATTTTTTGAACAGAGTGGCATTTGTTTTCTTTTAAATTTTGTATTTTATAACCTTTCAAACTATATATAATTTTATTTATATATAATTATATATATTTTATTTATATATAGTTCATTTTTATTTATTATTTAAATATCATTTCTGTTTAATTTTTTATTCTATTGGTCTTCAAATTATATATATGTTACGAGCAATGTCCGGAACATATATTATAAATAAATAACATAAATAATATATAATATATTATTTTCTGGTAGTAAATAACATGGTAAACAACATTGCCCGGTCATTGTTAAAGATTTTTAAACACTAGTGAATTATTCACGGCATTGTCGACAATGCCCAGTGGTTTTGGGCATTATCGACAATGCCCAGGCTAAGTTGGGCAATGTTGATAATGAATAATAAAATTTAATTAATTATTATATTATTGAAAAAAATTATTAGTCCTGAGATTTATATTAAATAAAAAACACGTGTTTTTTATTTAAGTTAAATTACAACATTGCTAAGTTGGGCAATGTTGATAATGAATAATAAAATTTAATTAATTATTATATTATTGTAAAAAATTATTAGTCCTGAGATTTATATTAAATAAAAAACACGTGTTTCCTTATTTGTCACATAAAATTCGAAAGAATTTTTGTAATTGAAAATATTGTAATTGAAAATAATTTTTAAAAATTGTAGAAACGCAATAATAGTCGTCGAAAGATGATAAAACGATATTATAAACAAAGTTAATATCATTTACTTTGTATTCGACTTTATAAATGTATTGATTAGACTAATATCAGTGTAAAAAAAGTTTAGTTTGCAACCCGGCAAGAAGCCTTGAAAAGAAAAGAATTACATTTATTTGACATTTACTCAAAATCGCAATGATTTCTTTTATATTAAATACTTGAATTTCCCTCAAATACTTACTTCCAGAAGTAGAAAAAAATATTTTTGAAATTGATTCTGCTTTATTCTAAAATGATTTTGTATTCCATGCATCAAAATAGAATTAAAATGTTTTTAATTCCAGAAACTTCTTCTATTCTGTAAAACAGCATACGCATTCATGATTTTTCTATTCCCAATAATTCCTTCTAATTTGAGTCTACAAAATATTTAATTCCGTAATAGAAAATACAGTTGCCATTTTTTCTTTCCCTGGCAATTCTCTTCACACATTCAATTCAAAAGGCTCATTTATGTTTGTATTTTCAAGTCACGTGTAGCTCAGTGGTTACTTTCGTGGACTTGTAAGATAAAAATTAGGGATCGATTCTTATATTTATTAAAATTTTTCAAAAACTGAATTATAAGGAATAGAATTTTGTTATTTTTAATTCATAATGCAGAATCATAAAATGAAGGGAAATTCAAGTATTAAGTAGAATTAATAAAATTAATTCTAGGTTATTTCAGCCTTCTTGCCGGGAATCAAGTGTTTATAAATAGAGACTGAATATCACGGTACACTAAACAAAAAGTATGTGGTGAATAAATTTCACAAATGCAGTGAAAATCTGATAAACGCAGAAGACGTTTCTGACAATCTTCTATCACTTAGAACAGCTGCATTAAAAAATAGCGTTTCTGGGGCACAAGGGTACGAGAAGTGCAATTGAAAAATAGGATGCGACCACCACATCATAAGTGCAAATGTTTTAAGAACAATAAGAAATGCACCTCGAAATGTCACAACAGTCTGTCGTGTAAAAATAAAAAAAATCACATATATGTTGGTTTTTTCCTTCCATTTTTAAGTATTAAAAGACAAGCATATGATCCAGGGAAGGTAAGTAGAATAAAATTCACAAATTTAGCGTCAAAAGAGCTACATTTCGTCGACTCAGGTTTGTCGACCTCATCAGGCTACAATTTTTTATTAACAAAAAACACAACTGATTACACACACGTCAATTAACAAACACAAAAAATTTTTTTTTTAATTAAAAATAATTACCTAATAAGTTAAAACATATATTTTGTTTTAACTAGTCAAAAATTAAAAAATGTTTAAAAGTAATTTTTTGTTGAATTTTAAAAAACTTTGCACAAATGTCAATATTTCGCTCTTTGGTCAACATCACACGGCGAGTGATAGACAACTAAAATTACAAATTTTCTTAAACGAAGATTTCAATGTCGAAAAATAGAATCGCTGATCGAAACGCTTCAGTCAATGACCTTAAAAGAAAACAAAAACTAAATATGAAATATAATTTTAAAGTCAAGACTTTAATATGCCAAGCAAAGGAAAATAAACCTTGTTTAACTCGTATTAACGAACATATAACTAAAAAGAATCCAAATTCCGTGGTTAGTTTTCATCAAGATTCCCTTGGTCATGAATTTGACTGGAAAAATGCGAAAATTTTGGATTTTGAGCAGAACTGGAGAAAAAGAATAATTTCCGAAAATATTCATATTAACTGTAATCGGAATACTATAAATAAAAAATCAGATGCGTTTTCATTAAACAAGGTTTATTTTCCTTTGCTTGGCATATTAAAGTCTCGACTTTAAAATTATATTTCATATTTAGTTTTTGTTTTCTTTTAAGGCCATTGACTGAAACGTTTCGATCAGCGATTCTATTTTTCGACATTGAAATCTTCGTTTAAGAAAATTTGTAATTTTAGTTGTCTATCACTCGCCGTGCGATGTTGACCAAAGAGCGAAATATTGACATTTGTGCAAAGTTTTTTAAAATTCAACAAAAAATTACTTTTAAACATTTTTTAATTTTTGACTAGTTAAAACAAAATATATGTTTTAACTTATTAGGTAATTATTTTTAATTAAAAAAAAATTTTTTTTGTATTTGTTAATTGACGTGTGTGTAATCAGTTGTGTTTTTTGTTAATTAAAAATTGTAGCCTGATGAGGTCGACAAACCTGAGTCGACGAAACGTAGCTCTTTTGGCGCTAAATTTGTGAATTTTATTCTACTGACCTTCCCTGGATCATATACTTGTCTTTTAATTAATAAAAAAATCACATATTATTTTCTGGTAGTGAATAACATGGTAAATAACATTGCCCAAGCATGAGTGGGAAATGTCGACATTGCCCGGGCATTGTCAACAATACCCGGTTATTGTTAAAGATTTTTGAACACTGGTGGGTTTTCTAGGGCATTGCCCGTAATATATACATAATTTGAAAATTAATAAAATATACAATTTAAAAAAAGACAAATGCCGCTCTGCTAAAAAAGTGTTTCACAATTCATACATATTTTAACCCCTGAAATGACTGTCAATTTTAATTAATTACTTAAAATCCCCTGAAATGTCCATTATTCGCTTTACGGAAATAAAAACTAGAATATTTAAGCTTTCTTTTAAGATATATTTTTAATAAATCTGACACAACGTGTTTTGAGATATTTGAAAGGTTAACTTTCAAACTACATATTCCATGTAAATTATATATGTTTGAACAAAATTCTTTGTATCATTGTAAAATTTAGAAATTTTTCTCTTAAAACTGCTAATTACAAAAATAATTTGACATTAGTAAGTAGAAGTAATAATTTTTTAAAAATTGTCTCATATTGGCAATTGTTTCTGAAGGGGGTCGGTTAGAAATAGAATGCCCCACAAGTTAAAAATAATAATGAAATATAAGATAAATTAACGAAATAGATGAAATAATTGAGTAAAAAATATGAAAAGTTGACGGTCTCAGTCTGTGATCACTGGAAATATATGTTTTATCAAGTTGCAAAAAATATATACATATAATAATATGCATAAAATTTGTCGTCAATTAAACAGTGCTCCAAAATAGACGTACCGAAATGAAAATCATATATAAAACAGTTTATGTTTTGACACTGCTGGGCACCAAAAAGTCTGCGCATCTTCGACGCGCATCGGTTTCGAAGTCTGCGACTTGGTCGTCTACTTCTTATAAACCGTGTCTTCGATTCTCTATTTCTAAATTCTAATACACAAGTAATTTAAAATTACGTCAACATCGTTTTAAAATCTAAATCAGTTTTCTCTAAAGTTTAGAAAACTGTTTATGGTAATAAGATTCCTTAAAATTATTCAATAGTCGCAGAGATATTAAATAACTTTTTCTAAATATTATAATCTTATGCATTAAAATTTAGATTTCGTTGATAACTAATCGAGCAATATTTAGACAACTTATTTTTTCCGTGTAGTCGGTATATCGATATGAAGTGGAAGTGAAGTGAAAGTAAAATGGAAATGAAGTGTAATTGAAGTGGAAGTGAAGTGTAATTAATTAAAGTGAACTTAAAAAGGAAGTAGAAGTAAAGTGGATATACAGCGGAATTGAAGTGGATGTAAAGTGGAAGTGAAATGGAAGTGAAGTGTAAGTAAAATGAAGAGAATTACATTGAAGGGGGACTGAAGTGAATGTGAAAAGCTTTAGCTTATGCGGTAATTTTTTTGCTGAAAGCCTTTAAAATAAATAAGTTTTAGTTTTGAAATTAAACTTAAAATAATTTAAATGATTTCATGTATAATCATATAATTAATAATTAAATTTATATTTCTTCATATTTGAGGTGGTTTAAGTTCATTTTTCCCCATTTTTACCAAATTTTTTAAGGGTGCCCACAACCGAACCAAAATTTTATTTTTGCAAAAAATTACCACTTCATTAAATTTATAAAAATAATTTTTCTATTTGATGGAATCAATTTAGTTTCTTTGCCAGAAGTTAGCTAAGGTCTCTAGCTTTCTATACATACGTTAATGCCCGTGTCATATTTATTGGGCACAAGTTATGGGCCAAAAACAAAAAGGGTGCCCTCAGCCGAACATATTCCCTTACTTATATGTATTCGCATACGAGATCTCAGGTGACACAGCCGAGATCTCGTATAAAATCTTATGTGAGAACGTAGGTACAAAAGCGTGTAAGTTCTTATATTAGGTTCCGCCATGCGCCGCGTATAACGTTACTCAATATAAAATTGAAACAGCGTTCTTATATTAGTTCGTATATGATTTTATATGTAATAACGTATGTGAGTTCATATGTAATATTGTACGTAAGAACGTACGTGAGTTCATATGTAAAAAAGTAAGCAATATCGTGTCAGTTATTCAACGAAAATTTACTTCTTACATATTTCAAGTAAAAAGTACGTACGAACACACGTGAGAACTCACATGAGAACGCGTGTGCGTACACATGTACGAACTGATGTGCGTCCACACGTACGAACTTATGTGCGAACACACCAAATTACATTATTAAATTAAATATTTTGAACAACATTAAATATTAATTATTAAATAAGTATTAAATATATTAAATTAACTATATTATTAAAAAAAAATTCTTGCCAACGGGATTCGAGCCCATCTAACCTGAGCCTAAGAACGCCTTAAGCCCTTCGGCCACCGTAGTTATAGAAACAATTTTACAAAATCTTAGTCATGCCTTTCCTGAAAAATTTATGTATTAAACATGATTAAGATTTTGTAAAGTTGTTTCTATAGCTACGGTGGTCGAAGCCCTTAAGGCGTTTTTAGGCTCAGGTTAGTTGGGCTCGAATCCCGTTGGCGAGAATTTTTTTTTAATAATATATTTAATTTAACATATTTACTATTAAATATTGTTTAATATATTTAATTTAACATATTTAATATTAAATATTGTTTAATATATTTAATTTAATAATGTACTTTTGTGTGTTCGCACATGAGTTCGTACGTGTGGACGCACATGAGTTCGTACGTGTGGACGCACATGAGTTCGTACGTGTGGACGCACATGAGTTCGTACGTGTGGACGCACATGAGTTCGTACATGTGTACGCACATGAGTTCTCATGTGACTTCTCACGTGTGTTCGTACATGACTTTTTACTTGAAATCTTTAAGAAGTAAATTTTCGTTGAATAACCGACACGATATTGCATACTTTCTTACATACGTTCTTAAATATGAACTCATATACGAACTCATATAAGAACGCTGTTTTAATTTTATATTGAGTATAGTTATACGCGGCGCATGACAGAACTTAATATAAGAACTTACATGCGTTCGTACCTGAGACAGAATTTATGAAGTGGCCCCTTATTTCACCAACATTGACAAAAGATAAAAGTCAATACATTTTTTTGTAGTATTAACTAATACAAATTAGTTGCTAAAAGGGTTTTTGAAAATTTTGAAAATTTAAAAAGTTATAAACAATTATAATTTTATGTACCCTATTTTTGAAAAATTCATAGTTTAAAGAGTTCAAATTAAAAACGAACATTAATACCCGGAGTTTACTGACAATAATTGTAACTTTTAAGTACCATAACTGATGTACCAAAAAAAAAATTTTTTTATGAAAATGTTTTTATTTTTAATAAACAAATTACATTATTTTTCTGTTCCAAATCGCAAATTAAAGTTTTCTTTTGAGATTACGAAACTCCATACATTCAAGAAGATGTACATGCAAAAACATTTTGGTATTCTTTAATATTGAAAAAATTACATGGTTTTTTGTTGCGCGCCCTGTTACGCTTGAGTGCAGTGCACCGGCCGCGACGCGACGCCACGGCAGTGGGACAAAACCGGCTTTACGTGGACAAATTAACTTGTAGGTCAGAATTCTTGACGGATTAACATGTATTTTTTTTTAATTTACAGCTTTTTAAATTGCGCTAAGAACTATTGTGGCCGACTTGTTTAATTGTTGCTTGTGTCAAAATTTATTAACAATTAAGCAATAAATAATTAAATATATTTTTTAAAATTTTGTCTAAAAGCTTTGAAATCCAAAGAAAGTACACTTTCTTACAATTATAGTTCAAAAATAAACAATTTCTGTCATAAGTATTTGTTATAAACAATTTTTATAAATAATTAAGCAACAAACCATAATTTTGTTAAATTAAAGAAATTTCTTTAGAGTAAGTGCCTGAATTCGTTCTTCATAAATGGAAATTTTCTAGAATGTAACTAAATAGCAATAAATTCATTAGTTATAAACAATTACGCAACAATTCATAATTTTTATGAATTAAAAATTATTTTTTAGACTATTTGTCTGAATTTGTTCTTCATAAATGAACATTTAGCAGAATGTGCTTAAATGTCAATAAATTTATTTGTTATAAAAATTTTTGATAAACAATTAAGCATCAATCCATACTTTTGATTATTTTTATATTTATAACAAATAAAACTATTGACATTTACTTACATTATGCCAAATGTGCATTTATAAAGAACGTATTCAGGCACTTAGTCTAAAGAAATTTCTTTAATTTAACAAAATTATGGTTTTTTGCTTAATTATTTATAAAAATTGTTTATAACAAATACTTATGACAGAAATTGTTTATTTTTGAACTATAATTGTAAGAAAGTGTACTTTCTTTAGATTTCAAAGCTTTTAGAAAAAATTTTAAAAAATATATTTAATTATTTATTGCTTAATTGTTAATAAATTTTGACACAAGCAACAATTAAACAAGTCAGCCACAATAGTTCTTAGCGCAATTTAATAAGCTGTATATTAAAAAAAAATACATGTTAATCCGTCAAGAATTCTGACCTACAAGTTAATTTGTCCACGAAAAGGCGGTTTTGTCCCACTGCCGTGGCGTCGCGTCGCGGCCGGTGCACTGCACTCAAGCGTAACAGGGCGCGCAACAAAAAACCATGTAATTTTTTCAATATTAAAGAATACCAAAATGTTTTTGCATGAACATCTTCTTGAATGTATGGAGTTTCGTAATCTCAAAAGAAAACTTTAATTTGCGATTTGGAACAGGAAAATAATGTAATTTGTTTATTAAAAATAAAAATTTTTTCATAAAAAATATTTTTTTTTGGTACATCAGTTATGGTACTTAAAAGTTACAATTATTGTCAGTAAACTCCGGGTATTAATGTTCGTTTTTAATTTGAACTCTTTAAACTATGAATTTTTCAAAAATAGGGTACATAAAATTCTAATTGTTTATAACTTTTTAAATTTTCAAAATTTTCAAAAACCCTTTTAGCAGCTAATTTGTATTAGTTAATACTACAAAAAAATGTATTGACTTTTATCTTTTGTCAATGTTGGTGAAATAGGGGGCCACTTCATAAATTCTGACTCACCTACGTTCTCACATAAGATCTTATACGAGATGTCGGCTGTATCATCTCTGCTCTCTGCTTAATATTTATAAACTGACTTCAAGATTTTTGTACACTGACATTCTCTTTCTCCATAAATTAACTAATGGATATTTATCTTGTAAACCATTACAATCACTGATTAAATTATATGGGACACCTATAGCAACCAAATATGCTTCATTGCTTTTTATATCATATCACAGGACGCATAATTCGTCCTGTGAAATGATATAAAAAGCAATGAAGCATATTCATGTTCACTCTTTAATTAGTAGGTTAAGCAGAGATGCTAATGTTGTAGCTGATAGCATTGATTTATTTGAGCCAAAGATTGAAAGGTTTAAACTACTTTTATGCCAAATCATCTTTGATAGCAATAGTTTTTAATTCTACCTAGTATTTATTATTATTATGTTTATGATTTAAACTGGTTCCAGGGTGCAACTTATTAGTTATCAAGAGTACTATGTACAAAAGGGTATATCCCGTTTACGATTAACAGGTAAAAAAAAATAGAAAAACTACTTTTTTTATCCTCTACAAGATTTATTAACAACATTCTCATCTAAAGTGTCACTGGAACTGATAAATTTTTTCAAACTTATTGAAATCCACACTTTTTTTACGTTTAAGTATTATAACTCAAAAATCTGTGTAAATAGAAAAAAAGTTCTTCACAAAAGTAATAGAGAAACTTATTTGCTACAATTTTTGTTCTTACCACTTTTCTGTAAAATTGATATTTACCAAGTTAATGTCGTGGGTAGCACCCGGGCACTGGACATTTCCAGACTACTGCCAAACTAGTATTTTTACATTTGTATAAATATAAAACTTCGCTGCGCATCAGCGCATTACACTTTTATTTTATTAAGGCCAGGTTCCTCCAAACAATTTTTAAAAAATCTAAAAAAATTTTTCCCCGTAAATTGCTAGAAAATACTCTTAGAAATAATGTAGAATTAGTCCCGAAGGTCCGCACGACCGAGAAGTAGATATACAAGAGGGGAGAGCGGTGCGCGCTAAGCGGTAAATCCGGCCGCTCGAGCGGCCACAGAAGCGTCTAAAGATTACAGGATTGCAGCAAGAAATGTCAAAATTCTTGAAAATGACACCTATGACGACCAGGAAGAAGTTCTATACGCAGCCGGATTGGATACATGTGTAAAATTCACTTTTTTTACGATTTTTCACGAACAAAAACTTTAATCGCTTTTTTCTCAAAACCACGTTTTTCTCGAAACAACGTTTTTTGAACTGGGTGTCACTCTTATTTAGAAACTATTGCACTTATCAATATGAACCAAACGTCATTTTACTCTTCAAATGTCTCTCTATGGTGTGAACTAGAATCAAAAATATTCATCATTATTTAAAAAAGTTATAAACAATTAAAAGTGAAAAAAGGGGTAAAAACTGAAAAGTCCCGCCATTTTTTTTTTTTTTTTTTTTTTGTCAAAATGTTTCATTCTAGTGTTTGCTTTCTATTGAATGGATTTAGAGATATCGTGACACCCACCAACAAATAGTATATTAAGCAACAAGGGGTTAAAGGCAGCCATTTGTTTACGCTGATGTTTGTGTACGAGTGACAGTCGAGGGCGAAGCCCGAGACGTAAACGAGTAAACCCTTTGCCAGACCAGGTTTGTACCGGTCAGGAACTGTCAAACTGGCATTTTTACATTTATGTGAATGTAAACTTTGTTTGGGGCACTTTACCCCCCTACTTCCACCCACTGTACCGCTAACATCCTGCCAGACTTACGTTTCTATTCTTCGCACTGTACTCAGTAAGCAGTAATCAAATTTTCAGTCGGTATGAAATGAGAAGGTCAAATTTGTCCGTGTCTCCCGGACATTTTCACGGATAATTTCAAAAATGATAATGAAGTTATGACAAAAGATTGAAGGTAGGAGGTTTTTGATTAATTATAGTACTTTTCGGAAATTTATATAATGGTTATTTGAAAATCAATAAATATAATACAAATATTAAATAAAAAAATGAATCAATGAAAAATAAAATAATTATTACCGTCAAAAAGAAACTAAACAATTTAAGGAAGGATAGAATTTAGAATTTTTGAAAAGATTTGGAGCGCGTAGTGCGCTTTTGGAAGGTCAGCATGGCATATATAAATATTAAACTCAATATTTAAATGTTAATATGTGTGTTAGTCAAAGAAATTTTATTATTTTATAGATCAATGATGAACCAAGCAATCAGAATGCATTAGACGGAATTAAGAAGGTAAAATTGTTGAGAGAACATTTAGAAAATATTGAATCTTTGGTACAGAAAAGAGAATATACTTCAGCCATTGAACAAATTACAAATGTTATTGAAGATTGCCCATGGTCTGCTCATCTTCGACAAATCAGAGCTGAATGCTACGTGACTCTTGGAGAATATAGAAAGGCTGTTGCAGACATTCGGTCTACAACAAAATTAATATCTGGCAATACACAAGGCTTCTATAATCTGTCGTCACTGCTTTATCGTATTGGAGATGTAGACGAAGCTTTAAAGTAGGTATATTTTTTTTAGTTAGAAAGAATGAATTGACTTTCTATTATATATTTATTATTTACTTGTCTTTTCGCTTTACGCACTATAAGTATCCCCGTGAAAAATTTCCTAGAAATTGTTCTTTAAACTAAAGTACTAAGTATTGAGTCAGCAGAACAACTTGAAATTAGGCATACTCGCATTTTTCTGTATCATTATTACATTGGATGTAAGTTGGTTAAAAAAAGAATTCATAAGTGAAATAGATTTGCTATTATTAGTATTTGCTAATATTAGTATTAATATTAGTATTTGCTACTACCACCAAGATCTGCACCGACAGCGGCTCCAGGCAGGCAGTAAATTTGAAAAATTGCATTTAAACTTGGTATAGGGTGTACTATAGGTCGGTAACTCATATTTTATCTGAAATAAAAATTAGGCCTTATAAATCCAAAAACAAAAAATGTATTTTTTTACACTTCTGTTCAGAAAACCTTTTAAAACATAAGTAAGTTTGTAAATAATAATATGGCTGTTTACTTTTGGACCCATATAAAAATTGGACATTATAGTGTTGAAAATTAAAACTGTACATTATAAGGCCCAAAATAAAAAATTCATTTCTACACAATTATTTAACAATGGCCGGGCATTGTTGACAATGCACGGGCAATGTCGACATTGCCCACTCATGCTTGGGCAATGTTATTTAACATGTTATTCACTACCAGAAAATAATATGTGATTTTTTTATTTTTACACGACAGACTGTTGTGACATTTCGAGGTGCATTTCTTATTGTATTTAAAACATTTGCACTTATGATGTGGAAACGCTATTTTTTAATGCAGCTGTTCTAAGTGATATGAGATTTGCAGAAACGTCTTCTGCGTTTATCAGATTTTCGCTGCACTTGTGAAATTTACTCACCACATACTTTTTGTTTAGTGTGCCGTGATATTCAGTCTCTATTTATGAACACTTAATTGCAAACTAAACTTTTTTTACACTGATATTAGTCTAATCAATACATTTATAAAGTCGATTACAAAGTAAATGATATTAACTTTGTTTATAATATCGTTTTATCAACTTTTGACGACTATTATTGCGTTTCTACAATATTTAAAAATTATTTTCAATTACAATAGGGTGTCCGTTAAAAAATCGACTTTCGAATTATGTTTACGATACCCTCCATTTTGGTTCCAATATAAAAAAAAAAATTTCTGTAAAATTGCAGCCTGATTGATTACCCAGGCGCGCAGGGACGATGATTTGAGGCTTTATAAAGCTTGACTGAGGACTGGTCAATATTGATTGAGGATTGGTGAGTCGGAGGAAGCAAGACTCGTCCAAGCTAGAATGTAACAGCGATTCAAGCCTGACGCTCCAAGCTTGGTTGAGGATTGGAGTCCAAGACTCAATCAATGTTCGGAAGTCCGATTATAGCTTCGTCAAGCCTGATTCCACTGTCGCTTACAGAAGACAGAACGTTAAATAATTATTAATATAATAATATTCTTGTTGTATTATGTTGTTAATAATGATAATTCTTATAATTATAATAATAATAATAATAATCATTTTTTCTTAATTACTGTACTGCTGCAGATTATCATAAAATTAATAAAATAAAAAATTTTTTAATGTTCATCTATAATTATTTAAATTGATATTCTTCAGATTGTTTTTTTTTTATAATTTAAGATTAATTGCACATTTACACACTTAATTATTATCGACTTAAGATTAATTAACAATTTTAATACATATAAACACTTAACCTATGAAAAAAATTTTCGCACGCTCAAGGGGGGATCGAACCCACGGCCCTATAGACGAATTCGCTCGCGGTGAACGCACGCTATTAGTACCACTCGGCTACGACGGGTAGTTGAGAGTCAATAGAAATAACTTTGTGAGGTTCAGACCTGGATTATGTGCTATTTACATTTTAATAGTTCTGGAACATATTCATTATCAAAATAAATGAATAGAATTTATTTATCCTTCGTTTATACTGATATACAGTTTATACAATCCAATCTCCTAACTTATTAATATTTTATAAATAAATATTTTTGTAAAATATTTGTAAAATATGTAAACAAAATTAACTAATAATTTATCATTTTTATTTATAACTTTAATTTAATAATATTATTTAAATAATTACTTTCAATAATATATAATGCAAAAGTAAATTATAAAAATTGTTTATATATAATGTATTGAAGGGCACTTTTATTCAATTTGTATAATTAAAGTTTTTTTGAAATGAATGATTTTACAAAATTACGCTATCGAGCACGTAATCATATCTTCAATATTTTTCAAATTTGAAAATTGTCTTTAAATTATTTCGTTTGGTTATGATTCTTTGAAATTTATTTTTTTAAAATAAGAAAATAATTGTTTACAAATTTAATTTACTTCTAATGTATCTTACAATTAAGTAAAATTACATAATTTTTGTTTGTTTATTTATAGTTTATTTTATACAAAATTAATAGTAAATATTCATAAAATTACTAAATCTGCAGCAGTTGTAATATTTATTATTTAATTAATAATACTTTTTATATGTATATACTTTAATATATAAAAAAATATGTAATATGATAAGTTGAGCAATTGTGTCACAGTTGATTCAAGCTTGAATCTAGATTGGATGTTCAAGCTTCGCGCATGAGGATTCAAGCAGTCTTGAATCAAGCATGGAACGAGCATTGGTGTCCAATCTTCAACCAATATTGAACGACAGTGATTTAAAGACTGTTCCCAGTCTCGGTTACCCACTCTGGGTGTCAAAGCTAGAATCAAGCCTCCACCCAGCGTCAGCATTGGTTTCTCGCGCCTGGGTAACATTAACCCGTGCCAGCAATCGATTGAAATTTCCCATTGAAAATGCATGGGAAAAATGAACTTTTTTTTAAAAATTTCATAACTTTTTTAATTTTTTTGCAAATAAATTTCCAGGTCACAAATTTCTTCATTTTCAGCTATATTTTAAGGCAGCGTTTTTAGAAAAATTTAATTTTCAAAATTTTAAAAATGGCGGATGTTAAAAAATGGGTCAAAAAATACATTGGAATATTTGCAGCGTTTTATCACATAAATCAAGGAAACTCAATAGATATTCTTATTCAGGGGTTTTTTAGGTCGCTAATGAAGATTACGATGTCAAAAAAGTTAAAAATTGCAATATTTTTTAGTAGAAAATTACTACTAATTTAACAGTTGCATAACTACTAATTGAGAAAGCGAACTTTTACAATTTTAATTAATAGATATTTCACTTTTAAATTAGTAGTTTTCTACTAATAACTAGTAAAAGGTTTTACTATTTAATAGTAAATGATTTCTCGCCAATTCATTAGTAAAAAATCACTAATTGAAAGTCAGATTTAGAGATCAGTTTTGCTTATTATGGATGATCAAAAACTGAATGATTAAAATGTAAAAATGTAAGAACTATATTTAAAAAAAAATAAAGTTAGTTGAATCCGCCAAATTGGATCGGCTTTATTGAAAAATACATTTTTGACATGAAATTTGTTAATGGTGACCCCAAAAAGCCCGATAACGGTGTTTCAAGTCGATTTCTTGAAAAATGTGAAATGCAAAATTTTGAGTCCGCCATATTGGTTCCAAAATTATGAAAAATTAATTTTTGACATCGTAATCTTCATTAGCGACCAAAAAAACCCCTGAATAAGAATATCTATTGAGTTTCCTTGATTTATGTGATAAAACGCTGCAAATATTCCAATGTATTTTTTGACCCATTTTTTAACATCCGCCATTTTTAAAATTTTGAAAATTAAATTTTTCTAAAAACGCTGCCTTAAAATATAGCTGAAAATGAAGAAATTTGTGACCTGGAAATTTATTTGCAAAAAAATTAAAAAAGTTATGAAATTTTTAAAAAAAAGTTCATTTTTCCCATGCATTTTTAATGGGAAATTTCAATCGATTGCTGGCACGGGTTACTATTAATCAATCAGGCTGCAATTTAACAGAAAATTTTTTTTTTATATTGGAACCAAACTGGAGGGTGTCGTAAACATAATTCGAAAGTCGACTTTTTAACGGACACCCTAGTGTACATCCGAAAACGACATAATTTTGGATTTTAATGGAACTTGGAATGCTTATGTATCTTGATGCATAGATTAGGAAAATGACAGTGAAAATTAGCGCAAATTTGGTTATCATGGTGAAAATTATGAAAAATATTTTAATAATTTACGGTTTTCCAATATTACCTCATAAAATATTCAAAATTGTAAAATATAATTTAGACAAAATTTGTAGATCTTATAAAAGTACACATTTTATATACAGTATATATTTTTTACCAACAGTCAAGAATTTTTTCAAAAATACAAAAAAGTTTGAAGGAAGATGATAATAGAGTCAAAATTTGTGAAGTGTGCCTATCATTTTTGGATGCGAGAGTAATTTTTATGGTTTTAACATTCTTCTACTCTATATGATAAAAAAAAAAAAAAGTTGAACAGTTTTGCAAAATTTTATTTTTTTGAATAGTTATTGTTAATAACATTTTTTCGTATGAATTTCGAAACTATTAATTTTCTACCGTTCTATAAGAAAAATCAAGTTGATTTTTAGTATCATTAATAAGAAATAATACCACTTTTGATTAATATTTGTCATTATATAAATTTTAAATAATTGTTAAAAATATAAACAATTAAAAATAACTTCATGTTCTCCCAAAATTTTTTAGAATTTTTTTATTGATATTCCTTATTTAATGACGAATAAATTAAAAAAAAGAAAAGTGTGTATAGTTAATTAGGTTAAAAGTTATTCAAGTTTTCTTTGATTGCGCCACGCGCCACGAGTGACGGACGCCTCGTCCCGGGTCTTGACCGCCCGCGCCGCGCAGTATGGCCAATGAACAATAATCAGCCGACACCTCAAAAATAAACCGATTTTAATTTTTTTTTTAAATACTCATGAACGTTTGTTTTATAACGCTTAACAGCTACAAAATCAAAATTTTTATTAATAACTAAAATAAATGTTAATAACTTTTAAAAAGTAAAAAATTGATTTTTGAGAAAGTGATTGCAAGATTTTTTAATCCAAGAAACTATATAAACTTATATATTTTACTCACAAAACTTATCTAAAATATTTTTAAAAGGTTCTAGTTATAACACAACAATTTTTATTTTGTTTAAACAACCTTAGTTAACAAATAAAAAACTTCCAAAGTTTTCCTTCCTTAGAATTCGTTTCTTTTGTAAAACTAATTAATTACTATTGGCCTAGTGTTCTAATACAGTTAAGGATGTTTATTAACAATTTTTAAATTGTTTAAAAATCTCAGTTAACAAATATATTACTTTGAAAGTTTTCTTTATACAGATTACGTATTTTTTGTGAAATTAATGAATTACTATTGGTCTAATGTTCTAATACAGTTAACAATGTTTGCTAACAATTTTTTAATTGTTTAAACAAACTTAGTTAACAAATATATTCCTTTGAAAGTTTTCTTTATTTAGATTTCGTATTTTTTGGGAAATTAATAAATCGCTGTTGGTCAAGAGTTTTAAATACAGTTTATGATGTTAACAAATAATTATTATATTGTTTAATCAATATCTTAGTTAACAAATAAATTACTTTAAAGATTTTCCTTACTTAGATTTCGTATTATTTTGGGATATAAATTAATTACTATTGGTCACCCTATCAAAAAAATAATGAGAAAACATCAGAAAAAAAATCAGAATTTCTGTTGATTCTTGACAGTAATTGTTGCATTTACTGTCAAAAAGCATAAGAGAGCAAGAAGAAACTTCAGAAAATCGTCAAAAACCATCAGATGTTTTATAACGGTCTCCGACCTTTCTTAGGACCACGGAAATAAATCATTATCGACGCTTTATTCTTGATGATTTTTGAAGATTCCTGTGTGCATTGTGTTTAAACGTTATTATTTCTCACAATATGGTGTTGATTTCTGACATAGTTTTCATTATTTCTGACTATTTTCTGTTGATTTCTGGATACATATTGGCTTGAAAAAATAAATAACAAATCTTTCTATTGTTATGAAACAAAAAAAAGCCTAATTTCATTCTTTAAGCTTTTTACATTTCTATTTTACTTACATACATTTTTATTTATTTAACAACTATGGGGTACCTAACTATAACACTATATATGTCGTAGGCGAAAAGAAAAATCCGTCGTTTAGCTTAAAGCCTAGGCTTTAAGCTAAACGCGGGCGAATAGGAAAATCGACTTGATGATGATTATTATTCTGTTAATCGCCTGAAATTTTTAGTCACTTAGATTAATGCCTAGGCATTAACCTAAACGCGGAAAGTGCGTCAGGCGAATAGAAATAATGTTGATATTATGATTATGAATCAGTGTTTATAATCTTTGTATTTACATATTGTTTGTTAAAACTATCTTTTAAAATTAATATTGTAGAATATTCAAAATCAAATTTAGTCTCTCCTTGCTTTACGCGAGTATCACATTACTTTTCTTAGGTAAAAATGGAAATTGTTCCTGTAAATAGAGATGGATTTAAAAAAAAAGTTAAAGAGGCACTTGAATGCCACCAAAGCTTGACTTGTTGCAATAAATAAATCTATTGTTAATTATAGTCCAGTCAACAGGTACTTTTAGACGGTAATAACTCGGAAGGTCGATGTTTTTGGCTTAAACCCTTTATTTTGGCATACAATTAAAGACCCTAAGTTTTCGGCAGGCGTGGCGACCGGGAACCCGCGTAAATTTTTCAAAAAAGGTGCAAAAAATCGCGTTTTCTGAAATTGTCGGTTTTCTGTGCATTTTACGTGAAAAATATTTTACGTAAAAGAAAAAGTAGATAAAATTTTGAGTTTTTTAAAAAAAAGATGAACTTAATTGGCCAAATAGTTCCCGAGTTATGCCTTTTCAAAGTTTACTAATTTTTCATCATTTTTGCCTGAAAAAACCTTGTTTTCAAAAAATAATGCCGAACTTTTTGTTACTTAATCGGATGGAAAAATAATGTTCATAAAAGTTGTAGTAGACTATATTAGCATTAAATTAACGTTTAGAAAATTAAATTCGTTTCACTAGTTACCGAGCTATGACCTCCTAAAGTATACCAGTTTTCACGTATTTTCACATAGTTGCAAATTTTTTAGTTCAGATTGATTGCTCTTGTATATTATTATTGTTAAGTACATAATACAAGTTTGTTTCTATAAATTGTTGCATTATTTGAAAAATTCAAAATGGCGAATCCAATATGGCAGACGATATTTTTTAAAAATTGGCTAATTTTCGTGTCACTTGGTATCTAAGAGTTTTCGGGGTCGCTGATTACGAATTTGTAATTAGATTTTAAAAATTCAATATGGCGGATCCAATATGGCGAACAATATTTTTTAAACATTCGCTAATTTTGTGAGACTTGGTATCTAGGAGTTTTTGGGGTCGCTGATTACGAATTCGCAGTCAGATTTTACAAATTCTAAATTGCTGATTCAACTTTGCAGACGATATTTTTTTTTTTTTGTAAGACTCTGTGTCGAATGGTTTTTGTCACTGGTTACGTCGCTGATTATGAATATGCAGAAAGATTTCATTAATTCAAAATGGCGGATTCTCAATTACTGCCAATCACTGCTTCCTCTCCAACCCAAAAAATTAAAAATAAAAGATAAAAAATAGAGGAACTAAATGTTTACCATGTCCACGTCGTGAGTGCCGAGTAATGTTAAGAGTAAAAAAGACTTGGCTGATAATATTTTTTATGATCGATATTTTCAGAACTTAGGATACCAAGGCTCACGAACATAAGTCAATTTTTAAAAAAATATCGTCCGTCATATTAAATTTTTAAAATCTGATTGCAAATTCGTAATCAACGACCCCAAAATCTCCTAGATACCAAGTTTCACGAAAATAAGACAATTTTTAAGAAATATCGTCCGCCATATTGGATCCACCATTTTGAAATTTCAAAATAATGCAAAAATTTATAGAAACAAACTTGTGTTATGTACTTAACATTAATAAAATACAAAAACTATCAATCCGAACTAAAAAATTTGCAACTATGTGAAAAAACGTAAAAACTGGTATATTTTAGGTGGTCATAGCTCGGTAACTAGTAGGCTGAATTTAATTTTCTAAACGGGAATTTAAAGCTTATATAGTCTACTACAACTTTTATGAACATTATTTTTCCATCCGATTAAGTAAAAAAAAGTTCGGCATTATTTTTTGAAAACAAGGTTTTTTCGGGCAAAAATGATGAAAAATTAGTAAACTTTGAAAAGGCATAACTCGGGAACTATTTGGCCAATTAAGTTCATCTTTTTTTTAAAAAACTCAAAATTTTATATACTTTTTCTTTTACGTAACATATTTTTCACGTAAAATGCACAGAAAACCGACAATTTCAGAAAACGCGATTTTTTGCACCTTTTTTGAAAAATTTACCCGGGTTCCCGGTCTCTACGCCTGCAGAAAACTTAGGGTCTTTAATTATATTCCAAAATAAAGGGTTTAAGCCAAAAACATCGACCTTCCGAGTTATTACCGTATAATACGTTTTATTCCGACGTATTGACTGGACTATTAGTGGACTATTACACAGCCACACAAAAAAAAACAACTTCATTGTCCGAGACACTACACTAGTGTATTCTTACGTATTTTTTTCCGCTGAATCCAAATCCGAAGTTAGAATTGTTAGGTTGGCTAAATTTTTCGAGATAATCTCAAAAAACTCGATTTTTTCGTGTTTTTAAGTAGTTTTTTGAAAATATCTCAAAAATTTTAGCCAATTTGGTTATTCTGACTTCGGAATCGGATTCAACGGAAAAAAATACGTAAGAAAACACTATCATAGTGTCTCGGACAAAAAAATTTTTTTTGGGTTTTAATTGGTGATGTTTTTTTTATCTTTTTTGAGATAATTTTCAAAATTTTAGCTAATCTGCAAATTCTAACCTCTGATTTACATTCGTCAGAGAAAAATACATAAAAATACATTAATGTAGTGTCCCGGCTAAAAAAAATTTTTTTTTTGGTTTTTTGGGTGTCTTTGAAATTTTTTAAGATTTGGTTTTTTGAGATTATCTCAAAAAATTTAGCCAATCTAGCAATTCTGACTTCGTATTCAGATTCAGCGGGAAAAAATACGTAAGAATACACTAGTGTAGTGTCTCGGACAAAGAAGTTTATTTTTGTTGTGTGGCTGTGTTATTAAGCAGACTTATACATTTGTATAATAAATAGAAATAAATTGAAAGTTTTTCTAATATGAAAAAAATGAGTTTCAGAAATTTTTTATTTTATAAAAATTACTTATTTAGTTTTACAAATAGCCATGGTTGACCAATGATTTGACATTTCTCTATTGAGAAATAGAGATATCAACATTATTTCTATTCGCCTGACGCGCTTTTCGCGTTTGACTAAGTGACTAAGTGACTAAAAACTTCAGGTGATTAACAGAATAATAATCGTTAACAAGTCGATTTTCCTATTCGCCCGCGTTAAACGACAGATTTTTCTTTTCGCCTACGACATATATATTACGAATGAAAAACCGCACGCTCTAGAGGAATCGAACTCTCGCCCTAACGCATTATACGCAACTCTTTTAACCGACAGAGCTAACACGACATAATGACGTAGTAATCAAAAGTTAAATGTTGTAAGAGAGCAGTATTTCTTTTCAAAGTTTTATCCCAATAAAAAACTAATAAAGATAAGAAAGAATTTTTCAAAACTACATTTAAAATATTAATGTACACGTTCCACACTTATAATATTAAATTTATTCTAGAAAATATAATAAATCTCACATTGTAAAACTATCTTTGACTTATGTTTACAAAGTCAATACAAATTGTATTCATAAGCGGATAACTCTGATTCTCTTCAAAAACGTTTAGAGAATACCATGCAATAATCTGTTAATAAATTTTCTGTCATTAACTATTTTTTACAGGGGCGTAAAAACCCCTTAAAATTGCAAATTTATGGAAAAAGCATTTTTAATTATGTTTTGGCAGCTTTTGCAACATTTTGCAAAATTACTAATTAATCCCTTCTAATTGTTCATTTGTTTAAACAAATTATTGTTGTTATTTATCAACTTTTAAAGATTAAAGCTAGATACTTGTAACTTGTTATGCTTAAAACAGCCAAGAATAAATAATAACTTTAAGATTTATTTATAACAATTGTTCAAACTGATTATTGTTGTTATTTATCAACTTTTGATAAAATACAGCTAGAGACTTGTAATCTTTTCTCACTAGCGTAACTTTTTGTTTTAAATAACCAAGAATAAACAGTAACATTAGAATTTTTTTATAACAATTATTTAAACAATTTATTATTGTTATTTATCAACTTTTGACCGTTCAAATCATAGTAGGTTGCGGAATTTAAAAAAAATTGCAAGGCTTTCACTTAATTGTATCATAAGTCGACGTATAAGTACAATAAATTGTTTAAATAATTGCTATAAATAAATTTTAATGTAACTCTTTATTTTTGGTTGTTTTAAGCATAAAAAGTTGCGAAATCCATAATATTGCAACAAAACTATCTAAAAAATAATAATAAATATTTTTTATAAATAAATTATTATTGGATGTTATATTCTTTGATAATTTTCTGATCTTATATAGGGAACGCATAAAAATTACACTAAGAAAATTTTATGAAGTAAGACTAATTTTCAAGAATAAACTAAACCTTTTATTTTCATATTTTATTTTATGAGGATATGCGGATTACAATAAACAATAGAAGATAATTTTAAATTGTTCAAAAATCCCGTATCTTATCTCAATCTAAGAAAATAAACTAAGGAACCCAAAATGTATATTATATAGAATTATAAAGTCCAGATTAACCTTTCTTACCCCCTGCCCGGTTGTATTCGAAGATCAATTGTTAGGCGAGAACAATAAGGTTTATACCAGGCTTACAAAATAAAATAAGAAATTGCTAAAATTCTCACACAACATCAGAACCTTGCCATAAAAGTATTAAGAGACTCAGAAAACATCAGAGCCATGAGAAATCAACAGAGCTCTTACAAAACATCAGAATCGTACCATAAAAGTATGTCAGAAATAATCAAGAGCATTGGAAAACATCAGAGTTATGAGCAATCATCAGGATTCCTGATGATTTGTCATGATTTCTAAATATTTTTTTGATATGGCAAGAGTTATAATACAGTTTAGGATGTTTACTAGTAATTATTATACTATTAAAACAATATGTTATTTAATAAATAAAGGTCTTTGAAAGTTTTCTTTACTTAGATTTTGTTTTCTTTATGTGAAATTAATTAATTACTATAGTTTAAGAATTATAACAGTTATACAGTTTAGAATGTTTACTAATAATTATTATATTGTTTAAACAATATCTTAGTAAACAAATCAATTACTTTAAAAGCTTTCATTACTTAGATTTCGTTGCTTCTGTAAAGTAAATTAAATACACTTGGCCTAAAATACAATTACAAAAGAAACGAGATCTAAATAAGGAAAACTTGCAAAGTAATTCATTTGTTAACTAAAATTGTTTACAAAATTTAAGAATTGTTGATGAGCATCCTTAACTGTATTAGAACACTAGACCAATAGTAATTAATTAATTTCACAAAAAAAACGTAATCTGCATAAAGAAATATTTCAAAGTAATATATTTGTTAACTATGATTGTTTAAACAATTTAAAAGTTGTTAATAAACATTCTTAACTGTATTAGAACACTAGGCTAATAGTAATTAATTAGTTTTTTTTTGTTCATTGGCCACACTGCGCGGCACGGGCGGTCAAGGCACGGGACGAGGCGTCCATCACTCGTGGCGCGTGGCGCAATCAAAGAAAACTTGAATAACTTTTAACCTAATTAACTATACACACTTTTCTTTTTTTTAATTTATTCGTCATTAAATAAGGAATATCAATAAAAAAATTCTAAAAAATTTTGGGAGAACATGAAGTTATTTTTAATTGTTTATATTTTTAACAATTATTTAAAATTTATATAATGACAAATATTAATCAAAAGTGTTATTATTTCTTATTATTGATTCTAAAAATTAACTTGATTTTTCTTATAGAACGGTAGAAAATTAATAGTTTTGAAAGTCATACAAAAAAATGTTATTAACAATAACTATTAAAAAAATTAAAATTTTGCAAAACTGTTCAACTTGTATTTTTTCTTTATCATATAGAGTAGAAAAATGTTAAAACCATAATAATTACTCACCCATCGAAAAGTGATAGGCACACTTCACAAATTTTGACACAATAGTTTATAGTTGTATTATTTATGAAAAATGAACAATATTACTGAATATTAGTCTGCTGAATTTAAACAATTGTTAGCTGTGTAATTGGAGTTAAAAACAGATTCCACTTTTTATAACACATGAAACCTCTGTATCCGTTAAAAAGAATTGCACTTACTATGACACTCTAACCTAAATGAGTATTCTTATCAAATGTACAACTAGTTTATAAAACATTTTTTGAAATTAAGAATATTTTATGAGATAACAGCAAAAAACCATAAACTATGTTTTATTAATATCATTAAAATATTACCGCGAGTTAAAGTTCAAATAATATGTTACTGCGCATGCGCAGAACTTCCTCCCTCTAACTCGGCTTGAGTTAGTTGCTTCTTGTACTTAGCAAGGAATAGATCTTTCTGAATAAACGTTAATCTTGTTCTTAACTAATTATTTTCTTTTAAATTCTTTTCTGTCTGGTCTTTTTCTCTTTCACCTCTGATACTATGGTAGTTTTTTGCTTTTTAACATTATAATAAAATTTGCGTCAATTATCATTATGATAGTTATCGTAATCAGAGCGTAAAATATGTAAGTATATGTAGTTTCTTGAAAGAAAACGGAAATATTTTTTTTGAGTGTGGAATTTAATAAACAATATTAAAATATAGTTATAATTTTTGAAGAGAATTATGCTGCATAGAAAAGTTTGTTTCAAATACTTTTTGCACGAAAATCATTAATGGCAGAAAATACTCTTTGTCAAATAAAAATATTGGTGGCACGCCACTAGATTTCGATGCCCGAAATCTAGTAACAAATAATATAATCATTTAAATATTACAAATCTTTCTTAATACCCAAATAAATTCTGTATAAAAATAGAAAGCGATTGATATTTCTAGTCTAGTCGCGAAAACGAGGATTTAATAATATAATAATTCTGAATAGGCGAATTTTCCACAAGACCCTATTCCCCGCTGAACTGTGAAATATGGGAAAAAGTAATTGCTTTTAATTGTCATCAGAGAGAAAGCAAAAGAAAAGAATTTGATCTTCCTAATTTTCTGAATGCGCAAAGCTTCAACGTTCCACCCAAAATTCGGGATCCTATTCTCTTGAATCGGCAACGTGAAAATTTTGGTAGCGCATTGAAAAACATAAGAAGTAGCTAATCTTGTTAATTGCCTTTAGGGAGCGAATTTAAAGGAACGAAATGCTTTAAGTAAAAACTACAATCGGCAGAGGCAGAATTTCAAAAGTTTATATTATTGGAAGGAATGAAAACTTTGGAGAGTAGAATGCTTCTGTCTATTTACTTCAATCAACTGAGTTAGATATTTCGGAGTGCATCCAGAGAATTAGAAGCTTCGGAGAGGAAATTATAGAGACCTCTCGGGCATCCAGCTCTTGAAATATTTTTTAGAGAGTGTTCTTCATGAATTACCTTAAAAATCACAATTTAAAAAAAAATTGTGCTGAGTTGTGTTATTAATCTAGCACAACAAATAAGTCTTATAACATTTTTCACTAAAGTTAACATTTTTTGTAAAAAAGGCAATATTGAGGACTAAACATGGGGCAAAATTTCTCAAGTGTACCAATCGAAAAAATGAGAAGGGCTAATATTTGCACAAAATGTAGTATTCTATGTCAGTACTCAAACCACCAATTATTATGAAATTCTAATGAAAATTGTAGAAGGGGGCGGGAGGGAGCTCAAGATTCTGGTCAAGTGTGAAGAGGGTATTTTTTGAAAAATCATAACTATTATGCAACAGGGTGGACAAAAAATTGACCTGTATGCTTTCGAAAGGTTTTACTATGTACACTTTCAATACACGCTATGGAGAAAATTTCTTTTTTCTTTGTTTTTGAATTATTAATTAATTAATTAATAAAAATTCGTTAAAAATGAAATATTTCACAAACCATTAAACTTTAAGTAATTTGGGGCTATTAACGTAAAGCTTATCAAATTTCGGATCGAACAAGCATACTTTGAAGTCCTTTTGATAAATGGATACCAAATAAATACACATTTTTTATTTAATTAATTATTATTAATTATTTTGTTAGCATTCATTTATCAAAAATACTTCAAGTTATGCTTGTTAGATCCGGAATTTGATAAGCTTTACGTTAGTATGCCCAAAATTATCAAAAGTTTATTTGTTTGTTCAATATTTCATTTCTTACTAATTTTTTACTAATTTTTATTAATTTCTTAATTAATAATTCAAAAACAAAGAAAAAAGACATTTTCTCTATAGCATGTATTTAAAGTGCACATAGTAAGATTTATTTTAAAAGAAAAAAAAAAGAAAAAAAATGTGTTTTTTTTCAAAAAAATAAAAAAAAAATTTGAAAAAATGGGTCTAAATTTTAAAAATTTTTAAAAAAATTTTGCACCATTGAAAAGAGGAGGAAAAAACCTTTCGAAAACATATACGTCAATTTTTTGTCATCCCGTTGCATAATAGTTATGATTTTTTAAAAAATACCCTTTCACACTTGACCAGAATCTTTAGCTCCCTCCCCCTTCTACAATTTTCATTAGAATTTCATAATAATTGGTGGTTTGAGTACTGACATAGAATACTACATTTTGTGCAAATATTAGCCCTTTTCATTTTTTCGATTGGTACACTTGAGAAATGTTGCCCCACATATTTTATTCAATTTTCAAAATTCAGAATTTAGAAAAAACAAAAGTTGTACTAAATTGTGGTATCCTGGCATAACTAAACTTTTTTTTTGAAATTTTAAGTTTTGAAAAATGTCAAACAAAATTCTAAACTCTTTAATTTGGACTTATTTGCACAAAATATTGACTTTAGCGATAAAAAGTTATGAAGCTTTCTTATTGTGCTGGGCTAGCACAATTCAGCACAAATTTTGGGTCCGAATTCGTGAAATCAGCACGCATAGAAAAAAAACGACTTTTCTTTTTTATCGAAATATTGAAAAATTATAATCTTAGATCCTAGAAATGATTATACCAAACAAAAATTTTTTAAAATTTTTTTTCAGAAGTTAATGCAAAAATTGAAAATTTTGAATACTTTTTAAATAAATAAAATGAGAACTTAAACGCGTTTTCCGATTTAAGTGTGTCTTGCATAGAATCAACGGGCATAAAACAGACTTCCACTTACAGGTCGAAAATTTAAAAACAAATTTTTTTTTCTTAATTTGTTTATACATTTTTCAAAAACAATTAATTTTTTTCAATGTTCTGGACCTTATAAAAATCGGGATAAGATATAAAAATACATTTAAAACTCTATGAAATTGAAATCCATTGAGAAATCCTAAATCCTAAATCCCATTTAACCTAAATTCTATTTAACCTAAATCCCATTTAACCTAAAATGTATTGAACAAAAATCTCATTTAACCTAAAATGCATTTAATCTAAAATGCATTCAGCCTAAATTTCATTTAACCTAAATCTCATTTAACCTAAAATGCATTTAGCCTAAAAAACATTTAGCCTAAACTGCATTCAACTTGAATCCCACTTAACCTAAATTCTATTTAACCTAAATTCCATTTAACCTAAAATGTATTTAACCTAAATCTCATTTAACCTAAAATGCAATTAATCTAAAATGCATTCAGCATAAATTTCATTTAATCTAAATCTCAATAAATCTAAAATGCATATAACCTAAAACCCACTCAACCTAAATTTCATTTAATCTAAATCCCATTTATCCTACCATGCATTCAGCTTAAAATGCACTTAACCTAAATTCCATTTAACCTAAATCCCATTTAACCTAAAATGTATTTAACCTAAATCTCATTAAACCTAAAATGCATTCAGCCTAAATTTCTTTTAACCTAAATCCTATTTAATCTGAATTCCAATTAACCTAAAACCCATTCAGCCTAAATTTCAATTAAAATAAAATATGTCATTTAACCTAAATCCTATTTTACCTAAATTCCATTTAACCTAAATTTCATTTAACCTAAAATGCATTCAGCCTAAATTCCAGTTAACTTAAATTTCATTTAACCTAAATCTCATTTAACCTAAAATGCCATTAGCGTAAATTTCATTTAACCTAAATTCCATTTAACCTCAATCCTATATAACCTAAATTTCATTTAATCTAAATTCCATTCTGTCTAAAATGCATTTAGTCTAAATTTTATTAAACCTAAATTCCATTTAACCTATATTCTATTTAACCTAAAAGCCATTCAACCTAAATCCTATTTAATCTAAATATCATTTAACCTAAATCTTATTTTACCTAAAATGCATTCAACCTAAATACCATTTAACCTAAATCCCAATTAACCTAACATGCATTTAGCCTAAATTTCATTTAACATAAATTTCATTTAGCCTGAATCCCATTTAACCTAAAATGTATTTAACCTAAAATGCATTTAATCTAAAATGCATTCAGCCTAAATTTCATTTAACCTAAATCCCATTTATTCTTAATTCCATTTTACCTAATGAAAATTTTAGGTAAAATGAGATTTAGTTTAAATGGAATTTATGTTAAATGAGATTTAGGCTGAATGCATTTTCACAGTGGTCCTCAAGCACGTTTAGGTTTACCTAAAATGTATCCAAATTCTGCTAACGCTGATTTGTCGAAAATCATCCCAGGATTCCAAATTTTGAAGCCCGAAAATCGTAGCTGATCCTTTTTTCGAAATAAGCATATATGTGTCGATTCAGGGTGAAAGGGAACTTAGCTGCAAAACTGAGGTTAACGCGTACGGGCGTTGAAGTTGACCCTCCCTATGTTACTGTTAGGTTATGCCTATGTTTCACCTCTAATAACACAAAAACTAATAGACATAAACAAGCTTTGATTTATGTATGTTAAAAAGCAACTCAAATTCTATCGATTCATAATAACAATTAAAAATCAAATGTTTTGAATTTCACAGGACGGGAGTTTGAACTTGTGCCTGCCTATGTTATTGTTAGGTTATGTCTATGTTTCATCGCGAATAACAGAAAAACTAATAAACATAAACAAGTTTTGATTACTGTATGTGAAAGAGCAACTCAAATTCTATCGATTCATAATAAAAATTAGAAATCGAGTATTTTGCAGCTAAGGTCCCTTTCACCCTGAATCGACACATATATATGTCATTTTTGATGAAGAAATGAAATATTTAATCATAAAATACTATTAATGCATACAAACTTACACAACCGCACACACTCACATGCACACACACACACACACACACACACACACACACACACACACACACACACACACACACACACACACACACACACACACACACACACACACACACACACACACACACACACACATACAAATACACATACACTTACATATATCCATTGATACCTTACTATAAATATACTATCAAGCCGGTCAGTTCTCATTTGTTTCATATGTTATATGACTGGGTTGGCGGTTTTCGCACATCAACAGTTTCTAACTTAGTGCGTTAATGTTAGCAATGCGTTATTACGTGTAGCTGTATTTTTGGTACTTTTTTGCTTCTATTTTGTTGGATAAATTAAATATTGTATGTGTATTTTTGTTTCACGAATTATCTCAGGTATAATTTTTCTTTCTTTAGAAAGCTGTTCAATTCATTTCAGTTCACAAATAAAATGTTTTATATGCTTCATGTACCTTTGCTATCGTATATGTTAATTTTCATTAGAAGGAATTAAATCTCTTACTCGATATAAGGAGTCATACCTCAATTAATATATTGTTGCTCCTTCATTGAACTTCCATTTCTTGAGTGCTGGTAAACTGTGAAGAATCTTAGCAAAATGAACCCCGTTCATGCATGTTGTCACAGTGAAAATAGAGAAAAGGTCTGCGGGCCTTGTGGAAAAAAATCGTCTTTGGTAAAATAAATCCAAAGAAATTTTTGATAAGTTTAAAAACTGAAAAATTGATCCAGAAGTTCGTAAATAAAAATTATGATTTGAATAACGAACGATTTCCACTAAGCCGTGGTGGCACCTTTTTATGTAACTTTGCTCGAAGCAGAGAAAAACATTTTTAGTAAACCGTTTCAATCTATGCCAAAATACGAAGACATACTTTTGCCAAAACTTACCCGCTCGAATGTAAGTGAATGTAATTGTTACATTTGCTTTACAGGTAGGCACAAAGGACATGTAAAAATAATGAAAGGTAAAGGTAATACAAAAATATGAATAATGAAATCGGCGAAATGAAAAGTCGTTGCCCATCATAAAAAAAAACAGAACTCACTGATAAACATATGGATAGTAAAAATGAAAATTTCGTTAAATTGTGTAAAATTTGCTTTCAAGAAATCGGCAAAGGAAAAAATCATCCTTGCACAAATGCTCAACACATGTCCAACAAATCTACATTATTGAAAGACATATATAAATCGGGTATGTATGAATTTGAGTGTCAAAGTGAAAATAAAAAACCCATATTGAAAAAAAGCCCTGTGGTTTATTCAGATGCAGAAGAAATTGTTGATGAAGTAATAAATGAACAAAATTTTGAAGGTAACATCATTATTAAAGTAATGGCAGATGGAGGACAAGGATTTTTTGAGATTAGTTTGTCCATAATGCCAGAGGATTATTGGGAAGACTCAGATTATAGTGACGATGATTCTTCTAAAGCATCAGTAACAAATCAGTCTCGAGGGAAAAGGAGTTTGTATTCTGAAGGCGGCAGTGTTAGCAAAAAAGCGAAACTATCTAGTGTTAAAAGGGTTATAATTCTTTGTATCGTACCTCAAATCGAAGAAACCTATAAGAATATCAAACTTTTATTCAACTTGACCAAAATTAATAATATACCCTTTAATTTCGTCAGCGATTTCAAATTGTTACTGATTGTTAATGGACAACAGGCTGCATCAGCCACATATCCTTGTCCCTATTGTTTCGTTTCGCTCAGTGATTTGAAAAAAGAAAGACAATTTTCTCACGAAGGGACAAAAATTGTTGTCTCTGAAAGGAATACTGATGTAGAGACTGAAAATTCGTTTAGGTTTAAAACATTTGGAGATTTGAGAAAAGATTTTGACAAATTTGTTGACATTGGAAGAAACAAGAAGTACAGTTTGACTTGTCATAGTACCATCAATTCTCCTCTTTTCCTAGAAAGTGACGAAACTACTGTGTTAGAAAAATGCATCATTCCCGAATTGCATATATTGCAAGGCTTTGTTAATCACTTATTTTGGGATGAGTTGGTTCCTGTTGTGGGGAAAGAGAGAGCTTTGTTGTGGCATAAAAAACTAAAACTTGTTGCCAAAAGTTACCATGGCGAAATCTTTGAAGGGAACGCATGTCGAAAATTGTTAAGTGAGGCAGATAAGCTTAATGATTTTGATATTTATGGAGAGGTTGGATATTTTAAAATCCTGCCCTTCATTGCTGCTTTCAAATCTATGGATAAAGTTGTTAACTGTTGCTTTACATCGGGAAAGATTAATGGTTCATTAGAAATCTATTTATCAGAGTTAAAGGAGACAATACTCAGTGTGGACAATATTTCAATAACTTTGAAAATTCACGTTCTGACGAAGCACATATTCGAGTGTATTAAACTAACTGATTTTGACCAAGGGTTAGGATTCGGGTCAGAACAATCAGGGGAATCAATCCATCGTCAATTTTTAATCACTTGGGAGCGTTATAAAATTAATCTTCTTGAAGACGAATCCTATCCTGAGAGACTGCTAAAAGCTGTAGTTGAATTCTCTTCTCTCAACTTATAAGATAACGGTTTTATGATTTAACAAACGATAAATAAAAAAAAAAATAATAATAATAGTAAAATCCAAAAATCAAAAAAAAAAATTAAATAAAATTTAAAAAATACAAAAACATTTTAAATAAAATTTAAAAAATATAAAAAAAATTTAAAATAAAATTTAAAAAATACAAAAAAAAATGAGACCAAACAACCACCACGTCCACGTCGTTAGTCTTGGGTAATGCTGAGCGTTGATTATTAATACTTCTTTTAAATATATATATATATATATATTATATATAATATAATTGCTTTATTGCTAATAATATATATATATATTATTATTATATATTATATTATATTATATATTATATATATATATGCGTGTGTATGTGTATGTATGTGTGTGTGCATGTGTGTGTGTGCGTTTGTGTGAGTTTGTATGCGTTAATAGTATTTTATGATTGAATATTTCTGTTTTTCATCAAAAATGACATATATATATATACATTCATGTATAGGTGTGCATGTATGCATGCCCCACCCTCCAAAAAAGCATAAAACCATTAGAAATTGAGAAAATCGGTTTGTACGCCAAGAAAAATAGGTGATAGTTATGTACACGTGTGAATTATATATTATACATACATATACCCTACTAAAAATAAGATCAGAATTAATCAAGAATGGTGAGCAATTCTGAACAGTCCTGACAATTCTCACCACTTGTGACTGGTCTCACCATTTGTGACGGGTGTCACCATTTCTAACCATATCTGTAGATTACTCTCACGACTTGTGACGGGTCTCACCATTTCCAACCATACAGTTACTAAGCTCCTCCCATTCAACTCCCACTATTTCTCAACCTATATATAACTTATATTTTATATTACGTTAGTTTGTAATTATAAATAACAAATTTATATTACACTATACAAGTTTAGAATTATATTCTGCGTGTTAATCGTTTAATACTCATAATTTACTAATGATAAGTAATTAACTTACTTTTAATAAAACAAACACTATTATTTTTTGAAATTACGAACTCAAAGTTCTAAATACATTTAAAAATATAATACTCTAATAGAAATTATAAGTATTTTAAGGTATATCTACTTTTTTATTTGTAATGTGTTATTTTCTCATAGTACATTTATAGGTTATGTGAGCCATATAAAATTATCAAATTCCAAATATTATACCGTTTTAGTGAACCAATGTGGTATCTTAGCACAATGATTAATTTATTATTGTATTTTAAATTTAGTAACAATACCACATATATTTAGGTCATTAATTTTTTTTTTAACATATCTTATATATCAAATAAAATCTCGAAATTATTACATCAGCTAAAAGTTTAACAACATTTAAGTATATTTAAAAAGAAATGGAGTTACAAGTGGCTCTATGGCACAGTGTTCCAGACGTCGGACTTTCAGGCCAAAGGTCCCGGGATCGATACCAGCTAGACAGACTTTTTTGTGTGTAATTTTTTCTTTTTTCTTCAAGAGGGGGCCCCAAACACCCTACTTCGTCCCTGGTAAAAGGGCGGAGCCAGCGGAAATATTGTGACCAGTTTTGAAAGTTCCTCACCAGTTATACTATGTTTCTGACCAGATTCGTCCAGAAACGTAACAAAACTGGATTAAAATGGTCAGACTTCCTGACCAGATTTCTGACCAATCCTGTCCTAATTTTTAGTAGGGTATATAGGTATATATATATATATATATATATATATATGTGTTACGGTAAAAGTACAAAATGTTTGTTACGTTAATGTACAAAGACTGTTGATTGTGAAAAATTTTTAAATTAAGGAAAAATCTATGTACATTCACCAACTGAATTGGTAAATGTGCAGAGTAACCATCGTTGGTTGGTAAATGTTGATATTTTATTTTATAAACATTTGAATGAAACACAAATCACATTTTTTTATATTTATTACAACAACAGCTGCATCTTTTTCAAATTATCCTCAAAAAACAAATAAGACTATTATTTATTCTGACAAGGATCACTACTCCAATGGCATTTAGAATTGCACAACAGGTTTTGAGCTTTACAGATGCATCTTTTTGTGTTGCATTTCCTCTTACAAAGACATTATGAATAACATAAAAAATATCAAGATTCGTCACAAAATATTTTAGTTTACTAATAAGACAAAGATTTATTGATCCATGAGAGCCAAATTGTGTAGGTAAAGAAAACACTAACACATTGAATAAAAAGACATAAAGTCTTTATTGACAACGTTTCGTCAACATTTCGTTGACCTCTTCAGGCTAAAAACATAATATATATCACGTTTAATAAGAATTTTTTAACACGAACTAACACACCTAAGTGTAAAAAAAAGAAGATTTTTACCTCGAACGGAAAAAGTTATAAAATTAAAACATCACAAGCTGTGAAATTGTCACGAGATATGTTTTCTTGTCCTAGGCCAGGGACAAACTGAATTAAATTAAAAGAGAGCAAAGATTACAAATTAAACGAACGTATACATGACATTGTAGAATCAAAACAAACAAAAGTTAAATAGCCCAAAATTAAAGAGAATTTTATGAAATTGGAAAATTCTTTGGCAAAAGTTGCTTATAAGTTTTGTTTAAACCGTCGATATTATCTTTTTTATTAACGCTGTTCTGATCATTGTTAATAAAAATCATTTCTGACAACACTCGTCTTCTCCAAACACGTTCATAGTCAACAGTACTTTTAAAATCGAATTCGTGATTGTTTTTATTACCATGCGTTAATTACAAAATTCGGATTATTGTTACTTGCATGTCCGAAACTTAAGGTATATGTTAAAGCAAACTGATAGAATAATAACTGAGCTTGCCAATATAAACATTCTACTTTTACAAATCTGTCCTCTTTGTATAAGTTTATTTTGTATCTCATTGAAATGTTTACAAAATAAAATATCAACGTTTACTAACCAATGATGGTCACTGTGCACATTTACTACTTCAGCTGGTAAATGTACATAATTTTTTCCTCAATTTAAAAATTTCTCACATTCACCAGTCTTTGTACATTTACGGTAACATACACACACATGTATATAAATAATTTACACGTGTATAAAACTATCACCTATTTTTCTTGGTTTAAAAACCCATTTTCTCAATTTTTAATATGGTTTTATGCTGTTTTGGAAGGTGAGGCAGATGTTTGCAGATAGATAGGAGTATTCAAAGGTCGTTACCAAGATGGAAGCATGTAGGTTTATATGAACGTTAAGACAAACCCCTTCACCCATACGCCCAATCCTATCCTTGCGGAGAAGCACGTAATTATCAAGCTCTATCGTGCTGGGTTGTTCAGCAAGTGTTAACCATGTTTCAGACAATGCAATTATGGCATAAAAATAGGAAGTAAAATAGTTCTTAAATTGAATAAAATGTGCAAGAAGTGACTGGGCATTAACATGACAGATACTTAATGTACTCATGTATTGATTGTTAGTAGCATGTTATTTAAGCAGTTTAATAATATATTTAGCCATACTCTCGCAACAAGGTTACTAAATAAGTTAATCAAGAAAACAAAAAAAACAAGACTTGTATAGATCAGAGCAAAATTGACAGCCTTTAAGAGAAATTCAAAAACATATCTTTCAAGCAAACTTCGTGAGAGAAAGGGGTAGAGAAAGATAGCATAACAGCATATCAAGCACCAAATATAAGACCTTATTTATGACCAGCAGCATATAGAAGTAATTTATCAAACTAATTAAAATTAACACAAAAGTAGAATTTGCAGAAAAAGTATTATATAATTTAAATACTAAATCAATTAAAAAAACCAGATATAAATATGTAAAAAAGCAATAGTGTAGTATTTGAATATGTCGAGGCTGGAAAGGGGATTACGTTTGTTTAATTGCGACGAGGGAAGTTAGTTGCTTTAAAAATACGTGCCGGTTTTAATTTTTTTTCTCTTTTGTGAAATTAAGATAAAGTAATTCAAAATGTCAAACATCGAGGAAGAGTTAGCAAATTTCGATAAATTAACGGATGATGAGATGAGAAATAGATTAAATGAATATGGACTGTCTTTAAATGGAACCAGAGCTGCAATGCGCGAAAGATTACGGAAATTTTTAGCAAAGGAAAAGTTGGCGAATCCAAATCCTGACGCTGATGAAGAAGACGAACACGACGAAGAAATGGTAGATTTTAATTCATTAAAAATAAAAGAGCTGAAATTTAGACTACGACGATTAGGTCTAAAACTAACAGGGAACAAAGCTGAATTATTATGTCGTTTAAAAGCAGCATGGAAAGATAATGACGAAGATATCGGACAGGAAGCAGCTGCTGAAATATCGGAAAGTTGTTTCGCAGGTTTTTCATAAGAATCGATTCGACGACATCAAGACGAATTTCAAAAACAAAAACTTTTAAATAAACAAATACAAGATGAACTCAAACTGCAAGACGTTAGAAATCGAGAGCTTGAGCAAAAACAAGATGAAAATCAAAGACGAAAAGATGAACAAAGACGGCAAGACGAGATTAGAAATCAAAAAGATGAGATGAGATTTAGACGACAAGAAGAGATGAGAAATCAAGAAGATGAGATGAGATTTAGACGACAAGAAGAGATTAGAAATCAAGAAGATGTGACGAGATTTAGAAGACGAGATGAGACGATACATCAGGACAAGTGTAGACAACAAAACAATTTAAGAAGAGAAAGAATTCAGAACCGTTTACGACCAGTCAATGACGAAATTAACTTTACCCCAGCGAATAGATATTTAAGAGACGAAGCAAACTTTATAGGTGAAGAAGCTTCATCCCGACCGATTTTAATGACGTTTAAAGATGTTGAAAGGACATTGAATTCGTTTAGCGGCAATGATGGACGAAGTATCAACCATTGGATTAATGAGTTCGAGGACACTGCACAAATTTGCCAGTGGAATGATACGCAGAAGGCAATTTATGCAAGGCGCTTGCTGAAAGGATCGGCAAAGCTTTTTGTAAATTTTGAAAATTGTAAATATTCATGGGAAACATTAAAAGTTGCGCTTCAAAGGAAATTTGGTACAAAAGTCGACAGCCATGCTGTTCATCGGAAATTACAGCAGCGTAAGAAGAGGAACGACGAAACTTATCACGAATATTGTTACAAAATGATGGAGATTGGTTCACAAGTTGGCGTAGAAACTAGTGCAATAATTGAATACATAATAGAAGGTATCGAGGGTGACGAGGTGAGTAAGGTGATTTTATACGGGGCCAATACCATCAGTGACTTAAAATTGAAACTTGACAAGTTTAAAAAAATGCTAGGTAAAATTAAAATTTTTATAAATACCAATAGTGCTGAGAAAAAACCATCAAGTAAACAAGTAGAGACAGATAAAATTATAAAATGTTTGAATTGTGGGAAAAAGGGACATTTAAGTAAAGATTGACGGTAAAGAAATCAGGGTCCTAAATGTTTTAAATGTCAAGAATTTGGTCATAAATCAAATCAATGTTCTGTAATAGCCGTTTCCGAGAAAAATAAAAAAACTTGTGATGTAATTCGAGCGAACTCTTCTAAATTTTACAAAATTATAAATATAAATGGACGGGAATTAAATGCATTAATTGACACTGCTAGCGAATTAAACATAATCAGGGTTGAAAATCTTTAATGTATAAAAGCATCATATTCTAAAGAAAAAATTATGCGATTCGGCGGGATTGGTTCTAAGGGTACTGTTATGTGTACTTTAGGTCTAACATCCGTAGATATGTTAATTGATAATGATTGTTTTCAAATTGATTTACATGTAGTTCCAATACAAGTAATGAGTGATGAATTATTGATAGGGTCTGATTTTTTAAATACAGTTGAAATAAGATTTAAACGTAGAAAAGTGGAGATATTGAGAATAAACGATTATTTTGAAGGAAGTGAAATAAATAAAGTTGATTGTTTCGCGGAAATAAATAAAGTTGACCTATCACATTTAAAAGATAATGAGGTTCGCAATAAAGTTGAGAAATTAGTAAAAGAATATAAACCTGAACAATTAAAAAAAGTTGACATGAATGTTCGAATAATTTTAAAAGATGAAATACCCGTTTATCAAAATGCTAGTCGACTTGCGTTTTGCGAAAAGGAAATTGTTAATGATCAGATTGACGACTGGTTACGTTTAAAAATTATAAGGCATTCTAACTCTGATTATGCTAGTCCTGTAGTATTGGTAAAGAAAAAAGACGGTTCTAATTCTGCGTTGATTATAGAGAATTAAACAAAAAAGTTATAAAAAATCGATATCCGATGCATATTGTCGACGATCAATTAGATTGTTTAAGAAACGGTAAAATATTTACTACATTAGATCTAAAAAATGGATTTTTACATGTACCAATATACAACGACGATTGTAAATACACCGCTTTTGCTGTACCCGGTGGACATTTCGAGTTTCTTCGACTACCATTTGGTTTGTGTACCTCGACAGAATATTTTCAAAAATATATTAATATAATTTTTAAAGATTTAGTTAAGGAGGGGATTTTAGTCATCTATATGGATGATGTAATTATTTTATCATTTAATGAGCAAGAAGGTTTAGAAAGGCTTGAAAGAGTCTTAAAGTTAGCAAGTGAATATAATCTATCTTTTAGTTGGAAAAGATGTCAGATTCTTAAAACTCAAGTAAATTACTTAGGGTATATTATTAAAGAAGGCATAATTAAACCATCTGGGGAAAAAACTCAAGCTGTAGAAATATTTCCAGAACCCAAAAATGTAAAGTCAGTACAAAGTTTCTTGGGACTCACTGGATTTTTTAGAAAATTCGTTCCTAAATACGCTAGTATTGCTAAACCTTTATCGGATTTGACTAAGAGTAATGTAACATTTAAATTTGGAAAAGACGAAATAGGAGCTTTTCATCAACTTAAGACTATATTGTGTAGTAAACCTGTCCTTGCGTTGTATTGTCCGAATGTAAAAACAGAGTTACACACAGATGCCTCATCCGTAGGAATGGGAGCAATTTTGTTACAACAAATCGACGAAGATGGACAGCTGCACCTCATCCACTACGCTAGCTGGAAAACATCGGAATCTGAAGAAAAATATAGCAGTTACAAACTTGAAGCACTTGCGATCATTAAGGCGTTAAAAAAGTTTAGAAATTACTTGATTGGAATACCTTTTAAAATAGTAACTGACTGTAAAGCTTTCACGCAAACCATGATGAAGAAGGACATTTCTCCTCAAATTGCTAGATGGGCATTAATCTTAGAAGACTTTCATTATACTATCGCACATCGTGGAGGCTCTAAAATGACTCACGTCGATGCATTAAGTCGATATCCAATAGCAAAAATTCTTATAATTAACGAAGAAGTGGATACCATTGTCGAACGGATCAAAAGAATTCAAGATCAGGATGGAAATTTTATTGAATTAAAGAAAAAAGTTCTAAGCAACAAAGCAAATGGTTATTGCATTCGAAACGATTTGTTATACAAGGAATTTCAACAGGAGTGGTTGATCGTTATACCGGATTTGATGCAGGATCACATAATTCTCGGATGCCACGATCAAGGACATTTTGGGATAACCAAGACAGAACAATTAATTAAAAGAGACTACTGGTTTCAAGGCATGCAGGAGAAGGTCCAGAAATATATTCGGAATTCCGTCCCGTGTATCCTAGCTGACAGAAAATTTGGCAAACCAGAAGGTTTGCTACATCCTTTGGACAAAAATGGTGGACCAATGGATACTTATTAATTAGATCATTTAGGTCCTTTGCCTTCGACGAAAAAACAATATCGACATATATTGGCAGTTATATATAGACGCTTTCACAAAATTCATTTGGTTGTATCCAACGAGGTCGACTGATTCAGCGGAAGTAATTAAGAAATTGCTCGTTCAATCGGCAATTTTTGGAAATCCCAGAAGAATAATTACAGATTGAGGTACAGCTTTAAGAGCAACAGAATTCGAGAACTACTGTGCAGAAGAAGGAATTCCTCATACTATGATCGTCACTGGCGTGCCACGAGGTAATGGACAGGTGGAACGCTTGAATCGCGCTTTGATCCCGATTTTGACGAAATTGGAACAATCCCCTTATAATAGTATTTTGAGAAAACCACAATCGTTGCTATTTAAGCGGTCGACATCCTGCAGGCTAGTGAGCTGAAGCCGAAGTGCATCATCTTCACGTCGGCAAGAAATTCTGCTTCCTGATATCCATAAGTATTTTATTTTTTCCCTTCTTCTAAGGCAAAGAGCGGCAGAATATATCCTTCGATTAAGTGGCGAAAGCGGCTCCCGTATATAAATCGAATATTTTTCAGTGTCAGGCCAGCCTATATTGAAAGTTGAAAAATTCGACTTGGCTTTTCTTTGTTGCAGCAGTTTATCTCTCAAGTTTTAGCAAGATAGCCTCACTTGAATAATTGGGGCTAACTGTAGGTTTATCGAATTAGCATTTCTATGAACTCGATATATGTTAAAAATATCTTGATGTTCAACTGAAATTTTCAAAGCCCTGGCCAAATCACAAAAAAGTGTATTCAAATCTCCATTAGGTTTCTGAGGTAGCCAATCAATTTCTAAAGCATTTTAAAGGTACATTTGTTCTTGAGTATTTAAATTCCGTTCAAGTAACAAAATGCAATTTTCCAATTCCTCCTTTTCAACCTTTGCTTGTTGTAACGACTCAGTGTGAGTATTAGAGAGTATTTTAAGCGATAAAATTCTATTAGTATTATCAGTGACATCAGTCTTTATTGAGGCAATTGATTCCAATAATTCCTTATTAAATTTATTTTGGTTGTCAATAAATTGTTGTAGATGATCTATTTCCCACCGAGATGTCACCACCACTATCAACATTTTGGCATTTAGAACATTTATATTTATTTTTGCCCTCTTTTATTCTATCAAATTGTTATTTGAATATGTTGATATTAGCACAGGCTAAATGAATCATTGTACCACATTTTACACAGAAACGGGTGTCTTTATCATCACGAGAAATCGCATTAGCACACTCTGAGCAAAAAGTCATTATAAAACATCGGTTCAATAAAAAGTAAAAATCAATCAATATTAAACACAAATAACAAGAGTTTCAACAAAAAACAGATAGGCACTTGTTCATTTATACTGATTGTTATTACAGCCTCAAGATGTCTACGAATTGTGGACGAAACGTCGCCAATAAATATTTTATTTGATGTATTTAATGTATTAGTGTTTTTTACCTATACAATTTTTGCTCTTTTGGATCGAAAAATCTTTTTCTTATTTCATTTCTTACATATGTTTATTTCTTCCCGGGTAAATGGATATAACATACTCTCTTGAAATTAATTAATAAAGAATTATTTCAATTAGTCAAAGAATTTTTAAAGTTATATATTTTTTTGCGTAGGATGTGAAAACCTGCCTTCAGGCACCCTGTAGCCCATACTACAGGGTTATGCGAGGGTGACAATGTTCTGCCGAACCGCTAAAAATACACCCTTATTTGAGGACTTAAGGCCACTCCCGGCTAGCACTTTCCGTACGTATCGCCATCAGGAGTGGTCTTATACCCCATCGCTGCTGCCTATATGGCTTTCTCCCTCCAAATCGGGACCTGCTTGCATTGACGGCCATCTGGACCCCTTAGCAGCGTGGGGTTGCTCAAGGATCCTGACTGTCCATCAATTACCTTTATCGACGCCTTTGCGCCTCTACCTTCTTAGCCTCTTCAAGAGCTTTCCTGGAGACGTATCTTTTTTGTCACCTTCTGCCTTCTTGCACAAATAACAGCAAGGGGATTTCTGACAACTTGCAAGAGTGTGGTCAGACTCTCCGCATTTCAAACATGCAGAGGATCTGTCCACCCCCTTGCATTGAGCCTTCCTATGGCCGCACCCCAAGCACCTGTGGCACCTGGTAATCATAGTTCTCCTATTGATAACGCAGGACATGAATCCTACCTTCAGTCTGCCAAGACCCTCAGGCCTCTCTGCTTCCTGACGGTCTGTCACAACGACTGCGAGCTTTACGCCCCGATTGTTGGGGCCCAGAACCGCCACTTGCCTTTTCTCGTTTGGCGTTTATTAAGCTGCCTCGAGCGCAGCAACCACTTCATGCTTTTCTGTCAAACTGTCAAGGTCAGGGATTTCCAGTTATCCTCTGGTCCTCCGGACCTTTGACTTCTCCCATACCTTTTACTGCGTCTTTCACCTTATCGGCAAAGACCTGACGGTTTGAATCTCCTCTTAACTTTACAAGGAGATTTCCAGACTTTGCTGGTCTTGCCTCCACGACAGTGGACTGACAAGAGGCAGGATCATCATCCTTTTTGAGCTTGCCAAGAACAGACGCAAATGTCTGTCTGTGACAATCTCGCACTAGCACTTTCTTTTTTCGGGGGCTACTTGGCTTCACGACTATCCTGAGCTGCTGTTGGCTTGCCACACTTTTCTCTCCTCCACTTTTGGCTTTCGCCTTATCGGCAAAAAGCTCGCCTTTGTTTTTCGTTACCTCTTTTTTTTATAGGTGAGCGCTCTTCATTCTCCCTCTTCCTTTTGCAGTCCAGGAGAAGACTTCTAATGGTCTTGGCGTGGATTCTCTCTCTTATTGCTGCCTTTCGGTTTGCAACCTTTCGGATTGCTTGAGGCCAACGTGAAGCCTGGAATCCGCCTCGTCTGCCTGCAAGTGCTTCTTCCATATATCGGGAATCCACTGGCTGAATTTTTTCAGACCAGTTCGGATCTCTGATTCGACGTTCTTTTGCACTGTCAGCTTTGCTAGCATGATCTTTAATTCCTTTTCCATTTCGAGAAGAATCATGCCCTCTTCCTCGCACAGCTTTTCCGTCTTTGCTCTATCTTCCTTGATATCTGCCAGATCTGCAGTTGTGGCATTGCTATAAGTGCTGTTAAATTGAAAAAGAAGCATATTAGTTTATTGGTTAATTTTTTATTGAATATGGGAAGTAAATTTGAAGATTGGAAAATTGAAATGTTAATAAATTGGTAAGTTGAGAAAATAGCAATTTGTTTTATTGGTAAATTGTTTATTGAATATTTATAACACTGTGCAAGTCGAAAACCTGAACAAACTGGGTGCCAGATGGGTAATCCTAATTCGAGTATGTTAAAGTCAATAGCGTTAGGCGATTATCAAAATTAGCTCAATATTTCTAAATAATCAGAATTAAAATTTTTTTTTATTACTAAAGAACACCGATTTTTTAAACATGTATAAACTATTACTGAATTCATGAAAATATTTCCGTAATGTTAAAAATTGAGTAAAAACTTAAAAAACTTAAATTAAGAAATTTAAATTCAATCCATGGAAAGTATGCAGGAAAAATAAACAAGTTATATTTTTTCGTAATAGTCTAAGCGAGGCAACGTCTTAATGACATAACTTCGTTATAATTTTCAGGCTATTTTTTATTCATTAAATTACACCCCATGCAGCACAAGATATTTCCAGAAACTTGCCTGACCTTAAGGAGGTTCTATCGTAAATAGAATTAACATTACCATTTTAATCAAATTTGGTCCACTGGTAGATAATGGTTTTATAATGACGCAGTTAAATTTTTGAGATCTCAAGATACTTGTGAAAAAAGTTATAAGCGTTTTTGTTTTTAACATTTTACATTGAGTCTTATTGGAATTGAGTATAGTTTATCATATGTTTATATACATTTATATATTTTTCAAAAGAACCTTGAGGTCTCAAAAATTTAACTGCATCATGATAAAACCATTATCTACCAGTGTAAGAAATTGGATTAAAATGGTAATGTTAATTCTATTTGCGATAGAACCTTCTTAACATTTTAGGTTTCGGGATATTTAAATGAATGTTCAGGCAGCATTGGTTTTAGCATTGGTTGCAAATAAAAAAAAGGAATTTTTTGTAAAAAAATGCAATTTTTTAATTCCTTATATGTCGACATTTTAGTCCTTGCACCTAAAAAGTTAGGGTTAGGCAAGTTTTAGGAAATGTCGTATGCTGTACGGGACAGAATCACGAAAAAAAATAAATAAAATATTCCTTTGAGCAGACATGGTTTATTATATGCTTTTCGGATTACTGAACAAGAGTTGGAGTCTGTTTTGCTCCATTACGTCAGGATTTATTTCTAACCTCGAAAAACATGTCGGAATTTACGTGACAAAATTTTATAAATATTGACAGATTTATCTCAATCTTAATGTTTAGCGTTTTTTGGGGTAGCTGGTTACGCATTTGAAGACAGATTTTTGTAATACGAAATGGAGGATCCAATATGGTGGTCATATTGGACCAATTAATCTTGATCTTGATTAATCTAGATTTCTAAATTAAAATCCTCATAACCTAACAATAGATTAGTTCAGAGTTGAAGTTCAATGCCCGTATTATTTCAGAACCCCAAATGTCAAATACATGCGCACAAATTTTCTATTAAAAAAATATATGGGCTCTAGTTTTTATGGACCAAATAAATGCTCACTAGTATTTACATACTAATATCAAATATATGCTCAATAGAATTTAAATGACCAGATACATGCACACTAATTTTTTTTTATTGATCAAATACATGCGCAGTAGTTATTTATGTATCCAATATATGCGCACTAGTGTTCAAGTGATAAAATACATGCGCACTATCATTTTATTGATTAAATATATGCGCACTAGTTTTTTATTAAACAAATATATGCGCACTAGTATTTTATTCATCAAATACTTGCACACTAGTCTTCTATTTATCAGATATGCGCACTATTTTTTAATGGATCAAACATATGCGCACTAGTGTTCAAATGATGAAAAACATGCTAACTAGTTTTTTATTGAACAAATATATGCGCACTAGTATTTTTTTCATCAAATACATGCGCACTAGTTTTTTATTGATCTAATATATGCGCAATAGAGTTCAAATGAGGAAAATCATGCGCACTAGTTTTTTATTGAACAAATACATGCGCAATAGTTATTTATTGATCAAATATAAGTGTACTAGTTTTTTATTGATTATACACATACGCACAAAAATTTTATTGGTTAAATGCATGCGTACTAGTTATCTATTGAGAAAATATATGCGCAATAGTTTTTTATGGCTCAAATACATGCTCACTAGTGTTAAAATGATCAAATATATGCGCAATAGAATTCAAATGATCAAATATATGCACTCTATTTCTTTTATTGATTAAATACATGCGCAGTGGTATTCTGTTTGTCAAATACATGTGCAATATTTTTTTAATTTTCAAATACATGCGCATTAGTATTTTGCTGATTAAATACAGTAGAACGTTTCTAGTTTCAATGTCCTATAGTTTCAAGTTTCCCCTACTTTAAACCCCCAACATGTAGCTAAATCACAAAATCAGCTGATACTTAGCAATGTCGGACTCACACGTCTATGCGCAGAGACCAGAAGAGACGTACTGCGCATTAATTTTCCCCTTATGGGCCTAGCGTCTATCGTTTTAAGTACTCCTGAAATGTTGAAACTAGAGAAGTTCTACTGTACATGAGTTTTTACTGATCTAATGCAGGTCTAGTATGTTTTTACTGATTAAATACATGCACACTATTTTTTTTACTGATAAAATACATACGCTCTAGTTTTTTAATAATCTAGTACATGCGTACTATTGTTTCATTGATCATATACATGCGTACTAAATTTTTATTTATCCCGTTATATCCCAACGATATGTTATGAGGAATCTTATTGGACGGAAATTTGTAATATCTCAGAGATATCTTATTGGGATATTCTAAGGATTTCTCTGGTATATCCGTTTTGATATTCTTTAATGAAATGAAATATAAAAAGGTTATTTGTACCACCAAAATAATAATTTTCCCAGAGATTCCTTTTATAATGAATGGTAAAATTAAATTATTATTAAATTATTAAAATAACCACAGCTAAGTTGTATCTTAATTGTTTTGAGTAAGTGACTTTTTGTGTTTATCTTATGGATACATAACTTCCTGATTGAAATTACTAAAACAACCTTAAAAAATAAATTTACAAATAATTTTGATTCTTTAAACATTAATAAGTTATGATTAATAGGTCGCTACCTTAGTCGCAAGAAATTCTTAAAAATGATATTTGATGCGTTTTTTAGTTTATTACAAAATAGGTGTAAATTGTGTTTTATTAAACTTAAATAAGTTTTAAGAAAGCTAAAAAACATAATTTTATCTAAATTTTGATAAACTTGATAACTTTGAATAGGATTACAGTATAAGGTTTTCAAATAGCTCAGTTAATAAGTTTTCAATGCACCTGCAAGTTGATAAAAATATATTGAATATAAATTAGTTTTTTTGCATTTATTTTAGTATTTAGTTACAATTGACAGTTGTAAATGAATATTGTTTAAAAAGTGTTATTTGTTATTGTTATTAACAAATTAAATAAACAAATGAACAGCTCACTTGTTTTTTATCGAAACTGAAAAGCTTTATCTAGTTTTTTTAAGTTTGATTTTAGTGCTATTAATTTTTTAATTTAATTTGTTTATAACAATGATAAAAAGCAATTTGTAAACAATATTCATAAAGAAATGTTACTGTTAAAACAATTATAAAAATTTGAGAAAAAAGTGATTCAGTTTTAGTGGAAATGGCGTCGCGGGCTTGACGTGTGGTCGTTCGTTTAGTGAGCTCTCTAAATCGATTAGTTTTTCTATAGTTTATAGTGTCTGGAAATGCATAAAGTTTGATGTGGTGTTTAAATGAAGTTAAGGAGAAGGTCTAGTGAAATATATTTATATAAAAAGTGACTTAATTTTTGTGTAATACGGAAACTAATAAGTGGCATATAGAGTGAGGTTAGGGGAGATGGCTAATACAGGTAGTGCCACCTACAGTGATCAGGAGGAAATCGATTCAGAAGATTTGCAGCTGATATCGACAGAGAACCAAGGCAGCGACAGCAATGATGAAGATTTGAAACTTCTCAATTGGGAAGAAACTAACACGATAAAGAAAAACAAGGTACTGGGTAGACCGAAAGGTTCGAAAAATAAGAAAAAAAGCACAGCGCAAAGAAATTTAAATGAGATATGGAAAAAAGATGAAGGCATCGAAAAAGGCTCAAAACCCGACACCCCTTATCCGAACAAATTTCCATCACAGAAAAATCTGACAGTCGTCAACACAGCAGAATCGAAAAGTGAGGTTAGGAGTACAAAATGTTTGCCTAATATAAACAAACTTAGCACAATTGTTGTAAACAATAAGGAAGATGAGAATAACTCTCAAGACAATAACAGAAGAAATTGGGAACTTAATTTCGAGGAAAAATGGGATTTTAGGATGTCAGAGTTTGAAAAATTAATAAAATCAGAGTTCAATAAAATGCACTCAAATAGTGAGACTATTGAATACGATAAATTGCAGAAGATCTTAAATGAAAAAGAGGAAAAAGAATTGACATTAAAAGCAGAACTTGATCGATATAGCAGAGAAATCATAAAGCTGAGGATGGAGATAGAAAATCAGGCAAAAATTATTGATGATCTATCAATTAAGGAAGAAGACATAACTCAGAACACGCAAGAGTTTAATGATAATCTAAATGAAAATGACAGAGAGACAAATGATGACCTTGATTCCACACAAGTAACAATGCAGGAATGTGCACCTGAATTACCCAAAGGTTTGAACGAAGAAGAATGGCGTTTAGAAAAAGAGGAAAGATGGAGAAGGAAAAAAACGATTATAGTAGAAGGATTGACACTAATCTCAAAACATCCTAAAGTAGAATTTGAACAATGGGTTCGAAACACATTACAAATAGAAGCTAGAGTCCAATCCATGGAACGTATATATAAAGGCTGGAAAGTGAAACTGCAGGAATGGTCCAAAAAACAGGAAATCATGAGAAAGAAGAAATGGCTCAAGCCACTGGGATGGGGCGTTTGGATAAGTGACGATTGGACAGAGAGGCAACAAGAAATCCAAATGTTTTTAGAATCAGAGGCAGAAGCTTGGCGAAATGTAGGAAAATTTTCTAAAGTAGGTTACCAAAAGCTTCAAGTAGACGGAACTTGGATTAAATGGGACGAAAAGAATGGTGAATTAACCCTAAACATACAGCCCTTTCGTGATGAATCAGGAGGAAGACCAGAAAGTCAGGGAAATAGCGTTGGTGCAGTTTAATTCGCAAGGCTTAAAAAATATGAGAAAAAACTGGAATATGTTAAAAAGTTGTGACGTCATTGTGATACAGGAAACATTTTTAGAAGATAAAAATATGCAAAATGTGATAAGTAAACTTTATAAAGATTTTTGTTGGATTGGGAAAGCCGCTACGCGTATAAAGTCAGGAAGAGGCAGAGCATCTGGAGGTCAGTTAATCGGCATAAAAAAAAAGCTGAAGGCGGAATGGACAACAAAAGAATGGGACTACGGAATGCAAATTGAATTGAAAAATAAGGAAGGAGACCAACATTATGTTATCATAACTGGATACAACAACAAATCCTCGAATATTAAAAAGTTTTTAGAGAGTATAAATTACTCCTTGGAAGAACTAGTAGAGTCAAATGCCAAAATAATTATTGCAGGTGATTTGAACGTCAGAATAGGCGAACGCCAAGGAGTAGCAGAGTGCGGACTCGAAGATCTAAATGAATTACCTACAAGAAAATCAGAAGATAAAGAATGTGGATATGAAGGAAAAAGATTCATCGAATGGTGTGAGGAGAATTCTATGTCAATAATGAATGGCAGAACAGTAGAAGACAGCGAGGGAAAAATAACGTGTATAGGCCACGGTGAAAGTTTAGGGAGTGTATTGGACCTAGTCCTGGTGAAAACTGAGGTTGATGTGAAGATACCGATGTGGTTTAAAGGTCTCAGAGTTGCGACTCAAGAAGGCTCAGATCACCTTCCTATAATTTACAGACTAGCTTGGAGAATCGAAGCAGATAAGGAGGTAGATTTGAACTCAAAGTGTTGTAAAAAGGACAAGCTACGTTGGAAAAAAGATAGGACAGAAGAATTCGAAAATGAAGTTAGGAGAATATGGCTGGAATCTAAGGAAAAAGAAGAAACGGAAGGAAGGGGTGTGACGGAAATTGAAGAAAAATGGCAAAAAATTAAAGAAACAATATATGAAGCGTCAAAAAATTTAAAAATGTTCACAAAAGGGAATAGGAACAGCCTTACAGATGAAAGTTGGGATAACGGTGAATATCGTAAAAAGAGGAGATGTTTGTTCAAATTACTCCATCAGTTTAGAAAACATAGAGACTGGGAAACCAAGCTCAAGTACCTTAACTGCAGAAGAGATATAAATAAGTTAAGAGGCGATTTAATCAAAAATTGGCTGAATAAAAAGCAGCAAAAAGTGGCTGAGTGTAGAAATTTAACGGATTGGTGGAAAGCTATGAGCTGGTTTAGGAGGAGGAAAAATAAAGCGGACAACAACATCAGTAAGGAAAAATGGGTTGATCACTTCGAAAGACTTTTGAATGAAACAGATGAAATACAATTTCAGGCAGTCACGGACGAAATAAGCAAAAATGAATCAAGCAAAATAAATGATCATCAAGAAAACGTATTGGTTTTGGAAGAAGAGGATAATGATTTAAATAGATCATTGGAAGACGATGAAATAATCAAGGCTCTACAAAAGTTAAAAACTGGTAAAGCAGCAGGAGAAGATGGGCTTACAAAAGAATTTTTCTTCAACCTACCTACAGAAGTCAAGGTAGAATTAATAGCCTTAATTAAACAAATTTGGGAGGAAGGAATAATCCCTGAAAATTGGAGGACAGCAATGATTTATCCGATCTTTAAAAGTGGCGACGAGAACGACGTAGGAAACTACAGAGGAATAGCCTTGTTAGATATAGGCTACAAGGTGCTAACTACAATCATGGCTGAGAGATTGGCAAGTTGGTTAGAAGAAAACGAAAAACTATCTGAAGCACAAGGAGGATTTAGGAGTAAAAAAAGCGCAATGGAGCATGTTTTTATTCTATACTCGGTTATAGGTAATAAACTGAAGCATAAGGGGAACAAATTATACGTGGCATTCGTGGATTTCCAAAAGGCCTTTGACAGAGTCAACAGAAAAATACTTTGGATAAAAATGGAGGAGAAAGGTATTAAAGGAAAGTTTTTGGAATTACTCAAGAATATTTACAAGTGCACATGGAACAGCGTATGGGTGAAAGGGGAGGATACTGAAAAATTCGAAACAAATAATGGAGTACGCCAGGGCTGCCCTTTAAGCCCTTTAATTTTTAACATTTTCATTGACGACCTCGAGGAAGCGTTTAGAAAAAAGAATGTGGGAGGCACAGCTTTAGGACCTACACCAAACACCGGATTGAAATTATTTGTATTACTCTACGCGGACGATGTGGCTTTAATAGCTGAAGATGGTAAGGATTTGGAAAACATGCTGATGACTCTAGAAAACTGGGCGAATAAAAACAAGTTGGATGTGAACTATAACAAGACTAAAATCATGATTTTTCGTAATGGAGGTAGAAGAAAAAAAGAGAGCTGAAAATTCAAAGGAAACGAAATTGAAGTAGTTCGGGAATTTAAATATCTCGGTTTCTGGTTTACCACAAAAAATAGCTTTGTTACCCATCTAAAGAAATTGAGAGGCAGAATACAACAGTTAGTCAATAAAGTATGGGGAGAGACTAAAAGAGCTGGTGTCACTGATTTAAGGAAAAAATTGTACTTTATGGACTCGACAGTTAAGGCTACAGCTGTATACGGCGTAGAATTATGGGGATGGATGAGGCGAGAAATAATTGAGAAAGTACAAGCTAAATACGTGAAGCAGAGTATGGGGCTAGCTAGGAATACCCCAGACTACATATGGAAGCTAGAAGCTGGTAGAAGTAGTTTAGAAGTGGAAGCGTTGAGAAGAGCAGGAAATTTCATCTTAAAAATTTACAATTTGAAGACAAGCAGTTGGGCTAGAAAATGCTTAATGGAAGAAGTAAGAGCCTTAAAAAATGGAAATCCCTCCAATTGGGGAAAGGAAATAAGAAAAACTTTAAAACAATTGGGGGATGGTCTATTAATTAACATGCTGTGGGAAAGAAAACCAGCGTGGGAAGTAAAGGAAAGGATGAAAGAATTGTGGGGATTAAAGAGAGAACAAGATACCCAAAATAATTGGACTAAAGTAGAAAAATCCACATATTGCGAATACTACAAAGAAATAAAATTAAATTTGGAAATGGAACCGTATTTGAATAAAAAGTATTTGAAAAATAAATTAAAAGAAGCTTGGTCAAGATGGCGTTGTGGAAATGCTTTAAAGGAAAATAAGAAAGGCTGGGAAAATACAAACTGCAGGGGATGCAACAGAGTACCGGAGAATTTAGAATGTGGTGGCAGTCGTGGAAAAGCAAGAGCGAGAAGGATCAATGGAGAACCAGATTCGTGGAAATTTTAAAGAACGGAGATGTGAAAGAGATGAGCAAAAGACTTTTAGAGATAGAATCAATTTTGAAAACTAAAGTGTTGGTCGTTTAATATGTTTATATTGTGTAAATATCTTAGTCTTAAATTCTATATATAATATGTGTTTTACGAAATGGGCATTTTTCGGTGTAAAACATAAATATGTAGCATCAATGAAATTAAATAAATTCAATTCTTAGTGATTCAGTTTTAGTAAAAAAAGAAGTAAGCTGATCATTTCTTAATTTAATTTGTTTATAACAATGACAAACAACACTTTTTAAACAATATTTATGTACAACTATCAATTGTAACTAAATACTAAAATAAATGCAAAAAAACTAATTTTTATTCCATAGGCACAAAAATGGCACTTTTAAATACCTGAAGACAGGCATTGAAAGCCGTTCATTTATTCGAACATATGAAAATTGCGTCTATTTTTGTCCTAGAAAAAAATGAAGATCTAGCCCATGCTTTATTTTTTTCCTAGGACAAAAATAGAAGCCATTTTCATATGATCAAACAAATGAACCACATTCAATTCCTGTCATCAGGTATCTAAAAGCGACATGTTTGTGCCTTTGGAGTAAAAAGTATCATAAGAAACAGGTAAATAAAGGCACCCATTATGTCCTTGTTACTTAATATACTACACAGCCCCACAAAAAAATAAAAGTGTCGTGCGCGGCGGACTAGACTAGTCATTCCCTATGTATTTTGACGCTCTGAACACGAATCCGTCTTTAGAATTGGCCTTGCACGTCTAGGTTTGACCCTAACCTCAAAATCAATAAAATGACACTTTTTGTAATTAGAATCTGAACCCGACTGAACTTTAATACATGCCTAGAGCCAATAGAAAGCTTGATTTATGACCTTTAAAACGCTTTTTTAGAAATTGTTCTACGATAATTTTTAACGAAGTTATGATGTTTTACTTAAAATATGACTTTTTTTCAAATGTTAAAAACACATCAATTATTGATGTGTTATGGTGTAATGGAAAAAAATGGTTTTCTTCCATTCATGCATAAAAACTCACGTTTTTGTACGCGTGAGCCATGGTTGAAAATCAAAGTTTTAAGGTGAGATGACGTCAGAGGAGAAAAAAGACTCAGGGTAGTGAAAAAAAGACGCGAAGCGGCTGCACATCATCTTTTTATCACTGCCCTGAGTTTTTTTCCCCCTTTGACGTCATTTCACCTAAAACTTTGACTTTAACCATGCTTCTCCTGCACAAACGTGAGTTTTGCGCATTTGTGAAAAAAAATAACGTATGAACTGCGGGTGGACCGCGTTTATTGACTCACACAATGTTCGTCAAAAAACTCGGGTTTTCCACCCTTGGTGCATAATATACTATTAAGTAAAACATCATAACTTCGTTAAAAATCATCGTAGAACAATTTTTAAAAAAGCGTTTTAAAGGTCATAAATCAAGCTTTCTATTGGCTCTAGGCATGTATTAAAGTTAAGTCGGGTTCAGATTCTAATTAACAAAAAGTGTCATTTTATTGATTTTGAGATTAGGGTCAAACCTAGACGTGCAAGGCCAATTCTGACGACGGATTCGTGTTCAGCGCGTCAAAATACATAGGGAATGACTAGTTTAGTCCGTCGCGCACGACACTTTTATTTTTATGTGGGGCTGTGTTATTATTTCAACTATAAATAAGCGCGTTATTCATTTGTTAACTTAAATGAATTTAAAAATGTATTGACTAAATAAACAATTTTTTTATTCATCGAAGCATCATTCTTTGCCTTTTAGACATCAATAGTCAGTAGATTTAAATGATATTTAGCATAAAGACGACTTTTAGTCGATAAAATGATAATATACTAAACACTTTCTCATTATTTTGTTATTAACATTAAAATAATCATAATAAAAACAGAAATTCAAAAAACTGCTTCCTTAAAGTTGTTAAGAATTTATTTCTGAATAGTGGGTCAAAATTTCTCAAAAAAATCAATGTTGGTCTCGGGTCTTTCGATTTTTATGAAACTTGGTGAAAATGTAGTATTATATGATAGAAGTTTTGCACAAAAATATTTTTTGAAAATTTTCAAAATTGTTTTTTTTACAGGGTGTCAAAATTTTAAGTACCGTTTTTTTCAAAAATGAATATCTTTGTTGCATTTTAGTAAATTGTGTCTATATTTATGGTGTTTATAAATAATATACCAACACTTTGAACGTAATATAGGACCAAAAAAATTTTTCAAAATTTGCCCCGAAAAAAGACAAAAAAAATTTTGATTTCATTTTTTCGATCAAAAGCACCCCTACGATTTCTTTTTAATAACGATATTTCGTTTCCTTATTTTTTCCTGAGTTGATTAAAAAAAAAAAGTTCTGGAGACTTTAAAAACAACCGAGATATTAGACTTTTTGTGACGCGGCCTACGCTCTCTGAATTCAGGCAAGCTTAACGCCGGGACACGGACGCATTTTTTCAAGCATTTTCAACGTTAATTATTTTTATTATTAAGCATGTAAATTGGTTTTCGTAATAACATTTTATTACATATTTTTATCGCTCTTTCATAATCTGTCATCAAAATTGCAAAAAAATAAAATTCCAAAAAACTGTGACCACTTTTTTGGAAAAAAATTCAAATTTTTGAAATTTTTGATTCAAAAATGATTTTTTTTTCTACAGAACCAGTGATCAGAAAATTTCTGCATCTAAAAATATCGTGTCCACAATATCCAAGCTTCAAAAGAATGGACCATACGTTTAAAAATATTAAAATGGCGGATCCACAATGGCGACGACAGTATATTTTTTTCAAAAAATTGACTCCCAGTTGATACTTTTTTCCATTCTCTCTTTATTTGTATGAAAATGAGTACCTGAATGTTTCTTGGGTCGCTGATTGTTAATCTAAAGTCGGATTTCAAAAATTCAAAATGGCGGATCCAATATGGCGGCCGATATTTTTGGAATTGACCCCAAAAACCACGGGTAAGATGTTTCAAATTAATCCGATTAATTCCAAAAATATCGACCGCCATATTAGATCCGCCATTTTGGATTTTTAAAATATGACTTCAAATTCACAATCAGCGACTTTAAAAACCCCCGAGTAGCATGTTTCAAATAAATCCGATCAATTCCAAAAATATCGACCGCCATATTGGATCCGCCATTTTGAATTTTTGAAATCCGACTTTAGATTAACAACCAGCGACCCAAGAAACATTTAGGTCCATTCTTTTGAAGCTTGGATATTGTGGACACGATATTTTTAGGTGCAGAAAATTTCTGATCACTGGTTATGTGGAAAAAAATATCATTTTTGAATCAAAAATTTGAAAAATTTGCATTTTTTTCCAAAAAAGTGGTTACAGTTTTTTGGAATTTTATTTTTTTGCAATTTTGATGACAGATTATGAAAGAGCGATAAAAATACGTAATAAAATGTTATTACGAAAACCAATTTACATGCCTAATAATAAAAATAATTAACGTTGAAAATGCTTGAAAAAATGCGTCCGTGTCCCGGCGTTAAGCTTGCCTGAATTCAGAGAGCGTAGGCCGCGTCACAAAAAGTCTAATATCTCGGTTGTTTTTAAAGTCTCCAGAACTTTTTTTTTTTAATCAACTCAGGAAAAAATAAGGAAACGAAATATCGTTATTAAAAAGAAATCGTAGGGGTGCTTTTGATCGAAAAAATGAAATCAAAATTTTTTTTGTCTTTTTTCGGGGCAAATTTTGAAAAATTTTTTGGTCCTTTATTACGTTCAAAGTGTTGGTATATTATTTATAAACACCATAAATATAGACAAAATTTACTAAAATGCGACAAAGATATTCATTTTTGAAAAAAACGGTGCTTAAAATTTTGACACCCTGTAAAAACCACAATTTTGAAAATTTTCAAAAAATATTTTTGTGCAAAACTTCTATCATATAATACTACATTTTCACCAAGTTTCATAAAAATCGAAAGACCCGAGACCAACATTGATTTTTTTGAGAAATTTTGACCCTAGTACATTTTTGAACAGTAAATTGCAGATTCTGACCACAGTGCGCCGGAGCTTCTCGCAGCGTAACGGTTGGCGCGCGAAGAGAAAATAAATATATTATCTACACTTCTTATTGGAAATACCAATTTTTTTTTTAGAAACTGAAAGAAGACATCTCGGTGTACATTTTCTAGGAGTTTCATCTCAACCGTTGAGGTAGAACACATAAATATTTCAAATTGTTATGACAAACAACAAATTGTTTTAAAATTGTTATTAAAAATATCTAATTTTTTATATTAAAATTTTGCAATTATATTCGTTAAAAAGAGTGTACATTTTTAGATAATCCACATAATTTTCATTAATTTATTGCAAATCACTGTTGAGTTATTAATTCTTCTTTAAAATGTTGTTAAAATTTGTTAATGCAAAAAAACTAACAAAAACATGGAATTTAAAAATACGGTTTAAAGTGTTTTTTGTTAAGTTGTGAACTACAGATTTTCATGAAAATTTTAACATTTCAGAAAATCAATGGAATTTTGTTGGCAAAGTTATTTTCAAAAAACTGGTGATAAATAGTTTGATTCATAATAAAAACGTTATAAATTATAAGTAAAAAAAGGATTCTTTCTAGACTCTTTAAGAGAGACTAATGTAGCGCATGTTATTTTTAAGGGAAAAGAAAGTAAATATGAAAAATATGTTGCCGAAATAAATGTGTTTTATTTAAAAAATACTAAAATAATAAAATTTTATTTATATTTATCTTTTATAACAACAGTTCTTCAAGTTAAAAAAGTAATATTCATGATTTAACCCTTTTCGATACTCTACAAACGTCATTCGAATGTTTTTAAACAGTTTAAAATTCCCGTTAAGATATAAAACACATTTTTAAATCAAAATCTATAATCAGTAAAATAAAACAATGATTTTCATCAAATATTATAATTATAATATTATTAATGTGATTTGTGCGCCATAATAGCCGATATGGTCAGGTAACTTGACGAAGCTGTACTTTTTTTAAAACCTTTAATTAACACTTTCAATTAATATTTAATAGAACTTTTGCTACACAGAAAGTTAGTTGAAATATTAAACTAATGATTCTTACTTATTTCAGCAAGAATAATATGTGACGCTCCGCGAGAGAAGGGACCTATCGCCGAAAAAATCAATTTTCATTTTTTTATGCTGAAAGGTAATTTTTGAGTTGTTCTTTCAGTTCCATGTTTCAAAAATTCTTTTTTTGTAATCACACTTTTTGTTATAATGCTTCAAACCTAGACATACTAAGTATATCGCATTTTTTGATTTTTCTTTGAACGACCATCCCGTGAAATTAACAATTAATTAGTTTGATTTTTTCATGGTAATTGATAGTTTTTGAGTTGCTTTTTGAGTTCCAAAAATCAAAATTTGATTCCTGCATCTAGTTTTCTTGTTATGAAGCTTTAAACATGGGCATGTTAAGCGTCTCGATTTTTCTTCCTCCTCTTTGCCCGTCCATTCTTTAAAATTTGCTTTCTGAGCGATAGGTCCCTTCTCTCGCGGAGCGTCACAATGTATAAGGATTGTCAAATTAATTAACGATTTAATTTGACAAGTGCGCATATATTTGATAAATATATAACTACAGCGCATATGTATTTGATCATTGAAAAACGAGTGCGTATTAGGGTGGTTCAAAAATGCATGGAAAAAAAGTAAAGTCGGAATTTTAATGCTCTCACCCCCTAGGATTGTTCTATTTCGAAAAAAACTACCCCTGCGTTTTTGTTTTAAAATAAAAAAATATTTAGAGGTCGCTGAAAGCGCTCGAAGTTTCCCATGTATTTTACATGGTGTTACGAAGTGATTCGTCACTGACAAAGTATCTTGTTATTTTCCTTTGATGGTATTTTCGTATTAAAATTAGTAAGTGTTTAGAAAAAATTGCAGGAAAGGGCGGGTGTCTTATTTTTGGACGGCCCACAGTGGGCCAGAAGACACTTAAAAGTGGCGAAAATATCAAGCCATTGTTTGTTTTCAAAGGCACTTGGTATAAGAGGGTTTTTGGGGTCGCTGATTACGAATCTGAAGCTAGTTTGTTAAAATTCAAAATGGTGGCTCCAATATGGCGGTCGATATTTAAAAAAAATTACTGGATATTTATGAAACTTGGTATAAAGGAGTTTTTGGGGTCACTAATTACGAATCTGAAATCAGTTTGTTAAAATTCAAAATGTCGTCTCCAATATGGCGGTCAATATTTAAAAAAAATTACTGGATATTTATGAAACTTGGTATAAAAGAGTTTTTGGTGTCGCTGATTACGAATCTGAAGTCAGTTTTTTAAAAATCAAAATGGCGGATTCAATATGGCGGTCGATATTTAAAAAAAATTACTGGATATTTATGAAACTTGGTATAAAGGAGTTTTTGGTGTTGCTAATTACGAATCTGAAGTCAGTTGTTTAAAAATCGAAATGGCGGCTGCAATATGGCGGTCGATAATAAAAAAAAATTACTGGATATTTATGAAACTTGATATAAAAGAGTTTTTGGTGTCGCTGATTACGAATCTAAAGTCATGGTTTAATTCGACATAAGATAAGAAGTTAGAAACACCAAAAAAACCTATTATAATAAATTTCAATTTATTCAGAGTCCAAAAATTTTTTTCTACACCACCTAAGTTAGGCTCTGCCTACTTCCATTATTATATAAAAAGATAGTTTAGTCCTTTGGACCAAATTCACAACTTGAATTTGTTACATTTTCGTCAATTTTTACTGTCTCCTGGCCCACTGTGCGGCCCTGGATAAGATTTGATTTCCCCTTCGTCGCAAATCCCCTCGATCGCCAATTTACTGTTCACGTGGGGTGATTGAACGAATCATTTGTCGAGACAGGTGTTCGCGCATTTTCCGTGGTTTTTCCCTCGTTAGCAGCAGCGCACTCTTTTTTCTGTTATTGCCGGGACGACAAGGAGACCGACAAAGACGGTGTTGGATGGAGCGTGCAACAGAGGGAGAGAGAAGCTGACGGAAAGGGACGGAGCCTCCCCACTCCAGGATTCTTTGCGCGGTCGATGTGCCGATCAATGGGACCATTGTACGACGGAGCTCAACGGAGCTCGTAAGAATCGATACGTTTTGGCATCGCGCGACGGTGAAGAATCATAATTAATATTGAGTTGTTGGTATAAAGAAAAAGATAGAGATACCCCCGTGTGGGTCTTAACATTCCCCGTTGGGAATTTCCAAGTGTTTGTTGTGAGTATAAATTGTTATCACGAATATTCGTTCCCCGTTGGGAAAAATTCAGACATTCGTGAGTGCGAACTTTTATTATTATTCTTTGTTCCCCGTTGGGAACATTTAGTTGTTCGAGTGTGAATTATTTTTATAATTTCTTCGGCGTGCTCTGTTGGAATAATAAAGTTTATTTGCTGAAGATAAGAGTGCACATTTCTTTTATTGAAGAATAGTCTTGGAGATCTAGGGTGTCGTACGGCGCAGGAAGTTTTAGCAGCCGAGCGTTCTCGATCTTGGTAAGTGTGGATTTTATATGGAGGTCGCCGTTTTCCTATCTGCGTTGGTCGCGGTTTTCAACGGAATCTCCCTATTGGAGTTGGTTTGAGTTCGGTCGAAAGGGGATATTGATATAATTTTTAATAATGTCGTAAATAATAATTGAGAATCAATTCAATTTTATTTGTACCATTATAATGGGAAAAAAGACTTTTTCGTAGAAATGATATAGAATCCTTAAAAATGAATATTTTTTAAACACCTAACTCTGTTTCTCTTCAGAAGATTTCAAAGAATAATGTCAAACTGTTTATTTTACCATTTTTAATATTAATTATTTTTTATAGCTCCCCCTGAAAAGGCATGTTTTTAGATTTTTGAATTTTTTGTGGTTTTTGGAGGACCCATAAAAAATAGTTAATATTATAAAATGGTTAAATAAACAATTTGGCATTATACTTTGAAGTCTCCTAAAGAGAAACATAGTTGGGCGATTAAAAAATATTGATTTTTAAGGATTCTATACTATTTCTAAAAAAGTTTTTTTTTGTATACATAAGAATACATAAGAAAGTTTCAGCGCTTTCAGCAACCTCTAAATATTTTTTGATTGCAAAACAAAAAAACAGGGGACATTTTTTTCGATATAGAACAATCCTAGGGGGTGAGAGCATTAAAATCACGACTTAACTTTGTTTGGACCACCCCAGTGCGTATACAGTAAGGTCACGAGTATGTAAGTAGGTTCTACACGTAAAATGATCTATATTAATAGTATATTAAGCAACAAGGAGTTAAAGGCAGCCATTTGTTTACACAAACATCAACGTAAGCAAGTTGGAATGACTTTAAACCCATGTTACTTACGATATTTTTTATTTCAATGGCACAAACGAGGTGCTTTTAAATGTCTGTAGGTAGGGTCTAAATGCGTTCATTTGTTTGACCGTATGAATGCGTTTAGTCCCTGTCTAGAGGTATCTAAAAGTGCCATGTTTGTGCCTGTGAGATAAAAAATCCATTTCATTAAATTGGTTCTGAGCTATGAAGTGTGAAGGGGCCGTTCATAAACTACGTCACACAAAAGAGGGTGGGGTGGAATTAGAGATTTGTGATGATTTGTGACGTTAGGGGGGAGGGGTGTAAATAAAATGTGACGTCACATTTAAGAAATTAACTTCTGCATGGCTTCTACATAAAAAAGATATATTAGAATAGTCCAAAAATATGTGGAATAAAAAGTTGGAAATGTTATTCTCTCCACCCCCCCCCCCCTTCTAGTATGCAAAGAAAATGTAAAAATAAAAAAAAGGTGTTAAAAAATATTAGGTACTCATTATTTTTTTTAAAAATTTTTTGCACAATTTTCAATAAATAGCATAAATGCAGCCTTTTAGTTTTAGAATTAGAGTTGTAATTTTTTCTCAATTTAGCAACTTTCATGCTGAAAATATACTATTTACTAACAACAAACTAAAAATAACAATTGTATTAATTTTTTAAACAAATTATTATTGTTTAATTTCAACTTTTCATCCCTTCAAGTAACAGAGTTGCAATTTTTTCTCAATTAAACATGTTTTTATTTTTGGAGTGATAAGACTGACTGTATAGTAAGACGTAATCATCGAGTTTAAACTTTCAACAATTTATTATTATCAAATGTTCAACACAAGTTTTTATTTTTACATTATTATTTGTAAATTGAGAATTGTAAATTGATAAAATTTGTTTATTATAATCATTACTCCTGACAACTTTTGTTAAAAGTTGTTTCTCAATAATTAGGTTTATCAATCAATTTTACTTCTTCAAATATAAAAAAATGCTAAATTGAAAAAATGTTGCAACTCTGTAGCCTAATTTAATAAAAAGTTGAAATTAAATTATAATAATTTGTTTAAATAAATTATCAATTGCACGCAACAATTATTAAGTCTAGATTTATGCTATTTACTAAAAATTGTGCAAAAAATAGTCAAGGAAATAATAAGAAATATTTTTAAACGCTTTTTTGTATTTTTTCTTTTTTCGGAGTTCTCGGAAGACCCATAAAAATACTCTCTAAATTTGAATTAGTGATTTTTAACTAATGAATTAGCGAGAAATTGGTTATTATTAAATAGTGAAAATTTTCAATATTATTTAGTAGAAAACTACTAATTTGAAAGTAAAATATCTACTAATTGAAAAAGTAAACTTTCACTATTACAAATAATAAATATTTCACTTTAAAATTAGTATTATTCTACTATCAATTGGTAGTTTTGTAGTAAAAAAAGTGATATTTTTCACTATTTAATAATAACCAATTTCTCAGTAATTCATTAGTAGAAAACCAGTAATTCAGTTTTACATAGTAGTTAATACTAAAAACTGGTTAAATAAATAATTTAGCGTTATTTTTAAAGTCTCTTCAAGAGAAACAAAGTTTGCCGATTGAAAAATATTTATTTTCGAAGATTTTATATCATGTCTAGAAAAAATTGTTTTTTCACATGGGATACTTTTAGCAATTTTTGATTTTGTGCTTCCTCCAAGTATTTTTTAAATTAAAAAAATAGGTTATTTTTTTTTGGTAAAGAACAGTCCTAGTGAGTGACAGCATAACATTTCAAACTTTTTGATTTTGGACTAACCTAATGTATATATTTATTACCGTTATTTATATTTCAAAAATGTGTTAACAGAAGTTTGTAAGTCATGGGTTTATTTTAAACAAAAATAAATCGTGATTGCGATCGACTTAAAGTAATTTACTCCAATAATTATAAAAAAAATTATCTGTGGGGGGGGGGGGGTAATTCCTAAAGTGACGTCACACAAGAGGGGTTATGGCATTATGTGACGATCTGTAATGTAAAGGGGGGGAGGTGGAAATAATCGTAAAAATCGTGTGACGTAGTTTATGAACAGCCCCTGAAACACAAAAGAAAAATTAACAAATTTTCTCATTTTCAACTCTTGAGTTTAACTTCTGGAAAAATCCAGGAAAATATTCTTAAAATTTTCTTATGAACATAGAAATATGCGTCATAATTTCATCTTTAAAATAAGCTTTATAAAATAAAAAAAAAGTTAATCCGTTATCGAGTTATCACTGAAAATATGAGGGTATGTTGGGATTGATCAGTAGTTCAAAATCACATCACATCACTTGTGAAATCTTGTTATCATTATTTTAAATTTTATATATTTTTTTAAAAAGAACGCCTCCTTGTAAATAATAATCATAACCATTATAAATTTTCAAATCTAACAAATAATTACGAATATTATACATTCAAATTATTTTTTAAATTAATCATTTACAACTTTCTTTAATATTATTTATTAAAATATAAAGAAAATAGTTATTTGTGTAACAAGGGCGCATCTAGGGGAATCGAGACTCGTGTTCCACACATAATTTTATATAATAACCTTGTGTCAAGAAATCTACTGAAAACGCTGTTTTTAGAGTTTTAGAGATTAAAATGAAGAGAATCCTACTTTTTATCACAGTTTAACCCCACCAGCAATGCCACTCAAGTACGCTTGCTGTTCTAACACGTGACGCGACATCTGATGTTTAGGTTGGCAAGCGTGCTTGAATGGCGTTGCTGGTGGGGATAACTTTGATTAAAAGTAGGTTTCTCCTCCTTTTAATCTCTAGAACTCTAAAAACAGACTTTTTAGTAGAGTTCTTGTCGCAAGGTATTATATAAAAGTTATTTTTTAACAATTCTTTTGCAATAAATAATACAAATTTTAAAAATTATCTTTTCGATTTCAAAAATTCTTTTAGTTTCTTTTAATATGCTGTAAGAATTTGTAGATACAGTTTTCAAATATTTTATGAATACTTATGTTAAATTAAAGTGAAAATTTTAGTTTATTTTGAAAACAGTTTAATAATTTATTTATTTATTTATTTACATATAAACGGGCCATATACAAGAAGGACCCTTTAGTACGTAAGAACTCATATAACATTATAAAGTTACACTTTACAGGCTGAGTTAAGTTTATTTATCAAGTATGCGTAGATCAGAGATAAATTTGGATAGTGTAACTCCGAAAAAGTCTATATTCGGGCGAAGAGTTATTTTCTTCAAGCAATCTGTTAAACGTTGAGTTAATACAATAGGTTTTTTAAGACAAAGTAATTTAAACAGTTCGTTACTTCTCAAACGCTTTACAGGTGCACTGAAATCGATTCTAGAGAGGAAAAGGGGGCAACTCACCAAACCGCCAATAATTTTAAATAAAAAGATCATGTCGGCATTAAAAAATCGCGAAGCCAATGAAGTAATTCGGAATTGATTTTTAAGTTCTGAGTAGTCATGAGAAAATTTGTCAAAAGGAATCCCCAAGTGAGTCGCGGCAAATCGGAGTAACCTATTTTGGACTCTTTCTAAATCGGTGATAAAGACTTCGTAATAAGGAGCCCAAATCACCAATGCATACTCTAAGTGTGAACGCACTAGAGCAAAATATAGAATTATGAATGTAGAGATATTTTTGAAATGACGCGAATCTCTAATGACAAAACCCAGTGATCGGGAAGCCTTATTAATGACAGCATAAATATGCTCGACAAAGTCAAAATTGCTGCAGAAAATTACACCGAGGTCACGCACCCTGTTGACTCTAGTGAGTTCTGTTCCATCAAGATGATAACAATAGCTAAAAGTGTTTCTAGATTTAGTAAAAGAAATCACTGAGCATTTAAGAACATTCTGTTTTCAAATGACTAAATCAGTAAATTATTAAGTTCAGATTGTAAATCAAGTAAATCTTAAAGACCCTTGATTTTTTTATAAATTTTTAGGTCATCCGCAAACAGGGAAAATTTACATTTAGAAAAAATCTTACCGATATCATTAATATAAACTAAAAACAGTAGAGGACCAAGGTGCGATCCTTGAGAAACCCCAGAAGTTGCACGAAAAACATCAGAAAATTAAAAATCAACGTCAGCTGATAAGACTCTGCCATGAAGGTAACTGGAAATCCAAATTCAAAGGTCCAATGAGAAACCCAAATCACTGAGCTTTGCCACCAAAATAGAGTGATCAACCTTGTCAAAAGCCTTGGAGAAGTCAGTGTAGATAACATTCATCTGAACTCCCTCCTCCAAAGATGCAGAAACAAAATCAGTAAAAACTGCAAGGTTAGTCACCACATACCTACCCCTGATAAAGCCGTGCTGATCTTGAATAATTAAATTTGATACTAAGCTAGTTAAAACATTGCAAACAATACTTTCAAAGACTTTAGATACCATGCTTAAGATATTGATCGGCCTGTAGTTTGAAACATCAGTCCTATCACCACTCTTATAAACTGGAATGACAATTCCTTTTTTCCATTCCGACGGAAATATACCGGTAGAAAAAGATTTATTATAAATAATGTAAAGAGGCAAGGACAGGTGGAACTTAAGAAGGACAGGTGGAACATTATCAGAACCTGCACCCTTAGACGTATCAAGTGCCCTGAGCGCCTAAAGAATTTCATCCTTGTCAATCGAAAACGTATGAAAATAAGGCAGATCGAGATTCGTATTATTAGTAAAAGAAGCCGCAACATTGGAGTCGCCGAAAACCGAACCAAAGTAGAAGGAAAAAAGATTTGCGCAATCCCTGCCTTCAGATACAAAAATATCATTTAATTTTCATTCGCTAGGAATTTTAGAGTCCTTCCGAGACGAATTAACGAATTTCTAGAACGATTTTAGTTCTGATAAGATTGTTTTTCAATATTTGCATGATAATCATTGTAACATTTGTTGGAGACCACTTTACATTTTTTACGAACTGAAGGAAAAAGAACATAGTCATTAGGGTGCCCAAAAAAAAACACGACTTTTAATTTTCTATAATGCTACTTCAAAATATTGTTCCTAAGGGAAAAAAATGAGACACGTATTTTTTTTATTTAAAAAAAATCATTTTTAGGGGTAGCGCTGGTCCATTTTTTATGAAAACACGGATTTTTTCAATTCTACGACTCTTGCTTAATTAAAACTAATGTAAATAAAAATTTCTCTTCGTGTAAAATTATCTTTCTGTTACTGGAGAAAGTTTACTGTGTTTAAGGCGAAGAAAAATTTTTTTTTCTGGTCATATTTGACCTTAGAAATGTTGAATTTCGATTTTTATCGTAAATTTGGCCCCAAAATGTAAACTAAAAATTTTTTTTAACGACAAAAATTGATGGAATTTTGTTGTGCGATAAGAAATGTGTTAGAAAAGTAGTTAAGAACTAATTTATAAACTTTTAACAGTTTTAACTCAATTAAAAGTGTTAAAATTGTAATTAAAACCAATCTAGCAGCTATAGAACATAGTTAATAATTTTTATAATTGCAATAATGAAAGTAGAACTTAAAATATACTATAAAAATACATATATAAGACATGTACAATTTTTATATATTTTCCTGTAATCTACACGTAAATTTACAAACATGTTACCAAATTGCAGCATCCTAAGTCAAATAGTTTAAAAGATTAGGGGGGGGGGGGGGGGACATGGTCATTTTTTTGCATTTTAGGGCAAAAAAAGTGGTTTTTGCTAGATTTCGGCATGTGCATGAGCTCGAATCGCGTTTTCCATATCATTTTCGTAAATCCAAGGTGAAAATACATATGTGACTGTCCATGACAAAACGTGCCTTAGCTCCAAAAAATATATTTTGATTTTTTAATGCCAACCAACAGATGATCATTTGCTCTTTCATTTCCAAAAATAAAAAATTGTTGTTTTAAAGAAATTTTGGTGTAATTAAGCAAGAAGCATAGGCACGTTACATTGACTTCCAATGCATTGCAGAAACTTTAAACGCTCACCCTGTAAAGTTGACGTTAGAGGAGGTGCGAAAACGGACACACATAGTGATTTTAATAGGGTTCCGTTTTACGGTACGGAACCCTACTAAAATGCAAAAATGACAAGAAAATCGTTAAAAACAGTTTTTTTCATGTAACAAAAAATAAAAAACTTGGTTTCATCAAGCAGTCACTTGGTCAATCAAAAACTATTGTGACAGTGCTATGTTGTGGAAAAAATGATCATGATTGGTTAATCAGTGTCTTACCTAAGGCAGGTACCCCATCTTGACCCCACCTCCCCAAAAGATCTAAAAAAAATTGTACGGTAAGTTGTACATGTCTTATATATGTATTTTTATAGTATATTTTAAGTTCTACTTTCATTATTGCAATTAAAAAAATTATTGGCTATGTTCCATAGCTGCTAGATTGGTTTTATTTACAATTTTAACACTTTTGGTTGAGTAACAACTGTTAAAAGTTTATAAATTAATTCTCAACTACTTTTTCTAACACATTTCTTATCGCACAACAAAATTCCATCAGATTTTGTCGTTCAAAAAAAATTTTAGTTTACATTTGGGACCAAATTTACGACAAAAATCGAAATTCACCATTTCTAAGGTCAAATATGATCAGAAAAAAAATTTTTTCTTTGCCTTAAACACAGTAAACTTTCTCCAGTAACAGAAAGATAATTTTACAAGAAGATAAATTTTTATTTACATTAATTTTAATTAAGCTAGAGTCGTAAAATTGAAAAAATCCGTGTTTTCATGAAAAATGGACCAGCGCGACCCCTAAAAATGATTTTTTTTAAATAAAAAAAAATACGTGTCTCATTTTTTTCCCTTAGAAACAATATTTTGAAGTAGCATTATAGAAAATTAAAAGTCGTATTTTTTGTTTGGGCACCCTAATAGTCATAATATAGATTTGTGCGCTTAAAAAATAAAATGTAATATCTTTCTTTCGAAAATTAGAAGTTTCAGTTCTTTGTTTACCCCAGCTGGATTACATTGCGTTTCAACAGTAGACTTAACAAATAAAACAATTTATAATGGGGGGTGTTAAAAATCAGTAGGTAAAATTTCATCACTTGCTTTATCAACATTAAAGTTACGGTTACTGACCAGCACAAGATCCAGATAATTACCGTGTACACTGGGAACCGTATTAATTTGTTTCAAATTCGAAAAATCCTACGAAGCGGCAATAACATTTGAAATCATTGACTGTAATCGCGAGGCTCCCAGAACGCAAACTACAACTTGAGGCAGTTTCGTCCGAATAATTCCAATTAATAAAAGGAATTTTAAAATCCCCACATATATAGGGGAAAAGGTTCGGTTGTGGCCACCCCTGCGAAACTTTTGACAGAAAAAATATATTTGTCAAATGTGACAAATGTCAAGTGTGTGGTATGACCGCACTTAGTTTTTTGCGAGAATACAAAATTGAACGGACACCTGTACTTTTTGCAGCAAAGAAATTAATTTTTTCACGTTGAAATTAAAATAAAAGTTTTTTTAAATATTTTTAAAAGTGGCACAAATCAAAGCGAATCAATCAAAAATGTATGTCTAATGCATATTTATACAGTAAGTATAATATGTTTTGTAATCCAATACCGAGTATCACAACAATGTTTACAACCAAAATTTTTTTCATGACGTTTTAACATGATTGCAAAGTTCGGTTGTGGGCACTCAAATTGGTTTGGTTGTGGGCACCACTATTTTTGTAGATGAATCGCGAAATATCATGCTCACAACACGCCAGACAAACCTCTGGTTGAGTCACATGTTTCTGCACACTCGGACGATTCACCACTATTACAGGATCCCCTTCCTGGCAGACTAGACGTAAATTCTGTTCCCCCTCTGAACGCCATTTCTCCAGTTCCAATTTTAATTCTGATATCACCTAAAGTTGTAACTTCGTTCTGTCAGGAACCATCCAGAGACTTTTTAAATGAATCGGTAGATTTTCCTCTTTTTAGGGTTCCGTACACCTTCGGTGTTCGGCGGAACCCTTATAGCGAGACTCGTGCGTCCGTAGCCAAAAACCATCCCCCCCCTTAACTTCTATACTATTTGACCTAGAGGTCTGAAATTTGGTACACATATGTATTTTCACGTGTAGATTACACGAAAAATATAGAGAACATGATCTGAATTGATGGCCAAAGCGTTGTCAAGGAGAAACTGCAAATTTCCGAAAAAAAAGTTTTTTTTCTCTAACTTTGCCATTATTTGAGCTAGAGGGCTAAAATTTGGTACACTCGTGTATTTTTGCATGCAGATTATGGAAAAATTATGTTTGGAAATAAAATTGAATATTATGAGGTCACAAAAAAAAATCACCAAAAAGAGGTTTAGACCCCTATGCTACAGCTCACCCTAATTGTCCTACAGTACCCCTCAAACCAATAAAATTTTTATTTGTATACTCAGAATTTAAAAAAATGATATAAAACGCAATTGAAAATTGTTATCACTTTTTTTTCAAAATAATTGAAAAATTATGAAAAAAAAAAATTTAATCTTATACAAGACTTGATCAAGGCTGCCATAGGACCTATAATCAAGACTGTTATAAGCCCTGAAACCCTATAAAAATTTCAGGGCCTCCCCATAAAAAAAAAATTCTTGATTTTTATGTTATTTATATGAAATACAAGCCTGTACCTTTAAGCAAAAGTTTTATGTATTTGAAGGTAGAAGTATTGTTATAATTTGTACGTTCTAATTAATTTTCATAATCTGTACATAAAAATATACAAATGTATCAAATTTTAGCCCTCTAGCTCAAATAGTTTCAAAGTTATGAGGAAAAAACTTTTTTTCGAAAATTTGCAGTTTTTCTTTTTTTTGACAACGTTTTGACTGTCAATCCAGATAATGTTCCCTATAATTTTCCTGTAATCTACACGTGAAAATACATATGTGTACCAAATTAGAGCTCTCTGTTAATAAGGTATATCTTTGTTTCGTAAATGTACGGAACCCTAGATTTTTGTACGGGTGTAACTCGTACTTGCCCGATTTTTTTCATCTTTAAAAATCCCGTCAGGACAGACTTTGCCATTGCCTCGCTGGAGCATTGCATCTTCAGAGGCCTTGGGTCTTGACGTCTTTGAACAAACGAGCCAAGTCTGGCAAATTTAAACTTTTAAACAGGAAAAGAGGAGTCAAGACTAAGAACAAATTCTTCAATTTTAGACAGGTCAGAATTCTGGTCATTACCAACAGTATTCAACGGTAATGTTTCACCAGATGGATTGGGTTCAGGAAAACAAAAAAACTTACTCTCTTGTCTGACTTATCCATCCTTGTTTGAACCTCAACTAATTGAGAGGTTAGGTTATCCAATTTATTCGTGAGAGATCTGAAAGAATTTAAGAAATGTTTATGGAGACCTTTGACAGCTTTATTGATGGCCATGCTGATGATACGCTACACTTCTGGGACAGTAACGGAACCAGAAGATGTTGCTGACAAATTGGCAAAAGACAAACCACGAGGCTTACAACATTTAGAATATGTGCCGTCAACAAATATTTAGCCGCACAACTCGGGTGATACGAAGTGTCACATCTAGGGCAAATCGTTGCCTTATCCAAATTACACTGTCCTTTACATCCTGCACAGGGATTTTGAGCTGAAGTAGCTTTCTCACTGGCAGAATCCTTGTTATTGGCCATGCTGCATTCAAAGTTTCACCAAATTCCATTAAATCACAATTAACATACCTTCCGCGCCAAGTGAAAATCGAGTCGTGCTAAATAGATTTTGAACTACTGATCAGTCGCAACATACCCTCATATTTTCAGTGATAACTTGATAACGGATTAACCTTTTTTTATTTTCTAAAGCTTATTTTAAAAATGAAATTATGACGCATTTTTCTACGTTTAAATTTTTTTTTTATTATATTTTTCTGGATTTTTCCAGACTTTGAACTCCAAAGTTGCAAATGAGAAAATTTGTTAATTTTTCTTTTGTGTTTCTCACTTCATAACTTAGAATGAATTTAATAAAATACTTTTATATAAACCGTTTTACGTTAAATTTAATAAGCTTTCAAACGGTTTCTTAAATTTTGGGCTAGCTTATTTTGTTACAAAGAAATCGTTGAAAATATCAGAATACGTTTTTTAATCGAGTCATGTGTAAGTGCGGTACTATATATTTGACCAATAAAAAACTAGTGCGCATGTATTTCATCAATAAAATACTAGTGCGCATGTATTTCATCAATAAAATACTAGTGTGCATGTATTTGATCAATAAAAAACTAGTGCGCATATATTTGATCAATAAAAAACTAGTGCGCATGTATTTCATCATTTAAACACTAGTGCGCATATATTTGATCCATAAATAACTATTACGCTTGTATTTGATCAATAATAAACTGATGTGCATGTACTTGATCAAAAAAAAACTAACCCATATTATTTAATGAATAAAACACTAGTACCTATGGATGTATATATGTTCATTAAAGATAAAGTATTACTTTTCCAAAGGATATTTTTTCCAAGGTATTATTTTCCTAAAGTAAATTTTTTCCAAAGTATTATTTTTCCAATAGTCGTTTTTTCTAAACATTGTTTCCTTTTGTTTTTCAATTTTTCAAGTGCAACTTCAAGTCATGTAACTTTCATTTGTTGTTATTTTCAATATACACTAATATTCGACGTGTGCTGCCTTTTTAATTATAGTTAAATTATACATTTTAATTAAATTTTAAACAGTTAACAGTCAAATAAAAGCCAAACAAATAATGAACATGGCGGAATTAATACAAAATGGAAAAAATGTTTTTCTACAATGTTAAAACAATTTCGAGGCAGCTTTTTCTCGGACAGAAAATTAAAAAGTCGCGTGATGCTCGCAGCTTAATCGTTCAAGAAAGAATTTTGAATGTAGTTTCGAATTTCCAAAATTATGTGGATAAAAATGACATTCTTGGATATTTAAAAGCCATCGGCTATAATTTACATTTTTAATCTTATTTTACAATTCAAAATTCTTTAATTTGGAACTTTTAATTTTGGACATTACATATTTTGGGAATTTTTACTGTTTGTACTTTGGAAAAATAAATTTTGGATCCTTTGACTTCGGAACTTTTTTCAACGAACTTTCAGTTTGGAACTTTTGTACCCCAATCACCATATCCTATGAGATTCTTCGAGTCACACGCTTACTTAGTTGGTATTTTCTCTCAGTGTAGGATTTCAATTTAAGCATAATTCTTTGATGCAGAATCAACCCAGAATACAGTGGCGTTTCAGATTTTAGTAAGGAATTAATTATCTAGAATAACATAATTAACATAAAAATAACTTATTTTATTTCCACTAGACACACAAAAAAATTAATTTGCTGCTTTAGATTTAATGTTCATTATAATGTTCATTATTAATATAAAAATCACATTATATGATCAGATAGAAAAAAAAACTTTAATTAGGGGCCGTACACAAACTACGTAGGTAAGCCATTAGGGGGTGGGGGAGGGTTTGATGAAATCTTACAGCCATTGAACTATAATACTACTGGAACAGGCACCACACTTGTTGAGCTGAAAGAGAGCAGCGGTTGTGACACAGACAGATGGGAAGCATGCTTTCTCTCTCGCAGAACGCTTCATTTCAGTGAATGCTAAAACTTTAAAACTAATGCGTTGGTCAGTTTTGCGTGTTGTGAGTGTTTGGCACAAGCAAACTTCTCAAGCGGACTGTACAGAAAGAGACAACATGCCCCTCCAAAACTCTCTCTATGCCGCTTTTGTAGCGCTGTGTCTGTTCCAGTAGTATTATAGTTCAGTGCTTACGGCATCTTACATAAGGGGAGAGAATTCCTGCGAAATTTACGTAATATTTTTTTAATTAAAAGGATGAAATGCGTTCTGTTGAACAAAATTTAAAGAGAGATTTAACTGCTTTAATATATTTTTAAGGCTGTAATGAAAATTCCTTTATATTAATAATCTATATTATCTTAATATTAAATATATTAAATATACTGTAAATATTTTATCTAATAACAATTTTACTTTAATTAGATTAAGAAAATGATTTTAAAACATTTTTTTGACCAAAATTAAGAAAAAATGGATCTTATTAAGATTTCAAGGGTGGAGGGAGGGGGGTTAAAAATCCTAAAACTAAGTAAAAATTACGTTCATTTCGCTTTTATGTAAGCCAGGCCTGAGCAAAACGTGCTCCGCAAACACTTTGTGTCAGATCTAAATATCCCTTTCCATACGCCCAGCATGTTCCCTTGTCTTGCTGCAGGCGGTGAGTTCAGCAAGACAAGGAAACAAACTGGGCGCAAGGAAGGGGATATTCAACTCTTCCGCAAAGTGCTCGCGGAGCACATTTTATCCAGGCCTAATGTAAGCAAAATAAAATCTAAATTTCGTTAAAACTAAAAAATAGCCATTAATTCTATCTATTTCCAGAAAAATATAATACTTTATATAGACCAATAAGTTCGTCTTTTAATCTAGAATATTTTATCCAAAGGGCTTATTATTATAAACTAAAAATTGGAGAAGTTCTAAATAAATAAAAAATTTTAAATGCAAGAAAAATGCAAAAAAAATGCAAAAAAAATTATTTTACCAATTTTGGATCAATTATAAACTTTATATAGGTCAATCGATTTGTTTTGAGATAGGGAATATGATTTTTGTATTCTTTAAGTTACATTTTTAGCATGGATAAAATTTTTGCAAAAAACGATTTTTTTATTTTTGTAAAAAGGTGCTTAAAAAAAATTTGATTGGGTATTTTCAAAAATCCCTGTGTCAAAATTTAGATATTTATGTAAAAAAATTAATTTTAATTTTGACCCTTGGTCCAGGGTCTCTGTATCATTAAAACGTGTAAAATTCAGTTTTCTCAGATGCAAAGAAAATGTAAGTGCCAAAGACTTAAACTAGGTGTGAATTCTGTCCATTTCATGGACACTTCGCTTCCAAGGAAGCAAGATAATTTGCTTTCTTATAGAGGAAGCAATAAATTTATTTTTAATATAAAAAATAATAATTTTCTACCACACATGCACGAAAACCTCGTGTTTTCGTTCGCCTTAAGGGGGGCAGAACTCACAGTTTTTAGGTCAGTGAACGTTAGAGGTAAAAAAACTTCCGAACAGTGAAAAAAACTCTCATCGCGCAGGCGCATTGCGGCGCGCTGCAAAGTTGTGTAATATATAGAATAATATATTAAAAATTTTATATTAATAAAATTTTTTATTTTTTAACTAATAAAAATCTGATTAAAATTAATTCTGATTACATAATCTCTTTTAACGTCTAAGTCTGTGCGGTATTAAAAATACATAATCTGTTTTCTGTTTTTGAAAAATGAATTAAATATTAAGTATATATGAAATAAATTAATTTTAAAAGAATTACTAAATTAGCTATTAGGGTTAAAAAATTTTTTTATTCATTGGTAATAAAATTAATTTATCTGCATGTTCTCCAGTATTTACCTAAAAAGTGGTTTAAAAAAGAAAACCTGTTATTCTAGAAAAACCAGTTTATTTAAAAATCTGTTTTTTTAAAAATATAAAACCGGATTTAAATAAAAAAAATTAATTTGTTTGAATTTTTAGCAAGAAATTTTTTTTGGCAAAACACGAGATTTTTCAATAAAAAAAAAATTAAAAATTATGAATTAATACGTGAGTTTTTAGTCAAATATAAAAGTTATATAGGTCACTCGATTTGTTTTGAGACAAGGAATATGATTTTGTAATTCGTTTAGATGGATTTTTAGCATGAAAATTTTTTTTGGCAAATCGCGAGATTTTTCGATGAAAAAAATTAAAAATCATGAATTATTATGTGGGTTTTTAGTCAATTATATACTTTATATAGGTCAATCGTTTTGAGACAAGGAATATGATTTTGTAATTTGTTTGGTTAAATTTTTAGCATGAAAAAAAATTTTTTTTAAAAAATTTCCAAAAACGAGATTTTTTGATGAAAAAACTGAAAAATCATGAATTATTACGTGAGTTTTCGGTCAATTATATACTTTGTATAGGTCAATCGATTCGTTTTGAAACAAGGAATATGATATTTTCATTTATATTTCTGAATTTTTAGCATGAAAAATTTTTTTGCCAAAAAACGATATTTTTCGATGAAAAAGGTGCTCAAAAAAATTTGATTGGGTATTTTCAAAAATCCCTGTGTCTAAATTTAGATATTTGTGAGCTTCATATGTCATCCAAATTTTAGTAAAATCCGTTGAAGCGTTCTCGAAATATCCTGGCGACAAAAAATTTACCACATACACACAAACACATACACACATACACACACCCACACACACATCCGGACATTTTCTCAGGAATGAAAATTTGAACTTTTCAGATGAAACTGAGTCGATTTACACTATTTTTGGAAAATCGAAAATCTTAACGATCACAACGCTTCCTCTATGAGGAAGCAAAATGGTAAAAATTAGGATATAATACTATAAATTAACAGCTGAAACACATTAAATTTCATTTTCATTAAGTATCAACTGTTATTTAATAAATTTTTGTTTAAAAAGTCATCACATCTTTTTTAAACAATAATTTATCAATATAGTTGATACTTTCAAAAAAGGCAAGTTTATGTATTTTAGCAGTTAATTTATATTATTATAATTTTAAAAGTAACACAGCCACACAAAAAAAATAAAGTTCCATGGTCTGGGTATGAGACCCATATTTTCCTATGTATTTTGATGCGCTGAATCTGAATCTGAATCAGAATTGGCCTAGCACGTCTAGGTTTGACCCTAACCTTAAAATCAATAAAATGACACTTTTTGTTAATTAGAATCTGAACCCGACTTAACTTTAATACATGCCTAGAGCCAATAGAAAGCTTGATTTATGATCTTTACAACGCTTTTTTAGAAATTGTCCTACGATGGTTTTTACCGAAGTTATGATGTTTTACTTAAAATATGACTTTTTTCCAAATGTTAAAAACACATCAATTATTTTTTTCCAAATGTTAAAAACACATCAATTATTGATGTGTTTTTAACATTTGGAAAAAAGTCATATTTTAAGTAAAACATCATAACTTCGGTAAAAACCATCGTAATTCGGTTAAACCCATTTAACATTTGAAGCCGTCAAAGCAGACTCAATTGCAACAAAGATACCGTGGCTAACGTCGTCCCTAACAAGCGAGTCCTGCATTTTCTTCTGTTTGAGGTTGTTCTCCTCATTATGAGTGTCCAGACTAGGAGCTTTAAGCTTCGAGGTAAACGATTTGACTGCCCTCCAGACGTTAGTCAATTTGTCCGAAAAATTCAGAGATTCACAATAGCCTTTATACAACTTAAGTTTAATCTTTTGAAGTTCCTTTTTAACTTTTTTCTTAATTCGTTTAAATCTTTTTAGATTTCCTCTTGACTGGTACGACAAATACAGCTCTAAGGCTTCCCTCCTTTTCTCTAATAGAATTTTGCAGTCATTGTTCCACTCCAACGGTTGAGTCTTTCTCTTCCCCTTATGGTCCTGTGGGTAGATGGTTCTATGGTCCTTGCTCTTTGAGAATTGCAATCGATTTTTCAATAAATTGACTATATTCTATTTTAGGACTCTGCGAAGGACAGCTCTCCTGCCAGCAATAAACTTTTTCATTCATTTTTTCCCCAAAAACAGACCAGTCAACCTTGGTCGTGTTTAGTTAGTGAGTGATTGTTGCTCTGATAGATGGCTGATAAGCAAGGGTAATCATTACAGGGAAGTGATCTGAACCATAAGAATCCTCAACAACTTCAAATTCCGATTTCGCAGCTAATTCAGAATTAAGCAGTATAAGGTCCAGATTGGATCCACGTGAATCCAAATCAGAAATACGAGTAAATTGCTTATCTAGTAAAAGTTTGATCGCTTTTCATTGTTAATTAAATTGAAAGAAATTCGATCCGTAGAAGCAACTTGGTTTAGGTTTTTAAATTAGGATTTAAGAAAACAGGATCTATTGATGCAAATGTTAAATCAACTAAAAGAGAGACAAAGCGTCAAATGGCTAAACTAAGAAAAATACAAAGTATCTTGCTAATTTAACTTCAGTAATTCAAATAAGTTTATTATCCACGTAACAATTATGATATTTCATTTTCTGTGTAATCCCAAAATGTCAACAGGCAAAAATTAAGTCACTTTATTAGAAAAAATAATCAAAAGATAAGAAAAATTTATGAAAATCAAAGTATGAGCCTTTTTAATCCCCTTCAACATTGAGAATTGAAGTTCTTTTTAAATTAACTAGACCAAATTGTAATTGTGAATACCCTCAGATACGATACAGTTTTTCGTTCCCCGGGACTTCTTTTATCGATTCACCATTCGCGCCTAATTCCATGTCATGGTAATTATTAACCACTTGAAGCACGAATTTTTCCTGCAGAAAATTTTTAACAATGTCAACATATCTAATAGTTTTGGGGTCGCTGAAAACGAATCCGATGTCATTTTATAACAACTCAAAATGGCGGACCCTATATGGTGGTCATGAATTATTAAATTTTTACCAATTTTTATGAAACTCGGTATAAAAAGGTTTTTATGGTCGTTGAAAACAAATATGAAATCAGATTTCAGAAATTCAATGTGGCAGTCGAATTGTTTTAAAATTGATTGGATTCACTTGAAAACCTCTAAGTAACAAATTTCAAGCGAATCCAATAAATTTTGAAAAAATTGCCCGCTCTATTGGATCCGACATTTTGAATTTTTTTAAAATGACATTGGATTTGTATTTAGCGACTCCAGGAACCCTTTTATACCGAGCTTCATAAAAATTGATAAAAATTTTAAAATTTATGTCTGCCATATTGGGTCCGCCATTTTCAATTTTTTAAAAATGACATCGGATTTGTTTTCAACGACCCCAAAAACCTTCGAATACGAAGGATAGAGTTTTTGCTAGTATACAATTAGTGACTGTCAAATTAATTCCAGTTTTTATCAATATTTTATAATTAATTTTTTATTACCAATAAATTGTTATTCAAATTGCAGAAAATAGACACACTTGTCTGATTATTAATGGATTATGATTATAAAATGCAAAAAAACCATGTCTGTATTGCTTTTTTCTTACGAGAAAAACAGAAAATATCATATACAAACAGGTTGTAAAAAGGGTTAATCATTCATAGACCCTGACTAACTAATTCATATCAAATTCAGAAAAATCTGTATATCCGGAAATTCACTGCTACATATTATCGGGTAATCTCGATGTGTGAGTTTTTCTATACGTGTTTTATTAATAATGGAAAATAAAGATAGGTTTAACGAAAAATATAAAATAAAACATGCTTTTAACACCTTTTAGCTATTAGAACATATAAAGAAAAGGGAGATCAATTTTCTTATTACCAAGCACAATGTACACCTTACAAATAACCAATGTATAACTTTAATGTCTTATATACCTATAGGTTGACCATTTAAATTTCTTATTCTACCTAAAAGATCCTTGATTTTTTATCCATTCAAAATCAAATTTTGTTTTCAAATCAATGGTAACCAATTTCAAGCAAAATAATCAATCAATATAATGTTTAAAATGTATTAACTAATTTAATATTGCTCGCTTTGCAGATCTCTCAGGAGGCTTTAAGCCTTAAAAGTATACCCGGAAAGCAGATTAAAGATAAGCTCTCAGATATTGCAATTCCCGTAAGCGTAATATCCAGTACTAATAGTGCAATCTCTTAATTATAATTTACATTTTTAATATTACAACCCCCTAAGGTAATTTATAAAGTTTAATATATTAAGAAGGGTCACTTTGTATAAGAGATACTCCAGAAATAAAATTGAAGGCGTATAAGTTTCAAGTTCTCTGAATTGAATTACCAACTCTAACTTATTAATTATTTTTACCCTTTTTGCATTGTCTAAAAGTCGAGTGTAAATTAATAGATTTCCATCGGGTCATCTGTTACGTTTACACTACAACTAATTTTTTTTTATTATTATTAAAATAATTTATATTGCGTAATTTATATGATTATTATTGTTATTTATAATAATTTTTGCATAATAATTAATTGTTTTAAATATTATTATTATTTATAATGATTATTGCATAATAATTAAATGTTGTCCATATTAATATATTATTTATAATGATTATTGCATAATAATTAATTGTTGTCAATATTAATATATTATTATTGCATAATAATTTATTTTTATTAATGTTAATTATAATATTAATGTTGAATTGCATAAAAATTATTGAACGCAATATTTCATTATTTTATAATTGATGCAAGTTTAATCTAAGCATTCAGTACAAGTTGAGAAAGAAGAAATGAAAGAGAGAGAGCGAGCGAGAGAAATAAGGAGAAAGAAAGAGTAAGAAAGAATAGCTTACACGCTATAGCATATGTCGTGCGTCTCACTACGTCTAATTGCGCATGCTTGACTCTTTTGCGCAAATAAAGAGAAATAAAGAAAACGCAAAGACGAAGGAGAAAAGGAAATAAAGACTATTGCAATTTTCTATGTTTTTCAACTTTCGACCCATTATTAAGCATCAAAATTTATGTTTTCTATGAGTACATATTATTAATGAATACATTAATATACACACATCTATATATTATTATTTATATTTTTATGAAAAAACACATAGATTTAAACTGTATTAAGATTGTAAATCTATGCTCGGTGATCTAATGTCAAGCGCATTGCTGACCCAGATGACACCGATCGAGAGTAAAAGAAATAAAAGGAACAAGAGAATACGTATGAAACATACTGATAATGCCTACAACTCTTAATTACAGTACACGTCTTTTAAATTTGATAATCAATTGTAAATTATCACAATTCAACACATTGAGATGTAGACATTATTAAAACTATAAATATTTTTATTACATTATAAATACCTATGTAAATATACATATATATATATATATATGTATATATATGTATGTAAGTATGCGAGTATACAAAAGTGTATTTGTACGCATATAAGTATAATTGGATTTTAAAAGATTATTAATATTATATTCTTATTGTAAAACTTATCGAAAATGTCATCGAATGCATTATAATTTGCATTAATTTTTATTATTAATTTATAATTATATAATAATAATTATAGTCCTAATTATAATTATAATTATATAATTACAATTATAATACTGCGTATTATTTATAATTATAATATTATAATTTGCAATATTATGTAATATTTTTGATCGACAATGCAAGTCTCCTGAGATGAAATTATGACATCATTAGCCCCCACGAAGCATCGAATAAGATGAGCTCCGCCTACCTAAATTATGCTGATTGGCTATTAGATGACCTATTTACATGAAATTGGAAAAACTGTCAACGCCCTATCTTCTATGACCAATAGCATCATCTTACAACTCTATAAAAGCTCCGGAACTCTATGCCGCAGCGTCACTTTTCTTCAGTTCTAGTTTTGTTAAATACATTACAAGTAGTTAAGTTGTCCCATCAGTGTAAGCCTTTTGTATCAATTTCTGAAACCGGGTTCTGATTTTTAAAAGTCTAATAAGTATTGTAACAAATATCGAATTTAGACAAAGTCAAACGGATCCAAAGTACTCAGATTGAGACATTTGGTATTGATGTAAAGCTTTGGTCAAAATACGATATTTGATTTGTTAAATTTCGTCAAGCGATAACTTACAAAATCCTACTCGTTAAGACTTCCAACCACACAAAAATCTAAATTATAAGTGAACAACGAAACCAAATAATTCAAAAAAACCAAAGAAAAGTTAGTATTTGGTAAGAATTATTAATATTATTAATACTACTATTACTATATTACTCTGTTAAAACATCTATACTCTTGTATTCTTTATATTCTTGTATTTTTATTCTTATATATCTTATTACATCTTAATAAACCATTTCTCTTTAGATAATCTCTCTTTATTTATATTTCCGATAAAACAATATCATAACTATTCCCATAGAATAGAAAAACAACAACGATCCTACAAATAAAAATTATACACGAGACTTACCACCTCGTGTGAACATTTACTAACGACCTCCGAAATTTATATTAAATTTTATCGATCACGCGAAGTATATAACGTCTTTTGTTATAAACGTAACACATCTATGCTCAGTGTCGCAAATTAGAGACAGCATACGAGTCGACAGTGTAGTCAAATCCTATGCTCTCAATCTTACATTGAGAACAAGAATGTTGATCACACTCGCAGCAGTTCCACCCGAAACAAATGAGCAAACAATTAAATGAAAAATATTATTTACACAATTGTTTAACACTAATTAGAAATTATCATTCACCCTCTTTCCGTAAAAAGAACAGAGAGAAGATATATAAACAGAGTTTAAAATCACCAAAATCCCCCTCCTCCCAATTTATCTCATTATTAATTTTGAAGCAATCAGAGAATTGGAATATTTTACCGTTTTATTATTATTCATTGCAGTGTCTATATTTGGGTTTTTTTTAAGTTTTTCCGGCGATCGTTCTTCCCGAGAGCTATCATTCCGTACCTCCCTCGTGAATCAGTCCCTTCGTAGTCGAAATAGCTGTGGGAACTGTAACCTTTAGCTTTGCCAATTTAAATTATCCGATTTGATCAGTATATTTGCATTCATTCTAGATAGACCCAAAATTTTTATTTGATTCTGCCCATTTCTCTTAATTTCCTGCCATCCATTATTCTCCTCATCAATCATATCCACAATCGCGATAGGATTTAATCTACCTAGATTATTAGCTACTGCGGTACTCTCAATCAAAACTATAAAAGGAGGGGGATCCGATTCCTTATATGGTTGCGCGTCCATCAAAGCGGGGTTGTTCCAGACTAGAAACTTCTGGTCATGGAGTGTCTGATCGAACCTGACTCTCTCCATGTCAACGACCAAGGAGGCCAATTCCTTATTTATGCCCGCCATACTTAATGTTATAAAAGCCTTTATTTTTATGTACAAAATCAAATGAAATTAATCCTGCAGTCCTGTCTCCGTCTTCACCCCGTTCGATATTACAACTTCAAACAAAAAATCATAAACATGAGCAAAATTTTCGAATTATGCAGTTTACGCTAAAGGAACTAACACTTAATTATACCGACTATTCAAACGATCCCAAATCTTAAGAGGATACTTAATTAGCATTTTAATTACTACTGATAAAGTAAACCCAGCACAACAAGAAACTCGCCTAGACCAGTTCTAAGGTCATAAAGGCAAATTAAGGTTAATTGGAAGCAGAAAGAAAAATAATAATTTTATAGGAGTAATAATTAAGGAGATTGTAGAGCATTAGATTTTCTTCTGTTTTATGATAGCATAATCTAGGCGTTAAGTGTGATAAGGCTGAGATTAATACTTATCAAGACATAAAAAGCTACAAAGTTTCCATATCAAATAACCTTACCTCAAACTATCGGTAATCCAGATTTATCGTCGTGACGTCTACTCATTTTCCTCTTCAATTTAATAATCCTAATCTACCCTTCTGAATAATTTCCCTCGTGCTTACCAACTTCGGCCTGAGTTTAATCCTGGTATTAACATGTGCTCTCGCGTCCTGTGTAGGTTAGGATCTCCATTCAATGGCCCCAATTACCTCTCATCGATGTTAAAATGCGATAAATTGGTTTCTTCCTTTTATACAATTTTGTTTCACCAAACCAACGACAATTAAACTCAAGATGAATTCCATGTCAGTTCAACACACAAATTTTGGTGACCTTTGGGATTTGGTTGCTTTTTGGTACAAACTATTCTTTGATTGTTCCAAACAAAATCCCCAAGTATTTTTAAAAAATTCAAAAAATTGCCCGATTTATTGAATTTTGAAATTTTTTGTACCTTTTTTTTTGAAAATACGATATCTTCGGTTCTAATTATTCGATTTTAGTTTTTAAACTCTTAATTTATTTGTACTGAAATATACTTTTATTTAAAAAATAAAGATAAAAAAATGTTTAAATTAATTGTTTAAATAATTAATTAAAATTTTTGAAACACCCTTTTAAAAAACTGTTAGCTCTAAATTTTTTCATATTTATACTAAATGAAGCCACAAATGTGTTTTACATGTCCTGTAAAATTCATCCTGGGACCGCCAGTAGTTTTCGAGAAAAAAAATAAAACGTAATCCCGCGCGCTGCAGTTTACAGCATTAGTATATATAGTGCCAACGGTGTGCCTAGAAGGACTTTAATTAAAAGTGTTCTGTATATGGGATTTTTTTTCTAGTTCCCTCATTTACTACAAACTTTTTAAGACCAAAAACTTAATTATTCGTCGGGCATTTTTTGAAAAAAGTGAATTTTATTTTTTAAATTTTACAAAATTTTGAATTTGTTTGATCATATGTATATTTTCAGTGTTGTTAACAATAAAACATTTTCCTCATATACTAGAAATATTTTTATATTAAAAATGAGATAATTCTTTATGCGATTTTTGAAGAAAATTATATAAAAAATGTCTTAAACATTGATTGTTTACAATCTAGTGTAATATGTTAAAACGAGCTTTTTCAAAATTTTAGATTAAATAAATTTTACTGTTTAATAGTGAAATATATTTTATATAACAGGAGCATTTCCTCTAAAATTTTGAAAAAGCTCGTTTTAACATATTACACTAGATTGTAAACAATCAATGTTTAAGACATTTTTTATATAATTTTCTTCAAAAATCGCATAAAGAATTCTCTCATTTTTAATATTAAAATATTTCTAGTATATGAGGAAAATGTTTTATTGTTAATAACACTGTAAATATATATATGATCAAACAAATTCAAAATTTTGTAAAATTTAAAAAATAAAATTCACTTTTTTCAAAAAATGCCCGACGAATAATTAAGTTTTTGGTCTTAAAAAGTTTGTAGTGAATGAGGGAACTAGAAAAAAAATCCCATATATACAAAACACTTTTAATTAAAGTCCTTCTAGGCACACCGTGGGCACTGTATATACTAATGCTGTAAACTGCAGCGCGCGGGATTACGTTTTATTTTTTTTCTCGAAAACTACTGGCGGTCCCAGGATGAAATTTACAGGACATGTAAAACACATTTGTGGCTTCATTTAGTATAAATATGAAAATATTTGGAGCTAACAGTTTTTTACAAGGGTGTTTCAAAAATTTTAATTAATTATTTTAACAATTTTTATCATCTTCATTTTTTAAATAAAAGTATATTTCAGTACAAATAAATTAAGAGTTTAAAAACTAAAATCGATTAATTAGAACCGAAGATATCGCATTTTCAAAAAAAGGGTACAAAAAATTTCAAAATTCAATAAATCGGGCAATTTTTTGAATTTTTTAAAAATACTTGGGGATTTTGTTTGGAACAATCAAAGGATAGTTTATACCAAAAGGCAACCAAATCTCAAAGGTCACCAAAATTTGTGTGTTGAACTGACATGGAATTCATCTCAACACTTATATTTTTAATTAAAACAGAAATTTTAAACCACTTAGACTAAACTGTACGACGCATATTTTGCGTCTAACTTCTACGATAGATCAGAACGGAATCATACATCACAAAGCTTCCTCTACGAGAATGCAAAATGACTTAGGGGAGATCGCCCAACAGTAGATAGTAAAAATTACCAACCGGTGTAATTATATCAGACTGAAGTAATCAATGAAATATTTAGCAGTAAATTTAGTTAAAATTTATATAGAAGTATTTAAACTAAATTAAAATCTTTTTGAAATCAAGAAAATGCTATCAAAATATAGCCTCAACTTTTGACAGTTTTATAATAGATTATCTACTGTTGATTATCTACTGTTGAAATTCACACTGATTCATAAAAAGTGCTCATATAGGTATTTATGAATAAAAAACCTGAAACTTTATACTGGCATATATTATTTTTTAAGTCTTGAATTTTAATAATAACTCATTTACGATCCCTAAAAATCTTGTATTCTTCATGAAAACTAGAAATATAATTCAATTTAATTTTTTTTTCAACGTTCAAGAACGGTTTTTTTTTCATTTTTACGTGGTAATTATTTATATTATTTAAAAAATACATTGTTAGTATACCTTATTTTTTCTCTAAAAGCTTATTATAATATGCTGAATTAAAAATTAAAACTCATTTTTTAGTAAATTTAAATTATATACTGTTGGGTGGTCTCCCCTACGTAATTTGTGTAAGTGACAAAATATCGATTTCACTGAATTTTTAGTGTATCGAAATCTACAGCTGAGAACTGATATTTAATAGAAATAGATTAAGTCGAACATAATTGTAGGAGAATTTTTATCACAAAGATGTTCCATTTAACCCTTTAACGCCGGGACGGACGCTTTTTTTCAAACATTTTCAACGTTAATTATTTAGTGGTATGTAGAAAGTTTTCGGAATAAAATTTTCTTACGAATTTTTTATCGCTCTTTCAGAATCTGTCATCAATTTTTTGGAGAAAAATGCAAATTTTTGACAATTCTGATTCAAAAATGATTTTTTTTAATGTAACCAGTAATCAGAAAACTTCTGCACCTTAAAATATCGCGTCCACAATATCCAAGCTTCAGAAAGATGGACCATACATTTAACATTTTTAAGATGGCGGATCAAAAATGGCGTCGACAGAATTTTTATTTAAAAAAATTGTCACCCAGTGGACACTTCTTTTAAATCTCTTTTTATTTATTTAAAACTTGCTACTTGGGTGTTTTTGGGGTCGCTAATTGTGAATCTAAAGTCAGATTTCAAAAATTTAAAATGGCGGATCCAATATGGCGGTCGATATTTTTAAACTTGATCGGATTTATTTGAAACTTGTTACTCGGGATTTTTGGGGTCGCTGATTGTGAATCTGAAGTCAGATTTATAACAAAGTACTTAAAACTTGGTTTCTACAATTATGTTTTCCGATGTTATTAATTTCTAACTCTACCTTTTTTTCTTTTTCCCACCTACTTACTTCCAAAATCACAAAGGGGAATTCCGCCAGAGAGCCAACGATGAATTCGACGGAGAAACGCAACGAAAAATTAGAACTTACTCTCCACTTCGATGACAAACTTCTCAAGCAACCTCAGCTGACTTCATGTCTCGGAGGACAAGATGAACGAAATGAAACACAATCCTGCTCAATTTAACAATTCTCAAGATTTATTCCGAGAGAGAGAAACTCCGGCAATATTCTGCCTAACCTTACACAATTTTCACAGTTTGTTTCACACAACAACAATTTAAGGGGAACTTGACATTTTTTGTACACTTTTTGTAGATCAGGCAACGAGCTCAACATATTGAACGATATTCGAAAAATTTGGTAATTTTTATCCAAACTCATCAATTAATATAATCACTTTGATAAGTCAAAAATAATGTATCAGTAAACCATTTTACGCAGAATTATATAAGATTTCCAAATATTCTAATCCGAAGTCGCTATCTAACTTTTTGACCAAGATATCCTGATGGGAATTGAGCTGTGTTTTTGAAACCACTTTTATCGATCAGACCGACAATTTCCGACGGTAGTGTATATATGAAATAGAAAGAAGGCTCAAGGGGGTGGTCATGACTTGCAAACCACCGGCAATATTCTGCCTAACCTTACACAATTTTCACAGTTTGTTTCACACAACAACAATTTCAATCAATTTTCGCCGGCACGCACGTGTGTCATTTTCTATCGGTCCTAGGACTACTCAGGACTACTGCCGCCAACGACGACCACGCGGTACCTGCAAAACTCGACCAAGCAGAGGGACTCCGCCCCTTCCGACTTCTCTCTCTCCGTCTCTTCGTTGCTTCTTCGCCCTCGGTCTCCGTCACTCCTAATGAAACCCCTGAAACAAGGGAAAAGAGGTCGCCCCAGTTAAGCGAGGGAAACGCGAAAAATAGCGCGAAGCCATTTCTCAGCATTTTGATTTGTGCTCTTACCCCACGTGAACCAAAAAGGGTTATCTGAGGGGACTGCGACGAAGCGAAAACAGCGCCAGTCAGGGCCGTAAATAAAATGGCACCGGTGCTGCTTATTTTCCACTCAACTTCAAGAATAAATTAATAGATCAAACAATAATAAAAAAAAATAACAATTCGTTCGTGACGAAACACTTCGTCACAGATTTCGAAATTTCAAAATGGCGGATCCAATATGGCGGTCGATATTTTTGAAATTGATCGGATTTATTTAAAACTTGCTACTCGGGTGTTTTTGGGGTCGTTAATTGTGAATCTAAAGTCAGATTTCAAAAATGCAAAATGGCGGATCCAACTGTGTGGTCGATATTTTTGGAATTGTTCGAATTTGTTTGAAACTTGTTACCCGAGGGTTTTTGGGGTCGCTGATTGTAAATCTGAAGTCAGATTTCAAAAATTCAAAATTGCGGATCCAATATGGCGGTCGATATTCTTTAAATTTACCGGATTTCGTTTAAACCTACTTTCCGCGGGTTTTTGGGCACAGTGTGCCTCAACCAGTCGCAGGTGGTCTGAAAATGTAACAACAAACGGCTAATGTGGAATTGTCCTAAATGGCTCCCAGATTTCAAAATTTCAAGATTTGAAATCCTAGCTGCTCCACTTTTTGATATTTCTACGTGGGAGTTTCATAATTACCATGAAAACGCCTAAGAGGCTATCAACTCAAGAAAATATCGGAATAAGACCTGTCATTACGTATTAGGACTGTAAATGTCAATAGACCCGACTTTGTTAAAGGCGAAATACTTCTTAGCAATAGACAACCCCACCCCCCCCCAATCCCTCACCACAAGGATTACGGAATTGCTTATTGAAATGAAACGAAATTTAATCCACGATAATTGAAAATGATATTGATACTCATCGTTAAAGGATCTTTGACCACCCCCCCCCCCCCCACTCTTATTGGCCACCATTTCCCATTCTGTGACCCTGTCTGTAGCCACCCCAACCTCTCACCCTTAAGGATTACAGAATTGCTTATTGAAATGAAACGAAATTTAATCCACGATAATTGAAAATAATATTGATACTCATCGTTAAAGGATATTTAACTACCCCCTACCCTTCTCACTCGTGGACCATCAATGATTTCCCTCTATGGTTCATTTTGATTAAGATAGTATTTTTCATAGATGTACTTATACATCTGTGAAAAATATTATCTTAATCAAGAGGAATTTGAAATAATTACAAATTTACCTTGCCATATTAATTAGTATAAATTAAGAGTGCTTTTCTACCATAAAATAAGACTTTTAAAAAGGCATTCTACAACTATTGGGAGGGTACATAAAGGGGAAAGGTGGTCAATGAAGACGAGGGGTGGGGGGGTTGTCAAAGATCCTACAACAATGAGTATCAATAACATTTTTAATTATCATAGATAAAATTTCGATTCAATTCAATAAGCTATTCTGTCATCCTTGGGGAGGGTATGGGGGCAGGCACATAGAGGGCTAAAGAGAGGGGAAAAGGTCATCAATGAGAGTGGTTCTGCAAAGATCTTACAACGATGAGTATTGATAACATTTTCAATTATCGTGGATAAAATTTCGTTTCAATTCAATAAGCAATTTTGTCTTCCTTGGAGGGGGTCGGGGAGGTTACATAGAGGACAAAGGAAAGGTAGAAAAGGTGTTTAATGAGTGTGAGGTGGTGGACAAATATCCTATAACAATAAGTATCAATAACATTTTCAATTATCGTGGATACAATTTCGTTTTATTTCAATAAGCAATTCTGTGATAATTAGGGGGCGGGGTGGAGTGGCTACATAGAGGGCTACATAGAGGTGAAAGATGGTCAATGAAGGTAGGGGTAGTCAAAGATCTTACAACGATTAGTATCAATAACATTTTCAATTATCGTGGATACAATTTCGTTTTATTTCAATAAGCAATTCTGTCTTTCTTGGGGGTGAAGAGTTTTGGAGGGCGGTGTCCATTGCTAAAGAATATTTCGCCTTCTATTTCGGTATTCTCTTGAATAGATAGCCTCTTACGCGTTTTCATGGTTAATATGGAACTCTTACGTAAAAATATCAAAAAGTGGAGCAGCTAGGATTTCAAATCTTGAAATTTTGAAATCTGGGAGTTATTTAGGACAATTCCACATTAGCCGTTTGTTGTTACATTTTCAGACCACCTGCGACTGGTTGAGGCACACTGTGTGGGGTCGCTGATTACAAATCTGAAGTCTGATTTAGAAAATGCATAATTATGAGTGTTGTCAAAGAAAGTACAAGTTCATGATGTAGATTGACATATCATAATTACTGTTGCGAAAAACGTTACAACTTAGTGCTAATACAGAATATATGATAAATAAATATTGTAGCCAGGAGGACAAGAGCAATGCAGTTGCAAAACAAATGGCAACTCACAGATACTGCAAAAAAATTGTAACCATTGTCAAAGAAAATATAAGTTTATGATATGCATAGACATATTATAATTACTTTCTTGTCGAGGAAATGGAAAAGAAATATGTAATGCTGCTAAATGAACATGAACGTCGTGAAATTACATTAGAAAGTATATTCAAATTCTGTCTTCAAAGAAGTAACAAGCAGAAGGTTTTAAAACACCCGGTCAATTCCAAAAATATCGACCGCCATATTGGATCCGACATTTTAAATTTTTGAAATCTGACTTCAGATTCACAATCAGTGACCCCAAAAACCCCCGAGTAACAAGTTTCAAATAAATCCGATTAAGTTAAAAAATATCAACCGCCATATTGGATCCGCCATCTTGAAAATTTTAAATGTATGGTCGAGAAGCGAGGAGTACACCCTTCCATTGTAAAATTAAGCAAGAGAAGTAAACAATCTCAGGAAGGAAAATAAAACTTCAAATTTTATTTTTGGCCGACGTAACGTTGCTGTTTTGGACAAAAATAAAATTTGACGTTTTATTTTCCTTCCTGAGATTGTTTACTTCTCCTGCTTAAATATAAATGTATGGTCCATTACTTTTAAGCTTGGATATTGTAGACGCGATATTTTCAGGTCCAGAAGTTTTCTGAGTACTGGTTATATGAAAAAAAAAGTCATTTTTGAATCAAAAATGTCAAAAATTTGCATTTTTTTCAAAAAAGTGGCCATTGCTTTTTGGAATTTTATTTTTTTGAAATTGTGATGACAGATTCTGAAAAAGCGATAAAAAATACGTAAGAAAATGTTTTTCTGAAAACTTTCTACGTGCTACATAGTCGTACGCTTTGTAGGCGGGCCCTAACCGCGATAGTCGTACGTTTCCCAGCGTGCACGTCACTAGCCAGTGCAGGAGAATAATGTAGGGGAGAGTCGGTGGTGGCGGGACAAACTTCGTTTTTTTATTGTAACAGTCATATTTTCAAGAATATTAAGTCTGTATCTATACCGGTGGACAGGTGGATCTATCCACTTTAAATTTACTTCATATTTTATAGTATAGGTCTTCAAAGAAAGAAGTTATCGCCGATTTACGAAAATGTCCCGCGACTACCGACAAAAAAAAAACGTCGGGAGTGGCGGGACACTATCTTAATTCACAATTTTTATGGTCTAAACTTTACAAAAATAAAGGAAACAAAGTGGAAACATTTAGAAAACATTTAGAAACAAGCCCGTTATGAAATGTACTATTTTATCAGATATAAGAAATACAGTCTGATAGGGTATCTAGTACTTTGCAAAATGAAATTTCAGAGCTTTTCCAGGTCTTTGAATACTCTGAATCAGTGTCCTTACACTGCCGATATAGAGTGCCCCGCCACTGCCGAAACAAGACATCACGATAATGATGATTTTACATTCGTGTCCATCGCACAATCAGGCATAGTGTTTTGAAAATTTTGAAGAAAATTCAAATACTAATAAATCAAAGCACTAATTGTTAACAGAATTCCAAAAATTTGTGTTATTTAATTACTTTTGCGTCAAGGGAATAATACTTTAAAAGTACCTTCAAACTATTATTATCAATATAGTGATCGATCGTACGTCAAAAACGTGTGAATCATATAGAAAAGGTTAAGCGCAATAAAACACTACTTTTACACCATAAAAGGCACCATTGTGAATTCACCAGCCAAAAATATGGCACTGTCCCGCCATACCCGCCGTCCAGTCACTACCGACGTACCGACAGCGCCCTACATTTATGAAAATTAAGTGCAATAAAGATTTATGTTTTAAAAAAGATTAATTATCTGTTTACACAAATTGAAATGTACATTAAGGTATTTATAACTCAGAAAATGAAATAAAATAAATTTAAGTGAACTTCAAAGGAACTTTACGATTTACAAATTGAATATTATCAAACGTCAAATAAAAAACATAATTACAATAATATTCAAGGACTTAATATACTCGTTCGCAAAATTAATTTCTAAAAATGAAGAGTTTAAATTATATTTTCTGAAAGAGCGACAGTTAACCAAAACACAATATTTAAGATATTTACTCTGAACAACCAGAAAGTATTATTTATTGAATTCAGATATTTAGTAACATGTTTGAATTTAAAAAAAAAATTGATTTAATTGATTCAGGTTCCAAACTATTCGAATTTAAATTGATCCACAGTTTTTATTAAATCTAAATTTTTTAACTCTTTAAAATTTTCTTAATTTTAATTGCATTGAAATTTTATACGCAGAATCTCTAATTTACTCAAATATTTATATTTATTCAATAATAATTATTATTCATACTATAATATCAATTCTTAAATAATATTTCTATAATTGCGAATTAAATGTATATCGACTGTCTCCGGGAGAAATTTATGAAGCATAATGTTTCTGAAATCGTCCAAGAGGCGTGACTTCTGCGGGGTACGACTATCGAGTTTGAAGGGTGGGAAAATTCCATAGGTTTCCACGACTATCGAGGGCTCACTGTAATGTTATTGGAATGAATTTTATTTTTTCGACTCTGCTGTTAGAAGAATTGCAAATGAAGTGAAATTTTACTTATCAGACGTTTAACGTGTAAGAAATTTATTTAAAGATACTTTTTAATAAAAAGAATAATTTATGAACAGAAATTTGAGGTTATATGTAAATTCAAGTGGATAGAAATTCTCTTTAATGAATTTTAAGTAGACAGTATTGATCATTAAGAGAAATTACACAGAGTTGAATTAGTATTTGAAGTAACTTCCATTAGACAGGTTATTTACAACGTCGAACTTTTATATAACACAAATTTTAATAATGTGAATTTACACTTGACAGAATTTCAATTTAGTCGAATATTGACATAGTCGATTTTATAATTTAGCGAACTTTTAGTTAATAGAATGTTTGTGTAGCCGAATTGTCACTTGAACGAATTTCTATATTACCGACATATTAACTATGCGAATTGTAATTTGTCCGAACTTTCATCATGGCGTCGCGCTCCATTTGTAAAACAAGGATAAACAAATCACTCTCTTTGTCATACTAATGAAGTGCGACGCCATGATGAAAGATCGGACAAATTACAATTTGCATAGTTACGAAGTGTTTATTCGTACAGAAAATCTCGACCAATCAGAAATTCGTAATGCAATTCCTTACCAATCAGAAAGTTGCTTGTATAAGTACGAATAGCTCATTCAATGTGGTCTGGCTATTCGTACAGAAAATCTGTACGAATAGCCAAACCTCAATGGAGCGGTTATTCGTACATAAAATTGTCAAAATCTTTCTTTTCGTGAAAATTAAGGTTAGACGGGTATCTTTTGGTTAAAAGACCACTGTATGTGGCACAAGAACCCCCCCTAGTATTTCCAACATTTTATTATGATTTTTCACAACTAAAACAAAAGCTATTACGCTGCCAAAGACAGCGTTTAAATTTTCTGTACGAATAGCCGTTTCACCTTGGTCTGGCTATTCGTACAGATTTTCTGTACGAATAGTCTCGGCCGTATAGCAAAAAATCTTATTTTCGCTGACAAAAAAAAAGCGCCAAGTAAATTTTTTTCATTTTACGTTTATTTTCTTTTTAATATCACCTAGAAACAGAATCCACTTAAAAATTTTATTTACCTAAAAATTGTATTGAAATTCGCTCTGGAGCACCGTGCCGGAAGAAACACGACGACGAAAATTGAGGAAACTACTCACCAAACCCTCGTAGCTTCTTGCTGTTTACACTCTCCAATCCCCAACTGGTCACTCGTTTTTGTTGACTTTAAACTGAACCCCAATCTTACACTAGATTAATCCCAAAAGAAAACAGAAATGCAAAAAGTCCACTTATCAGTGGTGTTAATTTTTAATGAAACTTAAAAAATTTTTTAAATAAAATATGTATTTAATTTGCAGAGAAATTAGAGAATGTCTCAAATTGGATCACGAACATAAAGATTGTTTGCGATTTTATAAGAAGATAAGAGAGATCTCTAAGTCATTAAACAATGCAAAAAAAGAACTAGAACTTCAAAACAATGAGGGTTGTATTAGGTTATCAAATAATATTCTTAAGGAAGAACCTAAAGTGATGGATGTACGATTTTTGGCCTTGAATTTACTTTGCCTATGCTACACTGCCGATAATCAAATTACTAAAGCCATTTCAAGCTGTAACGATGCTTGTAAAATACGAAATGAAGCTGAAATTCTTTGTAACAGAGCAGAAGCTTATCTTGCTGCTGAAATGTACGATGATGGTAAGTATTTAATCTAGCATGAAGTAGGTAATTTTTTGAATATCGAAAAGCTTTAAGAAATTTTAATCTGTTGATAGTAAAATGTTTTACAAAGTAGTTATACTTTCAAACAGTGCAGCCAACAAAAACCGTGCTTATTCTTCACATTGTCCGAGAACACGCTCAGATTCTTCGAAAAGCGAACAAACAATTATGTACGTGACACAGGGGCGGCTTTAGGCAAAGTGTTCGGAAGGGGCGATATATGGGATATATATCTCTTTCAGGCGCTCATCCAGTCAAGGTTTTTGGAGAGGGTTACACTACCGTCGGAAATTCTCGGTCCAATCGATAAACTACTGATACATTATTGTTGACTTATCAAAGTGATTACATTATTTGATGAGTTTGGATAAAAATTACCAAATTTTTCGAATATCGTTCGATAAGATGAGCTCGTTGCCTGATCTACAAAAAGTATACAAAAAATTTGAAGTTCCCCTTGTTTTAATTGTAAGCTTTAATTAATAAAATTATATTGTAAACTTTAATTAAGCTAAGAAAACTTGAAAAATATTAAGTTGTTTTCAAAATGTGACTCAAAACATCCGAGAAGATTTTCTGGAAAAACCATCATTTTCAAGTAGATACCACGGTTTCAGCTGAATTTGAAGAAAAATATGTTGCAACGTTTTGAGTCATATTTCGAGAACCACTTAATATTTTTTAAGTTATCTTAGCTTAATTAAAGCCTACAATTTAGCAAAGAAAACAAGGGGAACTTGACATTTTTTGTACACTTTTTGTAGATCAGACAACGAGCTCAACATATTGAACGATATTCGAAAAATTTGGTAATTTTTATCCAAACTCATCAATTAATATAATCACTTTGATAAGTCAAAAATAATGTATCAGTAAACCATTTTACGCAGAATTATATAAGATTTCCAAATATTCTAATCCGAAGTCGCTATCTAACTTTTTGACCAAGATATCCTGATGGGAATTGAGCTGTGTTTTTGAAACCACTTTTATCGATCAGACCGACAATTTCCGACGGTAGTGTATATATGAAATAGAAAGAAGGCTCAAGGGGGTGGTCATGACTTGCAAACCACCCCTGGATCCGTGTCTGAATTCTATTAAAATCACTGTATATGTTCTTTTTGATACCCTCTCTAACTATCAAATTCTTTGAGTTAGAGACTTAAAATTTGGTCTACATATGTAACTTTACGTCGGTATTACGAAAATGATAAAGAAAATGTGATTGGAATTCATAATCCTACTGCTTCTACAGAAAATTTGAAAAAACGCATTAAAATGACCCTGACCCCCCTCCTCACCCTGGCGTCCAAAGTATCTGACGTATATAGATGATATTTTGGTATTTAGATTTGACCTGTAGATTGCAGAAAAAATATAGAGAACCTGATTAAAAGCAGTTGTTATAGCGTTGTCACGGAAAGACTATCGCTTTTTTTTAAAAAAGCGTGTTCCCTCCTCGCTCCTAAAGAGTTTTACATGTGCTAAAATTCGGTACACTGATTAAAGCATAGGTATATTGTTATCTTTTTTTTATATTTCCGAAACCGGGGAATCGGTGATCTCTACTTAAAAAGAAAATAGAGACGGCATACTTGAGAAAATAGGATATATGTTCAATATATATGTACATTTACATCCATACAAATAGAAATTAGATAAGAATTTAGCCACCTGTTATCTTCTATTTTCTGATTTCTCAATTTTAAATTCTATTTTAAAATTTAATATTACTACCTTTATTCAAATAATTTGATTTTATTTTAAATCTCATATCTGGCTTTATTAATAATTTTTATATATCTGGTTTCATCACTGATTCTTCAAACCATCTGAACAATAAAAAAAATCAACATGTAAAAATTAAATAAATAAATTAATAGTTTTACTCAGTTATTGAAATTTAAAATTTATCAAAATAAATTTAAGCAACATAATTAAAAAATCAGAATTTCTTCTTAATTCAAAATTTTTCAAAAAATATCTTCCTCGTCTTAGATATTTTGGCGCAATTTCTTTCCTTGATTTCTATTTGTACCTTTTTATTTGGGCGATTCTTACGTAACTGCCTTACTTGGCGGCGTTGAAAAAATACACCTAAATTAAAAATATATTCTGAAGTGTATTAGTGAATTTTAAAGGTAGGTATATATGAGAGTATCTGAAAACCAAATATACATAAATATACATATATATTATAACTTTTATTATATTGCACTATAAAAAAAATATTTTGTCCCTCAATTTTTCCAATTTTTGAACCCAATCTGTAGACTTATAATTAAGGTGTCATGTGTTTAGTTATTACGCCTTCTAATAAGGTAAATCTCAATTTTGATCCATTAGCACTAAATCACATGTGAAACAAGTTTTAAAAAAGAAAAATTTTTACTTAAAAAAAAATTATTTTTGTGAAAATCGAATGGTACAAAAAAAGCGTTCAGTTCCATGTCATTACTATTATATTACTGTAACAACTGTTTGATAGTATTGTTACCATTTTCATTAAGTTTTCATGTGAAACAAGCGATGTGCAGAGGGAATAGATTTATTTTGCAATATTGTAGAAGTGAGGTTAGAATAAATGTCAAATTTCAGCTCCATGGTATCACGTAAAATTTCAGCTCCATAGCCTATCAGTGTGCTTCATGCAGAGAAACTTTTTTATCTGTGGTGGTTATTTTAAAATATTATTCTATAAAGTAGTTTAGCAATGCCGGATTACACTGCTCGATCTCGATTTCAAGTTATCCAAAAAATAAAACGAAATATTCATTATTAAATATTGTATTTGCTGTTCTTTTATAAAATTTTATATATGGGGCGAAATTTCTGTACCGATCCAACTAAAAAAAAGTTTCCTCCGATTGGGCTAAAACTTGCACTAAGTTTAGGTCTATGCATGAGTACATTAGCCACCAAGTATTACTAAATTTCATCATTAACTGTGTAGTGGGGAGGGGGGTCAAGTTTTTGATGAATGGTGGGTGGACTAGTTTTTCATCACTCGTAACTTTTATACGGTCAATCGCACAAATTTTTGACCTATATACTTTTGAAAGGGTTTTTTCTGCTCTTTCAAACGGTAAAAAGAATTTTTTCGAAAATTAAAAATTTGACCCTTTTTTTTAAAAATCAAAAATATTTTTGACTTTTTTTTCAAAATCGACATTTTTTTTTTCATTTTTTATTTTTTGAAAATAAAGTTTAAAATGTGTACTTTGAGTACACCAAGTATGAAAAGGTCCTTTTTTTTTGTTTTCGAGATATTAAATAATGAATTTTTAAAAATTAAATAAAAAAAAGTAATAATTCTTTAAAAAAGTAAATTTAGAATTAATATGAATTTTTATTCTAAAGACAATAAAAATTTACATCCAACAAAACCCAAATATATAACATTTTGCATAAAAAGTATTAAATAAAAAAAATTTAAATAATTATTAATAAAAAGTTAATTATGACATTCTTAGCGTCCAAATAAAAAAAATCATAAGGTCAATTCTCTTTTTATTGTATGACTTATTTATTTGTTTATTTATTTATGTGGATGTTTTTTTATTTATATGTTTAAGAAAAATATCAAAAAGTACCTACCTATATTTTTACAATCGCTAGTAAAAAGAAATTAAGGAAAATAGCTCTCCGTGTACTTTAAGTAGGATCACAGTTTATATCCCCTTTGTCCACAAAATTGTTTTCGTTTTTTTTTTGTCTTTAAGAATATAGTAAAATATTGTAGTACTGCTGTCTTCTTTTTTTATTTCAATTATAGAAGTATTAAAATACTTTTTCTGTTGTAATAAAATAATCTTGTTTTGTCTAATAATGTATCCTTTGCTTAGAGTAGTTCAAATTTTGGCGCCTATTTAAAGTAGTATCAAAAGTTGCCACAAGGTGGCCAACTTTTCTATTTCTCACAGTACAGATGCGTATTATATTTTATATAAGAGCTTAATATTCAAGTTTTTTATTCTATAAGGATACGTTTTCAGGTTTGTACAAATTATCTTGGTTTCTTTTTCGTATTATATACTTTTAAAAAACTAATAATATTTTTGTATTGTTGGAATAAGTTTTCTGTCAGATATTAGATCTTTTAAATTCGAGTTTTAAATACATTAAACGCAGGTTTGTAAATCTCTCTTTTTATATCGTTTGCTAACATATAGTGTAAGTAAGTTTAATATTTTCTAACAATCGTTTTATTTAATAAAATAGTTTTCATTTGTTTATTGGTATTTTAATCAAACATGGCTCCTAGTAAGCCATTAAAAGTTTGTTATAATAGATGCCTTAATCCCTTTAAAAGAAAAAGCCATCCAAATAGAGCATTACGTCCCGTAGCTGGGAGTGTACAAAGTAGATACTCTTTTCCACCAGGAGCAAAAATTTGCTTGAAATGCAATTTTGATTTAAAAGAAGAGATGAAGACTTCAACAACAGTTGAAAAACCTTCAAGCTCATATATTGAAGCACAGGAAAATGAAGTAAGTGAAATAGATCTTGAAAAACCTGGTGGATTTATTGAAGAAAATGATGATCGGACAAATGATAATGACTTTTTTTTTTTTTTTTTTTTTGCGTAGGATGTGAAAACCTGCCTTCAGGTACCCTGTAGCCCGTACTACAGGGTTATGCGGGGGTGGCGATGTTCTGGATTTATTGAAGAAAATGATGATCGGACAAATGATAATGACTTTGTTTTAACTCCAAATAAAATAACTAAGTCTAAATGTTCTGATGACGATTATGAACATCACAAATCGTGTGTAGAAATCTTTGATCAAATTAAGGAAAAATTTGAGAACTCAGACAATTCAGCAGAAAAATTTCAGCTTCTTACACTTTTACCAAAATCTTGGAGTCGTAATAAGATAATGACAGAATTTAACGTTTCCGATAGACATGCAAGAAATATAAAAGATGAAGTTGCTAAATATGGTATTTTGGCTTTTCCAAAACCAAAAAAAGGAAATCCAATATCGACTGAAACAGTGAATTTAGTTAAAAAATTTTACAATCGTGATGATATCAGTCGCATGATGCCTGGCATGAAGGACTTCATATCTGTCAAAAATGCAGATGGAACTCTTCAACATGTACAAAAAAGGCTTTTATTATGCAATTTAAATGAACTGTATGAGCAATTTAAATCAGAACATAAGAACGTCCAAATAAGTTTATCAAAATTTTCCTAACTTAGGCCTACCCATTGTGTGTTGGCTGGAAGTAGTGGAACACACACTGTTTGTGTTTGCACGCATCACGAAAATGTGAAATTAATGCTAAATGAAATTGATATTGAACATTTAACTAAAGACCATTAATTACAATTAGCTGATTATCATGATTGCATAAAAGCTATAATTTGTCCTATTCCGAGTACTTCTTGTTACTTAGGAGATTGTGGACTATGTCCAGGTACAAATATTTTAAGAGAGATTTTAATTAAAGCTTTTGATAAAGATTGTGTTGAAGAGGTAAAATGTGAAATTTGGATGCAGACCGACAGATACAGTTTAAAAACACTCGTACTAAATGTTGATGAATTTACAGAAGATTTATGTGAACGCTTAAATAAGTTGAAAGTACATGATTTTATTGCCAGAGAGCAAGCATCTTTTTATAAAAATCTAAAGGAAAAATTAGTGCCAGGTGAGTTTGTCATTTCATGTGATTTCGCTGAAAATGATGTATTTATTGTTCAAAACGCTGCCCAAGCTTTTCACTGGAACAACAATCAAGCTACCATCTTTACAGTAGTCATATACTATAAAGTAGAAGATAATTTGTTACATAAGAGCATGGCTATTATTTCGGACAATTTGTCACATGACACTGCGAGTGTATATGAATATCAGACTGTCATCATGAACTATTTGAAAGAAAATTTTGAAGTAAAAAAAGTTTTTTACTTTACAGACGGAGCAAAGCAGCATTTTAAGAATAAATATTCTTTTGCTAATCTTCTAGCTCATGCACAAGATTTTGGAGTTCCTGCAGAATGGCATTATCATGCCACTGCCCATGGTAAAGGTGCTTGTGATGGCGTAGGAGCTAATATAAAAAGAGGAGCTGCTCGTGCAAGTCTCCAAGCCTCTTCAAAAGAACACATTCTTAATGCAGAAAATCTATTTAACTGGGCAAAGAAAAACTGCAAAGAAACTCACATTTTTTTTAAAAGTAAAGAGACTCTTGCTTTAACTACCCAAATGTTAAAATGCAGATTCGATAGTGCAGTAACAATAACTGGTAGTTCTCAATACCATTCCTATATACCACAAGAAGATGGTAGAATTCAACTAAAAAAATTCTCATCTGCGATGGAAAGTAACTTTTTTCCGAAAACGTTGAACAAAACTCCAAGAAAAAGAAGGAAAAATCCAAAAGCAGTCAAATCTAATACAAAGGTTTCAAAAACAACGAAATCAAACAAAACCAATAAAAAAACTAAGTAAAACAATCTCAATCATTTAAATCTAATTACACATATGGAAAATATTATCATACAACTCATTACACAGTTACAACACAAAATACGAATCATATTTTTAACAAAAGTTAAAATTAACATATTAACACATTTACATATTACACAGCTGTAATGCAGGCATTGAAATAACTCACATGACAGTCTAAACCCTGTAAAATGCAGATAGCAGTACTACAATATTTTACTATATTCTTAAAGACAAAAAAAAAACGAAAACAATTTTGTGGACAAAGGGGATATAAACTGTGATCCTACTTAAAGTACACGGAGAGCTATTTTCCTTAATTTCTTTTTACTAGCGATTGTAAAAATATAGGTAGGTACTTTTTGATATTTTTCTTAAACATATAAATAAAAAAACATCCACATAAATAAATAAACAAATAAATAAGTCATACAATAAAAAGAGAATTGACCTTATGATTTTTTTTATTTGGACGCTAAGAATGTCATAATTAACTTTTTATTAATAATTATTTAAATTTTTTTTATTTAATACTTTTTATGCAAAATGTTATATATTTGGGTTTTGTTGGATGTAAATTTTTATTGTCTTTAGAATAAAAATTCATATTAATTCTAAATTTACTTTTTTAAAGAATTATTACTTTTTTTTATTTAATTTTTAAAAATTCATTATTTAATATCTCGAAAACAAAAAAAAAGGACCTTTTCATACTTGGTGTACTCAAAGTACACATTTTAAACTTTATTTTCAAAAAATAAAAAATGAAAAAAAAAATGTCGATTTTGAAAAAAAAGTCAAAAATATTTTTGATTTTTAAAAAAAAGGGTCAAATTTTTAATTTTCGAAAAAATTCTTTTTACCGTTTGAAAGAGCAGAAAAAACCCTTTCAAAAGTATATAGGTCAAAAATTTGTGCGATTGACCGTATAAAAGTTACGAGTGATGAAAAACTAGTCCACCCACCATTCATCAAAAACTTGACCCCCCTCCCCACTACACAGTTAATGATGAAATTTAGTAATACTTGGTGGCTAATGTACTCATGCATAGACCTAAACTTAGGGCAAGTTTTAGCCCAATCGGAGGAAATTTTTTTTTAGTTGGATCGGTACAGAAATTTCGCCCCATATGTTAACTAATATCTAAAATACTGTTAGAATAAAATAATTTATGAATTTATTATTTAGTTTCGTTTTAGTAAAATATCAAGAAGAAATTTTTATTTTGTACAATATATTTGCAATAAAAGGATGCGGTTCAGCTCCACATGGCAGCCAATTTTCAAAAATTTGCTATTATTTTCGTATAAATATAGTTGAAGTAAAATCGTTTAAAATATAATTATATTATACCCTAATAAGAAAAATAAATGCAGAGAAACATTGAATACAAATTTTTTGTTTCTACCAAAACTTATCTTGAAATCGGGCAGTTACGCAAGAATCGACCATTTAGGACATTTTTCTAAGCCATTAAATATTTTTCGCTCAAAAAGAACACCGGAAGATAAACAATTTTAAAAGATTTTAAAACTTTCTAGAACATTCTGCAACCGATTTTTACTAATTTATTTAATTTCTTAAAAAATATTTAATTAATTAAATTTCCAACTGACAATTATTTTTTGTGACGAAGCGTTTCGTCACTTATGATTTTAAATTAAGTATTTATCGTTATTCTTCAGGTGGTAAATCAGTGCACAGGTGCCTTGTTTTATTTACGGCCCTGACTGGCGCGATTTCCGCTTCGTCGCAGTTCCCTCGGATGGTCGTGGGGAGTCATGTGGGGTGGTAGTGCGTTTAAGATTGGCAAAAGGATTTTCGCGCTATTTTCCGCGTTTTCCCTCGCTTTTACGGAGCGACCTCTTTTTCCTTTTTCTAGGTGCCCCCTGTAAGAGTGACGGAGAGACTGGATGAGTCCTGACGGAGGGAGCGAGAGGACCAATCCGGAAGAGGCGTCACCCCACCCCTTTCTTGATGATTTGGGAAGGACCGCGTGGCTGAATCGACGGCAGTAGTCCGTGGGATCGAGGGTCGATGGTGTCACGTGCGCGTCGCTCTATTTTTCTTTTCCAACGAAGTTCGTTATTTAAATGTGAGATTGTTAAATGAGAATCGGCTCTAGCAACTATGTTGAGTGTACCCCAGTGGGTCGAATTGTAAGAAGCATCAATAATAATTTGAGTTCAGTGAAAGTTGTGTTTCTTTTCTTAATTGACTTTGTTAGCCCTGTTTTCTTCCTGCATCGAGGAACACGTGTTTGTCCGAGGATTGGAAAAGAAGCCGCTGGAATATCCACAAATCGTTGGGTAAGTGGTTTCACTAAATTAGCCGTCGTGTCCTTCGGAGTTAAGCTGCTGGTCTCGTCGACGGAATCTCCCTTTGGTTGGAGTTTGGTGGAGTAGGTAGTAGGAAAAATTAAAGATAAATAAAGAGAAACAAAAAAAAAATATTAATAATGGCTAAAATTTATTTTTGAAAATAAAGAAAATAATTTCAACCGTTACAATTGGCATCCCTTGTGGGGAGTTTCTGCCGAAAGCTTGGAGATCGGAGAAAGAACGAAGAGTGGAAACGTGTGAGAGCGGTGAGATAAAAACGGGTGAACAGAAAAAGGGAAAAGAAAATGAATGGAAATTGTAAGAAAGAAAATGAAGTGTCGGGTAGTCAAGAAATAAATCTGGTGTGGAGACGAATAAATGAAGTGAGTGGATAAAGTAAAGTTTTAAGAATTAATTCCGTGAAAAAAAAAACGGGGTAGAATTAAAGCCGGGTAAAAGATTAATTTCGTGATTTTTCGGAAAACGTGGTCGCGAGTGCAAGTACAGGTGTACCGGAAGTGCGGGTGCCGGACGGGAAAATTAAAGCGAAATTCGGGAAAATGTGTAAAAATATTTTAGAGGGGAGGAACTATTTTGGAGAATAAAGTGTGAAAAGAGAAAAAAGAAGTGAAAATAAAATAAGATCTGAAATTCAAGTGGTGTTTCAGCCGGCTGGAAAAACGTGGTCGCGAGTCAACGGAAAATTTGAGTGGAAAAGTGCGATGCGTGAGTGTTAAATTTCGCACGGGCAAAGTATCGTTAAAAGCGGTGAGAAATACCACGTCAAAACGTATTATTGTAGATTCCTGTACTCGGGGAGGAATGTAAAATCAAATTAAAGTTTTTTTTTATTATTATTATTTCCTTTTCCGTGATTTTCGCGTCAAGAAGGGTGTTGAAGGGTTCGCGCAGGCGCTGATGGTGTTCCGGGTTGAGTAAAATTTTTTTTTTTATTAGGCGTGGAATAAATTTTAATGGTTTCTTTTATTTTTGGTTTTATTAAATATGATATTCGAAAGGTATTTTCGGGTTTGTGTTCTGGAGGAGAGGTGTGAGGAAGAGTAGGGGAATTTTTCGAAGTGATCACGGATCAATTTTGACCACGTGGTGAAACCGGAAGTGCGGTTCAAACCACGAGGTCAAAAGCGACGTGTCGTTTCTTTTATGCGATTAATGTTTTTTTTTTTGTTGTAGTAGGGAAAACAATTACGTTTTTTTTTCTTCGAATAATTAAAACCCGGAGTAAAAATTTTTTGTTGTTGTTTTGTGTGTTTTCTATTGGGGTGTGTGCGAGGTCCGGATTCGAGTACCCCGCGGTCAATTGAACGAGAGTGGAAAGAAGACGTTAAAATTAACGTACCGATACGACGGGTTTTAAGCGAGAAATTTTCCTGAAAATGTTGGGAAAGCCACTCCACGGAAACTCCTTGTAATTTCAAAATTTTTTTTTTTTGGTTGGTCCTGAAAAATAAATTCAGGAAAGCCACACAGCGGAGATTTCTCTCTTTAAAGTTTTTTTTGTGTTCGGGCAGTTTTTGGCGGTTTTCGTGGGGGAAATTTTATTTTCCTCTTATTATTATCTCTTTTTTTTTATTTGGGGCTCGCTCTAATAGTTGTACTTCGCCTCAGGGGACACGAATTATTACGGAAATGATGGAGAGATATCGCGAACAAATGTGGCGGATTTTTGAAATTCCGCAGATTGCGGAGGCATAGGGGCATATTCAAAAAATGCCCCAGGAACAAGTGATTGAGGTGTTGGGCCAACAAGAGTGCAGTGTGACAGGCACCTTGCAGGTACTCCGCGAGAGACTCCTCCGATCGGAAGTAAAATATATCTTCCCGGACACGGTAGTGATTCCGTGGTTTGATACTTTCGATCAGGAGGGGGCGGAAGTTGAGTTTAAATACGAGGCCCTGATGGGTCATTTAGAGGGGAGAGCAGGACCAAGTCCTTTTGTTACAAGGAACCGTAGGTCCAGATTATTGCCCGAACCCGTAACTGAGCCGGAAGTGACGGGCGAAGGAGCGACTTCGCCATCAGTGAATCCGGAATTTGCAAGTTCAAGAGGGGAGTTCGGAGATCGAGTGGAGGGGGTAGTGGGACGACAACCACTCCCCCGGTAGTGACCACCGCGATATTTGAGACCCCTAGGGTAACGGAAAGAACGACGGTGGCAACCACCATAACTACCACGACCTCGGGGTCCGGACGAGGGGTACCGACGTTTGTAACGTGGGTAGGGGGGACTGGAAGTATTCCAGCACCAGGAGTGACTCCAGATATGTGGAGTATGAGACAGGGGGTGGGAGCGTGGGGGTTGAGCCCGGATCAGCGTGCAATTTTTGCCCAGCAGCAACTGTTAGAATTGGAACAGTTGCGTGCCCACAATGCGTTTTTGCTGGAACAATTGCATATTAGTTCCAGCAATTTACAGAAAATGCAAGCCCAGCGTGCAGAAAAGGGGGGAAGTAGTCGAAGACGTCCGGTATATGTGAACCCCGAAGAAAGTCGCGAATGGGGCAAGAGAGGGGGCACCAATGACAATTTGGTACAGGAGAATATACCTCCCCCACCCCCACCACCTCCACCCCCAGGAACATTTCCGGGGGCAGAAAAGAGAAGGGGGAAATCGACCGGAAGTAGAAGTTCCGGTTCTAGCAGAAAAAGGAGACCTAGACGCGTCGTGTTGATATCAAGTGAGACGGAAACAGAGACCGACTCCACTTCTAATAAAAATTATCGCAATAAGCGTTTTTATTCAAATGTTAGTGGGGGGTCGAAAGTTGTCAAAATCTTAAAAGATTGGGACATCAAGTTTTCCGGATGGGAGAAGGAGGACGCGGAGGAATTTCTTGAGAGAGTTGAAGATTGCAAAGAATGCAATCTTTTGAGTGATTCGGAGATTTTAACAGCCCTTCCGAGTGTTATGCGTAAAAATGCGAGCCGTTGGTTCCGGCTCGTGCGTAAGGACTTGTGTTCTTGGAACTCGTTTAAAAAACTTTTTAAACGAGAATTTTCAGTGGCCTTGGTTGATGATAATATTCTTGATGAGGCACGAGCCAGGACACAAGCGAAGGGCGAAAAAATCTCAGATTTTATTCTGAATATGAGAGTTATTGTGGGACACCTGAGACGTCCCATCTCTCAAGAATCCTTTTTAAGGATTATATTCAAGGGGCTGACGCCGGAGTACCGACGTCAATTGTCGAATTCCGAATTCGACAATATTGAGGGATTAGAGCGAATTCTGAGGCGTTATGAACGCGTTAAAGATCTGGATAAGAGATACGTCCCACCTCCGTCCCGGGACAAGATGAGAATTCCGTCCGCTGCTCCAAAGGGAAATTTAAGAGGGGCAAAAGTGGATGCTTTGCTGGGGGTCTCGGGTTCAGAGACAAGTGGGGAAGAAAGTGGGACAGTTCGAACTGTCCCGGCGAAAAGGGGGAAGAATATGAAGTTAAAGAGGAGTCCAGCGAATTTAGGGACAACTAAGGGAGATAATGGGACGCAAAGGGGGAAAGTGAATGTAGGGACAACTGGGACAGCACCAATAGCGGCTGTTCAACAGGTCCCGGCACAACAAACCCCGGTGACGTATGCCCAAATGGTGGCTTCAAACCCTCCTGTCCCATCGACAAGTGGAGTAGGTAATCTGGGACAACAGTTTCAGAACCGTCACTTTGGAGTGGGACAAGCTCAGAATCGTCCCTATGGAGGGGGACAAGTTCCCAATCGTACTTTTGGTGTGGGAAGACCACCGGCGTTCAGGTCTAGTGTCCCTAGGGGATTTACCGGGGCATGCTACCAGTGTCAGTCAGTGGTGCACCGAGCACCGGAGTGCAAGTTGAGAACTTGTTTCCGATGCCAACAGCAGGGGCATTATGCTAATGAGTGTCCCTTGCCACGTCCCACGGGCAACCGAATGTTCTGCCAAGTGTGTGGGACAAATGGGACAACGTTTAGGAATTGTCCCAATTGTGCAGAGTTGAGAACTATGTTGGGAAACGGGGAAGGGGGGGACTGAACAACCCTTCCCCCCAGGACCTTCGTCGGTGGGACAATAGAGGAAGGGGATGTGGACCCGGAGATCTTTTTCACGTTAATTCGGGCGGAAGATTATTCCGCAGGGGAGAGAGTGGATTTGGAAGAGGAGAGTAATGAATTGGGATATGGAGAGTTGAGTGAGACATTTGGGACACAGGTGGGACAGCAACAGGGGGAACAAGGAACTCAAGAGGAAGTTCAGCAAATTGAGAATGTTGTGGTGGAAGAAAATGTCCCAGTGTCCCAAACTTCACTACAGTGGACAGTAGTGGGGGGAGAAAATGGGACACCCATTCAAGTGGTGCCAGTGCCTCAAGAGGAAACTCAACCCATGCTGGATCCAGCAGTCAGTACTGAAGCTGGGACGCAATCCAATAGTGAGGGGACGGAACTCGTTGGGACGCAACTTCGAGACGTTAGGACACAGCCTACGGGTTCTGGGACGCAATTCTGTGAGTCCAAAAGCCAGTTCCTGGAAGTCCGGACGGAAGTTGTGAACTCTGGGATGCAACCCACTGAAGAGCAATCCGGGACGGAACTCTTAGTGCAGGGGACGCAATCCAATATTGAGGGGCTTTTACAAGCTGGTGTTGGGACTGAACCTACTGATGTCCCAGCAGCATGTTCAGTCCAGGGAAGGGGTGATGCTGTAAAGAATAAAGCAGCCCCTGATTTAACGGGGGAACGGATAGATGCCTCATCCATGGAAAATCGTTATTTTTTGAAAGTGGTGATAGCGGACAAACCTTATATAGCGCTGTTTGATCCGGGCGCTACGGTTTCGCTGGTTGGGCCGGAATTAGCAGAAAAATTTCGGGATAGACTCAGGAAAGCGAATACAGCAATTGGGAGCGCGCTTGGCGGATCAACAGCAGCATTGGGTAAATTGAGGTTATGGTTAATGGTAGATGGTTTTTCTCAACCGTTTAACTTACGGGTTGTAGATAATTTGTCCCATGACATGCTTTTGGGTCAGGATTTTCATCGAATGGCGGACATGGATGTGAGGTTAGGAAGGGGGTTGTGGAGAGTTCAAGAGGGGGAATGGCACAAATTTTTGGAGTATGGAGAGTTGTGTCCAGGGGGGAGAAGTGGTATAGGAAATGGTGTAGAGGGGGATATTTTTGCGGAATGTGCCGGGATTTGTGAGTTATCAGAGGGGCAGAGTGGCTCCAGTTATCGTGAAAAAGGGAGATAATTCATTGCGTTTCTGTATTGACTACAGAGACTTGAATAAAGTAACTGTAAGAGACGCATATCCTATCCCATCAATTGATTCGATTTTGGATAAATTACGGAAGGCCCGTTACATTTCCAAAATAGATCTTAAGCAGGCGTACCATCAAGTGCCGATGTCCCCTGAGAGTCGGAAATATACAGCGTTTGCTATTCCTGGTTCTGGTTTGTGTCAGTTCAAAAGAATGCCATTTGGACTCACAAATGCCCCGATGACATTCCAGCGGTTAATTGATTCGTTGTTTGGACCTGAATTCGAGCCTTATGTGTTTGGGTACCTGGATGACATAATCATCGTTACCGATGATTATGAGAAACATCTGGAATGGTTAGAGATTGTGTTGAGAAAATTGACGGAGGCTGGGTTGGTGGTAAATCCGGAAAAGTGCGAATTTGGGTGTTCGAGAGTTTCATATTTAGGTTATGTACTTGACAGTCAAGGATTGAGACCGGACCCAGAGAAAATCGCACCAGTGGTTGATTATCCGGCACCAACCAATATAAAAGAGCTCCGTCGATTTTTGGGTATGGTGGGATGGTATGCGCGTTTCATAGAACATGTTAGCGAATTAAAGATACCACTTTTGAGGTTATTGCAAAAAGGTTGAGCTTAGGAGTGGGGAGAAGAGCAACAAGAGGCGTTTCAAGCATTGAAAAATAAATTGACTTCGGCACCGGTCTTGGCAAGACCAGACTTTACGAAGCCATTTACGATTCAATGCGACGCGAGTGTTTACGCAATAGGGGCAGTTTTGACTCAGGAGGGGGAAGACGGTGAACATCCCATAGTGTTCGCGAGTAAAACTCTTTCTGTGCACGAGAGAAATTACAGTGTCACAGAGAAAGAATGTTTGGCGTTGTTGTGGTCGATTAAGAAACTAAGACCATATATCGAGGGGTACAAATTCACGGCCATTACAGACCATAGTGTTTTAAAATGGTTGCGAAATTTAAAAGAACCGACGGGTAGATTGGCGCGTTGGGCCCACGAGATGCAGCAGTGGGATTTTGAGATCGTTCACCGAAGGGGAATTCACCATCACGTTCCGGATGCCTTATCTAGGATGTACGAGAATGAGTTTGAAGAAGTGGCGGCGTTTGAAACAATTTCAGACCCGTGGTATCTAAAAAGACTCGACTTGGTGGTGAGGTTTTCTAACAGATTCCCAGGTTGGAAAGTTTTAGAGGGGAGTTTATATCGATTTAAGAAGGATCCATTGTTATTGCCGTATACAGGGGATGAAGAGGGGTGGAAGTTAGTCGTGCCTCTAGAGTATCGCGAAAGAGTGCTCAAGAGTGCGCACTCAGAGTTCTCATCAGGACATTTGGGAATTGAGAAGACCTATGACCGAGTAGCGAGAGAATATTATTGGCAGGGTGTGTGGCACGATGTTCAACAATTCGTGCGAGCGTGTCCTCAATGTCAGTACCATAAGGTCTCACAGGAAGGTCCTCAAGGCCTTATGGGACAGAGGATAGTTGAGAGACCCTGGGTGGTAGTGGCAGCTGACTGCATGGAATTTCCGCCAAGCAAGAGTCGGTGCCGCTATCTGGTAGTGTTTCAAGATTTATTTTCTCGTTGGGTGGAGGTCAAGCCTTTAAGGTCTGCGGATGGCAAGTCAATTGCACGGGCGTTTGAGGAGTTAATCTTGTTCAGGTGGGAGACTCCAGAATTTTTGTTGACGGACAATGGGAAGGAATTTGATAATAAATTCCTAAAGTCAGTCCTGGATGATTACGGTGTTCAGCATCTCACTACGCCGCCTTATCATCCGCAGGCTAATCCTGTCGAGAGGAGTAATCGTGTGTTCAAGACTATAGTCGCAACTTTTATAGGGGAGGATCATTGAGAGTGGGACAAGCATGCATGAGTTTCGTCATGCATTGAACACTGCTGTCCAGTCGACAACTAAGTTCTCGCTCGCATTCCTTAATTACGGACGGAATCCTAAACCGGTCAAAAGTCTGCGTAGAGAGGAAGAGGGGAGAAAAATTGTCGAAAGAATTGATCCGGAAGTGTGGAACGATCGATTAAAGAGATTAGACGCGTTGAGAGATCTGGTCGCGAGGTTTATTGATAAAGTAAGAGAGAAACAAACGGCGTATTACAATCGCAATAAGAGAGTGTCGGAATTTCACGTGGGGGATCTAGTATTGTGGCGGACACACAAGTTGTCAAACGCGGCGAAAAAGTTTTCGGCAAAACTGGCACCTAAGTATGCAGGGCCATTCGAAATTATCGAAAAATTATCGGATTCAGTCTATGTGTTAAAAACAAATGAGAATCGTCGCGTTACCAAAGTGCATGTGTCCGATCTCAAACGTTTCATACCGCCAAGAAAGTGAATTCCTTAATTGAGCAAGTCTGGTGACAAAAAGTTCTTGAGGGGTGACAGGGAGAGAAGAGGAGTCTTTTGAAGCCGTGGGTTTCAGAGATGCGATTAAAAAAAAATGTTTATTTTTGTCGTTTATTTTGAAGAAAATTTTTGTTTTTACTTTATGTTTTTATTGAGTAGGCGATACTAGAGATTAGTATCGGCCTAGGGGAGGGGATTGTGACGAAGCATTTCGTCACTGACGAATTTATTTGCTGGTTAAGAGATATTTTATTTATTTATTCCTAAGTGTTGAGTATTGATAATTTTTAAATAAATAGTCCGTGCAGCACTTTTTGGTTACGGCCCTAAATTGCGCCCGACTTCTGCTTCGTCGCAGTCCCCCGATATTCGTATTCTTGAACCGCGTGATAAGCCTTTGGCAAATCACGGAGCTTTAGAGGGGTGTGTGCGGGATTTTCCGACGTTTCCCGCGTTTTTCCGGTGGCGACCTCTTTTCTTTTTCAGGTATTCGTTTGCGGAGTAAGTGAAAGGACCGGCCGTGGAAGGAGACGCCGAGAGGAAAGTGGGCGGAGCTATTCCTTGTCGCGCCGGGGCCTGAGGGGCAGTGGAACGACGAGACCGCCGACCAGCGAGTGGAAAAAGGGCTTTCCTGGAGAAAGCACGTGTGGCAGTTCGGGCCGACTTCTTCCGGGTGTCGCGAAAATTCTTCGCATTTTGAGTTCCTTTATTTTTGATATTATTATCCTTTTTATTTGTAGTCTAGTGAGTTCCCAGTTGGGACAATAAATAACTGTTTTATTTGAAATTGTGTTGTGTTATTGGGGGGGGAGTGTTTTTGGGGTCCTTCTTCGGCATCGTGTGGATTCTTTTCGTCGTTTGATTTCCTGCTAAATTGGTATGTGCTAATTGTTGCAAGTTGTTCTGGTCGTCGTTTCTTCAATCTCCTGGCAAACCTGACGGTTCGGCGGAATCTCCCTTCGGTTGGCGGCAAGGAAGTTCCGGCGGGATTATTTAAAGAGAAATAAAAATAATATAATAACCTTTGAATGTTTTTAATTGGAAAAATTAATTATTAACAATTCAACTGTTACATTTTCTATAATTTAATTGCCATTATTTCACTATTTTATAAAAATTTAATCAATATTACATCTCTTAATTGGCAAGTTTTGTTATAAACAAATTAATATTTATTACTTATTGGTAAATTTTAGTAATTGTCTTACACTAGTTATTTTTCTGCTTTTGATATTTTGTATTTAATTAAAAACAACTTATTTGCTAAATTCTTTTCAATTTTCCAATAATTTTCACGAAATTCTAATTATTTACACTTAAACTAACCTAAATTAACCTTATAATTATTTTTATTAATAAATTTTACTGAAATACAGTAGAACGTCTCTAGTTTTAACATTTTGAGGGTACTTAAAACGATAGACGCTAGGCGCATTAGGGGAAAATTGATACGCAGTACCTCTCTGCTGGTATCTGCGCATAGACGTGTCAGGCCAAAGTATCAGCTGATGTCGTGATTTCGCTATATGTTGAGGGCTTGAAGTAGAAAGAATTTGAAACTGTAGGACCTTGAAACTAGAGACGTTTTACTGTATTCTATTTTTTATTATTATCAACCGATTAGTTATTTTATTTAAATTCTTCATTTTTCTTAATTTAATTATTTTTCGGTTATTTACATTTTAAAATCCACCCATTCAAATCCCTGTAGCTCAACGGCCAATCACAACGACCACGAAACCAAGCGCCACTGGCTCGATCTCCGTTGCATGCAAATATTATTTTTTAAATTTATATTTATTTATTTATTTATCGTTTTAATCTTAACTTTTTATTAATTTAATTGATTTATTTTCTATTTATTTTGCCTGTAATATTATTGAAATGGTTTTAACCATTGAATACTATTTCAAGACGTAATTTCACATGCAGATTACACAAAAAATATGGAGAATGTGGTTAGAGTTGATGATCATAGTGTTGTCAAGGAAATAACAAGATTTTTAGCGAAAAATTCAATTAATTTCCGTGGCCCATCCCCTAGTGGACAAATTATTTAACTTAGGTAGATGAAATTTAGTATACATATGTAGTTTGACCTGTAGGTTGCACGCGAAATATAGAGAACCTAATTGAAAGCAGTTGTCATAGCGTTGTCAAGGAATAACTTTTTCTTTTTTGAAAAAAGAGTTCTCCTTTCCTGAGGACAATTTCAGATCTTTAGCTTTTATAGTAAAAAATTAGGAAAATACGGAACCCTTCGGCATTTGAAAAATTCAGTGTAAAGAACGGTTTTTGTATGAAATGGCTGAAAATTTTTGTTCAAATTACTCTATTTTCTTAAAAATCCAATATTTTTGCTACCTCATAAAGGAAGCTTTGTGTGCCTTCAAATTTACAAAATTTTTTAAATGTTTCAAATTAAATTTCCTCTATCTAGAAATGTGTTATATAAGTTCTCTAAGGTTGTTCTTTTTCTTGTGAATGATAACTCGGAAACGTGACTTTTGAATAATTATAAAAGTTACTTAAAATACTAAAGGTATATAAACAAAAAGTTCACAGACTGTTGATTGTATTTTTCTCGTATATTTACAATACAATACAATATACAATTCAATATAGGCTGTTTTATATTTATTTTTTATATAACGGGTATTCTTTCTTGATTTGGCCACCCCTCTGCGCATTTTAATTTTCAAGATAAAACGTTTTATTATAGCTTAAAATTTTCATAAAAACATAATTTTTTTAATGTTGTATGGTGTTTTTTATTTTCACTTGAGGGTTACAAAATATCACGTATAAACTCCAAAAAAAACCATCAAAAAATATAAAAATTGTGCGAAAAATAAACTAAAAACTATAGTCTTAATAACTATGAGATTTAAATAAAATAGTTAATCGCATTCAAAAAAATAATTAAAATTGACCAAGCATTATAATAAGGAACAACCCTTGAAAATCATCCCCTAAACACGAATTAAAAAAATTGATAAATATTATAGTCAAATATTTAATTAGACTAAAAATTATTGTCTAAATAATTAGGTATGATATTTAAATAAAATAATTAATCGCATTCAAAAAAAATAATCAAAATTCACCAAGCATTATAATAAGAAACAACTCTACAAAATCATCCCTTAAACACGAATTAAAAAAAATTGACAAATATTCTTAAACAAGTACACATAAACAATCTTCAGGGGATTCGCAAACTTTAAAATTCACTAAAATAAATACCTATGAAATTTACCTCTATTAGTATCAAAAACCACCCTTTAAAATCATCCCTTAATCATTAATACAAACAGTGATTAATTTTGATTAAACAAATAAAAGAAAAAAATGTTGAGAGAATTCTCCGCTTTAAAAATTTATCAGAATGTATTTTAATTTAATTTACCCCCTTCAGCATCGAAAACCACCCTTAAGATTCATCCCCAAATCTTAAATAAAAAAATTGACAATTTTTGTTAAACAAATAAACTAAAACAATTTGATAGAATTCCCCGCGTAAGAAACTGCTCAGAATGTATTCCTTTCTACCTTAGATATAAGAATACATTCTGAGCGGTTTTTAAAGCCGGGGATTTGTCTCAAAATTGTTTTAGTTTATTTGTTTATCTGACAAACTATTGTACTTAGAGTGCTGAAATTTTGTATACATATGTAGTTTGCCATATAGATTACAGAAAAACTGTAGAGAACTTTGTTGCAGATCGTTATCATAGTGTTTTTAAGCAAAACCCAACGATTTAAAAAAAATGCTAAAAAATGACCGTATCCCCCCTCCCATAACTTCTAAACAATTTGACTTAGAGAGTTCAAATTTGGTACACACAAGTATTTTCACGTGTAGATTACAGAAAAATGGTAGAGAACATGATTGTAGAAGTTGATCATAGCGTTGTTAAGGAAATAAAATGATTTTTGAGTATTTTTTATGGATATTTGCTAAAATCTCTGGATTTTTCGTTGACAGCGCAATCACCATCACGTTCTCTATAATTTTTATGTAATTTACACCTGAAAATACATTCCTGTACAAAATTTGAACTCTCTAAGTAAAATATTTTGAAAGATAGGGAGGGGGGGGGTGGTCAATTTTGTATAAAAAATTCATTATATATTATATTTTATATGTTATATTATACTTATTTGGGGATGATTCTTAAGGGTGGTTTTCGATGCTATTAAGGGTAAGTTTCATAAAATTCTTATTCTTAGTGACTTTTAAAGTTTGTGAATTCTCTAAAGATTGTTTTTGTCTACGTGTTTAAGAATATTTATTATTTTTTTAAATTCGTGTTTAGGGGATGTTTTTTTCGCTGAATCCGAATCCGTCCTTGAATTTGCCAATCACGTCAGAATTTTTTTAAGTGACGAATTTTGATTTTAATCCGAATTAACTCTATCTGACTTAACTTTAAAGAATAAAATCGCTAAAAACAATGTAAACAGAGTAAATAAATAATTCTTTGCGATGTGCAATAAATAACAAGATATAAAATCAACATTTAAGATGGCGAAAAAAGCGGTTTTTTACAAAAGTCTACCGACAGCTCAAAAATAAACCAATATTGGTTTATTTTTTTTTTTAAATACTCGTAAGGATTTCTTCTATGTCGGACTGACAGAAAATCGATATTAATCAAACATAACCTATAAAAATGTCAGTAACTTAAAAGGAAATAGTAAAGTGTTAATTCGACAAGTAGAATTAGTGTTGTGGTTTGTTTCATGCCTGACCAACACTTGAATGTTTTTTTTTTGAACATCCAGGAATGACTTAAAATGATGACCGAACATATTCAATTACTCAAACTCACCCCTTATCGATATTTTAATCCCTTAAAACAGTCACTGACTTTTGTATAGACTTTTGTATCATGATGAATCCCTCAAACTCACCTTTTATCGATATTTTCATCCCTTAAGACTTTTACACATTTTTGTATACTAAATGATTTGTTTAAGCCTCACTAACACTTGGATCTATTTTTTGACATCCAGCAATGACATAAATTCATGACCGAATATGTTCAACCCCTCAAACTCACACCCCTTATCGAAATTTTAATTCCTAAAGACTTTTACTCACTTTTGTAGACTAAATGATTTTTTTTTAAGCCTATATAACACTTAGATGTTTTTTGATGGACATCCAGCAATGATATCACTTGATATCACTTTTGTGAACTAAATGATTTTTTTAAAGCCAGACTAACCCTTAGATGTTTTTTTTTTTTGACATCCAGCAATGACATAAATTAATGACCGAACACATTCAACCCCTCAAACTCACCCCTTATAAAAATTTTTATCCCTTAAGACTTTTACTCACTTTTGTGGACTAAATAATTTTGTTCATGCCTGAATAACACTTCGATGATTTTCGTTGGACATTCAACAATTACATCACTTGATAACCGATCATGATGAACCCCTCAAACTCACCCTATATCAATATTTTTATCCACTTTTGTGAACTAAATGATTTTTTTCAAGCCAGACTAACACTTGCATGTTTTTTTGTACATCCAGCAAAGATATCACTTGATGGTAAGTGTTAGTCAGGTTTGAAAAAATCAGATTCCACAAGAATCAGTCAAAGTCTTAAGGGATGAAAATATCGATAATGAGTAAATTTAAGGGGTTGAACATGTTGTGTCATGAATTTATGTCATTGCTAGATGTCCGAAAATAGATCCAAGTGTTAGTCAGGCTTAAAAAAATCATTTAGTATACAAAAATGAGTAAAAGTCTTAAGAGATAAAAATATCGATAAAGGGTGAGTTTGAGGGGCTCATCATGACCTTTATCAAGTGATGTCAATGCTGGATGTCTTAAAAAAACATGCAAGTCTTAGTCAAGCTTGAAAAAAATCATTTAGTTTACAAAAGTAAGTGACAGTCTTGAGGGATGGAAATATCGATAAGGGGTGAGTCTGAGTGGTTGAATATGTTCGGTCATCAATTTCAGTCATTGCTGAATGTTCAAACAAAAAAATTCAATTGTTAGTCAGGCATAAAACAAACCACAACAGTAATTCTACTTGTCGAATCAACAGTTTACTATTGCTTTTTAAGTTACTAACATTTTTATAGATTAAGTTTAATTAATATCGATTTTCTGTCAGTCCGACATTATTGAAGAAATCCTTACGAGTATTTTAAAAAAAATTAACCAAAATTTGTTCATTTTTCAGCTGTGGGTAGACTTTTGTAAAAAAAAACGCTTTTTTCGCCATCTAAAAAGTTGATTTTATATCTTTTTATTTATTGCACATTGCAAAGAATTATTTATTTAGTTTGTTTACATTGTTTTTAGCGATATTATTCTTTAAAGTTAAGTCAGATAGAGTTAATTCGGATTTAAATCAAAATTTGTCATTTAAAAAAAATCGTGACGTGATGGGGCAAATTCAAGGTCGGATTCGGATTCAGCGATGAAAAATACGTATAAAAATCATGATCCGATCAATACTTTTTTCCAAACAATTTTGTGGTCCTGTGTTATTTTTTTTGAATGTGATTAAATATTTTATGTAAATCTTGTAGTTATTTAGACTAATAATTGTTAGTTTTTCATTTAGTTTTTGCACAATTTTTATTATATTTTTTAAAGGGTTTTGAGCGTTTATGCGTGATTGCGGGGGAGCTAAGCACTCAAAGCCCCCCACCCCTCTTGGATCCGCCAATGGGGGGGGGGGCTTTAGGGGCCTAGCTCTCCCGCAATAGTCTTATTTTTATGTAAGAGAGAAAGAGATAACACTATAGTGCTTTGAGAAAAAACACTTTTTAAATTTAATATTAATTTTTTAGGTATTTTTTCTTTATATTAATTATTTTTTATTGCACATTTCGAAAGTTCGAGAAATTTCCAATAAAATTTATTTTGCATATTATTATTCATTTTTTGCTATTAACGGAGAAAAACGAGTTCAACAAGTACCCTGCTTTTGAAAATATCGAATTTATAACTATTTTAATTATTTATAACTTCCGTAATTTTTATCAAATCACGAACTACAAAAAACACGTATGTTTATGCTGCAATAAAGATTTCAAAGAAATTATTTCAAGCAAATCTAATTTTTGAATGAAAATAATAATCCAAAAAATGTCCCATTATAATGGGAACTAAAAAAATCCCTAATTTAATTTTTAATAAAAATTTGCAGTTAAAATATCACATGATCAGGGGGAAAACCCCCTACCTCCTAGGTGATGAACCGTGATAATATTTATGACTCTCCACCCCCTCTATTGGCTTATGTGATTTATGGACGACCCTATACTTCAAAATACTTTAAAGTATTTCATATACTTCAAGATACTTCTGGATAATTCAAGATACTTTATTTATTTATTCGAAAAAAAAGTTCCTAGCGCTAGTAAGCCCTGAATGGAACAGATCATACAGAACTAATAATAATAATGATAACATGGCCATAATCAGAGTACAATAAATGATATAAAAAAAATATATCACAATCGATGTAACAAAGGTATGATTATAATTGAATAAAACCAAACAAGAAAAATGATAACAAAAAAAAAATACAAGGCATTATAATAGTTAAAACAGAAAAGACAGCTTGCCCATCTGCATATTCATTCAACAACCATACTTATTCTCGAGTTGTGTAACAAAAAACAAAAGAAATGTCAATAAACACACGTGAGTTACAATTACCAGTAGGGGAAAGTGGCTATCAATGTACCGGGTTTTTTTCAAGGTCATAGTACTTATTGAATTTCACCAATTTCAAGCACTTCTTTGCATCAATATAAAACTACAACACTTATCTAGGTAATGCACACATATTTTACACGATTTATTTTGATTAAATAATAAAATTTAGGATTTTTCTAAAGTAACAAGCTATTTTCATTTTCAACAAACTGGGTACACAATGAACTACCTCTATAAAAATACTAAAAATGTCCAACAATAATAATATTGCAATTTTCACTTTGTAAAAAAACTTGTTTTCTATCAAATACTATAAAAAATTGTTACTTAACACTTTTTAATTGATAATGTATAACATAAATATACCTCAAATTTAAGTTAACTAGCTAAAATGGCATTTTAGTTTTGCTATGTTGAGAAAAGTACTGATAACAATCGCTGTAAAATGCTGTATGCATGCCTAGTTTTATAATCAAGCATACCACTCTGGAAATCGAAAATACACTGAAATTCCAGGTGGTTCATTGTTCCCCGGTACATTGAATCAACATGACATTTGCAACAAAAATGGTTTTTTATAACTTAATCCAATATTTCAAAATCTTTATCTCATTAGAATATTGTAGTTAAGGCCCAAAACAAAATAAATCGTAAGTACATTTATTTTTAAATGGCCTTATTTCAATTAAAAAACGTGTTCGTATTTTAGGTAAATTTTTTCTTCAGTGCATCAAAAACAGTTTTTTCCAGTTTTCTGTGTAAAGAATAAATCCACACGTCTCAAATTTATGGACGTAGTGTGTTTACGCAAACTTCATTTATATTTAAAATTAGGAGAATTTTTATTTAATTGTTTCTGAGAAAATTGAAATGGTTCTTTGAAAAAACTGGTACATTGATGGCCACTCTCCCCTATGTAATCTCGAAAAATGAGTTAGATGTTGAACTTAAAAACTTGATAAAGTGCAACTTAAACAGCTGCTTTGAGGATGCATCTCTAATAGACTGAGGAACTTTGTTCCATAAACGCGTACCTCTAATGACAAACGAACGTTGATATTTACAAGTGCGATGTACTGGTACTTTCAGAATATAATTTCTTTCTCTTAAGTTAGGCTTACTGATTAAATTAGAGTTTTTATACTCAAAGTAAACGAAAAGGTAATCAGGAACTCCAGTTTTAAGAATAGTATAAAGCAAATTTCCCATAAATAACTGCCTTCTTTTGGCCACATTCAACAAACCAGCCTTTACTCCATACTGTGTAATATGTTCGCTTTTATTAAGGTTATAAATAAATATAACGCAAGCGTTGAGAGTTTTCTCCAATTTGTAATTAAGATCATCAGTAATATCGTCGTACACCAGACAACCATAGTCGAAATAGGGAAGAATTAAGCTTTTAATAAGTAAAATTCGCGTAGAGGTTGGAAAAGAATCTCTATTTTTATATAGCTGTCTGAGCACAACATAAGTCTTCCGACAAATCTCAAGAACATGATTATCCCAGGATAAAGTAGAATCAAGTATTAGACCAAGATCCTTAACTGACTCCAAAATTTCAATGGGAGTATTCCCTATATGCAAAGGAGGAATAATGCACAATTTGTCGGAAAGTAGTCTCTTATTAGTACAGATACCCAAAGCCTTGGTCTTGGATGCATTAAGAGTAAGACCATTATCGTTTGCCCAGCACAGAACTGCATCTATGTCAGTTTGAATCATAGCAAGCAAGCCCGATAATGTAGAAAGCGGTCCAGAACGATAAAATTTAAAATCATCTGCAAATTTATGATGCTTGCAATATCTCAAATTACTCCCCAAATCAGAAATAAATAGATTAAAGAGAATTAGAGCCAGGGAAGAACCCTGAGGAACTCCACACTTAACCCCTCTCCAATCAGAACTAACTCCATTTGAGTTAGTCACTCTAAAAGATCTATCATCAAGGTAAGACTTAAACCATCGCAAAACTGATTCAGACAAATTAAAAGATTCTAATTTTTTAAGAAGTAGCTTATGGTTAACAGAGTCAAAAGCTTTTGAAAAGTTAATAAAAACTGCCAAAGAAATTTCCTTTCTATCCAAAGCATACTTCATATCCTGTGTAAATTTCAAAGAAGCTGTATTGGTGCTATGGTGTTTACGGAAGCCAGATTGAAAAGGGTCAAGGAGTTTTTCAGAGCATAAAAAGGAAGTTAGCTGTTTGTGAAAGATCCGTTCAAGAGGTTTGGATAGTGTGCAAAGGATTGAAATTGGCCGGAATTCGGAAGTAGAAGTTGGGGTGGTGGTTTTTGGGATTGGACGTATAATAGCCTTTTTCCAGGTATAAGGAAAGATTCCAACCTGAAGGCTATAATTATATAAATAAAGGAGTGCAGGGAAGACAACAGGTAAAGCTTTCAGGATCATTTGCAGGGAAATATCATCATGACCACTAGAATTAGAGCTGACTTCCATCAAAGTTTTTATTAGGTCGTCAGGTGCTACATCCGAAAAAAAACTTAGAATCATCAAACCGATACGAATCATTATAAGAGGTAGCTGGAAAACAAGGAAGTGTATGGGAAACGGAAAACTTGTCAAGAAATTCATTAATAGGAAAATTTTGGTCAAAATTTTTTGATTTTGATAGAGTTAAATTAAGTTTTTTGAGCGTATACCAAATTTTATTTGTTTTACTAGCCTCAACTATAGATTGATGATTATATTTATGGCATGCATCTCTAATTCTAGTTTGCATTAAATTTCTAATTCGGCGAAATTCAGCGTGAACTTGGATATTTTTTGTTCTTTTAAATTTACGTCGATGGAAATTTCTTTGTTTAATAAGTGCAGAGATTTCCAAAGTCATCCAAGGCGAAGGCTTTCCACTCCGAATCTGCGCACAATGAACTGGTGCACATGCATCATATGATGCGATCAAGAAACGAGTCAATTTCTCAACCTTACCATCAACCTCAGTATCAGCGTAGAAACTCGCCCAATCCTGACCTTCCAAACAACTAAAAAGCAACTCTTCATTTAAATACTTAAGATTCCGGAAAGGTTTAGTATAAGTATTTTGTTGAATAATATTATTAAACTTAAATTTAAATTTAATACCAATTAAATCGTGATTTGATAGAAAGGATACTGGGTGTTGAAAATAACTCAAAACCTTTTCCTGACTATTGACACTGATCAAATCAATTTTGGAACTAAAGGTAGATGTGTGGTGAGTGGCAGAATGCGGCACAATCAAGAGGTTAATAGAAGATAAAAGTGAAGTGAGATAATTTGTTCGGCTATTTGGAACGTCAAGATTCGTGTTTATGTCCCCCACCAGGACGACATTTAAGTAACCAGAAGTCAAAGCGTACAGTTGATTCTCAATATCGTCGCCAAAAGAGGCATTAGGCGGTTTGTAAACCGAGCAAAACAAAACCATATCACATTGACTTCTAATTTCAAGAAAAATAAATTCAGCTGTGGGATGTGCACCAATTACACTATTTGAAATTACCCGAGCACTGAGACTTTTATGGACATAAATACACACTCCTCCACCCCTACGTCCCTCCCTATCATTACGGAATACAATATAATTATCAAGTCCCACTAAATTAATGGGAATGTAAGGTTTGAGCCAAGTCTCTGAAACGGCTATGATATGGTATATATTTGTATTAAAAAATTTTTTAAATTCCAGAAAATGAGGAAGGAGTGACTGAGCGTTGACTGGGCAGAGGGTTAAGTCATTCATTAAAAAGTCATTAATAACTCATATTCGCGTAACTCAAAAGTGGAGTTCAAGATCAACTTATAAAAGAAAAAATTTAACGAGTAATAAAAAACTCTCAAATAAATTTCAAAAGAAATATACAATTTTAGTATAGAAAAATAAAGAAAAAACAAATATTTAAATTTCATCTTACTGCATCTCAACATTCGAAATTCACTAAAGATATCGAAGCCCATGTCTGGATAATAATACCAAAGAACATTGTCAATTAAAAAATTTATCTCAAGGGCATTTAGTAGTAACAAAGCGAAAAAAGAAAAGATCAATTTAAAACAATAGAAAATATAAAAAGGTATAAACCTCTTAGTAAAAAAACATAATATATCTAATACACAAAAAATAATATACTGAGAAGCTGCTCTCTGTTGTTGTATCCATAAATATTTGATTTTATTATCCTTCCTCAAATTATAGGCGGCTGAATAGATTCGACGGTTCAAAGGCGAAAGCGGTTCCTGATTGAAGATTGAATGTTTATCACTTGTAGGCCAGCCAATATTGTCTGTAGAAAAGTCAGGTTTATTTTTCCGCTTCTCAATGATTACATCTCTAAGTTTGAGTTGAGATAGTTTTAAAACAATAATCGGCGGTCGATTAGAAGAGCTTTTATCAGTTTTCCTCAATACCCGATACACGTTAGAAATTTCAGATGGAGATAAGGCAACATCCAGACTCTTTGCAATATCGCAGCAAGCGGATTGTAGATTCTCATCTGGGTTGTACGGTAACCCATGTATCTCTAATGTGTTCTGAAGAGACTGCTGCTCCAGGACGTTTAAATTAAGTTCAAGAGAAGACACCCTTTCCCTCAAATTCTCATTTTCCTTTTAAAGTTGTGATAAAGATTTAGTCTTATTAACTGTGTCCGTTTCGAGTTCGGATATTCTTTTAGCATTTTCAGAGATATCTATTTTAAGAGACGAAACAGTCTTGTTGAGATTTTCATTAAATAAATCTTGTTTAGATTGGAATGTTTCAAATAGCTTAGTAAGTCTTTTGTGTGATTCGTCAAAACAGATTTCTGTCCCTCAGCTGCAGCAACCCGTATAGCCTCAGCCAAACCGGGTGGTAGAGAAACAGAATTAGTTGCGACATTATCATCTGACTCAACAAGTAGGCCCGTCTGCTTCGAAACATCCATCCTCCCTTGTGAGATGTCACCACTAGCGACTTTGCACTTATAACAAATAAAGTTATTGTTTGTAGTTTTACCTTTTTTGGGTTGGTTTTTACTAGGGTTATTCTTTGCACACGCTGAATGGACCAAAGTAGCACACTTAGAACAAGGAACAGATTCTGAACTTGTTCTGGAAATAGCCTTTAAGCACTCAGGACAAATAGCCATCCTTCAATGATAAAAGTTTAAAAGTTAAATAACTAATTAACCACTAGCACAAATGCACCAAAATGAACAGAATATGAAGAACAGAACAGTCCCGTAGACTTCCAGTCCAAAGCACAGTCAAAAAGGTAGAAAACAAAAAGGTAAACCGACCAGAATAACAAGAGCGGTTTCAGATAAGAGAAGTCACACTGACGGCCATGACAGTTTTTTTTAATTGATTTTTTTTTAATTTTGAATTTTTTTTTGAATTTTTTGATTCACGATACTTAACAGTAATTCACGATACTGATCAATAATTCAAGATACTTTAGAGTGATTTACAATACTTCAGATACTTCAGATAATTCAAGATACCTCAGATAATTCAAGATACTTCAGGTAATTGAATATACGTCACAGTAACTCAAGATACTTCAGAGTAATTTATAATACTTTAAAGTAATTCACGATACTTTAGAGTAATTTAAGATAATTTACACTAATTCATATTACTTCAGAGTAATTCACGATACTTCAGATAATTCAAGATAATTCACAGTAATTCAAGATACTTCAGCCTAAAATTGCAACTGAGCCGCTCGCTCAAAGAACCACCTAAGTCGACTTGGGTGGTTTTTTCAAATTCGGTTATCTACGTAGTTTACAACATATATAGAACAAATCTGTATTTTAATTCTAGGCCAATACTAATTAATTAATTTCACAAAAGAAACGAAATGAAAGAAAGCGAAACTTTTGAAGTTATTTCTTTGTTAAATTAGATTGTTTAAACAAATTAAAAATCATTGGTTAGTACCTAGAAATATTTAAAAATTTTAGACAAATTTTATGTGTAAAATATTTAATTTTAATTTGTGTATTTCAGCAAAATAGTTTTTTTTTTTCGTTTTTTATAGTTCGCCGGAAAAACCACTTAAGTGCTTTGTTATAAATAAATGTTTTTAAAATAGTTAGAGTAATTTTATTCAACTTTTTTTTGTCAAAACTTGTGATTCGATAAGGCGTCACCAGTTTTAAAAGCATTTCAAGGTAATAATTATGTAAATTATACATGTAATTTGTTTCTAGATGTTTAATTTAAGTTTTTTGTCCAAAACCTAAGTCGACTTAGGTGGTTCTTTGAGCGAACGGCTCAACTGTTATTTTCGTACGCAGTTTTTACAGCATAAATTAGGTTCGGAAAAGGGGTAATTGGGAATTTTTCTCTACAAAAGGTAAAAAATAGGCTTACATCCTTGGAAACATCTAAATTTAGGTTTCCTGGTACATCGTAAATTTTAATTAGTTAAGAAAATAGTTTGATATTAGTTGCTTTTCATTTAGATTTAATTCAGTTTAAAATATTTGCAAATAAGATAAAAAAAACAACTTTTTTTTACTTTTTACCCCAAAAGTACACTGTTTTGACAACTTTTCTTACATTTACCTTATTTTGCAAAAGACACTCTTGAAATTATAGTATTTTTCCCTGAAATTATTAAAGAATTTTTGACACGAAGCAAAACATAAAAATATATTTGAGTGTAAAAGAATTTTTAAAATTTTTATTTTTTCACTTTTTCTTTATTTCTTTTAGAAAAGAAAAAGCTAAACGTTTATTCAAAGTTAAATAAAATTTCCAAAAATTGACTAAAAAAATAATATTTTACTAGATCGTAGAGCATCATTTAAAAATAAATTTTCCATAAAAAAGTGATTTTCGAAAAAATGGACTTGTGCGGTTTCTGCACCAACTGCCTCATTTATAATAAATTTTTTTTTTCCATTACTTGTATTTTTTTCTAGATACTGGCATCCATACTGAAGAAAATATGCTAAACAGCATTAAAAAGTATTGATATTCAAGAAAGTTGCAGGCGTTCTTGCAAGTGGGACATATACGTCCCGCAGGCGTTAAAGGGTTAAAAAAATCATGAAAATGTTCACAAATACAAATTTTTCAAATTCTATTATTATTTTAAAATAATATATTTTAATAAGAATTCTATTATTTTTCGATTAAAATAACGGGATTCATATTTCTTGTAAGTTTTGATTTCTAAAATTTAATAATTTTTTAAATATAACATGTTTTTAGAAAGTGACAAATTTAAGGTGACGAAATTACATCGTGAACCTCCTACCTTCGATTAATAAAAACTCTTAAAGAAATAAAATTTACACTATAACAGTATGGTTATTGGATTCAGAATTTTACCCCATTAATTTCGTGCACAAAATAAAACAAAATTCAATTTAATTTCTTTAACATAAGAAAAATATAGGGAAATAGAGAAAGCGCTGTAAAATCTGCGAATGCCTTAATTCACGAAATGCCTAACAAAAGAAAACTAATTCAGGTAAATTGAATCGAACTAACATTTTTGTTAAGTCGCTAAGCGTTTTTGGCGCTAAGCGGAATTCACTGAACTTTTTTGTATATTCGTTTCAATTTTAATTAATTTGATTCAATTTGTGCAAATGAATTAGTATTAACGAATTGAACAACTCATCCATTGAATTGGTGCAGTCAAATTGAAAAAGATTAATGCCAAGAAATTTAGTGATTGAATGCAAATGAATCGAAAGTTTAGAATCTTAATACAGTGATCTCGAATTTACTTGGATTCCAATATAGCATTAATTCTTTTTCGTCGCTAAGCGAGATATGCTGAAGCTCTTTGTATATTCGATTCTATTCTAACCAATACTTTTTCGTTTCCTAGGTGTTTACCGTTTACTTTAAACAATAATAATGCAATAATTTATCACAATAATAATAATAATAATAATAATCCAACAACGTTCTCGACCACCGCTTAAAAACATCGGCGGCTATGGGTGAGAACAACAGTGCAAGAAGTAGGCAGAACGTCTCTAGCAAATGAATCACGCTTTTGCTTACCCTCCAGGACGGATGGAGCAATAGCGGATTAGAGTAAGTAAAGCAAGTATGGGAGAGGTTGTTTTAGTGAGGTATTACCACAACACGTGGTCGAGTCCCACACGAACAAGTGCGTAAATGCATTTTTTTCCTCTCCTAAACTTGTTTTGTAAAAAAAAAAAAAAAATAATAATAATAATAATACACCAAGCAACCCGAAATGTGTTGCTTGGTGCCTCCGTTACCAAGCAGCTCAAAGATACTGGTCCTACTTGGCTCAGTACTAAGATGACCATTACAGAACATCGTATAGGTATTTGATCGGGTTGGTAAGGGAATTGTGATACCCTTTACTGGATATCACAGAATTTCTGAGACGACTGGGTCAAGTACTTGAATGGCATTTGAGATAGGGTTTTTGACACCCCAATCGGGCGCCTCTCCAGGTGGCGGATAGGGGAAGGCCTCTCAGATATGGGAGGTACAGAGGAAATTAAAATACCCGTGGCGGACCAAAAGTCAGATAGGGGTTGGCACCCAATATAATTGTCCACTCTGTGTTGGGATAACCTCCCACACAGAGTATTTGCGGGTACGACGACTGTAACGCGCAGTGCCACCCACAATAGGTCTCTCTCGGATGGAGATTAGGGTTCCGTTGGGCGTGGCAATAGGATAGAACCCAGGCGACGACTAAGCAACGACCAGGGACAAGCTCGATTAAGGGTAAAATGGACGGACCAACTTCGGAGAGACATTTTGTTGTGTTGGCAAAATAGTTCCCCTAACAGAAGAGGATACATGCAGAGGTTACATGTGCGATGGGTCAATATGCACCCGCAATACGCGGAAATGACGCCTTAGTACTTAAGAGATCAGGCATCCTCTCTGAGAAAAAGGGGATATGAAGCTCTTCTCCAAGACCAGGAAGACCCTTTAGAGAATACACAAATTTTGTGTGAAACACCAACGCCAGCAGCCGAAGATAGAAACATGAGATCGAGGGAAACCAAAATTCATCTCAAGGTTTCCATTAAAATGGAAAAAATTTCTGAAGGGAACAATCCGATTAATTGTTCTCATACTAGGCTGTTTGGGAGAGATTAAAGCTTCATTTGTAAGCCAATTAAAAAAGATACTAAATTGCGAACGTCAAGCTTAAGCATTGACGGTTCGTATGCAAAAGGCTGTCCTTCTGAGTTCACTTAATCTGGTCCGACAGCACTGTTCTTCATAATGTAATATCACGAAGGTAGCTCTAAAAACGCATCCAATAGCGTTCCTGGCCACCGCGTAAGAACAACAGCGGCAACGGACAGGAACACCTACAGAACAGTGAACTGAAAACACCTCGAGCAAAAGAATCGCGCTCTTGCTTACCTATTAGGACGGAAGGAGCAAAAGCGGATAAGAGTACGTAAGGCAAGAATGGGAGAGGTTGTTTTAGTGAGGTATTACCACAGCACGTGGTCGAGTCCCACACGAACAAGTGCGTAAATGCATTTTTTCCTCTCCTAAACTTGTTTTGTAAAAAAAAAAAGTAATAATAATAATACTTGACACCTCTGTAGTAAATGGTAACGTCCTTTACCAAATATCACAGAATTGCCTGGCCGGCTGGGTCAGGTTAGATGCCTTCTTCCGAACACCAAGGAAATACTTGGTTTACTTAGCCAATTGTTTGAGTGGCATCTAATTTGGGGTTTTTGACATCCCAATCGAGCACCTCTCCAGGTGACGGATAGGGGAAATCCTCCCAGATATGGGTGGAACTGGGCAATTCAAATACCCGGGGCGGACCAATGTCAGATTGGGGTGGGCACCCGAAACAATTGTCCACTCTTTGCTGGGTTAACCATCTACACAGAGAAGATGCGGTTACGACCACTGTAACGCGCATTACACCCACAATAGATCTCTCTCGGATGGAGATCTGGGTTCAGTTGGGAGGGATAATAGGACAGAACCCAGGCAACGAACAGGCAATGACCTGGGATAAGCTTGAGAGCGTTTCAAATATACGGACCAACTTCGGAAGGACATCTTGTTGTGTTGTCAAAACAGTTCTCCAGGCAGAAGAGGATATATGCTGAGGCTGCATACGCGATGGGTCGATATGTACCCCCAATACGCAGAAATGACGCCTTAGTATTTAAGAGATCAGGTATCCTTTCTGAGGAAAAGGGGACATGAGGCTTTTCTACGGGAAGAAGAATAGCCCTCAGAGAACATACAAGATCTCGACACACCAACGCCAACGACCGAAGATGCGAACATGAGATCAAGGGAAACAAAAATTCATCTTAAGGTTTCCATAAAAATGTTCCTACGTTAAATATGTTAAGCGTTAACATCCAGATGTTCCATTTTTCTTAGTGTTGCTTCGTCAAAGTAACAGGAAGTCTGTTTCAGAACGAGTGGCTAAGACCTGCAAACGAATCAAACAAGTACAGTTCAAGATAGGGGTGGCTCGACGACATGCTTCTCAATTACAGAGTGTGATAGCGTATCTAGAATTGAATAAAAATTTTACACTAAGAGTTTTGGAAACTGCCAAAACTTTAAAAAGATTGCATCACACTTTAAAAAAATCGAAATGGCAGACCATCAAGCAACATTGGATTCAGAAGTTACGTTCTCTTGTACTCATAAGAGAACGTTTAGAACGGTGGATTGACTGGATTAAGCAAAATAATATTTTTGCTACTAATCCCTCCCGCCTGTTCAGTCCACCAACATCAGTCGTTGTTAACCCCCCATGTCGTGAAGAGGTTGAAACTTTCTGGAGAAACATCTATGGGACATCCCAAACAGTCAACGATGAGGATGCATCTTTACCACTCTTCAGAAGCTTCTGTCTTGAACAGGGGCTTGACCACCCTAGTGAGGCATGTCCGCCAATTACTGAGGAAAAGGTTAGAAAAATAGTTGCTAAAACTAATAACTTTTCAGCACCCGGGCCAGATAAGATTAATAATAATCTATGGTGGAAGAAGTTTACTTCAACTCACCGACATTTGGCCCGCATCTTCTCAACCTTTCTTTACGGAGAACATCCCGTACCACAGTGGTTGGTGGAAGGTCGAACGGTACTCTTACTAAAATCAGGAGATTTGTCTAATCCAAAAAATTATAGACCGATAACTTGTCTTAACATCTGTTACGAACTATTTACTGGCATCCTAAAAGAAAGGATATTACATCTATAGAGCCAGTTTGGAGTGCAATAAGTGAACAACATGGGTGCAAAAGAGGCCTGGCAGGTTGTAGGTAGAACCTATTAATAGATAGATGTGTGACTCAAGACTCGATAGTTTATCGACGCAACTTGTCAATGGCTTGGATTGATTACCGTAAAGCATTCGACTCTACGAGTCATGAGCTGATCATCAAGCTCCTTGATTGCTTACAGGTACATCCAAACATCGTGAGATGCTTGAAAGAGCTGATGCTTATGTGGAGGACAAGGTTTGCTATAAGATCCAGCAAACAGCAGATGATGACTAATATCATCTCTTTTAGGAGAGGAGTTTTCCAAGGAGATTGGAATGGAATTTGGATTGGATAAATGTGACGTTTTTCACTTATGTAAGGGAAGATGTGAAACATGTGAAACATCAAACGAATCTGGAAATATTCAGCTCATTGGTGGCAACACCATTCATTATCTTGGACAAGGAGAAACATACGCATATCTTGGAATTCCGCAAGCTGAGACTTAAGATGTGCATCTGCTTAAAGATCATTTCCAAATAAAATATCGGGGTCTTCTCAGAAAAATTTGGTCGTCCGAATTATCTGAGAAGAGTAAGATACAAGCTACAAATATATTAGCCATTCCTTTGCTTCTCTATACCTTTAGAGCAGTTAAGTGGAATGTGAATAAGCTGAAGATGCTAGATAGATAAACTCGCAAGATGATGACAATCCATTGAAGTCATCATCCAAAGTCTTTGTGCCTCGAATTTACCATTCACGAGATCGGGGAGGAAGAGGTCTACTGAACTTGGAGTGTCTTCATCGTAGAATAGTTTTGGCTGCTACATGCTCAATTATGAACAGTAGAGATCCTCTTCTACAATTTGTTCACCATCATGAAAATGCGAATTGTGGGGCATTTTTATATCATGCGGCAGAGAGAGCTGCGAATGAACTTCGTCTCCCATTTGACACTAGTAATGTGCAACATGGATTAGCATCGTTACCACCGTTGATGCTTAAAAGCCGTATCAAAGAAGCAGAGCATGCGCTTCTATTAGAGGAACATAAGAGCAAACCGGGCATAAGAATGCCCGGTTCACGGGCAGTTCTACAATCTCATAAATGAAGTGGGATTGTCTGTTAGTTTGACCTTTTCGTTCCTCAAATCTGCTGGTTTAAGATCGGAGACTGAAGGATTTCTATTCACCTGTCAGGATGGTGTAATTAATACTTTGGTGTTTCGCAGTCGTGTGATGCATATGCCCGAGAGGATCAGGAGTCCGTAGTGGAAAATGAGCAGAGACATCGGCGGATATGGATGAGAACAGCAGTGCAAGAAACATGAAGATCGTCTCCAGTAAATGGATCACGCTCTTGCTTACCTTCCAAGACGGATGGAGCAGGAGCAGATGGAGTAAGTAAAGCAAGAATGGGAGAGGTTGTTTTAGTGAGGTATTACCACAGCACGTAGTCGAGTACCACACGAACAAGGGCTTAAATGCATTTTTTCCTCTCCTCAACTTGTTTTGTAAAAAAAAAAAAATACATTTAAAAAATAACTTTTATGAAGAGTATTAACCCTCCGCCTGACACCTATTCCGTACCCTTCGGACCGACACATGGGTCTGGCTGGACCCCTGTACATTTATATTAATTTGTATGCAAATATATTTTCATTAAATTTAAACTACTTAAAATTTTACTATTTTCATACACTAACTGACTTCTTGCTTGTTTAATATATTAAATTTAACAGAAAAACTACGATTTTAAGTGATATTTTAGTTACTGATTCACTGATTGGATATGCAAAAAATAAATCAAATTTCAACTTATTCAGATTTAGAAAGTAATGAAGGTATTCAAACTCATCTTTTTAGCAAGCAAGTATATATTTTTGATTTCATACCTTTCTCAGTAGTTTTGACATAAACTGAACTATTGACAGGTAAACCTAACCTGTTTGGTGACACAAAACTGACCATGAAGATTGTCATATTGTATAAACACAAGTAAATGTTATTTAGAACAACAGCTAAAATTAAAGATTTTAACATTAATCAATCGAATTAATAAATGCAATAAATAATAAGTGCTTTAATTAATTCATAACAATCAAATATTTAATAATTAGAACCATAAAATATTTTAATTTTATCAGTTGTACAAAATAACATTTACCTATGTTTATGTAATGATCTTCAAAAAGCTGTTATGTCAAAATCATACTGACTCAATTTGAAACATCGAAAAGTATGCAAATGATTTTAAACAGAACATATGTGACGCTCCATGGTGAAAGGGACCTTAGCTGCAAAACATTGGATTTTGATTTTTTATTATGAATCGATAGAATTTGAATTGCTCTTTCACATACAGAAATCAAAACTTGTTTATGACTTTTAGTTTTTGTGTTATTAGCGATGCAACATAGGTATAAGATAACAATAACAAAGGCAAGCTCATCTTCAAACGCCTGTCCTGAAAAATTCAAAACTATCGATTTTGAATCTTTATTATGAATCGATAGAATTTGAGTTGCTCTTTCACATACAGAAATGAAAACTTTTTTATGTTTATTAGTTTTTGTGCAATTGTGGATGAAACATATGAACAACCTAATAAAACCATACAGGGTGTCCCATTTTAATCTATCGGTCGAAATAATTTAGTAGGATGCAATTTTATGAGAAAATGTTTCAAACAAAAATTGTTCCATTAAAAGGGGGTCAAAAAGTAGTGACCATCATTTTGACCTTCAGGACATTTTTGAAGGTCAAATGAAGGTCAACATGTTTTTCTTAAACGGAATGACCTACTTTTGAAACCAGAAATAAAAAAAGCAAAAATTTTCACGTTAAAAACATTTAAGTCATTTTTTTTATTAATAGACCTATAAAGGTCAAATAAGGCATAAAGCGTTTTAATAGGCCGAATTCATTACTAAGGCACGAATAAACTAACAGAAAACACATTTGAAAGAAACTTAAGCGTATACGTCCAAGACAATGGATGTAGACCTTGAATTAAAAAACTGACCTTTTTGAAGGTCACTTCAAGGGCAAAGATCTTTATCTCATGGAATAGAACAAATTTAGGACCAACAATGAGAGAAGTCCACAATTTCAGATTAAAATTGTACAAAACACTAATTTTAATAACCGACCTGCAAAGGTCAAAAAGGTCATAAAGTTTTTTAGTAAACCAGACTCATAACATACAATCGATGTAGACCTTGAGTTTAAGCAACTGACCTTTTTGAAGGTCACTTAAAGGCAAAGATCGTTATATCATAGAAGTGAACAAACTTAGGACCAAAAATGAGAGAAGTGTACAAATTAAAAATAAAAATTTACAGAACACTCTTATTAATAACAGGCCTGCAAAAGTCAATAGGTCATAAATTGTTTTTGTAAATCAGACTCATTACTCTTGCGTTAATGAACTAAGCCAAAACACATTTGAAACAAACTTAAGCGTATACGAAGCATGGCAATCGAGACATTGACTTCAAGAAACTGACTTTTTTGAAGGTCACTTCAAGGTGGAAGACCTTTTTGTCTTAAAATTGGACGAATTTCAGACTAAAAATGGAAGAAATCATCAATTTCAGATTAAAAGTGTACAAAACACTATTTTTAATTTAATTTTTTTTTTAATTTTTTTACATTTTTAATAACATATGGGACATGAAGCCTTTTTATAAACAAAACTCATTACTTATGCAAGAAATAACTCAGAGAAAACGCTTTTTAAACAAACTGTATTTTATTTAAAACAATACAATGGATGTAGACATTGAATTGTAGTAACTGACCTTTTTTAAGGTCACTGTAAGGTCAAAGAGCTTTTTTACATGGAACGGAACATATTAAAACACGAAACGATAAAAAAGATAAAACACAAAACGAGTAGACAATTTTAGATTAAAATTGTACAAAACACTATTTTTAATTTCCGACCTGCAAAGGTCAAATATGTTATCAAGTATCTGAAAAATAATTTTTACCGCACAACCAGGCTCAAAAAAATTTCTAATCTTCGAGAAACAAGTAACATTAATATGGGAAAAAAATCACGGTGTAGGGTAGTTTTTTAGGGTTGATAATGTTGGATTATGACATGTTATCACCTCCTAATACCTAGATTATCACAACTTAGCTCGGCTGGAACGGGTTTATTGTTGATGATCATCATTGATCATCACACTACATCGATCCCCAGACATGTTTTATACAAGACTCGAGTGTTAAAAAATTCTGGGGGTTAGTGATTCTGATCCAAAGTGGTATACCTAGATTATCACAAGGTAGGTCGGCTGAAAGGGGTTTATTGTTGATGATCATCATTGATCATCACACTAAAATGATCCATAGACATGTTTCATACCACACTCGAGTGTTAAAAAATTCTGGGGGTTAGTGATTCTGATCCAAAGTGGTATACCTAGATTATCACAATGTAGGTCGGCTGCAAGGGGTTTATTGTTGATGATCATCATTGATCATCACACTACAACCATCCACAGACATGTTTCATACCAGACTCGAGTGTTAAAAAATTCTGCGAGTTAGTGATTCTGATCCAAAGTGGTATACCTAGTTTATCACAAGGTAGGTCGGCTGAAAGGGGCTCATTGTTGATGATCATCATTGATCATCATACTACAATGATCCACAGACATGTTCCATACCAGACACGGGTGATAAAAAAATTTTAGGGCTAGTGATTCTGATCCAAAGTGGTACACCTAGATTATCACAAGGTAGGTAGGCTGAAAGGGGCTTCTTGTTGATGATCATCATTGATCATCATACTACAATGATCCACAGACATGTTCCATACCAGACACGGGTGATAAAAAAATCTTGGGGCTAGTGATTCTGATCCAAAGTGGTATACCTAGATTATCACAAGGTAGGTAGGCTGAAAGGGGCTTATTGTTGATGATCATCATTGATCATCACACTACAATCGTCCACAGACATGTTCCAAACTAGACACGAGTAATAAACAAATCTTGGAACTAGTGATTCTGATCCAAAGTGGTATACCTAGATTATCACAAGGTCGGTCGGCTGAAAGGGGTTCTTTGTTGATGATCATCATTGATCATCACACTTAAATCGTCCACAGACATGTTCCATACTAGACACGAGTAAAAAAAAAATTCTGGGGGTTAGTGATTCTGAACCAAAGTGGTAGTCCTAGTTTATCACAAGGTAGGTCGGCTGAAAGGGGCTCATTGTTGATGATCATCATTGATCATCATACTACAATGATCCACAGACATGTTCCATACCAGACACGGGTGATAAAAAAATCTTGGGGCTAGTGATTCTGATCCAAAGTGGTATACCTAGATTATCACAAGGTAGGTCGGCTGAAAGGGGTTCTTTGTTGATGATCATCATTGATCATTACACTACAATGATCCACAGACATGTTCCATACCAAACACGAGTGATAAAAATATCTTGGGGCTATTGATTCTGATCCAAAGTGGTATACCTAGATTATCACAAGGTAGGTCGGCTGAAAGGGGTTCTTTGTTGATGATCATCATTGATCATCACACTACAATGATCCACAGACATGTTCCATACCAGACACGAGTGATAAAAAATCTTGGGGATAGTGATTCTGATCCAAAGTGGTATACCTAGATTATCACAAGGTAGGTCGGCTGAAAGGGGTTCTTTGTTGATGATCATCATTGATCATCACACTACAATGATCCACAGACATGTTCCATACCAAACACGAGTGATAAAAATATCTTGGGGCTATTGATTCTGATCCAAAGTGGTATACCTAGATTATCACAAGGTAGGTCGGCTGAAAGGGGTTCTTTGTTAATGATCATCATTGATCATCACACTACAATGATCCACAGACATGTTCCATACCAGACACGAGTGATAAAAAAATCTTGGGGCTAGTGATCTGATCCAAAGTGGTAAACCTAGATTATCACAACGTAGGTCGGCTGGAATGGGTTTATTGTTAATGATCATCATTGATCATCACACTAAAATCATCCACAGACATGTTCCATACTAGACACGAGTAAAAAAAAAATTCTGGGGGTTAGTGATTCTGATCCAAAGTGGTAGTCCTAGTTTATCACAAGGTAGGTCGGCTGAAAGGGGTTTATTGTTGATAATCATCATTGATCATCACACCACAATTATCCACAGACATGTTTCATACCAGACTCGAGTGTTAAAAAATTCTGCGAGTTAGTGATTCTGATCCAAAGTGGTAGTCCTAGTTTATCACAAGGTAGGTCGGCTGAAAGGGGCTCATTGTTGATGATCATCATTGATCATCATACTACAATGATCCACAGACATGTTCCATACCAGACACGGGTGATAAAAAAATTTTAGGGCTAGTGATTCTGATCCAAAGTGGTACACCTAGATTATCACAAGGTAGGTAGGCTGAAAGGGGCTTCTTGTTGATGATCATCATTGATCATCATACTACAATGATCCACAGACATGTTCCATACCAGACACGGGTGATAAAAAAATCTTGGGGCTAGTGATTCTGATCCAAAGTGGTATACCTAGATTATCACAAGGTAGGTAGGCTGAAAGGGGCTTATTGTTGATGATCATCATTGATCATCACACTACAATCGTCCACAGACATGTTCCAAACTAGACACGAGTAATAAACAAATCTTGGAACTAGTGATTCTGATCCAAAGTGGTATACCTAGATTATCACAAGGTCGGTCGGCTGAAAGGGGTTCTTTGTTGATGATCATCATTGATCATCACACTTAAATCGTCCACAGACATGTTCCATACTAGACACGAGTAAAAAAAAAATTCTGGGGGTTAGTGATTCTGAACCAAAGTGGTAGTCCTAGTTTATCACAAGGTAGGTCGGCTGAAAGGGGCTCATTGTTGATGATCATCATTGATCATCATACTACAATGATCCACAGACATGTTCCATACCAGACACGGGTGATAAAAAAATCTTGGGGCTAGTGATTCTGATCCAAAGTGGTATACCTAGATTATCACAAGGTAGGTCGGCTGAAAGGGGTTCTTTGTTGATGATCATCATTGATCATTACACTACAATGATCCACAGACATGTTCCATACCAAACACGAGTGATAAAAATATCTTGGGGCTATTGATTCTGATCCAAAGTGGTATACCTAGATTATCACAAGGTAGGTCGGCTGAAAGGGGTTCTTTGTTGATGATCATCATTGATCATCACACTACAATGATCCACAGACATGTTCCATACCAGACACGAGTGATAAAAAAATCTTGGGGCTAGTGATCTGATCCAAAGTGGTAGTCCTAGTTTATCACAAGGTAGGTCGGCTGAAAGGGGCTCATTGTTGATGATCATCATTGATCATCATACTACAATGATCCACAGACATGTTCCATACCAGACACGGGTGATAAAAAAATCTTGGGGCTAGTGATTCTGATCCAAAGTGGTATACCTAGATTATCACAAGGTAGGTCGGCTGAAAGGGGTTCTTTGTTGATGATCATCATTGATCATCACACTACAATGATCCACAGACATGTTCTATACCAAACACGAGTGATAAAAATATCTTGGGGCTATTGATTCTGATCCAAAGTGGTATACCTAGATTATCACAAGGTAGGTCGGCTGAAAGGGGTTCTTTGTTGATGATCATCATTGATCATCACACTACAATGATCCACAGACATGTTCCATACCAGACACGAGTGATAAAAAATCTTAGGGCTAGTGATCTGATCCAAAGTGGTATACCTAGATTATCACAAGGTAGGTCGGCTGAAAGGGGTTCTTTGTTGATGATCATCATTGATCATCACACTACAATGATCCACAGACATGTTCCATACCAGACACGAGTGATAAAAAAATCTTGGGGCTAGTGATCTGATCCAAAGTGGTAGTCCTAGTTTATCACAAGGTAGGTCGGCTGAAAGGGGCTCATTGTTGATGATCATCATTGATCATCATACTACAATGATCCACAGACATGTTCCATACCAGACACGGGTGATAAAAAAATCTTGGGGCTAGTGATTCTGATCCAAAGTGGTATACCTAGATTATCACAAGGTAGGTCGGCTGAAAGGGGTTCTTTGTTGATGATCATCATTGATTATCACACTACAATGATCCACAGACATGTTCCATACCATACACGAGTGATAAAAATATCTTGGGGCTAGTGATTCTGATCCAAAGTGGTATACCTAGATTATCACAACGTAGGTCGGCTGGAAGGGGTTTATTGTTGATGATCATCGTTGATCATCATACTACAATGATCCACAGACATGTTCCATACCAGACACGAGTGATAAAAAAATCTTAGGGCTAGTGATCTGATCCAAAGTGGTATACCTAGATTATCACAAGGTAAGTTGGCTGAAAGGGGTTCTTTGTTGATGATCATCATTGATCATCACACTACAATGATCCACAGACATGGTCCATACCAGATACGTGTGATAAAAATATCTTGGGGCTAGTGATTCTGATCCAAAGTGGTATACCTAGATTATCACAACGTAGGTCGGCTGGAAGGGGTTTATTGTTGATGATCATCGTTGATCATCATACTACAATGATCCACAGACATGTTCCATACCAGACACGAGTGATAAAAAAATCTTGGGGCTAGTGATCTGATCCAATGTGGTATACCTAGATTATCACAAGGTAGGTCGGCTGAAAGGGGCTCATTGTTGATGATCATCATTGATCATCATACTACAATGATCCACAGACATGTTCCATACCAGACACGGGTGATAAAAAAATCTTGGGGCTAGTGATTCTGATCCAAAGTGGTATACCTAGATTATCACAAGGTAGGTCGGCTGAAAGGGGTTCTTTGTTGATGATCATCATTGATCATCACACTACAATGATCCACAGACATGTTCTATACCAAACACGAGTGATAAAAATATCTTGGGGCTATTGATTCTGATCCAAAGTGGTATACCTAGATTATCACAAGGTAGGTCGGCTGAAAGGGGTTCTTTGTTGATGATCATCATTGATCATCACACTACAATGATCCACAGACATGTTCCATACCAGACACGAGTGATAAAAAATCTTAGGGCTAGTGATCTGATCCAAAGTGGTATACCTAGATTATCACAAGGTAGGTCGGCTGAAAGGGGTTCTTTGTTGATGATCATCATTGATCATCACACTACAATGATCCACAGACATGTTCCATACCAGACACGAGTGATAAAAAAATCTTGGGGCTAGTGATCTGATCCAAAGTGGTAGTCCTAGTTTATCACAAGGTAGGTCGGCTGAAAGGGGCTCATTGTTGATGATCATCATTGATCATCATACTACAATGATCCACAGACATGTTCCATACCAGACACGGGTGATAAAAAAATCTTGGGGCTAGTGATTCTGATCCAAAGTGGTATACCTAGATTATCACAAGGTAGGTCGGCTGAAAGGGGTTCTTTGTTGATGATCATCATTGATTATCACACTACAATGATCCACAGACATGTTCCATACCATACACGAGTGATAAAAATATCTTGGGGCTAGTGATTCTGATCCAAAGTGGTATACCTAGATTATCACAACGTAGGTCGGCTGGAAGGGGTTTATTGTTGATGATCATCGTTGATCATCATACTACAATGATCCACAGACATGTTCCATACCAGACACGAGTGATAAAAAAATCTTAGGGCTAGTGATCTGATCCAAAGTGGTATACCTAGATTATCACAAGGTAAGTTGGCTGAAAGGGGTTCTTTGTTGATGATCATCATTGATCATCACACTACAATGATCCACAGACATGGTCCATACCAGATACGTGTGATAAAAATATCTTGGGGCTAGTGATTCTGATCCAAAGTGGTATACCTAGATTATCACAACGTAGGTCGGCTGGAAGGGGTTTATTGTTGATGATCATCGTTGATCATCATACTACAATGATCCACAGACATGTTCCATACCAGACACGAGTGATAAAAAAATCTTGGGGCTAGTGATCTGATCCAATGTGGTATACCTAGATTATCACAAGGTAGGTCGGCTGAAAGGGGTTCTTTGTTGATGATCATCATTGATCATCACACTACAATGATCCACAGACATGTTCCATACTAGACACGAGTAAAAAAAAAATTCTGGGGGTTAGTGATTCTGATCCAAAGTGGTAGTCCTAGTTTATCACAAGGTAGGTCGGCTAAAAGGGGCTCATTGTTGATGATCATCATTGATCATCATACTACAATGATCCACAGACATGTTCCATACCAGACACGGGTGATAAAAAAATCTTGGGGCTAGTGATTCTGATCCAAAGTGGTATACCTAGATTATCACAAGGTAGGTCGGCTGAAAGGGGTTCCTTGTTGATTATCATCAATGATCATCACACTACAATGATCCATAGACTTGTTCCATACCAGACACGAGTGATAAAAAAATCTTGGGGCTAGTGATTCTGATCCAAAGTGGTATACCTAGATTATCACAAGGTAGGTCGGCTGAAAGGGGTTCTTTGTTGATGATCATCATTGATCATCACACTACAATGATCCACAGACATGTTCTATACCAAACACGAGTGATAAAAATATCTTGGGGCTAGTGATTCTGATCCAAAGTGGTATACCTAGATTATCACAAGGTAAGTTGGCTGAAAGGGGTTCTTTGTTGATGATCATCATTGATCATCACACTACAATGATCCACAGACATGGTCCATACCAGATACGTGTGATAAAAATATCTTGGGGCTAGTGATTCTGATCCAAAGTGGTAAACCTAGATTATCACAACGTAGGTCGGCTGGAAGGGGTTTATTGTTGATGATCATCATTGATCATCACACTACAATGATCCACAGACATGTTCCATACCAGACACGAGTGATAAAAAAATCTTAGGGCTAGTGATCTGATCCAAAGTGGTATACCTAGATTATCACAAGGTAGGTCGGCTGAAAGGGGTTCTTTGTTGATGATCATCATTGATCATCACACTACAATGATCCACAGACATGGTCCATACCAGATACGTGTGATAAAAATATCTTGGGGCTAGTGATTCTGATCCAAAGTGGTAGTCCTAGTTTATCACAAGCTGGTCGGCTAAAAGGGGCTCATTGTTGATGATCATCATTGATCATCATACTACAATGATCCACAGACATGTTCCATACCAGACACGGGTGATAAAAAAATCTTGGGGCTAGTGATTCTGATCCAAAGTGGTATACCTAGATTATCACAAGGTAGGTCGGCTGAAAGGGGTTCCTTGTTGATTATCATCAATGATCATCACACTACAATGATCCATAGACTTGTTCCATACCAGATACGAGTGATAAAAAAATCTTGGGGCTAGTGATTCTGATCCAAAGTGGTATACCTAGATTATCACAAGGTAGGTCGGCTGAAAGGGGTTCTTTGTTGATGATCATCATTGATCATCACACTACAATGATCCACAGACATGTTCTATACCAAACACGAGTGATAAAAATATCTTGGGGCTATTGATTCTGATCCAAAGTGGTATACCTAGATTATCACAAGGTAGGTCGGCTGAAAGGGGTTCTTTGTTGATGATCATCATTGATCATCACACTACAATGATCCACAGACATGTTCCATACCATACACGAGTGATAAAAATATCTTGGGGCTAGTGATTCTGATCCAAAGTGGTATACCTAGATTATCACAACGTAGGTCGGCTGGAAGGGGTTTATTGTTGATGATCATCGTTAATCATACTATAATGATCCACAGACATGTTCCATACCAGACACGAGTGATAAAAAATCTTAGGGCTAGTGATCTGATCCAAAGTGGTATACCTAGATTATCACAAGGTAGGTCGGCTGAAAGGGGTTCCTTGTTGATTATCATCAATGATCATCACACTACAATGATCCATAGACTTGTTCCATACCAGACACGAGTGATAAAAAAATCTTGGGGCTAGTGATTCTGATCCAAAGTGGTATACCTAGATTATCACAAGGTAGGTCGGCTGAAAGAGGTTCTTTGTTGATGATCATCATTGATCATCACACTACAATGATCCACAGACATGTTCTATACCAAACACGAGTGATAAAAATATCTTGGGGCTAGTGATTCTGATCCAAAGTGGTATACCTAGATTATCACAAGGTAAGTTGGCTGAAAGGGGTTCTTTGTTGATGATCATCATTGATCATCACACTACAATGATCCACAGACATGGTCCATACCAGATACGTGTGATAAAAATATCTTGGGGCTAGTGATTCTGATCCAAAGTGGTATACCTAGATTATCACAACGTAGGTCGGCTGGAAGGGGTTTATTGTTGATGATCATCGTTGATCATCATACTACAATGATCCACAGACATGTTCCATACCAGACACGAGTGATAAAAAAATCTTGGGGCTAGTGATTCTGATCCAAAGTGGTAAACCTAGATTATCACAACGTAGGTCGGCTGGAAGGGGTTTATTGTTGATGATCATCATTGATCATCACACTACAATGATCCACAGACATGGTCCATACCAGACACGAGTGATAAAAAAATCTTGGGGCTAGTGATTCTGATCCAAAGTGGTATACCTAGATTATCACAAGGTAGGTCGGCTGAAAGGGGTTCTTTGTTGATGATCATCATTGATCATCACACTACAATGATCCACAGACATGTTCTATACCAAACACGAGTGATAAAAATATCTTGGGGCTATTGATTCTGATCCAATGTGGTATACCTAGATTATCACAAGGTAGGTCGGCTGAAAGGGGTTCTTTGTTGATGATCATCATTGATCATCACACTACAATGATCCACAGACATGTTCCATACTAGACACGAGTAAAAAAAAAATTCTGGGGGTTAGTGATTCTGATCCAAAGTGGTAGTCCTAGTTTATCACAAGGTAGGTCGGCTAAAAGGGGCTCATTGTTGATGATCATCATTGATCATCATACTACAATGATCCACAGACATGTTCCATACCAGACACGGGTGATAAAAAAATCTTGGGGCTAGTGATTCTGATCCAAAGTGGTATACCTAGATTATCACAAGGTAGGTCGGCTGAAAGGGGTTCTTTGTTGATGATCATCATTGATCATCACACTACAATGATCCACAGACATGTTCTATACCAAACACGAGTGATAAAAATATCTTGGGGCTAGTGATTCTGATCCAAAGTGGTATACCTAGATTATCACAAGGTAAGTTGGCTGAAAGGGGTTCTTTGTTGATGATCATCATTGATCATCACACTACAATGATCCACAGACATGGTCCATACCAGATACGTGTGATAAAAATATCTTGGGGCTAGTGATTCTGATCCAAAGTGGTAAACCTAGATTATCACAACGTAGGTCGGCTGGAAAGGGTTTATTGTTGATGATCATCATTGATCATCACACTACAATGATCCACAGACATGTTCCATACCAGACACGAGTGATAAAAAAATCTTAGGGCTAGTGATCTGATCCAAAGTGGTATACCTAGATTATCACAAGGTAGGTCGGCTGAAAGGGGTTCTTTGTTGATGATCATCATTGATCATCACACTACAATGATCCACAGACATGGTCCATACCAGATACGTGTGATAAAAATATCTTGGGGCTAGTGATTCTGATCCAAAGTGGTAGTCCTAGTTTATCACAAGGTAGGTCGGCTAAAAGGGGCTCATTGTTGATGATCATCATTGATCATCATACTACAATGATCCACAGACATGTTCCATACCAGACACGGGTGATAAAAAAATCTTGGGGCTAGTGATTCTGATCCAAAGTGGTATACCTAGATTATCACAAGGTAGGTCGGCTGAAAGGGGTTCCTTGTTGATTATCATCAATGATCATCACACTACAATGATCCATAGACTTGTTCCATACCAGATACGAGTGATAAAAAAATCTTGGGGCTAGTGATTCTGATCCAAAGTGGTATACCTAGATTATCACAAGGTAGGTCGGCTGAAAGGGGTTCCTTGTTGATTATCATCAATGATCATCACACTACAATGATCCATAGACTTGTTCCATACCAGATACGAGTGATAAAAAAATCTTGGGGCTAGTGATTCTGATCCAAAGTGGTATACCTAGATTATCACAAGGTAGGTCGGCTGAAAGGGGTTCTTTGTTGATGATCATCATTGATCATCACACTACAATGATCCACAGACATGTTCTATACCAAACACGAGTGATAAAAATATCTTGGGGCTATTGATTCTGATCCAAAGTGGTATACCTAGATTATCACAAGGTAGGTCGGCTGAAAGGGGTTCTTTGTTGATGATCATCATTGATCATCACACTACAATGATCCACAGACATGTTCCATACCATACACGAGTGATAAAAATATCTTGGGGCTAGTGATTCTGATCCAAAGTGGTATACCTAGATTATCACAACGTAGGTCGGCTGGAAGGGGTTTATTGTTGATGATCATCGTTAATCATACTATAATGATCCACAGACATGTTCCATACCAGACACGAGTGATAAAAAATCTTAGGGCTAGTGATCTGATCCAAAGTGGTATACCTAGATTATCACAAGGTAGGTCGGCTGAAAGGGGTTCCTTGTTGATTATCATCAATGATCATCACACTACAATGATCCATAGACTTGTTCCATACCAGACACGAGTGATAAAAAAATCTTGGGGCTAGTGATTCTGATCCAAAGTGGTATACCTAGATTATCACAAGGTAGGTCGGCTGAAAGAGGTTCTTTGTTGATGATCATCATTGATCATCACACTACAATGATCCACAGACATGTTCTATACCAAACACGAGTGATAAAAATATCTTGGGGCTAGTGATTCTGATCCAAAGTGGTATACCTAGATTATCACAAGGTAAGTTGGCTGAAAGGGGTTCTTTGTTGATGATCATCATTGATCATCACACTACAATGATCCACAGACATGGTCCATACCAGATACGTGTGATAAAAATATCTTGGGGCTAGTGATTCTGATCCAAAGTGGTATACCTAGATTATCACAACGTAGGTCGGCTGGAAGGGGTTTATTGTTGATGATCATCGTTGATCATCATACTACAATGATCCACAGACATGTTCCATACCAGACACGAGTGATAAAAAAATCTTGGGGCTAGTGATTCTGATCCAAAGTGGTAAACCTAGATTATCACAACGTAGGTCGGCTGGAAGGGGTTTATTGTTGATGATCATCATTGATCATCACACTACAATGATCCACAGACATGGTCCATACCAGACACGAGTGATAAAAAAATCTTGGGGCTAGTGATTCTGATCCAAAGTGGTATACCTAGATTATCACAAGGTAGGTCGGCTGAAAGGGGTTCTTTGTTGATGATCATCATTGATCATCACACTACAATGATCCACAGACATGTTCTATACCAAACACGAGTGATAAAAATATCTTGGGGCTATTGATTCTGATCCAATGTGGTATACCTAGATTATCACAAGGTAGGTCGGCTGAAAGGGGTTCTTTGTTGATGATCATCATTGATCATCACACTACAATGATCCACAGACATGTTCCATACTAGACACGAGTAAAAAAAAAATTCTGGGGGTTAGTGATTCTGATCCAAAGTGGTAGTCCTAGTTTATCACAAGGTAGGTCGGCTAAAAGGGGCTCATTGTTGATGATCATCATTGATCATCATACTACAATGATCCACAGACATGTTCCATACCAGACACGGGTGATAAAAAAATCTTGGGGCTAGTGATTCTGATCCAAAGTGGTATACCTAGATTATCACAAGGTAGGTCGGCTGAAAGGGGTTCTTTGTTGATGATCATCATTGATCATCACACTACAATGATCCACAGACATGTTCTATACCAAACACGAGTGATAAAAATATCTTGGGGCTAGTGATTCTGATCCAAAGTGGTATACCTAGATTATCACAAGGTAAGTTGGCTGAAAGGGGTTCTTTGTTGATGATCATCATTGATCATCACACTACAATGATCCACAGACATGGTCCATACCAGATACGTGTGATAAAAATATCTTGGGGCTAGTGATTCTGATCCAAAGTGGTAAACCTAGATTATCACAACGTAGGTCGGCTGGAAAGGGTTTATTGTTGATGATCATCATTGATCATCACACTACAATGATCCACAGACATGTTCCATACCAGACACGAGTGATAAAAAAATCTTAGGGCTAGTGATCTGATCCAAAGTGGTATACCTAGATTATCACAAGGTAGGTCGGCTGAAAGGGGTTCTTTGTTGATGATCATCATTGATCATCACACTACAATGATCCACAGACATGGTCCATACCAGATACGTGTGATAAAAATATCTTGGGGCTAGTGATTCTGATCCAAAGTGGTAGTCCTAGTTTATCACAAGGTAGGTCGGCTAAAAGGGGCTCATTGTTGATGATCATCATTGATCATCATACTACAATGATCCACAGACATGTTCCATACCAGACACGGGTGATAAAAAAATCTTGGGGCTAGTGATTCTGATCCAAAGTGGTAAACCTAGATTATCACAACGTAGGTCGGCTGGAAGGGGTTTATTGTTGATGATCATCATTGATCATCACACTACAATGATCCACAGACATGGTCCATACCAGACACGAGTGATAAAAAAATCTTGGGGCTAGTGATTCTGATCCAAAGTGGTAAACCTAGATTATCACAACGTAGGTCGGCTGGAAGGGGTTTATTGTTGATGATCATCATTGATCATCACACTACAATGATCCACAGACATGGTCCATACCAGACACGAGTGATAAAAAAATCTTGGGGCTAGTGATTCTGATCCAAAGTGGTATACCTAGATTATCACAAGATAGGTCGGCTGAAAGGGGTTCTTTGTTGATGATCATCATTGATCATCACACTACAATGATCCACAGACATGTTCTATACCAAACACGAGTGATAAAAATATCTTGGGGCTATTGATTCTGATCCAATGTGGTATACCTAGATTATCACAAGGTAGGTCGGCTGAAAGGGGTTCTTTGTTGATGATCATCATTGATCATCACACTACAATGATCCACAGACATGTTCCATACTAGACACGAGTAAAAAAAAAATTCTGGGGGTTAGTGATTCTGATCCAAAGTGGTAGTCCTAGTTTATCACAAAGTAGGTCGGCTAAAAGGGGCTCATTGTTGATGATCATCATTGATCATCATACTACAATGATCCACAGACATGTTCCATACCAGACACGGGTGATAAAAAAATCTTGGGGCTAGTGATTCTGATCCAAAGTGGTAGACCTAGATTATCACAACGTAGGTCGGCTGGAAGGGGTTTATTGTTGATGATCATCATTGATCATCACACTACAATGATCCACAGACATGGTCCATACCAGATACGTGTGATAAAAATATCTTGGGGCTAGTGATTCTGATCCAAAGTGGTATACCTAGATTATCACAACGTAGGTCGGCTGGAAGGGGTTTATTGTTGATGATCATCGTTGATCATCATACTACAATGATCCACAGACATGGTCCATACCAGATACGTGTGATAAAAATATCTTGGGGCTAGTGATTCTGATCCAAAGTGGTATACCTAGATTATCACAACGTAGGTCGGCTGGAAGGGGTTTATTGTTGATGATCATCGTTGATCATCATACTACAATGATCCACAGACATGTTCCATACCAGACACGAGTGATAAAAAAATCTTGGGGCTAGTGATCTGATCCAATGTGGTATACCTAGATTATCACAAGGTAAGTTGGCTGAAAGGGGTTCTTTGTTGATAATCATTGATCATCACACTACAATGATCCACAGACATGGTCCATACCAGATACGTGTGATAAAAATATCTTGGGGCTAGTGATTCTGATCCAAAGTGGTATACCTAGATTATCACAACGTAGGTCGGCTAGAAGGGGTTTATTGTTGATGATCATCGTTGATCATCATACTACAATGATCCACAGACATGTTCCATACCAGACACGAGTGATAAAAAAATCTTGGGGCTAGTGATTCTGATCCAAAGTGATAAACCTAGATTATCACAACGTAGGTCGGCTGGAAGGGGTTTATTGTTGATGATCATCATTGATCATCACACTACAATGATCCACAGACATGGTCCATACCAGACACGAGTGATAAAAAAATCTTGGGGCTAGTGATTCTGATCCAAAGTGGTATACCTAGATTATCACAAGGTAGGTCGGCTGAAAGGGGTTCTTTGTTGATGATCATCATTGATCATCACACTACAATGATCCACAGACATGTTCTATACCAAACACGAGTGATAAAAATATCTTGGGGCTATTGATTCTGATCCAATGTGGTATACCTAGATTATCACAAGGTAGGTCGGCTGAAAGGGGTTCTTTGTTGATGATCATCATTGATCATCACACTACAATGATCCACAGACATGTTCCATACTAGACACGAGTAAAAAAAAAATTCTGGGGGTTAGTGATTCTGATTCAAAGTGGTAGTCCTAGTTTATCACAAGGTAGGTCGGCTAAAAGGGGCTCATTGTTGATGATCATCATTGATCATCATACTACAATGATCCACAGACATGTTCCATTCCAGACACGGGTGATAAAAAAATCTTGGGGCTAGTGATTCTGATCCAAAGTGGTAAACCTAGATTATCACAACGTAGGTCGGCTGGAAGGGGTTTATTGTTGATGATCATCATTGATCATCACACTACAATGATCCACAGACATGGTCCATACCAGATACGTGTGATAAAAATATCTTGGGGCTAGTGATTCTGATCCAAAGTGGTATACCTAGATTATCACAACGTAGGTCGGCTGGAAGGGGTTTATTGTTGATGATCATCGTTGATCATCATACTACAATGATCCACAGACATGTTCCATACCAGACACGAGTGATAAAAAAATCTTAGGGCTAGTGATCTGATCCAAAGTGGTATACCTAGATTATCACAAGGTAAGTTGGCTGAAAGGGGTTTTTTGTTGATGATCATCATTGATCATCATACTACAATGATCCACAGACATGTTCCATACCAGACACGGGTGATAAAAAAATCTTGGGGCTAGTGATTCTGATCCAAAGTGGTATACCTAGATTATCACAAGGTAGGTCGGCTGAAAGGGGTTCTTTGTTGATGATCATCATTGATCATCACACTACAATGATCCACAGACATGTTCTATACCAAACACGAGTGATAAAAATATCTTGGGGCTAGTGATTCTGATCCAAAGTGGTATACCTAGATTATCACAAGGTAAGTTGGCTGAAAGGGGTTCTTTGTTGATGATCATCATTGATCATCACACTACAATGATCCACAGACATGGTCCATACCAGATACGTGTGATAAAAATATCTTGGGGCTAGTGATTCTGATCCAAAGTGGTATACCTAGATTATCACAACGTAGGTCGGCTGGAAGGGGTTTATTGTTGATGATCATCGTTGATCATCATACTACAATGATCCACAGACATGTTCCATACCAGACACGAGTGATAAAAAAATCTTGGGGCTAGTGATTCTGATCCAAAGTGGTAAACCTAGATTATCACAACGTAGGTCGGCTGGAAGGGGTTTATTGTTGATGATCATCATTGATCATCACACTACAATGATCCACAGACATGGTCCATACCAGACACGAGTGATAAAAAAATCTTGGGGCTAGTGATTCTGATCCAAAGTGGTATACCTAGATTATCACAAGGTAGGTCGGCTGAAAGGGGTTCTTTGTTGATGATCATCATTGATCATCACACTACAATGATCCACAGACATGTTCTATACCAAACACGAGTGATAAAAATATCTTGGGGCTATTGATTCTGATCCAATGTGGTATACCTAGATTATCACAAGGTAGGTCGGCTGAAAGGGGTTCTTTGTTGATGATCATCATTGATCATCACACTACAATGATCCACAGACATGTTCCATACTAGACACGAGTAAAAAAAAAATTCTGGGGGTTAGTGATTCTGATCCAAAGTGGTGGTCCTAGTTTATCACAAGGTAGGTCGGCTAAAAGGGGCTCATTGTTGATGATCATCATTGATCATCATACTACAATGATCCACAGACATGTTCCATACCAGACACGGGTGATAAAGAAATCTTGGGGCTAGTGATTCTGATCCAAAGTGGTATACCTAGATTATCACAAGGTAGGTCGGCTGAAAGGGGTTCCTTGTTGATTATCATCAATGATCATCACACTACAATGATCCATAGACTTGTTCCATACCAGACACGAGTGATAAAAAAATCTTGGGGCTAGTGATTCTGATCCAAAGTGGTATACCTAGATTATCACAAGGTAGGTCGGCTGAAAGGGGTTCTTTGTTGATGATCATCATTGATCATCACACTACAATGATCCACAGACATGTTCTATACCAAACACGAGTGATAAAAATATCTTGGGGCTAGTGATTCTGATCCAAAGTGGTATACCTAGATTATCACAAGGTAAGTTGGCTGAAAGGGGTTCTTTGTTGATGATCATCATTGATCATCACACTACAATGATCCACAGACATGGTCCATACCAGATACGTGTGATAAAAATATCTTGGGGCTAGTGATTCTGATCCAAAGTGGTAAACCTAGATTATCACAACGTAGGTCGGCTGGAAGGGGTTTATTGTTGATGATCATCATTGATCATCACACTACAATGATCCACAGACATGTTCCATACCAGACACGAGTGATAAAAAAATCTTAGGGCTAGTGATCTGATCCAAAGTGGTATACCTAGATTATCACAAGTTAGGTCGGCTGAAAGGGGTTCTTTGTTGATGATCATCATTGATCATCATACTACAATGATCCACAGACATGGTCCATACCAGATACGTGTGATAAAAATATCTTGGGGCTAGTGATTCTGATCCAAAGTGGTAGTCCTAGTTTATCACAAGGTAGGTCGGCTAAAAGGGGCTCATTGTTGATGATCATCATTGATCATCATACTACAATGATCCACAGACATGTTCCATACCAGACACGGGTGATAAAAAAATCTTGGGGCTAGTGATTCTGATCCAAAGTGGTATACCTAGATTATCACAAGGTAGGTCGGCTGAAAGGGGTTCCTTGTTGATTATCATCAATGATCATCACACTACAATGATCCATAGACTTGTTCCATACCAGATACGAGTGATAAAAAAATCTTGGGGCTAGTGATTCTGATCCAAAGTGGTATACCTAGATTATCACAAGGTAGGTCGGCTGAAAGGGGTTCTTTGTTGATGATCATCATTGATCATCATACTACAATGATCCACAGACATGTTCCATACCAGACACGAGTGATAAAAAAATCTTGGGGCTAGTGATTCTGATCCAAAGTGGTAAACCTAGATTATCACAACGTAGGTCGGCTGGAAGGGGTTTATTGTTGATGATCATCATTGATCATCACACTACAATGATCCACAGACATGGTCCATACCAGACACGAGTGATAAAAAAATCTTGGGGCTAGTGATTCTGATCCAAAGTGGTATACCTAGATTATCACAAGGTAGGTCGGCTGAAAGGGGTTCTTTGTTGATGATCATCATTGATCATCACACTACAATGATCCACAGACATGTTCTATACCAAACACGAGTGATAAAAATATCTTGGGGCTATTGATTCTGATCCAATGTGGTATACCTAGATTATCACAAGGTAGGTCGGCTAAAAGGGGTTCTTTGTTGATGATCATCATTGATCATCACACTACAATGATCCACAGACATGTTCCATACTAGACACGAGTAAAAAAAAAATTCTGGGGGTTAGTGATTCTGATCCAAAGTGGTAGTCCTAGTTTATCACAAGGTAGGTCGGCTAAAAGGGGCTCATTGTTGATGATCATCATTGATCATCATACTACAATGATCCACAGACATGTTCCATACCAGACACGGGTGATAAAAAAATCTTGGGGCTAGTGATTCTGATCCAAAGTGGTAGACCTAGATTATCACAACGTAGGTCGGCTGGAAGGGGTTTATTGTTGATGATCATCATTGATCATCACACTACAATGATCCACAGACATGGTCCATACCAGATACGTGTGATAAAAATATCTTGGGGCTAGTGATTCTGATCCAAAGTGGTATACCTAGATTATCACAACGTAGGTCGGCTGGAAGGGGTTTATTGTTGATGATCATCGTTGATCATCATACTACAATGATCCACATACATGGTCCATACCAGATACGTGTGATAAAAATATCTTGGGGCTAGTGATTCTGATCCAAAGTGGTATACCTAGATTATCACAACGTAGGTCGGCTGGAAGGGGTTTATTGTTGATGATCATCGTTGATCATCATACTACAATGATCCACAGACATGTTCCATACCAGACACGAGTGATAAAAAAATCTTGGGGCTAGTGATCTGATCCAATGTGGTATACCTAGATTATCACAAGGTAAGTTGGCTGAAAGGGGTTCTTTGTTGATGATCATCATTGATCATCACACTACAATGATCCACAGACATGGTCCATACCAGATACGTGTGATAAAAATATCTTGGGGCTAGTGATTCTGATCCAAAGTGGTATACCTAGATTATCACAACGTAGGTCGGCTAGAAGGGGTTTATTGTTGATGATCATCGTTGATCATCATACTACAATGATCCACAGACATGTTCCATACCAGACACGAGTGATAAAAAAATCTTGGGGCTAGTGATTCTGATCCAAAGTGGTAAACCTAGATTATCACAACGTAGGTCGGCTGGAAGGGGTTTATTGTTGATGATCATCATTGATCATCACACTACAATGATCCACAGACATGGTCCATACCAGACACGAGTGATAAAAAAATCTTGGGGCTAGTGATTCTGATCCAAAGTGGTATACCTAGATTATCACAAGGTAGGTCGGCTGAAAGGGGTTCTTTGTTGATGATCATCATTGATCATCACACTACAATGATCCACAGACATGTTCTATACCAAACACGAGTGATAAAAATATCTTGGGGCTATTGATTCTGATCCAATGTGGTATACCTAGATTATCACAAGGTAGGTCGGCTGAAAGGGGTTCTTTGTTGATGATCATCATTGATCATCACACTACAATGATCCACAGACATGTTCCATACTAGACACGAGTAAAAAAAAAATTCTGGGGGTTAGTGATTCTGATTCAAAGTGGTAGTCCTAGTTTATCACAAGGTAGGTCGGCTAAAAGGGGCTCATTGTTGATGATCATCATTGATCATCATACTACAATGATCCACAGACATGTTCCATACCAGACACGGGTGATAAAAAAATCTTGGGGCTAGTGATTCTGATCCAAAGTGGTAAACCTAGATTATCACAACGTAGGTCGGCTGGAAGGGGTTTATTGTTGATGATCATCATTGATCATCACACTACAATGATCCACAGACATGGTCCATACCAGATACGTGTGATAAAAATATCTTGGGGCTAGTGATTCTGATCCAAAGTGGTATACCTAGATTATCACAACGTAGGTCGGCTGGAAGGGGTTTATTGTTGATGATCATCGTTGATCATCATACTACAATGATCCACAGACATGTTCCATACCAGACACGAGTGATAAAAAAATCTTAGGGCTAGTGATCTGATCCAAAGTGGTATACCTAGATTATCACAAGGTAAGTTGGCTGAAAGGGGTTCTTTGTTGATGATCATCATTGATCATCATACTACAATGATCCACAGACATGTTCCATACCAGACACGGGTGATAAAAAAATCTTGGGGCTAGTGATTCTGATCCAAAGTGGTATACCTAGATTATCACAAGGTAGGTCGGCTGAAAGGGGTTCTTTGTTGATGATCATCATTGATCATTACACTACAATGATCCACAGACATGTTCCATACCAAACACGAGTAAAAAAAAAATTCTGGGGGTTAGTGATTCTGATCCAAAGTGGTAGTCCTAGTTTATCACAAGGTAGGTCGGCTGAAAGGGGCTCATTGTTGATGATCATCATTGATCATCATACTACAATGATCCACAGACATGTTCCATACCAGACACGGGTGATAAAAAAATCTTGGGGCTAGTGATTCTGATCCAAAGTGGTATACCTAGATTATCACAAGGTAGGTCGGCTGAAAGGGGTTCTTTGTTGATGATCATCATTGATCATTACACTACAATGATCCACAGACATGTTCCATACCAAACACGAGTGATAAAAATATCTTGGGGCTATTGATTCTGATCCAAAGTGGTATACCTAGATTATCACAAGGTAGGTCGGCTGAAAGGGGTTCTTTGTTGATGATCATCACTGATCATCACACTACAATGATCCACAGACATGTTCCATACCAGACACGAGTGATAAAAACATCTTGGGGCTAGTGATCTGATCCAAAGTGGTAGTCCTAGTTTATCACAAGGTAGGTCGGCTGAAAGGGGCTCATTGTTGATGATCATCATTGATCATCATACTACAATGATCCACAGACATGTTCCATACCAGACACGGGTGATAAACAAATCTTGGGGCTAGTGATTCTGATCCAAAGTGGTATACCTAGATTATCACAAGGTAGGTCGGCTGAAAGGGGTTCTTTGTTGATGATCATCATTGATCATCACACTACAATGATCCACAGACATGTTCTATACCAAACACGAGTGATAAAAATATCTTGGGGCTATTGATTCTGATCCAAAGTGGTATACCTAGATTATCACAAGGTAGGTCGGCTGAAAGGGGTTCTTTGTTGATGATCATCATTGATCATCACACTACAATGATCCACAGACATGTTCCATACCATACACGAGTGATAAAAATATCTTGGGGCTAGTGATTCTGATCCAAAGTGGTATACCTAGATTATCACAACGTAGGTCGGCTGGAAGGGGTTTATTGTTGATGATCATCATTGATCATCACACTACAATGATCCACAGACATGTTCCATACCAGACACGAGTGATAAAAAAATCTTAGGGCTAGTGATCTGATCCAAAGTGGTATACCTAGATTATCACAAGGTAAGTTGGCTGAAAGGGGTTCTTTGTTGATGATCATCATTGATCATCACACTACAATGATCCACAGACATGTTCTATACGAAACACGTGTGATAAAAATATCTTGGGGCTAGTGATTCTGATCCAAAGTGGTAAACCTAGATTATCACAACGTAGGTCGGCTGGAAGGGGTTCTTTGTTGATGATCATCATTGATCATCACACTACAATGATCCACAGACATGGTCCATACCAGATACGTGTGATAAAATTATCTTGGGGCTAGTGATTCTGATCCAAAGTGGTAAACCTAGATTATCACAACGTAGGTCGGCTGGAAGGGGTTTATTGTTGATGATCATCATTGATCATCACACTACAATGATCCACAGACATGTTCCATACCAGACACGAGTGATAAAAAAATCTTAGGGCTAGTGATCTGATCCAAAGTGGTATACCTAGATTATCACAAGGTAGGTCGGCTGAAAGGGGTTCTTTGTTGATGATCATCATTGATCATCACACTACAATGATCCACAGACATGGTCCATACCAGATACGTGTGATAAAAATATCTTGGGGCTAGTGATTCTGATCCAAAGTGGTAGTCCTAGTTTATCACAAGGTAGGTCGGCTAAAAGGGGCTCATTGTTGATGATCATCATTGATCATCATACTACACTGATCCACAGACATGTTCCATACCAGACACGGGTGATAAAAAAATCTTGTGGCTGGTGATTCTGATCCAAACTGGTATACCTAGATTATCACAAGGTAGGTCGGCTGAAAGGGGTTCCTTGTTGATTATCATCAATGATCATCACACTACAATGATCCATAGACTTGTTCCATACCAGATACGAGTGATAAAAAAATCTTGGGGCTAGTGATTCTGATCCAAAGTGGTATACCTAGATTATCACAAGGTAGGTCGGTGAAAAGGGGTTCTTTGTTGATGATCATCATTGATCATCACACTACAATGATCCACAGACATGTTCTATACCAAACACGAGTGATAAAAATATCTTGGGGCTATTGATTCTGATCCAAAGTGGTATACCTAGATTATCACAAGGTAGGTCGGCTGAAAGGTGTTCCTTGTTGATTATCATCAATGATCATCACACTACAATGATCCATAGACTTGTTCCATACCAGACACGAGTGATAAAAAAATCTTGGGGCTAGTGATTCTGATCCAAAGTGGTATACCTAGATTATCACAAGGTAGGTCGGCTGAAAGAGGTTCTTTGTTGATGATCATCATTGATCATCACACTACAATGATCCACAGACATGTTCTATACCAAACACGAGTGATAAAAATATCTTGGGGCTAGTGATTCTGATCCAAAGTGGTATACCTAGATTATCACAAGGTAAGTTGGCTGAAAGGGGTTCTTTGTTGATGATCATCATTGATCATCACACTACAATGATCCACAGACATGTTCTATACCAAACACGAGTGATAAAAATATCTTGGGGCTAGTGATTCTGATCCAAAGTGGTATACCTAGATTATCACAACGTAGGTCGGCTGGAAGGGGTTTATTGTTGATGATCATCGTTGATCATCATACTACAATGATCCACAGACATGTTCCATACCAGACACGAGTGATAAAAAAATCTTGGGGCTAGTGATTCTGATCCAAAGTGGTAAACCTAGATTATCACAACGTAGGTCGGCTGGAAGGGGTTTATTGTTGATGATCATCATTGATCATCACACTACAATGATCCACAGACATGGTCCATACCAGACACGAGTGATAAAAAAATCTTGGGGCTAGTGATTCTGATCCAAAGTGGTATACCTAGATTATCACAAGGTAGGTCGGCTGAAAGGGGTTCTTTGTTGATGATCATCATTGATCATCACACTACAATGATCCACAGACATGTTCTATACCAAACACGAGTGATAAAAATATCTTGGGGCTATTGATTCTGATCCAATGTGGTATACCTAGATTATCACAAGGTAGGTCGGCTGAAAGGGGTTCTTTGTTGATGATCATCATTGATCATCACACTACAATGATCCACAGACATGTTCCATACTAGACACGAGTAAAAAAAAAATTCTGGGGGTTAGTGATTCTGATCCAAAGTGGTAGTCCTAGTTTATCACAAGGTAGGTCGGCTAAAAGGGGCTCATTGTTGATGATCATCATTGATCATCATACTACAATGATCCACAGACATGTTCCATACCAGACACGGGTGATAAAAAAATCTTGGGGCTAGTGATTCTGATCCAAAGTGGTATACCTAGATTATCACAAGGTAGGTCGGCTGAAAGGGGTTCCTTGTTGATTATCATCAATGATCATCACACTACAATGATCCATAGACTTGTTCCATACCAGATACGAGTGATAAAAAAATCTTGGGGCTAGTGATTCTGATCCAAAGTGGTATACCTAGATTATCACAAGGTAGGTCGGCTGAAAGGGGTTCTTTGTTGATGATCATCATTGATCATCACACTACAATGATCCACAGACATGTTCTATACCAAACACGAGTGATAAAAATATCTTGGGGCTAGTGATTCTGATCCAAAGTGGTATACCTAGATTATCACAAGGTAAGTTGGCTGAAAGGGGTTCTTTGTTGATGATCATCATTGATCATCACACTACAATGATCCACAGACATGGTCCATACCAGATACGTGTGATAAAAATATCTTGGGGCTAGTGATTCTGATCCAAAGTGGTATACCTAGATTATCACAAGGTAGGTCGGCTGAAAGGGGTTCTTTGTTGATGATCATCATTGATCATCACACTACAATGATCCACAGACATGTTCTATACCAAACACGAGTGATAAAAATATCTTGGGGCTAGTGATTCTGATCCAAAGTGGTATACCTAGATTATCACAAGGTAAGTTGGCTGAAAGGGGTTCTTTGTTGATGATCATCATTGATCATCACACTACAATGATCCACAGACATGGTCCATACCAGATACGTGTGATAAAAATATCTTGGGGCTAGTGATTCTGATCCAAAGTGGTATACCTAGATTATCACAACGTAGGTCGGCTGGAAGGGGTTTATTGTTGATGATCATCGTTGATCATCATACTACAATGATCCACAGACATGTTCCATACCAGACACGAGTGATAAAAAAATCTTGGGGCTAGTGATTCTGATCCAAAGTGGTAAACCTAGATTATCACAACGTAGGTCGGCTGGAAGGGGTTTATTGTTGATGATCATCATTGATCATCACACTACAATGATCCACAGACATGGTCCATACCAGACACGAGTGATAAAAAAATCTTGGGGCTAGTGATTCTGATCCAAAGTGGTATACCTAGATTATCACAAGGTAGGTCGGCTGAAAGGGGTTCTTTGTTGATGATCATCATTGATCATCACACTACAATGATCCACAGACATGTTCTATACCAAACACGAGTGATAAAAATATCTTGGGGCTATTGATTCTGATCCAATGTGGTATACCTAGATTATCACAAGGTAGGTCGGCTGAAAGGGGTTCTTTGTTGATGATCATCATTGATCATCACACTACAATGATCCACAGATATGTTCCATACTAGACACGAGTAAAAAAAAAATTCTGGGGGTTAGTGATTCTGATCCAAAGTGGTAGTCCTAGTTTATCACAAGGTAGGTCGGCTAAAAGGGGCTCATTGTTGATGATCATCATTGATCATCATACTACAATGATCCACAGACATGTTCCATACCAGACACGGGTGATAAAAAAATTTTGGGGCTAGTGATTCTGATCCAAAGTGGTAGACCTAGATTATCACAACGTAGGTCGGCTGGAAGGGGTTTATTGTTGATGATCATCATTGATCATCACACTACAATGATCCACAGACATGGTCCATACCAGATACGTGTGATAAAAATATCTTGGGGCTAGTGATTCTGATCCAAAGTGGTATACCTAGATTATCACAACGTAGGTCGGCTGGAAGGGGTTTATTGTTGATGATCATCGTTGATCATCATACTACAATGATCCACAGACATGGTCCATACCAGATACGTGTGATAAAAATATCTTGGGGCTAGTGATTCTGATCCAAAGTGGTATACCTAGATTATCACAACGTAGGTCGGCTGGAAGGGGTTTATTGTTGATGATCATCGTTGATCATCATACTACAATGATCCACAGACATGTTCCATACCAGACACGAGTGATAAAAAAATCTTGGGGCTAGTGATCTGATCCAATGTGGTATACCTAGATTATCACAAGGTAAGTTGGCTGAAAGGGGTTCTTTGTTGATGATCATCATTGATCATCACACTACAATGATCCACAGACATGGTCCATACCAGATACGTGTGATAAAAATATCTTGGGGCTAGTGATTCTGATCCAAAGTGGTATACCTAGATTATCACAACGTAGGTCGGCTAGAAGGGGTTTATTGTTGATGATCATCGTTGATCATCATACTACAATGATCCACAGACATGTTCCATACCAGACACGAGTGATAAAAAAATCTTGGGGCTAGTGATTCTGATCCAAAGTGGTAAACCTAGATTATCACAACGTAGGTCGGCTGGAAGGGGTTTATTGTTGATGATCATCATTGATCATCACACTACAATGATCCACAGACATGGTCCATACCAGACACGAGTGATAAAAAAATCTTGGGGCTAGTGATTCTGATCCAAAGTGGTATACCTAGATTATCACAAGGTAGGTCGGCTGAAAGGGGTTCTTTGTTGATGATCATCATTGATCATCACACTACAATGATCCACAGACATGTTCTATACCAAACACGAGTGATAAAAATATCTTGGGGCTATTGATTCTGATCCAATGTGGTATACCTAGATTATCACAAGGTAGGTCGGCTGAAAGGGGTTCTTTGTTGATGATCATCATTGATCATCACACTACAATGATCCACAGACATGTTCCATACTAGACACGAGTAAAAAAAAAATTCTGGGGGTTAGTGATTCTGATTCAAAGTGGTAGTCCTAGTTTATCACAAGGTAGGTCGGCTAAAAGGGGCTCATTGTTGATGATCATCATTGATCATCATACTACAATGATCCACAGACATGGTCCATACCAGATACGTGTGATAAAAATATCTTGGGGCTAGTGATTCTGATCCAAAGTGGTATACCTAGATTATCACAACGTAGGTCGGCTGGAAGGGGTTTATTGTTGATGATCATCGTTGATCATCATACTACAATGATCCACAGACATGTTCCATACCAGACACGAGTGATAAAAAAATCTTAGGGCTAGTGATCTGATCCAAAGTGGTATACCTAGATTATCACAAGGTAAGTTGGCTGAAAGGGGTTCTTTGTTGATGATCATCATTGATCATCACACTACAATGATCCACAGACATGGTCCATACCAGATACGTGTGATAAAAATATCTTGGGGCTAGTGATTCTGATCCAAAGTGGTATACCTAGATTATCACAACGTAGGTCGGCTGGAAGGGGTTTATTGTTGATGATCATCGTTGATCATCATACTACAATGATCCACAGACATGGTCCATACCAGATACGTGTGATAAAAATATCTTGGGGCTAGTGATTCTGATCCAAAGTGGTATACCTAGATTATCACAACGTAGGTCGGCTGGAAGGGGTTTATTGTTGATGATCATCGTTGATCATCATACTACAATGATCCACAGACATGTTCCATACCAGACACGAGTAATAAAAAATCTTGGGGCTAGTGATCTGATCCAATGTGGTATACCTAGATTATCACAAGGTAAGTTGGCTGAAAGGGGTTCTTTGTTGATGATCATCATTGATCATCACACTACAATGATCCACAGACATGGTCCATACCAGATACGTGTGATAAAAATATCTTGGGGCTAGTGATTCTGATCCAAAGTGGTATACCTAGATTATCACAACGTAGGTCGGCTGGAAGGGGTTTATTGTTGATGATCATCGTTGATCATCATACTACAATGATCCACAGACATGTTCCATACCAGACACGAGTGATAAAAAAATCTTGGGGCTAGTGATCTGATCCAAAGTGGTAAACCTAGATTATCACAACGTAGGTCGGCTGGAATGGGTTTATTGTTGATAATCATCATTGATCATCACACTACAATGACCCACAGACATGTTCCATACCAGACACGAGTGATAAAAAAATCTTGGGGCTAGTGATTCTGATCCAAAGTGGTATACCTAGATTATCACAACGTAGGTCGGCTGGAAGGGGTTTATTGTTGATGATCATCGTTGATCATCATACTACAATGATCCACAGACATGTTCCATACCAGACACGAGTGATAAAAAAATCTTAGGGCTAGTGATCTGATCCAAAGTGGTATACCTAGATTATCACAAGGTAAGTTGGCTAAAAGGGGTTCTTTGTTGATGATCATCATTGATCATCACACTACAATGATCCACAGACATGGTCCATACCAGATACGTGTGTTAAAAATATCTTGGGGCTAGTGATTCTGATCCAAAGTGGTATACCTAGATTATCACAACGTAGGTCGGCTGGAAGGGGTTTATTGTTGATGATCATCGTTGATCATCATACTACAATGATCCACAGACATGTTCCATACCAGACACGAGTGATAAAAAAATCTTGGGGCTAGTGATCTGATCCAATGTGGTATACCTAGATTATCACAACGTAGGTCGGCTGGAAGGGGTTTATTGTTGATGATCATCGTTGATCATCATACTACAATGATCCACAGACATGGTCCATACCAGACGCGAGTGATAAAAAAATCTTAGGGCTAGTGATCTGATCCAAAGTGGTAAACCTAGATTATCACAACGTAGGTCGGCTGGAATGGGTTTATTGTTGATAATCATCATTGATCATCACACTACAATGACCCACAGACATGTTCCATACCAGACACGAGTGATAAAAAAATCTTGGGGCTAGTGATCATATCTAAAGTGGTAAACCTAGATTATCACAACGTAGGTCGGCTGGAATGGGTTTATTGTTAATGATCATCATTGATCATCACACTAAAATCATCCACAGACATGTTCCATACTAGACACGAGTAATAAAAAAATTCTGGGGGTTAGTGATTCTGATCCAAAGTGGTATACCTAGATTATCACAACGTAGGTCGGCTGCAAGGGGTTTATTGTTGATGATCATCATTGATCATCACACTACAATCATCCACAGACATGTTTCATACCAGACTCGAGTGTTAAAAAATTCTGCGAGTTAGTGATTCTGATCCAAAGTGGTATACCTATATTATCACAAGGTAGGTCGGCTGAAAGGGGTTCTTTGTTGATGATCATCATTGATCATCACACTACAATGATCCACAGACATGTTCCATACCAAACACGAGTGATAAAAATATCTTGGGGCTATTGATTCTGATCCAAAGTGGTATACCTAGATTATCACAAGGTAGGTCGGCTGAAAAGGGTTCTTTGTTGATGATCATCATTGATCATCACACTACAATGATCCACAGACATGTTCCATACCATACACGAGTGATAAAAATATCTTGGGGCTAGTGATTCTGATCCAAAGTGGTATACCTAGATTATCACAACGTAGGTCGGCTGGAAGGGGTTTATTGTTGATGATCATCGTTGATCATCATACTACAATGATCCACAGACATGTTCCATACCAGACACGAGTGATAAAAAAATCTTAGGGCTAGTGATCTGATCCAAAGTGGTATACCTAGATTATCACAAGGTAGGTCGGCTAAAAGGGGTTCTTTGTTGATGATCATCATTCATCATCACACTACAATGATCCACAGACATGTACCATACCAAACACGAGTGATAAAAATATCTTGGGGCTAGTGATTCTGATCCAAAGTGGTATACCTAGATTATCACAAGGTAAGTTGGCTGAAAGGGGTTCTTTGTTGATGATCATCAGTGATCATCACACTACAATGATCCACAGACATGGTCCATACCAGACACGAGTGATAAAAAAATCTTGGGGCTAGTGATCTGATCCAATGTGGTATACCTAGATTATCACAACGTAGGTCGGCTGGAAGGGGTTTATTGTTGATGATCATCGTTGATCATCACACTACAATGATCCACAGACATGGTCCATACCAGATACGTGTGTTAAAAATATCTTGGGGCTAGTGATTCTGATCCAAAGTGGTATACCTAGATTATCACAACGTAGGTCGGCTGGAAGGGGTTTATTGTTGATGATCATCGTTGATCATCATACTACAATGATCCACAGACATGTTCCATACCAGACACGAGTGATAAAAAAATCTTGGGGCTAGTGATCTGATCCAATGTGGTATACCTAGATTATCACAACGTAGGTCGGCTGGAAGGGGTTTATTGTTGATGATCATCGTTGATCATCATACTACAATGATCCACAGACATGGTCCATACCAGACGCGAGTGATAAAAAAATCTTAGGGCTAGTGATCTGATCCAAAGTGGTAAACCTAGATTATCACAACGTAGGTCGGCTGGAATGGGTTTATTGTTGATAATCATCATTGATCATCACACTACAATGACCCACAGACATGTTCCATACCAGACACGAGTGATAAAAAAATCTTGGGGCTAGTGATCATATCTAAAGTGGTAAACCTAGATTATCACAACGTAGGTCGGCTGGAATGGGTTTATTGTTAATGATCATCATTGATCATCACACTAAAATCATCCACAGACATGTTCCATACTAGACACGAGTAATAAAAAAATTCTGGGGGTTAGTGATTCTGATCCAAAGTGGTATACCTAGATTATCACAACGTAGGTCGGCTGCAAGGGGTTTATTGTTGATGATCATCATTGATCATCACACTACAATCATCCACAGACATGTTTCATACCAGACTCGAGTGTTAAAAAATTCTGCGAGTTAGTGATTCTGATCCAAAGTGGTATACCTAGATTATCACAAGGTAGGTCGGCTGAAAGGGGTTCTTTGTTGATGATCATCATTGATAATCACACTACAATGATCCACAGACATGTTCCATACCAAACACGAGTGATAAAAATATCTTGGGGCTATTGATTCTGATCCAAAGTGGTATACCTAGATTATCACAAGGTAGGTCGGCTGAAAAGGGTTCTTTGTTGATGATCATCATTGATCATCACACTACAATGATCCACAGACATGTTCCATACCATACACGAGTGATAAAAATATCTTGGGGCTAGTGATTCTGATCCAAAGTGGTATACCTAGATTATCACAACGTAGGTCGGCTGGAAGGGGTTTATTGTTGATGATCATCGTTGATCATCATACTACAATGATCCACAGACATGTTCCATACCAGACACGAGTGATAAAAAAATCTTAGGGCTAGTGATCTGATCCAAAGTGGTATACCTAGATTATCACAAGGTAGGTCGGCTAAAAGGGGTTCTTTGTTGATGATCATCATTCATCATCACACTACAATGATCCACAGACATGTACCATACCAAACACGAGTGATAAAAATATCTTGGGGCTAGTGATTCTGATCCAAAGTGGTATACCTAGATTATCACAAGGTAAGTTGGCTGAAAGGGGTTCTTTGTTGATGATCATCAGTGATCATCACACTACAATGATCCACAGACATGGTCCATACCAGACACGAGTGATAAAAAAATCTTGGGGCTAGTGATCTGATCCAATGTGGTATACCTAGATTATCACAACGTAGGTCGGCTGGAAGGGGTTTATTGTTGATGATCATCGTTGATCATCATACTACAATGATCCACAGACATGTTCCATACCAGACACGAGTGATAAAAAAATCTTGGGGCTAGTGATCTGATCCAATGTGGTATACCTAGATTATCACAACGTAGGTCGGCTGGAAGGGGTTTATTGTTGATGATCATCGTTGATCATCATACTACAATGATCCACAGACATGTTCCATACCAGACACGAGTGATAAAAAAATCTTAGGGCTAGTGATCTGATCCAAAGTGGTATACCTAGATTATCACAAGGTAGGTCGGCTGAAAGGGGTTCTTTGTTGATGATCATCATTGATCATCACACTACAATGATCCACAGACATGTACCATACCAAACACGAGTGATAAAAATATTTTGGGGCTAGTGATTCTGAGCCAATGTGGTATACCTAGATTATCACAACGTAGGTCGGCTGGAAGGGGTTTATTGTTGATGATCATCGTTGATCATCATACTACAATGATCCACAGATATGTTCCATACCAGACACGAGTGATAAAAAAATCTTGGGGCTAGTGATCTGATCCAATGTGGTATACCTAGATTATCACAACGTAGGTCGGCTGGAAGGGGTTTATTGTTGATGATCATCGTTGATCATCATACTACAATGATCCACAGACATGTTCCATACCAGACACGAGTGATAAAAAAATCTTGGGGCTAGTGATCTGATCCAAAGTGGTAAACCTAGATTATCACAACGTAGGTCGGCTGGAATGGGTTTATTGTTGATAATCATCATTGATCATCACACTACAATGACCCACAGACATGTTCCATACCAGACACGAGTGATAAAAAACTCTTGGGGCTAGTGATTCTGATCCAAAGTGGTATACCTAGATTATCACAACGTAGGTCGGCTGGAAGGGGTTTATTGTTGATGATCATCCTTGATCATCACACTACAATGATCCACAGACATGTTCCACACCAGACTCGAGTGATAAAAAAATCTTGGGGCTAATGATTCTGATCCAAAGTGGTATACCTAGATTATCACAAGGTAGGTCGGCTGAAAGGGGTTCTTTGTTGATGATTATCATTGATCATCACACTGCAATGATCCACAGACATGTTTCATACCAGACACGAGTGATAAAAATATCTTGGGGCTAGTGATTCTGATCTAAAGTGGTATACCTAGATTATCACAAGGTAGGTCGGCTGAAAGGGGTTTTTTGTTGATGATCATCATTGATTATCACACTACAATGATCCGCAGACATGTTCCATACCAGACACGAGTGATAAAAAAATCTTGGGGCTAGTGATTCTGATCCAAAGTGGTATACCTAGATTATCACAACGTAGGTCGGCTGGAAGGGGTTTATTGTTGAGGATCATCGTTGATCATCATACTACAATGATCCACAGAGATGTTCCATTCCAGACACGAGTGATAAAAAAATCTTGGGGCTAGTGATCTGAATCAAAGTGGTAAACCTAGATTATCACAACGTAGGTCGGCTGGAAGGGGTTTATTGTTGATGATCATCATTGATCATCATACTACAATGATCCACAGACATCTTCCATACCAGACACGAGTGATAAAAAAATCTTGTGGCTAGTGATTCTGATCCAAAGTGGTATACCTAAATTATCACAAAGTAGGTCGGCTGGAAGGGGTTTATTGTTGATGATCATCATTGATCATCATACTACAATGATCTACAGAGATGTTCCATACCAGACACGAGTGATAAAAAAATCTTGGGGCTAGTGATCTGAATCAAAGTGGTAAACCTAGATTATCACAACGTAGGTCGGCTGGAAGGGGTTTATTGTTGATGATCATCATTGATCATCATACTACAATGATCCACAGACATGTTTCATACCAGACACGAGTGATAAAAAAATCTTGGGGCTAGTGATTCTGATCCAAAGTGGTATACCTAGATTATCACAACGTAGGTCGGCTGGAAGTGGTTTATTGTTGATGATCAACATTGATCATCATACTACAATGATCCACAGACATGTTCCATACCAGACACGAGTGATAAAAAAATCTTGGGGCTAGTGATCTGATCCAAAAAGGTATACCGAGATTATCACAACGTAGGTTGGCTGGAAGGGGTTTATTGTTGATGATCATCATTGATCATCACACTTCAATGATCCACAGACATGTTCCATACCAGACACGAGTGATAAAAATATCTTGGGGCTAGTGATTCTGATCCAAAGTGGTATACCTAGATTATCACAAGGTAGGTCGGCTGAAGGGGGTTCTTTGTTGATGATCATTATTGATCATTACACTACAACAGACATGTTCCATACCAGACACAAGTGATAAAAAAATCTTGGGGCTAGTGATTCTGATCCAAAGTGGTATACCTAGATTATCACAAATTAGGTTGGCTGGAAGGGGTTTAATGTGGATGATCATTCTTGATCATCACACTACAATGATACACAGACATATTCCATACCAGACATGAGTGATAAAAAAATGTTGGGGCTAGTGATCTGATCCAAAGTGGTAAACCTAGATTATCACAACGTAGGTCGGCTGGAAGGGGTTTATTGTTGATGATCATCATTGATCATCATACTACAATGATCTACAGACATGTTTCATACCAGAGACGAGTGATAAAAAAATCTTGGGGCTAGTGATCTGATCCAAAGTGGTAAACCTAGATTATCACAACGTAGGTCGGCTGGAAGGGGTTTATTGTTGATGATCATCATTGATCATCATACTACAATGATCCACAGACATGTTCCATACCAGACACGAGTGATAAAAAAATCTTGGGGCTAGTGATTCTGATCCAAAGTGGTATACCTAGATTATTACAACGTAGGTCGGCTGGAAGGGGTTTATTGTTGATGATCAACATTGATCATCATACTACAATGATCCACAGACATCTTCCATACCAGACACGAGTGATAAAAAAATCTTGTGGCTAGTGATTCTGATCCAAAGTGGTATACCTAAATTATCACAAAGTAGGTCGGCTGGAAGGGGTTTATTGTTGATGATCATCATTGATCATCATACTACAATGATCTACAGAGATGTTCCATACCAGACACGAGTGATAAAAAAATCTTGGGGCTAGTGATCTGAATCAAAGTGGTAAACCTAGATTATCACAACGTAGGTCGGCTGGAAGGGGTTTATTGTTGATGATCATCATTGATCATCATACTACAATGATCCACAGACATGTTTCATACCAGACACGAGTGATAAAAAAATCTTGGGGCTAGTGATTCTGATCCAAAGTGGTATACCTAGATTATCACAACGTAGGTCGGCTGGAAGTGGTTTATTGTTGATGATCAACATTGATCATCATACTACAATGATCCACAGACATGTTCCATACCAGACACGAGTGATAAAAAAATCTTGGGGCTAGTGATCTGATCCAAAAAGGTATACCGAGATTATCACAACGTAGGTTGGCTGGAAGGGGTTTATTGTTAATGATCATCATTGATCATCACACTTCAATGATCCACAGACATGTTCCATACCAGACACGAGTGATAAAAATATCTTGGGGCTAGTGATTCTGATCCAAAGTGGTATACCTAGATTATCACAACGTAGGTCGGCTGGAAGGGGTTTATTGTTGATGATCATCGTTGATCATCATACTACAATGATCCACAGACATGTTCCATACCAGACACGAGTGATAAAAAAATCTTAGGGCTAGTGATCTGATCCAAAGTGGTATACCTAGATTAACACAAGGTAAGTTGGCTGAAAGGGGTTCTTTGTTGATGATCATCATTGATCATCACACTACAATGATCCACAGACATGGTCCATACCAGATACGTGTGATAAAAATATCTTGGGGCTAGTGATTCTGATCCAAAGTGGTATACCTAGATTATCACAACGTAGGTCGGCTGGAAGGGGTTTATTGTTGATGATCATCGTTGATCATCATACTACAATGATCCACAGACATGTTCCATACCAGACACGAGTGATAAAAAAATCTTGGGGCTAGTGATCTGATCCAATGTGGTATACCTAGATTATCACAAGGTAGGTCGGCTGAAAGGGGTTCTTTGTTGATGATCATCATTGATCATCACACTACAATGATCCACAGACATGTTCCATACTAGACACGAGTAAAAAAAAAATTCTGGGGGTTAGTGATTCTGATCCAAAGTGGTAGTCCTAGTTTATCACAAGGTAGGTCGGCTAAAAGGGGCTCATTGTTGATGATCATCATTGATCATCATACTACAATGATCCACAGACATGTTCCATACCAGACACGGGTGATAAAAAAATCTTGGGGCTAGTGATTCTGATCCAAAGTGGTATACCTAGATTATCACAAGGTAGGTCGGCTGAAAGGGGTTCTTTGTTGATGATCATCATTGATCATCACACTACAATGATCCACAGACATGTTCTATACGAAACACGAGTGATAAAAATATCTTGGGGCTAGTGATTCTGATCCAAAGTGGTATACCTAGATTATCACAAGGTAAGTTGGCTGAAAGGGGTTCTTTGTTGATGATCATCATTGATCATCACACTACAATGATCCACAGACATGTTCTATACGAAACACGTGTGATAAAAATATCTTGGGGCTAGTGATTCTGATCCAAAGTGGTAAACCTAGATTATCACAACGTAGGTCGGCTGGAAGGGGTTCTTTGTTGATGATCATCATTGATCATCACACTACAATGATCCACAGACATGGTCCATACCAGATACGTGTGATAAAAATATCTTGGGGCTAGTGATTCTGATCCAAAGTGGTAAACCTAGATTATCACAACGTAGGTCGGCTGGAAGGGGTTTATTGTTGATGATCATCATTGATCATCACACTACAATGATCCACAGACATGTTCCATACCAGACACGAGTGATAAAAAAATCTTAGGGCTAGTGATCTGATCCAAAGTGGTATACCTAGATTATCACAAGGTAGGTCGGCTGAAAGGGGTTCTTTGTTGATGATCATCATTGATCATCACACTACAATGATCCACAGACATGGTCCATACCAGATACGTGTGATAAAAATATCTTGGGGCTAGTGATTCTGATCCAAAGTGGTAGTCCTAGTTTATCACAAGGTAGGTCGGCTAAAAGGGGCTCATTGTTGATGATCATCATTGATCATCATACTACAATGATCCACAGACATGTTCCATACCAGACACGGGTGATAAAAAAATCTTGGGGCTAGTGATTCTGATCCAAAGTGGTATACCTAGATTATCACAAGGTAGGTCGGCTGAAAGGGGTTCCTTGTTGATTATCATCAATGATCATCACACTACAATGATCCATAGACTTGTTCCATACCAGATACGAGTGATAAAAAAATCTTGGGGCTAGTGATTCTGATCCAAAGTGGTATACCTAGATTATCACAAGGTAGGTCGGTTAAAAGGGGTTCTTTGTTGATGATCATCATTGATCATCACACTACAATGATCCACAGACATGTTCTATACCAAACACGAGTGATAAAAATATCTTGGGGCTATTGATTCTGATCCAAAGTGGTATACCTAGATTATCACAAGGTAGGTCGGCTGAAAGGTGTTCCTTGTTGATTATCATCAATGATCATCACACTACAATGATCCATAGACTTGTTCCATACCAGACACGAGTGATAAAAAAATCTTGGGGCTAGTGATTCTGATCCAAAGTGGTATACCTAGATTATCACAAGGTAGGTCGGCTGAAAGAGGTTCTTTGTTGATGATCATCATTGATCATCACACTACAATGATCCACAGACATGTTCTATACCAAACACGAGTGATAAAAATATCTTGGGGCAAGTGATTCTGATCCAAAGTGGTATACCTAGATTATCACAAGGTAAGTTGGCTGAAAGGGGTTCTTTGTTGATGATCATCATTGATCATCACACTACAATGATCCACAGACATGTTCTATACCAAACACGAGTGATAAAAATATCTTGGGGCTAGTGATTCTGATCCAAAGTGGTATACCTAGATTATCACAACGTAGGTCGGCTGGAAGGGGTTTATTGTTGATGATCATCGTTGATCATCATACTACAATGATCCACAGACATGTTCCATACCAGACACGAGTGATAAAAAAATCTTGGGGCTAGTGATTCTGATCCAAAGTGGTAAACCTAGATTATCACAACGTAGGTCGGCTGGAAGGGGTTTATTGTTGATGATCATCATTGATCATCACACTACAATGATCCACAGACATGGTCCATACCAGACACGAGTGATAAAAAAATCTTGGGGCTAGTGATTCTGATCCAAAGTGGTATACCTAGATTATCACAAGGTAGGTCGGCTGAAAGGGGTTCTTTGTTGATGATCATCATTGATCATCACACTACAATGATCCACAGACATGTTCTATACCAAACACGAGTGATAAAAATATCTTGGGGCTATTGATTCTGATCCAATGTGGTATACCTAGATTATCACAAGGTAGGTCGGCTGAAAGGGGTTCTTTGTTGATGATCATCATTGATCATCACACTACAATGATCCACAGACATGTTCCATACTAGACACGAGTAAAAAAAAAAATTCTGGGGGTTAGTGATTCTGATCCAAAGTGGTAGTCCTAGTTTATCACAAGGTAGGTCGGCTAAAAGGGGCTCATTGTTGATGATCATCATTGATCATCATACTACAATGATCCACAGACATGTTCCATACCAGACACGGGTGATAAAAAAATCTTGGGGCTAGTGATTCTGATCCAAAGTGGTATACCTAGATTATCACAAGGTAGGTCGGCTGAAAGGGGTTCCTTGTTGATTATCATCAATGATCATCACACTACAATGATCCATAGACTTGTTCCATACCAGATACGAGTGATAAAAAAATCTTGGGGCTAGTGATTCTGATCCAAAGTGGTATACCTAGATTATCACAAGGTAGGTCGGCTGAAAGGGGTTCTTTGTTGATGATCATCATTGATCATCACACTACAATGATCCACAGACATGTTCTATACCAAACACGAGTGATAAAAATATCTTGGGGCTATTGATTCTGATCCAAAGTGGTATACCTAGATTATCACAAGGTAGGTCGGCTGAAAGGGGTTCCTTGTTGATTATCATCAATGATCATCACACTACAATGATCCATAGACTTGTTCCATACCAGACACGAGTGATAAAAAAATCTTGGGGCTAGTGATTCTGATCCAAAGTGGTATACCTAGATTATCACAAGGTAGGTCGGCTGAAAGGGGTTCTTTGTTGATGATCATCATTGATCATCACACTACAATGATCCACAGACATGTTCTATACCAAACACGAGTGATAAAAATATCTTGGGGCTAGTGATTCTGATCTAAAGTGGTATACCTAGATTATCACAAGGTAAGTTGGCTGAAAGGGGTTCTTTGTTGATGATCATCATTGATCATCACACTACAATGATCCACAGACATGGTCCATACCAGATACGTGTAATAAAAATATCTTGGGGCTAGTGATTCTGATCCAAAGTGGTATACCTAGATTATCACAACGTAGGTCGGCTGGAAGGGGTTTATTGTTGATGATCATCGTTGATCATCATACTACAATGATCCACAGACATGTTCCATACCAGACACGAGTGATAAAAAAATCTTGGGGCTAGTGATTCTGATCCAAAGTGGTAAACCTAGATTATCACAACGTAGGTCGGCTGGAAGGGGTTTATTGTTGATGATCATCATTGATCATCACACTACAATGATCCACAGACATGGTCCATACCAGACACGAGTGATAAAAAAATCTTGGGGCTAGTGATTCTGATCCAAAGTGGTATACCTAGATTATCACAAGGTAGGTCGGCTGAAAGGGGTTCTTTGTTGATGATCATCATTGTTCATCACACTACAATGATCCACAGACATGTTCTATACCAAACACGAGTGATAAAAATATCTTGGGGCTATTGATTCTGATCCAATGTGGTATACCTAGATTATCACAAGGTAGGTCGGCTGAAAGGGGTTCTTTGTTGATGATCATCATTGATCATCACACTACAATGATCCACAGATATGTTCCATACTAGACACGAGTAAAAAAAAAATTCTGGGGGTTAGTGATTCTGATCCAAAGTGGTAGTCCTAGTTTATCACAAGGTAGGTCGGCTAAAAGGGGCTCATTGTTGATGATCATCATTGATCATCATACTACAATGATCCACAGACATGTTCCATACCAGACACGGGTGATAAAAAAATCTTGGGGCTAGTGATTCTGATCCAAAGTGGTAGACCTAGATTATCACAACGTAGGTCGGCTGGAAGGGGTTTATTGTTGATGATCATCATTGATCATCACACTACAATGATCCACAGACATGGTCCATACCAGATACGTGTGATAAAAATATCTTGGGGCTAGTGATTCTGATCCAAAGTGGTAAACCTAGATTATCACAACGTAGGTCGGCTGGAAGGGGTTCTTTGTTGATGATCATCATTGATCATCACACTACAATGATCCACAGACATGGTCCATACCAGATACGTGTGATAAAAATATCTTGGGGCTAGTGATTCTGATCCAAACTGGTATACCTAGATTATCACAACGTAGGTCGGCTGGAAGGGGTTTATTGTTGATGATCATCGTTGATCATCATACTACAATGATCCACAGACATGTTCCATACCAGACACGAGTGATAAAAAAATCTTGGGGCTAGTGATCTGATCCAATGTGGTATACCTAGATTATCACAAGGTAAGTTGGCTGAAAGGGGTTCTTTGTTGATGATCATCATTGATCATCACACTACAATGATCCACAGATATGTTCCATACTAGACACGAGTGATAAAAATATCTTGGGGCTATTGATTCTGATCCAATGTGGTATACCTAGATTATCACAAGTTAGGTCGGCTGAAAGGGGTTCTTTGTTGATGATCATCATTGATCATCACACTACAATGATCCACAGATATGTTCCATACTAGACACGAGTAAAAAAAAAATTCTGGGGGTTAGTGATTCTGATCCAAAGTGGTAGTCCTAGTTTATCACAAGGTAGGTCGGCTAAAAGGGGCTCATTGTTGATGATCATCATTGATCATCATACTACAATGATCCACAGACATGTTCCATACCAGACACGGGTGATAAAAAAATCTTGGGGCTAGTGATTCTGATCCAAAGTGGTAGACCTAGATTATCACAACGTAGGTCGGCTGGAAGGGGTTTATTGTTGATGATCATCATTGATCATCACACTACAATGATCCACAGACATGGTCCATACCAGATACGTGTGATAAAAATATCTTGGGGCTAGTGATTCTGATCCAAAGTGGTATACCTAGATTATCACAACGTAGGTCGGCTGGAAGGGGTTTATTGTTGATGATCATCGTTGATCATCATACTACAATGATCCACAGACATGTTCCATACCAGACACGAGTGATAAAAATATCTTGGGGCTATTGATTCTGATCCAATGTGGTATACCTAGATTATCACAAGTTAGGTCGGCTGAAAGGGGTTCTTTGTTGATGATCATCATTGATCATCACACTACAATGATCCACAGATATGTTCCATACTAGACACGAGTAAAAAAAAAATTCTGGGGGTTAGTGATTCTGATCCAAAGTGGTAGTCCTAGTTTATCACAAGGTAGGTCGGCTAAAAGGGGCTCATTGTTGATGATCATCATTGATCATCATACTACAATGATCCACAGACATGTTCCATACCAGACACGGGTGATAAAAAAATCTTGGGGCTAGTGATTCTGATCCAAAGTGGTAGACCTAGATTATCACAACGTAGGTCGGCTGGAAGGGGTTTATTGTTGATGATCATCATTGATCATCACACTACAATGATCCACAGACATGGTCCATACCAGATACGTGTGATAAAAATATCTTGGGGCTAGTGATTCTGATCCAAAGTGGTAAACCTAGATTATCACAACGTAGGTCGGCTGGAAGGGGTTCTTTGTTGATGATCATCATTGATCATCACACTACAATGATCCACAGACATGGTCCATACCAGATACGTGTGATAAAAATATCTTGGGGCTAGTGATTCTGATCCAAACTGGTATACCTAGATTATCACAACGTAGGTCGGCTGGAAGGGGTTTATTGTTGATGATCATCGTTGATCATCATACTACAATGATCCACAGACATGTTCCATACCAGACACGAGTGATAAAAAAATCTTGGGGCTAGTGATCTGATCCAATGTGGTATACCTAGATTATCACAAGGTAAGTTGGCTGAAAGGGGTTCTTTGTTGATGATCATCATTGATCATCACACTACAATGATCCACAGACATGGTCCATACCAGATACGTGTGATAAAAATATCTTGGGGCTAGTGATTCTGATCCAAAGTGGTATACCTAGATTATCACAACGTAGGTCGGCTAGAAGGGGTTTATTGTTGATGATCATCGTTGGTCATCATACTACAATGATCCACAGACATGTTCCATACCAGACACGAGTGATAAAAAAATCTTGGGGCTAGTGATTCTGATCCAAAGTGGTAAACCTAGATTATCACAACGTAGGTCGGCTGGAAGGGGTTTATTGTTGATGATCATCATTGAGCATCACACTACAATGATCCACAGACATGGTCCATACCAGACACGAGTGATAAAAAAATCTTGGGGCTAGTGATTCTGATCCAAAGTGGTATACCTAGATTATCACAAGGTAGGTCGGCTGAAAGGGGTTCTTTGTTGATGATCATCATTGATCATCACACTACAATGATCCACAGACATGTTCTATACCAAACACGAGTGATAAAAATATCTTGGGGCTATTGATTCTGATCCAATGTGGTATACCTAGATTATCACAAGGTAGGTCGGCTGAAAGGGGTTCTTTGTTGATGATCATCATTGATCATCACACTACAATGATCCACAGACATGTTCCATACTAGACACGAGTAAAAAAAAAATTCTGGGGGTTAGTGATTCTGATTCAAAGTGGTAGTCCTAGTTTATCACAAGGTAGGTCGGCTAAAAGGGGCTCATTGTTGATGATCATCATTGATCATCATACTACAATGATCCACAGACATGGTCCATACCAGATACGTGTGATAAAAATATCTTGGGGCTAGTGATTCTGATCCAAAGTGGTATACCTAGATTATCACAACGTAGGTCGGCTGGAAGGGGTTTATTGTTGATGATCATCGTTGATCATCATACTACAATGATCCACAGACATGTTCCATACCAGACACGAGTGATAAAAAAATCTTGGGGCTAGTGATCTGATCCAATGTGGTATACCTAGATTATCACAAGGTAAGTTGGCTGAAAGGGGTTCTTTGTTGATGATCATCATTGATCATCACACTACAATGATCCACAGACATGGTCCATACCAGATACGTGTGATAAAAATATCTTGGGGCTAGTGATTCTGATCCAAAGTGGTATACCTAGATTATCACAACGTAGGTCGGCTGGAAGGGGTTTATTGTTGATGATCATCGTTGATCATCATACTACAATGATCCACAGACATGTTCCATACCAGACACGAGTGATAAAAAAATCTTGGGGCTAGTGATCTGATCCAAAGTGGTAAACCTAGATTATCACAACGTAGGTCGGCTGGAATGGGTTTATTGTTGATAATCATCATTGATCATCACACTACAATGACCCACAGACATGTTCCATACCAGACACGAGTGATAAAAAAATCTTGGGGCTAGTGATTCTGATCCAAAGTGGTATACCTAGATTATCACAACGTAGGTCGGCTGGAAGGGGTTTATTGTTGATGATCATCGTTGATCATCATACTACAATGATCCACAGACATGTTCCATACCAGACACGAGTGATAAAAAAATCTTAGGGCTAGTGATCTGATCCAAAGTGGTATACCTAGATTATCACAAGGTAAGTTGGCTAAAAGGGGTTCTTTGTTGATGATCATCATTGATCATCACACTACAATGATCCACAGACATGGTCCATACCAGATACGTGTGTTAAAAATATCTTGGGGCTAGTGATTCTGATCCAAAGTGGTATACCTAGATTATCACAACGTAGGTCGGCTGGAAGGGGTTTATTGTTGATGATCATCGTTGATCATCATACTACAATGATCCACAGACATGTTCCATACCAGACACGAGTGATAAAAAAATCTTGGGGCTAGTGATCTGATCCAATGTGGTATACCTAGATTATCACAACGTAGGTCGGCTGGAAGGGGTTTATTGTTGATGATCATCGTTGATCATCATACTACAATGATCCACAGACATGTTCCATACCAGACACGAGTGATAAAAAAATCTTAGGGCTAGTGATCTGATCCAAAGTGGTATACCTAGATTATCACAAGGTAGGTCGGCTGAAAGGGGTTCTTTGTTGATGATCATCATTGATCATCACACTACAATGATCCACAGACATGTACCATACCAAACACGAGTGATAAAAATATCTTGGGGGTAGTGATTCTGAGCCAATGTGGTATACCTAGATTATCACAACGTAGGTCGGCTGGAAGGGGTTTATTGTTGATGATCATCGTTGATCATCATACTACAATGATCCACAGACATGTTCCATACCAGACACGAGTGATAAAAAAATCTTGGGGCTAGTGATCTGATCCAATGTGGTATACCTAGATTATCACAACGTAGGTCGGCTGGAAGGGGTTTATTGTTGATGATCATCGTTGATCATCATACTACAATGATCCACAGACATGTTCCATACCAGACACGAGTGATAAAAAAATCTTGGGGCTAGTGATCTGATCCAAAGTGGTAAACCTAGATTATCACAACGTAGGTCGGCTGGAATGGGTTTATTGTTGATAATCATCATTGATCATCACACTACAATGACCCACAGACATGTTCCATACCAGACACGAGTGATAAAAAACTCTTGGGGCTAGTGATTCTGATCCAAAGTGGTATACCTAGATTATCACAACGTAGGTCGGCTGGAAGGGGTTTATTGTTGATGATCATCCTTGATCATCACACTACAATGATCCACAGACATGTTCCACACCAGACTCGAGTGATAAAAAAATCTTGGGGCTAATGATTCTGATCCAAAGTGGTATACCTAGATTATCACAAGGTAGGTCGGCTGAAAGGGGTTCTTTGTTGATGATTATCATTGATCATCACACTGCAATGATCCACAGACATGTTTCATACCAGACACGAGTGATAAAAATATCTTGGGGCTAGTGATTCTGATCTAAAGTGGTATACCTAGATTATCACAAGGTAGGTCGGCTGAAAGGGGTTTTTTGTTGATGATCATCATTGATTATCACACTACAATGATCCGCAGACATGTTCCATACCAGACACGAGTGATAAAAAAATCTTGGGGCTAGTGATTCTGATCCAAAGTGGTATACCTAGATTATCACAACGTAGGTCGGCTGGAAGGGGTTTATTGTTGAGGATCATCGTTGATCATCATACTACAATGATCCACAGACATGTTCCATACCAGATATGAGTGATAAAAACGTCTTGGGGCTAGTGATTCTGATCCAAAGTGGAATACCTAGATTATCACAACGTAGGTCGGCTGGAAGGGGTTTATTGTTGATGATCATCATTGATCATCATACTACAATGATCTACAGACATGTTTCATACCAGAGACGAGTGATAAAAAAATCTTGGGGCTAGTGATCTGATCCAAAGTGGTAAACCTAGATTATCACAACGTAGGTCGGCTGGAAGGGGTTTATTGTTGATGATCATCATTGATCATCATACTACAATGATCCACAGACATGTTCCATACCAGACACGAGTGATAAAAAAATCTTGGGGCTAGTGATTCTGATCCAAAGTGGTATACCTAGATTATTACAACGTAGGTCGGCTGGAAGGGGTTTATTGTTGATGATCAACATTGATCATCATACTACAATGATCCACAGACATCTTCCATACCAGACACGAGTGATAAAAAAATCTTGTGGCTAGTGATTCTGATCCAAAGTGGTATACCTAAATTATCACAAAGTAGGTCGGCTGGAAGGGGTTTATTGTTGATGATCATCATTGATCATCATACTACAATGATCTACAGAGATGTTCCATACCAGACACGAGTGATAAAAAAATCTTGGGGCTAGTGATCTGAATCAAAGTGGTAAACCTAGATTATCACAACGTAGGTCGGCTGGAAGGGGTTTATTGTTGATGATCATCATTGATCATCATACTACAATGATCCACAGACATGTTTCATACCAGACACGAGTGATAAAAAAATCTTGGGGCTAGTGATTCTGATCCAAAGTGGTATACCTAGATTATCACAACGTAGGTCGGCTGGAAGTGGTTTATTGTTGATGATCAACATTGATCATCATACTACAATGATCCACAGACATGTTCCATACCAGACACGAGTGATAAAAAAATCTTGGGGCTAGTGATCTGATCCAAAAAGGTATACCGAGATTATCACAACGTAGGTTGGCTGGAAGGGGTTTATTGTTAATGATCATCATTGATCATCACACTTCAATGATCCACAGACATGTTCCATACCAGACACGAGTGATAAAAATATCTTGGGGCTAGTGATTCTGATCCAAAGTGGTATACCTAGATTATCACAAGGTAGGTCGGCTGAAGGGGGTTCTTTGTTGATGATCATTATTGATCATTACACTACAACAGACATGTTCCATACCAGACACAAGTGATAAAAAAATCTTGGGGCTAGTGATTCTGATCCAAAGTGGTATACCTAGATTATCACAAATTAGGTTGGCTGGAAGGGGTTTATTGTGGATGATCATTCTTGATCATCACACTACAATGATACACAGACATATTCCATACCAGACATGAGTGATAAAAAAATGTTGGGGCTAGTGATCTGATCCAAAGTGGTAAACCTAGATTATCACAACGTAGGTCGGCTGGAAGGGGTTTATTGTTGATGATCATCATTGATCATTACACTACAACAGACATATTCCATACCAGACATGAGTGATAAAAAAATCTTGGGGCTAGTGATCTGATCCAAAGTGGTAAACCTAGATTATCACAACGTAGGTCGGCTGGAAGGGGTTTATTGTTGATGATCATCATTGATCATTACACTACAATTGACATGTTCCATACCAGACACGAGTGATAAAAAAATCTTGGGGCTAGTGATTCTGATCCAAAGTGGTATACCTAGATTATCACAACGTAGGTCGGCTGGAAGGGGTTTATTGTTGATGATCATCATTGATCATCATACTACAATGATCCACAGACATGTTCCATACCAGACACGAGTGATAAAAAAATCTTGGGGATAGTGATTCTGATCCAAAGTAGTTTACCTAAATTATCACAAGGTAGGTCGGCTGAAAGGGGTTCATTCTTGATGATCATCATTGATCATCACACTACAGTGATCCACAGACATGTTCCATACTAGACTCGAGCGTTAAAAAATTCTGGGGGTTAGTGAATCTGTTTAAAAGTGGTAAACCTAGATTATCACAACGTAGGTGAGCTGGAAGTGGGTAATTGTTATTGATCATCATAGATCTTCTTACTGCGGTGTTCCACAGACATTTTTCATGACAGAAACGAGTTTTAAAAAATTTTGGGGCTAGTGATTCTGATCCAAAGTGGTATACCTAGATTATCACAACGTAGGTCGGCTGGAATGAAGTAATTGTTGATGATCACTAATGATTATCGCACTGCGGGGATCCGCAGACATGTTTCATATTAGACTTGAGTGTTGAAAAAATTTTGCGGCTAGTTATTCTTATCCAAAGAGGCATTTCTAGATTATCACAACGTGTGTTGGCTGTAAGTGGTTAATTGTTGATGATCATAATTGAAAAAATGATGATGGAAAAAATGACGTGGAAGATGAGTATATGAAATAGGGGATGGAAGTATTAACGAAATGTAGATTAAGATGTTTGAACATGTTCGCAATTTTAGTTTTATCAGGTCTGTGTTTGTATTGATTTCTTTTTTCTTAGCTTGGAATTTCTCCAAAAAATCCAAAGTCCGATGAAAATGAGTGGGACGCATAGGTGATGAAAAAATATATTTGGGGTGGTTTTAAAGAGTTGAACATGTTCAGGAGACACATGGTATCACTTTAAAAAACCTGACAAACAACTGCCAGCTCCTCAAAAATCTGTAAAAAATCATGAAGCTTTTAAAAATCGCTTACAGCAATAAGGGTGGGAAAAATGTAGGTAAGGTTTTGATTATTAGTTGGCCATGCGCAGGTGGAATATGTTATCATTTTAAGAAACCTAACAAACGAATTTCAGCCCCTGTCAAGACTTTAGCAAAATGTTGAAACTCTTAAAAATTAATAACAGTAATAAGAACATTCCTTACCCTTGAAAAAGATTCTACCCACATTGTTTCAATTCTTATTTCTGTTGCCATTGTTATGGTCTGGAAGTTGTTTATCAGGAATCTGGAAGTGATAAGATGTTTTAACTGAACATGGCCAACCCTTAAACAACAGCCTCTCTACATTTTGTCAACCCTTATTGCTGTTACTGTTTTTTATGAGCCTTAAGATATTTTGAAAGTCTTGTTATGTACTGGAAGTTGTTTGTCAGGTATTTCGATGTAAATAGATATTATTACCCTGCATGATGTGTGTATTTTATTTACTTTTTTTATTTTCTATTACTTATGCCATTATAACCCTTAAGCTTGTTTTAGATGTGTCTTTTTTTAATTTATTGTTATAATGTTATTGAATTTGTAGCAGAAAAATGATATCATAGAATGGTCACATGCTTGACCTTGATATATCGCTTATTTGAAAAAGTGTTCTAAAGGTTTTTACCGACTAATTTTCTAGTTTTGGTAGTTTTCATTTTAAATTTGTTTGATTCTATGTGTAAAAATGTCTTTGACTTTTAAGTGACCTGTAAAATGGTCAGTATTTTGTTTTTCCGGTTGCCATAAATGTTTTTGTCCTGTTTTTACGAGGGATTGTTTTTAAAGTATTTGCTTATTTCTTTTTTGCGTAAAATTAATGAATTAGTTAGACAAAAATTATTTGTGACTGATTTGTTCTTTACAGGTCAATTAATCAAAAAGATGTCTGGAAAATTTTTAAGGTGGAAATGTGTAATCTCTTTATTTTTCGTATCAAATTTTTTCGATTCGTTGTGAAAAAATGACTTCGACCTTGAAGTAACCTTTAAAAAGTTTAGTGTTGGGAATTGCAGGTCGCTATCTTTTATGTTGTTATTAATACTTTATAGGGTGTTCTAAAAGAGGTTGCTTTTTGTTTATTGATGTAAACTCAATGAATTTGCACGAGAGAATCGTTTTATGTCCTATTTCACCTTTAAAGGTCGATTTATCAAAAAAATAACATAAATGTTTTTTGTTTAGAATTTGTTGTTCTTTCAATTTCTGGGTTTAAAAATAGGTCATTCCGCTCAACAAAAACATGTTGGCCTTCAAATGTCCTTGAAAAATGATTTAAAGGTCTAAATAAAGGTCACTACTTTTTGACCCCTTTTTAATGGAACAACTTTTGTTTGAAACATTTTTTGATAAAATTGCATCCTACCAAATTATTTCGACCGATAGATTAAAATGGGACACCCTGTATAGGCAGGCTCAACTTAAAACGCCCGTCCCGCAAAATTTATTTCTTGCAGCTAAGGTCCCTTTCATCCTGGAGCGTCACATATATACTGATCAAAAAGCAATTAATTTACTGATTTACAGCAAAATTCACTAATACATTAAAATATTGCTGTTTTGAAACAGATGTATACTCTGGACTAAAGAAAAAGCAAATTTAACTGTTTCAGTTTTTGAGAGTACAGTTGTGTCAACGTTTGTCTTAAAACTTCAATGCTTTTTTTTTCTTTTTTAATAATTACAGGAGTTATTTTATCGACTTCGTTAATTTGATTTGTTATTTCATCAACTCACTGTTCTGTTTATGGGGGAATATATTGGGGAATATATATGGGGAATATTCTGTCTATATGGGGAATATATATTCTATATTACCCATATAGACTTACTGCTCAGGAATAATATTATAAAATATTATTGTACTGTACACTATAGATTCAAAACAGTGATAAAAATTACTTCAACAAATGATTACGGAATCATTTATTCACAAAGAAAATTAATTAAACTCTTTACAAATGTCTGCGAATCAGACTCAGCAAGGTTTTCATTAAAAACTTACACCCATCCAAGACGTCCACGTCGTGGGAGTCAGTCAATGTTGCAACAAGACAAATAAAGCGGTACGGCATTTAGAATGCCTTACTAACAGTAGATAATAAAAATTTCCAACAAATGTAATTATTTCAGACTGAAATAATTAATAAACTGTTTAAAACTTAACTGAAGCTAATCTATTCAATTAATTATCACAATTATCAAAATAGACCTAAAATTAACAACTCATTTATAATAAATTTTTTTTATAATACGATATAAATTTCCGAAAAATTACCTCCTGCCAACAGTAGATAATCCTGTCTTATTTGTAAAATATAAATTGTGGAATAACTTTTTACCCGTAGGTTCTACTAGATTTACAACACTTCAATTTTTATAATGTTAAACATTAAATTTAAAAAATTAGTAGAAAAAATATAAAATTATTGAAAATTTGCGTGTAGTTTTTATATGGAATAAATTTAATTCTACAATATTAAATATTTTCAGCAATACGTGACTACAAGGAGGCACAAGAATTAGATCCAATTTTCCAAAGAGCAATTGAAGGTCTTCAAAGAGCACAGCAACGTCAAAAATCTTCAGAAATACGAGACTATTATAAAATTCTGAATGTTCCACGGACAGCATCAAAGCGGGATATAATTAAAGCTTACAGAAAAGCTGCGCTTAAATGGCATCCGGACAATTTTCAAGATGGTCAAGAAAAGAAGCAGGCGGAAAAAAAATTTATAGATATCGCTGCAGCTAAAGAAGTTTTAACAGACGATGAAAAGCGTGCGAAATTTAACAAAGGAGAAGACCCTTTAGACCCTGAGTCAGGGAAGCACCAAAAAGATTTTAACCCTTTCCGTGAATTCCACCAATTCCATGGTTCTCCATTTCAATTTAAGTTTCACTTTAATTAGATTATTTAAATAACAAATGTCAATAATTACAACTTTTTGGGCCTTCTTAAAGTAAAGAAAGAGGTTAGAATATATTTCTATTGTCGAAATGTGTTTCAATTTCAATCAATAAACTGTAATATTACTGGAACAGATAAAGCATTGCAAAAGCAGCTTAGAGAGAGAGAGAGAGACAAAAGTGGGGGAGCATGTTTTCTACTTCTTTTCACTGTAAAGACGCAACTTACGACTGCGTACATTTTCATCGAGTGAATGAGTAAGAGGGAAAACATGCCCCGTTCCCCTATCAGTCTGTCACACAGTCACTGTTCTGTTTAAAGGCTTTCTACATGAATGCGAAACTCATAGTTGCGGCGACACGTCGCTCATCCCGCCATTGGTATCTTCTCGGGCGACTTTGAATAGAGCGCGTAAGGGAAAATTCGTGAAGAGGTCACTTGATCAAGCGCTCTCCAAAGTCGTCCGAAAAGGTACCCATGCACAGTGGGACCAAACTGGAATTTACTGTTCATAAAAATTTAGAAGTACCCTGAAAGTCTTTTTAACTAATTTTTACTAGGTAACACTCGCTTGTATCAACAGCCCTACTAAAAAATCCGGATGAATTGCAGACAAAATTCCGGACAAGTCCGGATTAATTCCAGATCTAGAATTAATCCGAAAGTGTCCGATTTACAGTAGGTTTTTGGCACGGAATTTAGTCCGGTCTTATCCGAAATAAGTAAGGCCGTATACAATACGGATATAGTCTGGTACAGTCTGGAACAAATCTGGTCCGAAGGGTTGTATAAATCCGAATGTAGTCCTGTACAGTCCGGAACAAATCTGGTCCGCAGCGTTGTTTAAATCCGAATGTAGTCCGAAACAAATCTGGTGCGTAACGCTGTTTAAATCCAAATGAAGTCTGGTACAGTCCGGAAGAAATACGGTCCTAATCGTTGGTTAAATCAGGATGTAGTCCGGTAGAGTCCGAAACTCTTTTCGGGACTCAGAGTCAAACTTTTTTTGTAATCCGGATTTAGTCCGGCTTCATCCGGAATTAGTCGGAAAAGCAAAAAAAAATTTAATTAATTGTTCAAGTCATTTTTAAACAATGTTTGTAACTTAACATTACACAAATATTCATACATTTAATACAACGATTATATACAACATTTATATTAAAGAAGACAAATCGCACGCATAAGGGGAATCAAACACGGGATATTACGCACGCAACGCAGAACCTAAACCGACTGAGCTATACGAACTCTGAGGTTCAACTTGTTAAATCAAACATACATGTAATCTGTGGATTATTACGGAAAGAGTCCGGTAAAGTACGGATATAATTCGTCACTAATTCTTAATTCCAAATAGAACACGGAGTATGTAAGAAAATAGTTCGACATTCATTTTACAATTCTAAAAGATTCCGGTAAAGTACGGAGATAATTGGGCACTCGTTATTAAATTCTGATAGAGTTTACTTTATTACACGGTCACAAGGGAGATATAGAAAATACTGTAGGACCCACGTATATTGGACCCTATATAATACACGAATAAATCGAATTCTCGCTTATATCGAATAAACTTCTCAGACCCTTGAAATCCGATATATGAGGTTTTACTACAATTAAAAAATTGATTCGGAAATTATTTATAGTCTAAGTGAAATCCGTTTTTAGACCGGTCAAGTTCGGCAACTATCCGGCACAAACTTCGCAATACGTTTTAAGTCTGGTTTTATCTGGAATTAGTCAGGCAGTCCATTTAGATATTATTTTTAGTTAAAGTAAAGTCCGTTTTTAGTCCGGTCACATCCGAAAACTGTCAGGTACAAATTTTACAATCCGCTTTAAGTCTGGTTTAATCTGGAATTTATCCGGTAGTTAAATCCGAATTTACTTATAGTCTAAGTAAAATCCGTTTTTCGTCCATGCACATCCGAAAGTTGTCCGGCAGTCAATTTCGAAATTATTAATTGTGACGCGTTCTGAAGAAAGGGACCTAAGAAGCTAAAAACTGTTTATCGGTTTATGTATGTTTTAATTTTATGAAAGGTTTCTTTTTCATTATCTAAAGTCAGGAAAGGTTTTTATTGAATATTTATCAAGTAATAATAATTCAAATCTCTTGATTTGTACAGATTATTGTGCGCGCTCGACTTTTGTTTTCGCTCTCTTGTAAAATAACCAATTTGCTTCTTAGGTCTCTTTCTATAGAACGCGTCACAATTGTTAAACTAAAATCCGTTTTTTGTCAACAAATATTTAATATAATTCTTTGAAGTAAAATTAAATATAATGTGATCTTTAAATCAGCGTGCCAATGTAAGTAACATTTGTTTAAAGAATTAAATATTATATACTTGAAGTACATAAATTTGATTGGATTGTCAAAAATCTGTATTTTTTTCAAATGTTACTTTTATTTATTAACAGAAATGCACTTTTTTCGATTATTGGAAGATGAGGAAAAAATAGGAAAAAACACTATTTTTCACAATACGACGACGTTTCCGTGGCTTGTTTTGCCACCATCATCAGGTCACTTTAATAAAAAATAAATAAATTATATACATTAAAATTATAAGCGGAATCACATACATTAAATTTACCAAAATAATAAGACAATACCTAGTTAAAAAATTGTTGATCACATCGAAAAATTGTCAAAAAAGGTAAAATAACATTTTAAAATAATAAAATATTGTCATTAAATTAAAATAGAAAATCACAGACATAGTTTAGCCAGTGATTAGTCAAAACTGAGGTGCACGGAAAAAATAAGTTGTCTAAATTTTCTGCGACTTTGTCACAGAATCTTGGATATAACTGGCAGCATTCTAAATTTTAAAAATGTATGTTTCTATTAGTTAGATTTCTAAATGTTGGAAAATTAGATTACTTTAAAGAAAATTTAGAAAAACGTGTTTTATATTTTCAATTATTATGTTGTACAATTTAGATAACTAGTCGCTTAAAATGAAAAAATAGTGTACTATGTTACTGTGTCTGAAAGTTTCAAACACAGTCACTGAAAATAAAAAGACTGTTGGCCCACAATAGTGTTTTAAAATCTAAGCGACAGTCACTGAATATGAAACGGCCGCCCGCTACGTAACAGTGTTCTAAAATCTGTGTGACAGTCACTGAAAACGAAAAAGCTCGTGGGTGCGTTACAGTGTTCTAAAATCTCTACGACAGTCATTGTAAATGAAAAAGTCGGTTGGTGAGTTACAGTGTTCTAAAATCTCGGCGACTGTTATTGCAAATAAAATAATAAAAAAATCCTCTCATTATACCTTTCATTATATATACGTACCATTATACACTTAAACACACAATCTTCTGCCACATTCACAGATAAATTTTCGTTCATGTACATTATTCTTTTCCTACCTGCTCGCATTCTAACCCATCACTTACACTAGATCGCACACATACATTCCCTAATATAAACGCAAATTTTAATTTATTAACGAAAATTCTCGCAACCGGGTTTCGAACGCGGGTTCTATCGCACGACGATGCTTGAGATGGCGCCTTATACCCCTCGGCCATTTAAGAATACGTGAGAGGCTTCGGATTGAAATGAGTGACACTTAACTTTAGCATAATGGGCGTTACGTTTCCTCGACTCCTCGACTGTTGAATAAATTTTAAGTGGTCAACATTTGGAACTATTTTCAGCTTTCTTAAACACCTTTTGTTACTTATTAACCAATAATTTCTCACTCTGTTTTATTACACCAGGATTTAAGTCTAATCGACTGCTTGGTGATTCTTTTTATTGTGCTCATGAATAAGTATGCAATCATATTTCAAGCTTTATGAAAATATGTCCTGGTTTTCATCGACTTTTGAATTAATTTTGATAAACAAATTTTTTCCTTGTATTAATATTTAAAATAAATATCTAAAATTTATTTAGTGTGTAACAATATATTCAAAATTAATATTTTTAAACTTATTCTCAAAATATAATTTTCAACGCATTTATTAAACAATTAAAAATATTTCAAATATTCTAAATTTGAATTTTAATGAAAAAAGTGTTGGTGTAATTTTTATTCTAAAAATAAAAAAAACAAGGAGAACCATATATTTTGAGATTCAAAATATTTATTTTATTTCCAGTAATTAAATTTCGTATGTTTACAATTAAAATATACTTCTATTGCTTATAATTTCCGACAAGAATGATAAAAATCATGATTTTTATTTAGAAATAAATTTTTTAAAATTAAAAAAAAATAGTAGATAAAATGCATAACAGTTTCTGTTTATAATTTAAAAAAAATTAACCAATTTTGTACTCTGAAAAATTGTAACACACGAGACAAATATAAAAAGAATACAGGAAAATATTTTAAATATTTATCTTACTTTAAATTTTTAATAAAAATAATGAATGCAGGGATCACAGTATGAATCTTGTTATGAAGATTTTAACTAAGAGTCAAATCATTATATTTCAACTTAATCAATTTAAAGACTTTAAAAAATTGCTGTAAATAAGGTTTTTAAAGTATTAGAAAATCGTCACTTTTACGCTCTTCTTTAAACAAGGTTTTCTTTATTTATTTCATTATTACAGTTACTTTTATTACTTAAAATTAAAGATTCGAAGAATTTTTAACATTGTAGTATAAATTAAATTTTTTCATATTCTAATCAATTGTTATCTATAATAAATATGTGCATAAAAATGAGATTTTTCTAAACCTTCAAAGGTAAAATATTAATTTTTGATTGATCTATAAAATATTTATTTAAGATAATGTCAAAATTCAGTTGCTAAAACATTAGACTCTAATATGTTACAAAATAAAAATTTTCAAAAAATAGGGTGCGTCCGACTTACTTGAAATATAATGGTTTTACCTCTAATAAAAAAACCAGTAAAAATTAGAATTTAATTTTATTTGTGCTACTTGTACTTTTAATCAGTAAAAGTTAAGATAAATTATGAAATTTATATAAATAAATATTAGGTTGATTAAAATGTTAATTAATTGAAAGTTAGATCTTTTAAATTTTGGATGAATTAAATTTCAACTTAATTAACATTGCAATATTTTGAGCTATTAATATTTTGATAGATTAAAATTTAGATTAATTAAATTTTATTAAAAATTAAATTTTATTAAAAATTAAATTTTTGGAAAATTAAAGTATACATTTATAAAGCATGTGAAAGATGCGAAATGAAGAAAATAGATTAAATATAAGATAAATTAACAAAATAGATGAAATAATTGAGTAAAAAATATGAAAAGTTGACGGTCTCAGTCTGTGACCACTGGAAATATATGTTTCATTAAGTTGCAAAAAATATATACATAGAATAATATGCATAAAATTTGTTTTCAATTAATCAGTGCTCCAAAATATACTACGTACCGAAATGAAAATCATATATAAAACAGTTTATGTTTTGACACTGCTGGGCACTAGAAAGTCTGCGCATCTTCGACGCGCATCGGTTTCGAAGTCTGCGACTTGGTCGACTAATTCTTATAAACCGTGTTTTCGATTCTCTATTTCTAAATTCTAGTACACTAGTAATTTAAAATTACGTCAACATCGTTTTAAAATCTATATCAGTTTTTTCTAGAGTTTAGAAAACTGTTTATGGCAATAAGATTCCTTAACATTATTCAATAGTCGCAGAGATATTAAATAACTTTTTCTAAATATTATATCCTTATGCATTAAAATTTAGATTTCGTTGATAACTTTATAGAAAACAGTTTTATAATAATTAGAACACTTTTTTTCTATTACTCGGTTTCTAAAATGTATTCAACTTTCGTTTAGTATTTCTTTCATAGTCATAGAAGAACTCTGTGACTTTGCAAAATAGTCGCCTATATCCAAGATTCTACAACTAATCGAGCAATATTTAGACAACTTATTTTTTGCGTGTGCGATATTGACAATTACAGATTATATACAAAAGACAGGGACAATGAAATTGATCGAAGTATTATGAAGAATAATCACTGTTTCAACTTAAGTATTAAAGGCAAATAAGTATTACTAAGAAATTGTATATCCTCTTTTCTATTGATAGTAAAATCATTGCATTTTATATAGATCACTTCAGAAATACGTCTTTTTTTGTAATTAGTCTCAAAATCTACAACTATTGCATTTTTAAAATCGAAATAATGATTATTTTCAAATTGATGTTTGTTAACAACAGTTTTTATATTTTCCTTTTTTCGTGTTCACCACCTCTTGTTCTTAAAGACCGTTTGGTTTCTCAAATATAAGTAGCAAAGCAATCGTTGCAATTAAATTTGGAAACAATACCTTTAATATCGCATTTTTCAGTAGAATCTTTTCCAAGTTTTATAATCGAATTAAGACTTTTCTAACTAAAGGAGTAGAAATTAAATTATAGTCCTTCAAAATGTTGGATAATTGAAAATAAGTATTATTGAAAGGAATGCAAACTTTTGGTAGACGTCCATAAACAGATGACATATTAGATTGTACACTATCTATTGGTTTTTTGTTTAAAATATGACTGCGTATTTTCAAATGTTTTTGTATAAAATCTAAAGGATAATCATTGTCTCGAAGAATTTTTATAACTTTTTTTATATTTTCCTTATGGAAAGAATTATGTGAAAGTAAAATTACCCTGTCATATAAATTGTAAACAATATTCTTTTTTGTTGTAATGGATGACAGGAATAATAGTTAATCAATCTGTTTGAAGAAATATGTTTTTGAAATCAATCTCTGATAAGTTGATTATTTCTTTTTATCAATGTTAAGTAATAATAAAAACCTACAATAGTTGTAGATTTTGAGACTAATTAGAAAAAAAAACGTATTTCTGTAATGATCTACAGTATGGTCTATTGGTAACCGGTCATAGGGAAGCAAGAGTGCGAGTGAAACGCAAATAGCTTTACGCATAAGAGTGTCCTTGTCGCACTCGTGGGCTGACTGCTTGCCAATTGACCTTACTGTATATAAAATGCAATGATATTACTATCAATAGAAAAGAGGATATACAATTTCCTAGTAATACTTATTTGCCTTTAATACTTAAGTTGAAACAGTGATTATTCTTCATAATACTTCGATCAATTTCATTGTCCCTGTCTTTTGTATATAATCTGTAATTGTCAATATTGCACCTCAGTTTTGACTAATCACTGGCTAAACTATGTCTGTGATTTTCTATTTTAATTTAATGACAATATTTTATTATTTTAAAATGTTATTTTACCTTTTTTGACAATTTTTCGATGTGATCAACAATTTTTTAACTAGGTATTGTCTTATTATTTTGGTAAATTTAATGTATGTGATTCCGCTTATAATTTTAATGTATATAATTTATTTATTTTTTATTAAAGTGACCTGATGATGGTGGCAAAACAAGCCACGGAAACGTCGTCGTATTGTGAAAAATAGTGTTTTTTCCTATTTTTTCCTCATCTTCCAATAATCGAAAAAAGTGCATTTCTGTTAATAAATAAAAGTAACATTTGAAAAAAATACAGATTTTTGACAATCCAATCAAATTTATGTACTTCAAGTATATAATATTTAATTCTTTAAACAAATGTTACTTACATTGGCACGCTGATTTAAAGATCACATTATATTTAATTTTACTTCAAAGAATTATATTAAATATTTGTTTACAGAGACCGGATTTCAGTTTGACAATTAATAATTTTGAAATTGACTGCCGCACAACTTTCGGATGTGAACGGACGAAAAACGGATTTTACTTAGACTATAAGTAAATTTGGATTAAACTACCGGATAAATTCCAAACTAAACCAGACTTCAAGCGGATTGTGAAATTTGTACCTGACAGTTTCCGGACGTAACCGGACTAAAAACGGACTTTACTTTAACTAAAAGTAATATCTAAATGGACTGCCGGACTAATTCCATATAAAAACAGACTTAAAACGGATTTAAAATTTAAGTCGGATAACTTCCGGATGTGAACGGACACAAAAAACAGATTTCACTCAGACTAAAAAAAGTCATATATGACTGCCAGACAAATTCCAGACTAAACCAGACTTAAAACAGATTTAAAATTTATGCCTTACAACTGCCGGATGTGAACGGACTAGAATCGGGTTTTACTTAGACTATATATAATTTTAGAATTGACTGACAGACTAATTCCAGATATAACCAGACTTAAAACGGATTTAAAATTTACTTCAGATAACCTCCGGATATGAACAGACAAGAATCGTATTTCACTGAGACTATAAAAAGTTTCGGAATTGAATGCCGGACTAATTCCAGATAAAGCCAGACTTCAAACGGATTGTGAATTTTGTGCCGGACAGTTTCCGGACCTGTCCGTACTAAAAACGGAGTTCTCTCTAACTAAAAATAATTTCTGAATCGACTGTCGGACTAATTACAGTTAAAACCAGTCTTAAAGCGGATTGTAAAATTTGTGTCGGACAGCTTCCGGACTTGACCTGACGAAAAACGGACTTCACTTTGATTATAAATAATTTCGAAATCAATTGCCGGACAAGATTCGGACTTTTCCGGATTAATTTCAGATCAATTTTTTTGTGTCAGACAAATGTCGGACTAATTCGGTTCATTGCCGGACACATTTCGGATTAATTCCAGATAAAACCGGATTGTTTTGTCTGGAATTCGTCTGGAATTCGTACCGAATTAGTCTGGATTTTTTAGTAGGGAGGGGAACAAATTTTGATCAAAATTGCTACTTTTGTTAAACTTTGCATTAAAAAAAAATATATAATAAAATTTAAATTTTAAAATCAAGCTCGACAGATGTCTTCTAAATTTTATTATCTTTCATTTAAACAAAAAATTAATGAAAGCGGTTAAAAAACCGATTTTTATGAACAGTATGACTATGAGTTTCGCATCCATGTAGAAACAAGAGAGCCAACCCGGTAAAAAGCCTTGCATTAGTGAGTATTAAAGTTTCTACACTTTAATGCCAAATTTAATTCATTTTAATTTTATTAAATCCCTGATTGTGCAAAATATTTTTAATGCCTAAAATTAAGATTAGTTTGTTGTACATTTAATACATTCTTATTCCAAGTGAAAGGACGCCATTTTGCAGAAATATATTTCATTGCTTTTTAATGCCTTTTTTAGGAAATGAATGTAACTCATTTGATTACTTTTGAATAACTGTATGAATATGGAAATTTTAATATAATTTATTTCAAATGTGGATAATTAAAAAAATTAGTTTTAATACGATTGAATTTTGAACGCCTTATGCGATATTTTAATGCACTTTAATAATGTTATTTTTAATTAAAACCTGCGATCGAACCTGATGTGAACAGAAATGCTTTTACCTGATATCAAATTGATGTTTTTCGATCGTAAAAGACAATATTAAAATAGTAACTGTTAATTAATTAGAAATAATAGAGCCGCACAAGTAGGGTAACTGAAGTCTTTTGCTATAAAAAAAGCTAAATATTATTTTTTAAACATTATTTTTGAAACTTGGAAAAATAATTTTAAAATATTTAGCCTCTTTTTTATAGCAGAAAAATATAGTTTGTACGACACTTTTATTTCTAATTATTCAACATTTGCTAATTAATCTTGTCTTTGATAAACGAAACGTCTATACAGAAATCAAGCAATAGCATTTGTGTTAATAAGCTTGATCAAACTTAATGTGGATTTTATAATTTTTGTTTTTAATTATATTTAGCACAATCAAGAAATTATTAATTAATTTTAATATTTAATGAATTTGGCAATAATTTTAGAATCTTAATTAGTTAATTGTCTGTTAGCAGACATAAATCTAAAGACCCACTACGAGCCATCACTTGTAGGCAATGTATTTGTTATTGTCTGTAAGCGCATCAATAGCCGTTTGGATGCAGCTCAGAACTGAAGAGCGAGGGTTCACAAGTACAATTCTTCTAGCTTCGGGTTTTTGTTGTTGTTGTTGAGTAAATGATTAAAATGCATTAAATTGAAACTGATTTAATTCGTCTTCTTTGAATTAAAAAGTTTGGCACAATCAGGGATTTAAATGTATTAAACATTTTAATACTTTTAAATGAAAATCTTTTTACCAGGAAGTAAGAGGCGATTGGTAAAGTGAAAATAAATTGCCTTTCTGGGGGTGACATCTACATTTGAGGGGAAACAGATACTTTCGTCAAAATAATATTTTTGGTCTTTATGCATACCCAGCACTTTCTTGTCTGTCCTGCCTGTAGTCTTCTTGATTTTGATATTAATATGCGCAGAAACTAAAAATAGTTATTTGAAGCAGGTTTCAGTTTCCCGTTGCATGTAGATGTCACCTCTCGAAAATCACGTAAATGAGGAACACAAAGTAATATTAAGGCGTGTTATTGTAGGTGGTGGGGGTAGCGTTCAAAATTAATAGAAAGTTTCCAGTATTTTGTGCCTACACGATGGATTTAATAACTGAAGGTTTTGTGTGACAAGCACAGTGTCAATAAATCCAGTTGTTGTTTACATTGCATTTCCAACCTACAATAAATTGATGTCAAATATATGTTAATCCCTTATGCAAGAATGTGAACATGATGTGACATGATGCGCTGTCGTATTCTACAGCACCTACGACTGCGTAGTAAATTTTTATCCTTCCCAAAATGGTGCTCAATGTACGTTTACATGAAATTGTTAGAGAATTATTAATCGCAACCAATCAAAAGCAAACATTTTGTGTCTCAAATCTCTCTTTAGGATCTGTAGATATGTCAACACGGTGCACATAACGCAAAACTCCCAGTTATTGCATCCATCGTGCAGTCTAAAGTTACTGGAAAGTTTCTGAGTTTAACCTCACTTCTTAGTTGCCGTGGTATGGTCAATTTATATTTAGTATTACTTCGTGATACGTCAAAAATACCATTAATGCTGATGAAGGCTGAGAATCAGGGATGGGTAAATACAACAAGTTAGAAGTTTTCTACGTTTACACCACAATACTTAACTCAGGCCTAAATCACTAAGCTAAGTAAAAGCGGAGCTTAAAGTTGGAGAGGGGAGTCTTGCTTACGCACCGCTTTTATGTTCTAAGCAGAATAGATTTGCGTACGGGAACGGGAACTGGAATCATGAGAGTGAAAAGGACAGAAAATATCTTCGTCCTCTATTCTCTCATACTTCCCGTTCCCTTACGCGAATCAATTGGGCTTAGGGCTTTTCTTAGCTTAGTATATTAGGCCTGAGTTAAGTACCATGGTGTAAACGTATTCATGGTTTGCTACATACGTAACACCCCTATCTTAACCCATTAACGCCCAAATGCACAGATTTTTTAGTCCAAATTTGAGCTTTGTTAATTCGCAAATGAGAAAGAAGATTTGTTTCTGAAGTACCATTGCATATGTATTTAAATGTGCTCTTTCGAAATATGTGACTAAGGATTTGTTTAAAAAATTATTTATATTACTTTTTTGCACTTTTTTTGCAAAAAAAACACGATTTTGCAAACTCTTTTATTTTGATAAAACATAAGTTTCATGACAAAAAATTTTTTTTGACAGCTTGAAACTACATAAAAAGTGCACTCGATAGTTGTACTTTGAAAATATGGAAACATATTTTTACCCTCCACCCCTGTTTTTTCAAAATGGCGTCTTGAATTTTCAAAAACTGTCATTTTGCACTCTACTTGGATCAAACTTTATTTTTCCATCAAATCATAAGGACAAATTTTTTTTATCTTTTTTAACATGAGTGAACTCAATTATATCGTAAGAAATAAAAAATCCAAAATGGCGGATTCAAGATGTCAGAAAAATTTTTAAATCGTTAAAATTGGCTGAAAATGGTTACTCGGGGGTTTTTGAGGTCTCTGAATTCGAATATTGGGAACGGTTAACCTGCTATACGCCACCTGGTGGCAGAGCTTTAAATGAGAAGAACGAGGTCGTTGACAATCAAATACATGTAACAAATGTTAATATTTAATTAAAATAATTATTCTTAATCACTGGTAATAAAAATATTAAAAGCAAATATGAAGCCTGGAATATAATTCACTTTTACTTACTTTAGATATAAACAATGATTTCGAAAATAAATTTGGTGTTATATTGAATAAATTGACAGGAAATTATTGTTAGGAAGAGTATTAATAATTAGTAAAAGAAATTAACATGTTATAGTTTGTTTAAATCCATAAGAAAAAATTTTAAGTTATGTTTGTGACGTATGCGGAATGAAAATTAACAAAGTGGATCAATTTTCAATACAAACCATTAATTTTTTTTTTCTTCATTTTGTCCAAAATATCAAATAAAAACTGATTTTAATTTATTTATATAACTAATGAGGAACTTTTAATTAAGATAAAACTATCACTGAACATAACCTAACATTTTTTCCGCACGAAAAATAGCATGTTCGGCGTTTAAAAGCTTTTTTTCCTTCAATGAAATATTTACTGAAAGGTGTCGAATTTATAAGGGAACATATTCCAGGTGAAGAGAGACGTATTTTTTAACATTAAATTTAAAAAAATTCACTTTTTCAACAAATTGCCGGCAAAATCTGTCAAAACAACCTATTTCCTCCGGCCATCTTGTCATTTGCTGTCACGACCACCGTTCCCAATGTTTGTTAAATTTAAGAACTAAAAATAGCGGATTCAAGATGTCGGACAAAAATTTTAAAAATTCTCTGAATTTGCTGAAAATGGTCACTCGCGGGTTTTTGGGGACTGAGTTTGAATATGTTTGTTAAATTTAAAAATTCAAAATGGTGGATTCAAGATGTTGGACAAAAATTTTAGAATTCGTTCAAATTAGCTGAAAATGGTTACTCAAGGGGTTTTAGGGTCTCTGAATTGGAATATGTTTGTTAAATTTAAAAATTAAAAATGGTGGATTTAAGATGTGTGACAAAAATATTTTAAAAATTCATGGACGATTCAGGTGAGTCAAACAGTGAAATAGGTGAGCAAATCTTTGACTTGGTTTATATAGAATATTTTTAAAATGATTCATTGTTTCCTATTGAGGCTTATGCTCAAAAGTATTCAAATTATAACAAAACGCAACGAAATTGGAAGATAGCCATGATGACATGTGAGAAAACTAAGAAAAAATGTATAAAAAATCTGTTTTAAATGAAATTTGTTTAACACATAAAGATAGGGAAAGAATATTATCTAGTACTCCCAGAGAAATATTTGAATTGTTTTTCTCCAATCATTTCCACGTCTACACAATAAAGCCCAGACAGACCGAGATTTCTAAGAAGTTAACAGAAAGTTAACAGTGTTAGTTAACTCAGTTGAAAATGTTAACTTTCTTTTAACTTCCCGGAAATACATAAATATCCGCCCTTTTTTCATTTAACCTTGTTAACTTCCTGATAACTTTAAATGTTAACTTTCACATAACTTTAATTGTTATCTTCATGTTAACATCCTGGAAACTTCGGTGCTGTCTGGGAGAGTACAAAAACTAACAAGTTAAATCTTTTTTGAAAAGATATTGACAACTTTTTAGATAAAGTTATCTTAACTTTCTTTGAAAAGATCTTTGCTTGACAGATAATTTTTTAAAATAAATTTAACAAACATTCTAACTCAGGGACCCCAAAAACCCCTAAGTAACATTTTTTAGCCAATTTTTTTATTTTTTTAATGTACCTATTTATTAAGTCTAACAGTTTTACAACTAATAAAAGGATTACAAAATTTTACAATTGACATAAGTATAAGATGCGTATATTAAGAGTAGTTACATGTAGTGATCATTTTTCTATAATAGTAACAGCTTAAACCTTATTTAACTTTATATACAAAAAGATGAGCATATTAAGAATAGTTACATGTAATGATCAGTTTTCTATAATAGTAACAGTTTAAACCTTATTCAACTTTATATACGGGGCAAATTTTCTCAAGTGTCCAGCGTCAAAATTAAAAGTTGTTGAATCGGACTAATATTTACACAAACTTTAGTGCTATGGGTAAGTACTTTAACCACCAAATATTATGCAATTTAATTTAAAATTGTAGAGGGAGGAGGGGGTTGAAGATTTGGGTAAAATCAGAACATTGAGTTTTTCAAAAAATCGTAGCCGCTAAATAACAAAATGAAAAAAATTTTTACCTATACGTTTTCGAAAAGTTTTTTCCTGCTCTTTCACATGATGACATTTTTTTTTTAAATCAAAATTCAACCTTTTTTTAAAATTAAAAATTTTTTTGACTTTTTTTTCAAAATGGACCCTTTTTTTCATTTTTTTATTAGTAATTTCCTTGGACAAGTTCTTGTACAAGAAAATTTTTTGCTTCAGATATGTTGGTAACATATGATTTACATTTTCTGAAGTATATTCCGAGTCCTCGATAGCCGTGGGGTTTAATGCGTTCGCGTTTAGGTTCGGTAGTTAGGTTAGATAGGTTCGAAACTCGTTGATGTCAAGATTTTTACTATTATATTTAATTGTAATAGTCGTCGTGAATATCTTTAGTGTTCAATGCGATAACGGTGTCTTGAATTCAGGCGTTAATTAATTTTATTTTAATAAACATGAATGTTCCCGCACAAGAACTGGTAGAAGTTCCATAATAGTATACATTTTTTCGCGAAAGAAATTATTCAAGAACTTGTATAAGATCTTGTACAGACAATTTACCAGTGAATTTTTCATTGTAGTTCTTGTACAAGAACTTGGGCAAGTTTGTTTACAGGGAATTTTTCACTTTTAAAAGCTACATAAGATCATGTACAAGAAAATGTAGAAGAACTTGTATATGAAAATACGTCATAAATTGTAGCACAATGCTACACAAGAACTTACGTAAGAACTCTGTCTGAGCTCTTGTTTGAGTCCTTGTGCAAGTCAGTGTACTTGTAGGAAACCTTGTGTAAGAACATATACAAGAACTATGTTCCAATTTCTTGGACAGAACTTATACACGACCTTGTACGATCTTGTACAAGTTTCCACTTCTGATCGTGCACAAGAACTGACACAAGTACAGGTTCAAGATCTTGTACAAGTTTTTTCAGCCGGGGTGGAGATATATACACTTTAAAGTTATTATAAAGTTCCTTGTATAATATTTTTCAAATATTTTAGAAAAATTATTTAATACCGTCTACCGGGGCAATTTTGTGCACAAAACCGCTCTTTTTTTACTTTATGCTTTATTAAAATCCAGAATTTGAAAAAATAAAGAATTTAACTATTCAGTTATGTTGTGAACATCCTTCTAAAGGTATCCTATGAGTTAGCCGACAAAAAAACAATTTTTATCTGAGTTATAGAAACTTAAACTTGTGCACAAAATATCCCCACTGATGTGGCTATTTTGTGCATCAAAGTTTGTTTATTTATATGATGGGTAAAAAAATTTGTTTATCTTATTTACTGTATGAAGTATTTTTTCTAGATATTCTAGAGTGCAATAAATAAAAACAAAGCCAGAAATATTTTGTTTTGTAGTAATTGTTTAACTAATTTGAAAGTAAAACACTGACATTTTACAAAAATGTAGATTCACGAAAAACATTATTTTTTTAAGTAAATCTTACTTAATAAAACTTCTACTACACTTCTTGTGTTATTTTAAGAAAAAAAAGTTTCGAAATTAACTTGAAAAGCATGTAATTATTAAAGTTACTTTTTTGAGGTTTTTATGGCATATTTTTATGTTACTAACTATAAAACAAATTGTTGAAAAATAATTGATTTTAAAGAATGCACAAAATAACCCACCAAATTCTGGGTTTTCAGTTTCTTACACTTTTTTCTTAAAATATGCAATTAAAAGTTAGCGCATCACGTATACACCATCACAACTAAATTGTCAACAAGTATTACTAATACTTTTAGAAACACTTTTAAACTTCCGGAGATCTAAACAGAATTTTGAGAATTTTGAAGATTTTCATCTTAATTTTTAACGACTTTACGGTTTTTTTCTGATTTCTGATAGAGAATTAGGTAATTTCATTTAGTACTCTCTGTAGTCTAGATGTCAGAAAATATTTATACCAAGTAGCAAACTTAAACAGCTGAATATAAAGATTTTATTAATTAAAAACCTCGCGTGCACAAAATAGCCCCACTTAACGGTAGCGAAATAGGTCTATAATTTATCATTTCATTTTTATTTCCTTTTTCAAAGACTAGTATAATTTTAGCCTTTTTCCAAGCTTCTGGAAACTTGCCCTGGGCTATTGAAAGATTAAATATCTTAAGCAATGGTTTAACAAAAAGTGGAGCACATTGTGTAATTATTTTAGCTGGAATTTTATCAGGACCTGTTGTTAATTTAGAGGACAATTTCAATAAAAGAGTAAGAAAAATATATATTAACGGTTCATCACAGATAGCAAAGTTGTATCTTTTACATGATAATTTAATGTCGTCAATCTTTATACAACTTTTCATTATTTTTTGATAAGAAAAGTCAATACTTTAAGGGGGGATGATGAGCATCTATATTTACTAGTGACTTATCCGATAAACAACAGTTAAGATTAAAATTAGAAAAAACCAAATCCAATATGTTTATTATTAGCGTTATAAACATAATTAAATTAAGTAAAATTATAAAAATTTAACAATTTATTTGAGTTTAAAAGTTTAAAGTCATGAATTTCATTAGTCATAGACGATGACCATGTGGAAGTATTAAAATCTCAACAACAAAAAAATATTATTATTCCATAACTTTTGATCATCAATTAATAATTCACAGAAAGTTATACATTTTTTTTTAGATATTTGAGGTGAAATATAAATTAATATAATCATAATGTTGAACCATGTTGATTGAACATTAACACAGATCAAGTCAATGCATGATCTACGGTTTTAATAAGATAAATTAATTTCAACAGAATTATACTTATTGGAAACTGCTAATAAAACTTTATCTCCTATACCAGAAACACAATCAACACTGTAGACTGTGAATTTTTGGCAGTCAATAGATTCCTTATTATATATTTTGGCCTTTAACCCTTAGAGTCACACAATTCAAATATTGTAGCTAAAACATTTTTTTCATCATCAGCACATATTTTATGGTCAAAAGGTACAAAAAATGACGCTTTTAAAAAATCAAAAATTGTCAACTTCAAAAATTTTGTTCTCAAAAACTAAAAATAATTTTTTGTTTGATAATAGCAGTTTGGCATAAGAAATTTACTGGATTTGAATAAAAATAATATCCCACAGTTCAATCTTATAATTAAAAAAAGTAAAAGCCAAAAAACTACTAAAAAAAGGTGGTCGATATATTGAACCATGTGACGGAAAGGGTTAACCACGTTTCACTCAAGGTAATTACATCGAAATTGCAAAATATATTACTTAATAAAACTGATTCTATTTTCGTATTTAGTTCACGTACGTTTTGTTAATAAATTTTATAAATATTATTGTTTAAGTTAGGATTATTCATCGATTCAAGTATACTATCACCAGGCTTGTGTCCGTAAATAGTCTGATTCACTATAAAAGTAAATTCTATAGTGAAGTAGACTATTTACGGACCCAAGCCTGACTATCACAGGATTTCCCTTCTTGAAGCTGATTCGAATTCCTTTTTCTCTATTCGTTAGTCGATTCTGAAATTCTACTCGTAACTTTTTGTACTGTTGTATTTTTAGTGGAGTTTTGTCCTAAGCAATAGATAGTGATTCCGGTATTATTTCTGGAAGAGGTTTCTTCTATTGTTTGAGTTTCTTGAATGCCGTGACCACCAATCTGACAGAGTCCTTGTTGACAAACTTTACTCGTAGCTAGTGGTTTAGAAAATTTAAAAAAATTTTTGTCTGACACCTAAAATCCGCCATTTTAAATTTTTAAATTTAACAAACATATTCGAATTCAGAGACCTCAAAAACCCCAGAGTAACCATTTTCAGCCAATTTGAACAATTTTTAAAAATTTTGCCCGACATCTTAAATCCGCCATTTTGAATTTTTTATTTCCTACTAAATAATTGAGTTCACTCAAGTTAAAATAGACAATGAAAGATTTTGTCCTTATGATTTGATGGAAAAAAAAAGTTTGTACCAAAGTAGAGTGCATAATGACAGTTTTTGAAATTTCAAGACGCCATTTTGAAAAACAGGGGGGGGGGGGTGAAAATGTGTTTCCATATTTTTAAAGTACAACTATCGAGTGCACTTTTTATGTAGTTTCTGTCTGCCAAAAAATTTTTTTGACATGAAACTTATGTTTTATCAAAATAATAGTTTTAAAAATCATGTTTTTTTTTTAAAAAAGTGCAAAAAAGTAATAAAAAAAAGTTTTTAAATAAATTTTCGGTGACATATTTCGAAATAGCACATTCAAATAGAAAAGAAATGGTACTTCAGAAAAAAGCTTCTTTCTCATTTACGAATTAACAGAGCTCGAATTTGGACTAAAAAATCTGTGCATTTGGGTTAAGTATGTTAGTAAATTGAAATATTTTAATTTAAATAAGAGTAATATTTCAGTTAAATTTACCTTTAGGTAACTAATTGATTAATCTAAATTTCAATCAGTTTTTAAACTTAAATTGATTAAATATTTAATTTTTATTTTAAATGTAATTGAAATGGAATGTAAAAAATAAAAAAAACCTTTTTATATTAAAATTAATTTATCAAAAATAAAAAAAAACTTTCATTTTTTATTTAATTCTGTTTTATATTTCTAACATTTCAAAACTTATTTGCCGTTTTTTGACATTTTATCGTTTTTCAAGTTGTAAATTTAAAATAATTTACAGATTGTTGGGATTAAGAATATAAAACTAAGGCAACAGTTTTTGGAATCCTTCTCTGAAAACATCGATTTTCAGGACATAAATTTATATTAAAAAATAATTTAAAAAATTCTTTTACTTATTTTGACTTTATTACCGTTTCTTAATTTTCAATTCAAAATTATTTACTGGTTGTAAATAAATAAAAAATTGCTTGAAAATAAGAAATTGATGCAAGAATTTTTTGAAACCTTTTCTCAAAAGACATGAATGTGTAGAATAAGAATTTTTTATCCCACAGGCACAAACATGGCGCTTTTAGATGCCTGTAGGCAGAGTCTAAGCGCATTCATTTGTTCAACCGTGTGAAAATGGCGTCCATTTTTTCCCTAGGGAAAAAATGAACAGCTAATCCATGCATTTTTTCACTTTAGGGAAAAAACAGACGCCATTTTCATACGGTCAAACAAATGAACGCATTTAGACCCTAACCTACATGCATTTAAAGCCACCTCGTTTGTGCCTTCGGAATAGAAAGTATCGTCAGCAACACGGGTTTAAAGTCAGTCCAATTTGTTTACAATTAAGTTTGTGTACTCGTCTACGTCTCGGTCTTCGCCCTCGAACGTCACTCGTACACAAACAACAGCGCTCAAGCAGCACGTAATATTACATGAATATCACAGTGACATCATATTGTAATATTCGTAATATTACGGGGTGATATTACAGTGATATTGACGTGATATTGAAATGTCCGCCTCAAGGTAATATTACAAGTAATATTACAGTGATATTACAAATATTTATTTATTTCAATATTTATTTTACATTAAATAAAATATTTTTAAAAAATCCGGTTCACACGGGGTTTGAACACGCAACGTTCGACACGACGTGAATACGCCTTGTATCTCTCGGCCATCTAGCTCTTGGAATATAGTTCAGAAAATGTTCTTCATATTGTACCAAAGAGAATTTAAGGTATTACATGAAGAACACTTTCTGAAATACATTCCAAGAGCTAGATGGCCGAGAGGTACAAGGCGTATTCACGTTGTGTCGAACGTTGCGTGTTCAAACCCCGTGTGAGCCACATTTTTTTAAAATATTTTATTTAATGTTAAATAAATATTGAAATAAATCTTTGTAATATTACATAAATATCACTGTAATATTACTTGTAATATTACTTTGAGGCGGACATTTAAATATCACGTCAATATCACAGTAATATCACCCCGTAATATTACGAATGTTACAATATGATGTCACTGTGATATTCATGTAATATTACGTGCTGCTTGGGCGTAAACAATTGGCTGCTTTTAACTCCTTGTTGCTTAATATAATATTTATTTAATTATTAAAATTAGTGTTTTTTTGTACCGGAGTCCGTTCACTACGGCCTAGTATACGTCCACTATATTTTCCCAGGAGTTTTTTCACTTAAATTACAATCTCAAAATTTAACAGACATGTTAAATATATTTCAACAATATTAATTAGTTTAAATGTGTAAAATATATTGGACAGTTGTAGGAGCGCCTGGATCGACAGTAGGTGCCTAGACTTTAGAGTACCCCCATGGTTTTAAATAATTCTAATTTTTGTTCGTTTGACCTTATTGATGGAAAACTTTAAATACTGGGAAAGATGGTTTTCTTATGGATCGTGGTTGTTTTATGGCTCTTGTCTCAAGCTACAAGTCGAAACTTCGGTGTACGAAATGACAGCTGCCAGGGCTCCTCGACAACTGGACTCTTCAGTGGACTCGGCTGACGTATGATCACGTGACTGAAAGAGAAAATTCGTGATTATTTGAAGGGATTTCGATTAATATCTGCCGGCCGGTCCTTGTTACTCTTGTTCCAAAGTTCGTAGAGAATAGGACGAAATTGAGTTTTATAATTAAATTAATTTAACTATTGTTAATTATTTATAAAGATTATTGTTTTACGATGGCTAAATTCAAGAATGATTCAAGAAGAAGAGATGAGTCCTTTTGATTTCTGATTGGAGACTGTGAGAAGTTATGTTCCGATTATTCAAAGATTGACAATTTTAAGTTAGAATCCCAGAATTTGCTATAAAGTTGAATTTAAAATAGTGCTCTTTCTTGATCGGTACTAATTATTATAATTATAATTATTAATAATTATTATAATTATAATTGTTAATAATTATTATAATTATAATTATTTGTGAAATGCAGATATTCCTCAATAAAGTGTCCTTACTTTAGTAGTAAGAGATTTTTGTTTAACCCGGAATACTACTCGAGTATAAATAATACTCTGTATTATTTAAAGATCTTTTATGAAAATTAAAAATATTGTTTGCTGAATTTTATTTGATTAATAAAAGATTAAAACGTAAAATGTGCTCAGGGCTTTCCTTCCGGCCAACAAGTTTCACACAAAAAATGTATTAAACATTACTTGAATAAGGTTAGCCAAATAATTTATCTAATTTGTTTTATTTCGTTCACTAAATAAATAAATGGTCTGTCGAACTTGTGGCAATTATTGTTAAAAAATTTAATAGAAGGCTCAATTTCTTTAATCCGAATCCACATCCTTTATTTTAATTTCTTTTTTCCCTGAGAATAAAGTTTCATTCAATTAAAGTAAATGTTATTTAAAAATTTGTTAAAAAAATAATAAGGATTAAAGATTTAAAATTTGTTCAACTGGAACCCTCGGAAAATTTGATGTTGCTAAAACTGGACTAACCCCTGCTAAGAGTAAAAGAATAGAAAGAGATAGAAAATAAGTAATAGTTATTATACACTCGTTTTAACGACCTTACTGGCCCAATGAGTGTCTCCCGTAGGGAGTTCCTAGAATTGTACTTTGTATATATTCTTTAAGAGTGTTTGCGTCTACAGAACGGCTTGAAATTAGGAGTATTCGCATTTGCCTGGACCACCTGGTATATTGGGTTTGCTCGCCAGTGGAGAGGGAAAACTGTAGAAAAACCTCACCTGAATACAACCGGTTTATCGACAGTCGAGTTCTAGTGATCTGCACATGTCGATTACCGACAGTGCATATCATTATACCTCGACGTCTTTACCTTCCACTGAAGTTATCTTACATCCGGAAAAAATCCCAGGCTCCCCGGGGCGCGAACCAAGCAAGCTTGATGCTTGACTTGGGGCGACCGTAGAGTCCAGGAACTTAACCAACTGAGCTAACATCGTGGTAAATAAGTAATAGAAAGAAATTGAATTTTCTATGTCCGGGAAATACGCGATTTGCATTCCAAAAACTCTTTCTCATCCTATCTTTGATCTATTCGACGGCTTCAATATTTTTCTATATCTTTCAATCATTCTGTCCATCCCAAATATTTGGGAATACCTATCTTTTTCTATGCCTAAGTTTATTCCCAAAAAAAGAATATTTAGTCTTTTTTTTCTTTTTATTTCTTTCATTCTACCTCTAACTATATAACTGGAAGTAAATGATCCCTGCTAAAAGTAAACGTATTTACACGGATAGAAAATAACAGATAAAAAAAGATAAAATTTTTCTATCCATTTGAATCTGTGCGCCTAATCGTTTATTTTCTTTTCTCTTTTTCTATTCGTCCAACTGTAAATTTTTAATTTATTTGTTATAAATCAATATAGTAAATTATTACAAGTTATACATAGTAAACGTAATACCGAAATACATAAATTGAAATCAAACCTGAAACAGAAAAATCAGCTCATAAGAAGACTTGAACCCGGGCCTCTCGATGTCAAAATCCTTGCTGCTTACCACTGGACCATCTAAGACTATAAAAGTTTTTACAAAAACAGTATAATGAATGTAAGGTTACAGTCTATTTTAATTTTCTATCCCTGTTTATCCGTTTAAATAATTTTCCATCCGCTTTAATCTTTTAAGTATGAAAGCGTTTATTAATACGTCTGAAACCGCAGTTTACAATCTATCTTCCTCTCCGTCAGCTATCATAATATTTATTGCTAACAGTGTAACGACCCAAGTCGTTTTCTCAATTTAATATATCGTTGCCTCCCTCCGGGTTCGCTCTCTTAATATAATTGTGGCGTAAGTACCACTTTAAGATTTCCAATCTGGGCGGTTTCTAGTTGCAGGTGGCTCGTCGAGCGTAAGCGCAGCAGACGAAGCCGTCACCTGTTGCCGGCAACCGCGCCAGATTGATGCGAGCGAAGCACATACGTTTCTGTTACATTTATCTATTATTAATCTATTATCTATTATTATTTATCTATTATTGTTTATTGCATTGTTGCATTTAAATTTAGAATTCTAATTAATAAAGCTTGTGACTTGCGAGAACTTTACGCCTATTGTTTTGTGCTTCACCTGGACTATTCATAATACGTTCAACATTACAACGATTAATTTGTTACGAGGACAAAAGAATCCAGATTTGTACCTGTCAACTGCGGTGTTTAAACACTGGTAAGTTCGCCTTTTCTGATTTCTCCGGCTTTACTTTTCACCTGGTTCTCTACCCGGAATAGTGATTGCTTTCTCTGCCTTTTCTCTCTAAGATGTGGTAAGTGTTGTGCGTGTATTGTGTTGACCGGTCGCGAGTCGAACCCCTTATGTTATTTTCTTATTTAAATTATTGAGAACTTTAAAAAAAAATCTCGCGTAGGTTATCACATTTATGGCGCCCAACGTTCCTTTTTAGTTTTTTATACTAAAATTTAGTGTTTTTGCGCAATTTTCTCAAAAGGAAAATTCCACTTGCTAGTATCAAAATGGCGTCGCCATGTTGTTTCTTCCCGGCAAGAAAATTGCTTTTCTAAGTGTTTCCAACGTAGAAAAATAGCGATATATTTGTACGCGAAATTTTCCATCAAGTATTAAAAAATTCTCTGCATTTTTCGTCCCGATTCTCTTAACAAAACACTCCAAAGGCGCACAATTCTTGGACACATTTAATGCGTAGAATTTTTGTAACTTTCGAACCTCGCATCAATCTCACGCTTTATTTTCTGTTTATTGCCATTTGTAAAATTCTATTGAACTCTAATTCACAACTACTTCATGCTTGTAAATTAAAAATTATTTTATGCTTCGAATAATATAAAATTAACACAATTTTTCCAAAAAATGTAAAATTCAACTTTTTTATAAATTCAACTTTTTGTTTCGCTTGCGCATGAAAATTTAATCATTTAAAAATTTGAAAATTGTATGCTTATGTAATTAAATATTTATGCGAATTTAATGCTTTTTTCTATCATTATTATTTAGATAACTTTTAATAGGATTTTTTAAAATTATTTTATGATAATTGCCATGGGTGACAAAATTAAATATGTCAAATTAATAGAATACTAAGTGGCCACATTTTTTTTCCTTCATTCACTTCATTAGAAACCCATACAAAATTCTTAGGCTTGACGAAAGTCAATAATAGGCTTTAAGGTGAAAAATCTAAACCTAGGGTGATTTTTTAGGGTTAATTGACTTAGATTATCAGTTCCATTGTTCGGCTAGCGCAAACGTAAACACAGCTGTGTTTACAACAGCACGTTATCTGTTTCTTGCTGGTCAGTCTTAAAATGAAATAAAATTAAAAATTTGAAATATTTCTCGGATTGAGAAAATAAAATTTAATCTCAGCAAATTTATTTTCACAGGAAATACTCGATTTAAAATTAAAATTTTTTTTTCCTCGTCTTCCCTCTCCTCCGGAAGCCGCTCATAACCCACGCGCCTCCTCCACTTCCGGTTTTCAGTACTCCTCAGCCCCTGCTTCGTCGCAGAAGGGGGGAGGAGATAGTGAAACGACCGCGCAGTTCTGCGGCCCAGACAACCGCAATTTTGGCAACAGAGGGCGCAATATTGATTTTAGGGGCTGTAATCGTATTAATAACAATCGAGGTGTCAACAACAGAGGAAATTGGAACGGTTATGGCCGAATTACCAACACCAATTCCATGTACCCCCACCACCTTTGGCCGCCACTAGCGCCACCTACTCAGCACTCGCATCCCTGGCAAAATCCCTACTGTAGCCACTATCACGATCAGCGTCCAAACGCTGGCAACACTGACCAGTCAAAAAACGACAGCAGCGCCAGGAGAGATTAGATCTCCCTGGCGAACTAAAAACAAACTTAATCAAAAATCCAAATACGGCTATCGATTCGAAATACTTAAATTTAAATAAAAGTGCCAATACTGACGATCGTGCAATTCTGAGTAGCAGTCATGACGTTCAGGACTCAACGTGTGTTCCTCAAAATACATCAACGCTTAATCAAGCGAATGCCAGTAGGAACAACACTAGTGACTCCGAAAGCGACTACGACGATGCTTTTTACTTCGAATCCTAGACGAAATATTCAGACTCTGACGAAGAGCCTCCCTCCACTGAACCTATAGGCTCAGTAGGACCAAGCATATGTTCAGTCACGTCACTGCCTTTTGCTACCTCAACTACTTGCTTATTAGCAACAGTTAAAAAGCATTGGCAGATAATAAATAAAGGGCCAGCACCGCCCTTACCGTAGCAATAACGGATCACGATCAGAGTATCAATCAAAATTGTCGATAATAAAATCACAGGCCAACTCGACACAGGTAGCGATCGCACCTTTATGCCAGAAGAGCTGTTTGATAAAATAAAAAATTTAGCGAATGACAAACCTATAAAAGATGCAATAACACGCGCAGGCGTACATCTTGCACAGCGAGAACATATCGCCTCTTCACGTTATTCGGCAAAATTCGATACTCAGATTAATGATTGTTACGGCGAATTGTGGTTCGCAATTCTTGACGGACTCACATCGCCCATTATTTTAAGAATGGACTTTATTTTCGCATGGGAATTCCTCATCGACGCAATCCGGCGCTATTGGTTTATAAACGGGTCTAAAGTTCGGCTACCTTAAAATTTCGTGAATGGTACGGAAAGCGCCCTCAATTCCATGCAATCGATAGAGCTAACGTCCGAACAGCGAAAAACTTTAAACAATTTTATCAATAATAAATTATCAAATTTTGCCTCGGGAACCGGTGTAACTGATTTGACTACCCATGTAATCGAATTAACCGATCCGACGTCAATTAAATTAAAGCCATATCACAGAAGCATTGAAGCTAATAAAATAATAAATGCTCAAATCGATTCTTACTTAGAAAAGAAATTTATTGTTCCGAGCAATGGCCATTATGCTAGTCCCGTCGTGCTTACGTATCAGCTTAATAAAGTGACGAAAAAATTAGCATACCCCCTGCCGCGCTTGGACAGCATATTAGACGCCTTATGAGAAGCTAATGTTATCAGCACTATCGATCTTACCGACGCATTCCACCACATACCGGTCGACCCGAAATCACGTGAATACACTGTCTTCGTTGTCCCCGGTTGTGGACAATTCGATTGGATTTGAATGCCTTTTGGCCTCACGAATGCGCCGGCTACTTTTCAAGCTCTAACCGATAGGCTAAAAGATAAATTTGTTGACCATGTCCGAAAAAATAAATTATCCGAACGCTTCATCGATCAAGTCCATGCTTACTTAGAATATTTGGGATTCCTTCTCGATAAAGATGGTCTCAGGCCGAAACCGAAGCGTGTCGAACCGATTTTAGAACGCCCCAGTCCACGCAACCAAAAAGAGTTGCGCTAGTTTAATGGTTCAGTTAACTGGTACCATAGGCACCCATAGTTGCACCCAAGCCAAACTTGCTGTTCATCCTTTATACCGATGCGAGCGATACCGGTCTTGGCGCAATCCTGACGCAAGAAGACGGAGATAAGGAAAATCTCATGACAAGCTTAAGCAGATCATTGAGAGGTGCTGAGTTAAACTATACCACCACGGAGAAGGAATGCTTAGCCGTGATTTTCGCAATTAAGAAGTTGCGCTGCTACCTCGAAGCTACTGAGTTTACGGTAATAACTGACCACTCGAGTTTAACCTGGTTACAGGGTGTACAAGACCCCAGAAGTAGGCTCGCAAGATGGGCCTTAGAATTGTCAGCTAACAAAGCGCACATTGTGCACCGAAAAGGTACCACCAATGAGGCGCCTGATACGCTGTCACGTCTATATGAGGATTCCCCTCTAAACACGCCCTCTCTGAACTTGAACCTTGTCCGTAAAAAGCCTTGGTACAAATCGGTAGTAGGGCGCACAAGATTAAATCCCGAAAGTAACAAACGTTATAAGCTCGATTATAACGGCGAATTGTATTATTACAAACCAAACTTAATTTAAGAAAGTATCGGCGATAACAACGATTGGAAAAAAGTTTTAAAAGAGGAGGAAATAGTCCCCACAATATCGAAATATCGAAATACATTATTAGCCCGGTATGCGTGAAGATGTAAAGCGTTACGTCAATCGCTGTGACGTATGTCTCAAGTGCAAGCCAGATAACTCACCCCCTCAAGGCCTGATGTTTCCTCGCAAGTTTGACGAGCCTTGGGACACGGTTTCGCTGAATATAGTAGGCCCTCTTCCGAGATTTAAATCCGGAAAGTGATATATCCTCGTATGTGAAGATACGTTCACACGCTACATCGAATGCTACGCCCTCTCGAAAGCAGACGGCCCTAAGATATCGAAGTGCCTAAATGTATTAGTAAACAAATGGGGAACCTCGAGAATATTTATTACGGATAATGGGACGGAATTCGTCAACCGAGTAACCGCAAAGTTCATGGATAAGGTCGGATCCACGCAGCGCACAACACCCGTGTACCACCCACAGTCGAATCCCGTGGAACGCGTAAACCGTAATCTGAAAACGATGATCGCGAGCCTTCTCGGCGACGATTATCGCTAATAGGATATACTATTGGACGAAATCCAATTTGCTTACAACACCTCAGTCCATTCCTCCCTGGGCGTTACTCCTGCATTCCTGAATCTCACTCGCGAACCATGACGAACTAGTAGACCAATAACGGACGTTAACGTCACTGACGACACTATCCCTGGTTCTGCGAACAACTGGCTTGAGCGCGTAAAGCGTATTGAATCGCTTTGTGAAAAAGTAACATCTGAGATGCTAAAAGCCAGCAAGAAGCAGAGTAAAACGTATAATAAAAAACCGTAAAAATAACATTACATTTGAAATTGGTGATCTGGTGTTTTACGCTAACAATACTTTATCTAGCGCGGTACGCGGTTTTAGTTCTAAGCTAGCGCCACGTTATAAAGGCCTAGCAGTAATATCGGAAAAATTGTCACCCATGGTGGTCGTCATTGGCAACACGCTTGGCAACAAGATAGGGAAACACCACATAAGCGATTTAAAACCTGCAAGGAGAAACCTTAGGTCCCGTATTATGTTGTAATACCCGTTTCAGATCTCTCGCACCTACGCCATGGACCAACAAGGAGTTAACCACGCAGCGGCACCTAACGACTTGCCAGAAGTCACAGCGATAAGCTTCCCTCTGGGGGTCCAGGGTGCCGATTCTTCCATCATACGGACAGCCACTGGGTTGGTTGTTGTAGAACGGGCCAGCTTAGAAGTCATCCTAACTGAACGCCAATCTTTCAAGGACCAGCTGAAAAGCACCAATCAAATAATTGCTGCGCCACGCGAAGAGTTGTCTTCGCATCTAGTAAAGCCTGCCTGAAGCATCGACGGAGATTTCAGGTCCTAATTTAAAGCTGTACTTGAATTAACGCAGGAGCGTTGCAAGCTCGTCGACCAGTTGGCAGTATCCACCAAGGAGGCCGCCCATTTCCAGAAGGAATGCACCAGGCTCCAAAGGGACGTCGACTCCGGCGAGGCGGATTACAATGCCTTGTTAGAGGATTACCACTACTACGAAGACCTCTACAAGCGCATAAAGACCTTATTTACCAGCAAAATAAAGGAGGTTTATCGTTCTCAAGTAGAGTTGCGTGAACCCAGACTTCGTCCGAAAGCGCCAGAAGGCTGCGTCAACTTCAGCATAGTGGGACACAGCTTCCGGTCTTGTCCAAAGGAGTACTCTGGTGGTTTCTGCCAGAATTGCATTTGCGTAGGCTTTAGTACGCAAGAGTGCCCTTGGCCTCACTACGCCAAAGGGACTCCATCGCTGCCAGAATCTCAACGCTGCAAAGTTTGCTGGCGACCGCGCCACACAGTGGTCTGACAGTCGAATCTAGCTGGCCAAAAGTCAAAAAATGGATGTCTTCAAATTAATTTTTCTTTAATGATTTTATGATCTATTATATCTATTGTGTCTGATTTAGAATATTTTAGCCGTTAAACATTTTTTTTATTGATGTATCATGGTCTTCACCGCGTCAGCCTCGCTTATAGTTGATTTTGACATAAAACTAATATCTTCAATTACACAGCCCCACAAAAAAAAAAAGTGTCATGTACTTTTGACCGGAATACCTTAGCCCTATGTATTTTGACCATATTGGATTGTGACCTTTAAAACGCTTTTTTAAAAATTGTTCTACGATGATTTTTAACGAAGTTATGATGTTTTATTTAAAATATAAATTTTTTCCAAATGTAAATAACACTTCAATTATTGATGTGGTATGGTGTAATGGAAAAAAATGATTTTAAATAAAACATCATAACTTCGTTAAAAATCATCGTAGAACAATTTTTAAAAAAGCGTTTTAAAGGTCACAATCCAAGCTTTCTATTCGCCCTAGGCATGTATTAATGTTAAGTCGGGTTCACATGGTAATGAACAAAAAGTGTCATTTTATTGATTTTGAGGTTAGGAAAAAATCCTGACGTGATGGAGCAAAACTGACTTCGGATTCGTGTTCAGCGCGTCAAAATACATAGAGCTAGGGTATTCCTGTCAAAAGTACATGACACTTTTTTTTTGTGGGGCTGTGTTATTTGCAGCTAGTGACCATTCAAATTAACATATTAAAATAATGTACATATTAATTTAACAGTTCGTTTTACTGTTTGTAAGATATTTTAAAAAATATTCCTCTAATGTTAAACCTATTATTTAAAAAAAAGCAATGAAGGCAACTATTTACAGTATTTGTACACTACAAAATTCAATATATCATAAGTTAGAGCTGCCGACAACTGCCGAAAAATTATTTATTGAGAAATGTTCATTAAAACGTTAACTTTCGATGAACATAAAAGATTCTTGCCACTTTTTGCCACTTTTGGAGATATTTGTCTTCAAATCGGGTGGTACGCGACGTTGTAGTGCGCGCACGGACAGGCCTAGACGCGGCGCACAGTGGTCTGAAACCCGATTCTAAACTATTTAATCAAAAACGTGTTGATAAAATTTCGAACCACTTTGTTTCTAGCAGTTTTTGTGGTAGGCTGATTACGAATCTAAAGTCAGATTTCAAAAATTCAAAATGGCGGATCCAAAATGGTGGACGAAAATGCAAATTTTTTGCAAAAATTTACGAAACATGGTATATAGGGGTTTTTTGGGTCGCAGATTACGAATATATACATAATCTTTCAAAATTAAAAATGGCGGATCCAATATAAAGGACATTAATTTTAAAAAATTAGTGTATTTGGATAAAAATTACAATTTAGGGCTTTTTAGATCAGCTATTTTCAACTTTGAAACATTAACTGCAGATTTGTAATCAGCAACCTCATAAAGCCCTAAACCTAAATATTTATTAAAATATAATATTTTATTAAAGGAAATGTCAGCCAGATTGTAACCGACATTTTAAATTTTTCAAATCTGACTGCAGATTTGTAATCAGCGACCCCAAAAAGCCTTAAATCCTAATTTTTATTCAAATACACTAATTTTTTTCAAATTAATGTCCGCCATATTGGATCCGCCATTTTTAATTTTGAAAAATTATGTATAGATTCGTAATCTGCGACCCAAATAACCCCTATATACCATGTTTCATAAATTTTTGCAGAAATTTTGAATTATTGTTCGCCATATTGTATCCGCCATTTTGAATTTTGGGAAATTGTGCACGGATTCGGAATCAGCGACCCCGAAAACCCCTGTGTACTAAGGGTGTGTAATCCGCCATTTTAAATTTTTGAAATCTGACTTGAAATTCGTAATCAGCGACCACAAAAACTGCTAGAAACAAAGTGGTTCGAAATTTTATCAACGCGTTTTTAAGTAAATAGTTTTGTCCGGCTAGGATTGGGTTTCAGACCACTGTGCGCCACCTCCCAGACGCTAATTGTTTCGACTGCCGAAACAGAATGGTCAAGGAAGAAGTCGCCAAGCGCAATCAACTTGCGCTGCAATTAGTAGACCAGGAAAAAGCATCGGCCACCGTTACTAATGGAGCAACCCAAGAAAGAACTTCAGCTCGAAACAGCTACGGAAACCATCCAACGTCCTCAGGATCGCTTCGGCTAAACCCTGCCCCCCTAGAGAAGTTATCGCCCTACGACTCAAGCGAATGCAATGCAGACTTGTGGCAAAGTTTAACTCAGGCCTACAAATTAGGAGTAGAGGAAGGAGAGTAATTGCCCCCTTTTGACAATTATATATGTATTATTTAGTTTAATGTGAGAATGTCTTATTACTTATTATCATGTGTAAGCATTACAAAGAGAGAAAGAAAGCGATCAATATTTCACTTGTTAGGTTATGATTTGTTTATTTTCTTGACTTTATTCTTTCAAAACTGATTCAAGTCATAGTTTTTTTGACAGAATTTCAGAAAATTTATTATATTTATTATACTAATATTATCTTATTTTTACAGTACTATAACCAGGTGAGATCTCTAAAGGTCGAAAGAGGCGAACTAGATCAAACCTGAAGAGTAACAGCGATCTAGAAAGGGGGAGTGTAACGACCCAAGTCGTTTTCTCAATTTAATATATCGTTGCCTCCCTCCGGGTTCGCTCTCTTAATATAATTGTGGCGTAAGTGACACTTTAAGACTTCAAATCTGGGCAGTTTTTAGTTGCAGGTTGCACGTCGAGCGTAAGCGCAGCAGACGACGCCGTCACCTGTTGCCGGAAACCGCGCCAGATTGATGCGAGCGACGCACATACACAGACGTTTCTGTTACATTTATCTATTATTGTTTATTGCATTGTTGCATTTAACTTTAGAATTATAATTAATAAAGCTTGTGACTTGGGAGAACTTTACGCTTATTGTTTTCTGCTTCACCTGGACTATTCATAATACGTTCAACATTACAACGATTAATTTGTTACGAGGACGATAGAATCAAGATTTGTACCTGTCAATTGCGGTGTTTCAACACTGATAAGTTCGCCTTTTCTGATTTCCCCGGCTTTACTTTTCACCTGGTTCTCTACCCGGAATAGTGATTGCTTTCTCTGCCTTTTCTCTCTAAGATGTGGTAAGTGTTGCGCGTGTATTGTGTTGACCGGTCGCGAGTCGATCCCCTTATGATATTTTCCATTTTAAATTATTAAGAACTTTAAGAAAAAAATCACGCGTAGGGTGTCACAACAGTTATTAGTAAAAGATGAATTTACGCAAATCTTTCTATACACATTTCATTCCATTGATTAAACAAAAATTCCTATATTTTTTCGAATCTGTAGAATTTGTACCATTTTTCGAATCGTGTCTATCTGTAAGTTACTTTTAAAAAATCTTGATTGAGGATAAAAAACTGTCTTCGCAAATCACTCTTCGTAAAGCTTTTAATACTTTTAGGGTGTTGCACAATCACGAGGTGGCGCCACGACAATGTCTATCTCTGTTTTTGTTTTACTCTTCTGCTCATTACAAATGGTTTTTCTGACACATATTGTCGTCTGTTGTCGTCATTTTCGGGCTCACGAATAGAGTTTGAGAATTCAGTGAAAGACCGTCGAACACTTTTTACATTAAACCTTTGAAGCGGATAAAAAATCATTTTCACGGATAAACAAGTATTAAAAGACGAATAGAAAATTTCTGATTCAGACGAATATCAGGACACGTTTCTATCAAAGGATTGAAACCGATTAAAAAATATTTATGCTGATACATCTTTTATCCGTAGCAGGGGATAAAAAAATGTAAAGTTGCTTAGGGGCCATCCATGAATTACGTAACGTTTCTTAAGGGGGGGGGGGGTCAACCAGTTTGTTACGACCAGCAGAAAAATTGGCGCTAATGTATGTAACGATGTGTTACATGGGCGAGGGGGGGGGGGGTCTGAAATTTTAAAAAACGTGTTACGTATTTTATGGATGGCCCCTTAGGGATAGACAAGGATTAAGATGCGGATAGAAAACTGCGGATTTAGATAGATAGCCGGACACTTTTTTAATCAAACGATAAAATCGGTTAGAAAATGATTTTCGCTAATTAATACGTATATGCTGAATGGATATAAAAAAAGAATAGATGGGTAGATAGCTGGTTTAAATGAATGAAGAAGTATAGAAAAAGTATTCAAACGTATATTAATGGATGAAAGATGAATCTGTTTATTTGCAGCAGGGATAGATATTTTTTAATTCCTCATAACTTTATCCTTTATTTTTATCTCATTGTATGCGTAAATCTATAACCTGATTTAAAGTATATCCATCTTTTTCTATTCTTCATAACTATCGTTAGTTTTTAGCTTATCCTATTCTTAACTCTATAACCTGAGTTTAAGTATGTCTATCTTATCTTTTCTATTCTTACCTTTATTGCTCAAATTTAAAATATTTTATCTCTTTCCATCCCTTATTATATCATTAAATTGCAGGACAGCTACCCTAGTGAGTTTGCACAAAGCGCTTATATGAGAAATAGCTACAGTTACAATGTTAGGGAATAGACTGGAATAGAGAAGGAAAAACTGAAAGAGATTGGAAATTGATGTCATTGTCCAAGGACAGAAAAAGTAATATGTACGGATTAAAAAAATTGATTAGGATAAAAAAGAGGAGATTGAAAAGGATAGGATATAGAGTTAGATGAAGAGGATAGGCTATATATTTTATTTATCAGGAGATAGAATGCAATAGATTGCGATAAAAAAGAATAGGGTGAGATAGAAATAAAGTAATTGGAGGAGATATGCAATTCATAACATGAACAGAGTGATTGAACGGAATGAAGACATATATAGAGAGAACATAAAAGTGGATAGGGATTGATAGACATGGCAAAGAAAAAGATTTAGATGAAGTAATAAGACAATGACAAAGAATGAAAAGGATATCCTTTTCAAATATATATCAAATAGGTTTGAAGTCACAAGATATAGGATCAGATAACACTTGATACACACACGTGTAATAGAATGAGATAATATTTCTTAACTCTTTCTATCTCACGGATAAAACTAGGTGAGAATTATGTCCATTTCATGGACATTTCGCTTCCAAGCAAGCAAAATAATTTGCTTCCTCATAGAGGAAGCAAGTAATTAATAATATATAGATTAATTGGGAAAGTTGTTAAAAAAAACAATTTTTAATGCAAAAAAATTTTAAAATATGAACTATTTTACGAATTCTTGATCAATGATAAAAGTTATATAGGTCAATCGATTCGTTTTAAGATAAGGAATATGATTTTTGTATTCTTTAAGTTGTATTTTTAGCATGAAAAAATTTTTTGGCAAAAAAAGATTTTTTCGATGATAAAGGGTGCTTAAAAAAATTTGGTTGTGTATTTTCTAAAATCCCTGTGTCCAAATTTAGATATTTATGAGCTTAATAAGTCATCCAAATTTTATTGGAATCCGTTAAAGCGTTCTCGAGATATCTGGTACACAAAAAACGCTATACACAAACACACACACACATACATCTGGACATTTGCAAAATATTTTGCTTCCTCCATGAGGAAGCAAGAAATAAAAAATAATATATGAGTTAATTGGAAAGTCATTAAAAAAAGAAGAATTTTAAATGCAAAAACAAAGTAAAAACATAAATTCTTTTACGAATTCTTGATCAATTATAAACTCTACATAGGTCAATCAATTCGTTTTGAGATAAGGAATATTATTTTTGTATTCAATAAGTTGTATTTTTAGCATGAAAAATTTTTTTGGCAAAAAATGATTTTTTTCGGTTAAAGAAGGTGCTCAAAAAAATTTGGTTGGGTATTTTCAAAAATCCTTATGTCCAAATTTAGATATTTATGAGCTTAATAAGTCATCCAAATTTTATTGGAATCCGTTGAAGCGTTCTCGAGATATCTGGTACACAAAAAACGCTATACATACACACACACACATTCATCTGCACATTTGCATAAGAATGAAAATTTACGCTTTTTAGATGAAAATGAGTCTATTTAGACTATTTTTGGAAAATCGAAAATCTTAACGATCACAAAGCTTCCTCTATGAGGAAGCAAAATGATCCAAAATGATAGGATTTCTATCTTTTTACTCTCAGCAGGGAAGACTACTATTAGTGAATTATTAATCCTATTATCAATTTTATAAATAATAATCATCACAAGTGACATTCGAGCTTTTATTTCTTCTAAATAAGCCTTCTGAGAACGTTATTTTAAAATAGGTTTACTGTTGCTCCTAATTACCTTTGTTTTATTTATAAATAAAAACAAAAAGTGTAACAAACCAAAATAATTTATTTAATGTCTAAAAGAAAAATAGCTGTTCAAAAATTAAAAGCTTTCTTTATTTTTGATTTGCGGAGGCACCAAGCTTCCAAGATCAATAGACCTTGTTTAAATTTTTTGCGGGATCGTTTATCCTCTTTTAAATAAATAATCGGACTGTGAAAACCATCTTGATAATTTAATTTACTTTAGTGACATAATGAATTCAGGGATAATAGAAAAAGAAGAGTAAAAATTACAAAAATTCCCTTTTTATTGAATTAAATTTACTCATGAACATATTCTAAATATCTAATACAAACAACAATTGAATTTAAATTTAAAATTAGAAACAATTGCAAAATTATTAAAATAAACGCATGGAACGATACATTCAGAAATGTTTACTTACTTACTCTACGACTTAATTTTACCGTCGGAAGTCAGCGAAGTGTTGTTACAATTGATTGGTTTCCGACGGGCAGAAAATTCTTGATGTGTGTGTCACCTCTGTGGCACTATTGTCTTTATTTTAAACGCGCACAATTACGCACTTGCGGTTTCTAACAAACTTGGACGGACAGGCACTACGCGTGCGGACTGACCGGTCAAATGTTTGACAAAAATTCAAATAATTGAATTTAGTCAATATTTGAATTTCCACCAAAATTTGCTTGCCGCTGGACTTTAATTAAGCAAAAGTTTTCGAATTTTAGTTATCGACCGCTCGAAATTTGGTCACTATCTCGTAGTGGACCTTCAAATCCGAACTTAATTCGCGGTCGGGCGTGGTCCTGATATTTCGACTCGAGTGTTGTTCTGTGAGGAACAGAACTTCCGTACGAACGAAACGTGTACTGCAAAATTATTTTGTTCGTGCTTAACTTTTATAAAAACGTTGGGACTCTTTGGGTGTGATATTGACCATGTGTAAGTTCATTGGCAATAAAATTTAGAACATTGAACCATTGCTCAATGTGAATTTTGCAGTTTTGTACTTTCGGCGTATTGCAGGTATATCGACGAAAATGGCACAGCCATTTCACAACTTATTAACTGTTTATTGGAGTATCTTGAACTCTGTTTTTTTGGAAAACCCCTTTTTGTTTGGCGTTGCATTTTTGCAATTTACAAACCGAGGTTTTGTTATCCGTACCCCAGCAGTTATTTACATTTGAAAAGAGTTCGATGACACCATACGCAACAGCCTTAAGTTGCAAATTCATGATTGCCTGAACTGAATACTCATTCCCTTTTTTTTCTTTTTTTTTCTTTAAGGGCTTTAAGGGAGGTTTTTAGGAAAGATCTTGTAAAAGGTTAAAAAGGTTAAACTTTGGAAACGTTCACATAAATCTAGCACGAACAATATCGTTTCAAAATTGTCTATTTCCGCGTTACTTTCGCCTAACAAGTCCAAATTGCGATTATGCCTGCCATCCAAGCTTGGCGGAAGGTTACAAGTGCTCAATATCTAATTAACAATAATTTGTGTTATTAGGCTTGTAAAAATTGTTGCATGCCGTTGAACAAAAAGTATCAGAATTATTGAAAAAGAAGAGTACATAGTAAGTGCTTTATATGAAACCTAAAAGTGTTCAACTGTAAATTCATTTAAAAACGTTAAAAACATTGCAGTAATAATAAATTCTAACCTATAATAATACCTAAATTACTTGCTGAAGTTGCTGAATTACTAAGCTATGATATACATTTTTGATAAATCTAAAATAATTTGATGACTAAATTCAGTCTTAACTTATTTTATTTAGATTTTAATCATTTTTAGGCTTATCGCGTTTAGGTTATAAGTTTGTAGAGTAGTGTGGACGGAAAACAAAACCATGCTGAGTTGAGCTGTCCCAGAATTGGTTCAGCTAAATACTCCATTCAATACATTGTTTGGTTAAATATGATATATGTTGTAAGTCTATTTGAAAATCATATGATCGATTTAAGACCAAAAACCTCACAACTGTTCTTTTGAGTCAAATCACTTTTTTAACACGTGAGAAGGCGCTTCACCTCCCCCCGTGAACTTTTTGACTTTGAGTTTTAGTGCTAAAATTATAAAAATATTTGTGTAAAGCTAGCTCAAGGTATCATAGATTATGGTAACAATACTTAAATGCAATAAAAAAATCTATGTACGCTAAAATACTCAAAATTATAAGAAAGTAAACGAATACTTAGACGTGGACGGAAACTGGTACATCCACAGTGTATTTAGAAATACTTAAAAAATTATTGAACATGTTTTGACTTGTTCAACATTTTCTAATAGTAGTTCTTCTTTATGACAATGTTTCATCAGCTTCGTTACCTCCGCTGGTGGAGGTGATCTTGCATCTCCTGGGAAGTATGCAGGGGTTAAAATTATTTTTTCCTACCTCCCACTTGATCCAGATAAACCCGTCAGAAGAAATGCTTCTAATCCTTTATAGATTATGCATGCCCCGGAACGGTATCCTGTGGTGAACGGATTAGTTCACCACATCCGCCAAGGCTCCTAATAGACCCACTGAATGTCCAGAGTTCTTGAATAAGGTCTGTATCTGTCTGCATCGCTGTCAAACTCTTGGCTAGAATTGCCATTGCGCTTTTACAGTGATGCAAATTGATCTGCGAACAGTGGATCGCGGTATGAGCTATTTAGGACTGACCCGCGTTCACCGATGTCGCTTAACCGGTGCCTTTCCCTTGATTTCCCTTCCCGGTGCAGTGCTTCGTCACCCGAAGAAAGATTCGGCCCAGCCCCCCTAAGGCAACGGTCCATCCTGTGACCTTCTTTGTCTCAAACGATCCCTCCTCGGCCGACGAATACACCCTCAAAGAGAAGGTATCAATCCCGAAATTTTGCTCCCCGATATAGTCCAGGATGGTTGCCCAGTTCACACAGGGTCCTAGGACCCAGGTAACCACCCTGACTACCTTTTTGTCCAACCCATTGCCTGACTGACCATCGGTACATGGACATTCATCCAGTGTCAGAATCTAGGCATTCAACAATAAACGCTCCTCTCGAGACTTTAACCTCATTCATCCTGGGAAAAGATCCGGTGGTTTTCTCTATTTCATCCCAGACAGCTGCCCGAAATTAATCGAGGTTGTCAATCGTCAACCGCTCCCGGTGAAGGACCCTTACTTCTCTTTACAGTTCTCTAAGAAGTTGGAGTGTTCTCGGAGTCCGCTCTGCGTTTCGTAAACTTGTCCTCCTTGGATTCCTCCCTTCCAGGTTGTTTGCCCAACCTTGCGCTTCTTGTCTTGGGTTCTTTTTGCAAAATTCCCTGCTTTTCTTGTTTTAGTATTCTTCGTGCAGCACCACTGAGCTTTTTCTTCCCGCTATCAACAGAAAGGTCGCTCAACTTGCGCTGCATGTTACCCATCAACGTGGTTGATAGTTTACTTTCGTGTTCCGACCCAACAGTTGACAATTCTGCTGGATTTGTGCCAGGATTCTCTAATTGAGCCTCTTCCGCAACTGGCCTTGCAGAATTCGCGTCCTCTTTTTCATAATCATATCAATTGTGCATTAGGGTGTCCGTTAAAAATGACATTTTGGAATTTTCTCTATTTCCGATCCTCTTTTTGTCACAAACTGAAAAAAAATTGATTCGTATTTTTTTATTTTTTTTTACTTAATATTTAATGGTGCCTGTACGCTATTGAAATTTTGTATGTATTTTGCATGGAGAAAAAACATTTTTTTGTAGATTTCCTGTTAAATCGTTGAAAATTATTATTTTTTTACCGGACTACTCTGTTTCTCTTCATTATTGTTCAAAGAATAACATGCGATTATTTACAACATGGAGTTTGTTAAGCTTACTATTTTTTTCAGAACCCATAAGTTAACTAAAAATAAACCAAAATAGGTTATTATTGGCAAAAAATATTAATTTAAAAAAAAACAGGAAATTTAAATTGCTAATTATGGCTTCAATTGTTTTCGAGGTCGGTGATTACAAATCTGAAGTTATGTTTCAAAAATTCAAAATGGCGGATCCAATATGGCGGTCATTAAAAATTAAAAAATAATTTATTTCTAGGAAGCTTCGTATCAGGGGGTTTTGAGAGTCCCTGATTACAAATCTGAAGTTATGTTTCAAAAATTCAAAATGGCGGATCCAATATGGCGGTCATTAAAAATTAAAAAATAATTTATTTCTAGGAAGCTTCGTATCAGGGGGTTTTGAGAGTCCCTGATTACAAATTTGAAGTCAGATTTCAAAAATTTAAAATGGATGATCCAATACATCTAAAAATATGTAGGGGTTTCTAATAAATTAAAAATTATTTTTAGAACAACTGACCTTAATATAAAGAGATAACCTGAGGATATCAATCCTTAAAACTCACCCTAGTTTCAGATTTCCAACTCTAAAGTCTACGAGTTACTTTTGTGAAATCTAAGATTTTTTTTAAGGGTCTCTAATGAAATGAAAATTATTTCAAATTTTCCCTGAATTTTTGACGTCAAACTTATTGGCCAATCAGGAGTAACATTCACTTGGGTTTGTGAACTAGAAACCTATCTGATCGTTTTTAATGAAACTTAAGTATGTTATACTATTAGATTAATTATTAACATTAATTTAAATTTGATCTGGTTCTATTCAAACTTGTTACTCGGGGGTTTTGTATGGTCGCTGATTACGAATCTGAAGTAACTTTTTGAAAATTCAAAATGGCGGATCAAAATGGCGGACACCATTTTTAAATTTTGATTAGATTGGCTTCAAACATGTCACGAGGGGTTTTTTTAAGGGTTTTAAGGGTTTCTAATGAATAGGGAATTATTTCGTGATCGCGTGAGCTTGTTATTAAGAGATAACTTGAGCCAATCAACCTTGAAAACTCATACTAGATTCAGATTGTTAACCCGAAAGCCTATTATTGACTTTCGTGAAGTCTAAGAATTTTTCAAGAGTTCCTAATAAATTAAAAATTAATAAGTGGTCAACTAACTTTGATATGAAGTGATAACCTAAGTCGATCAACCCTTAAAATTCACCCTAGATTCAGATTTTTAATCCCAAAACATATTATGAAATTTTGTGAGTTCTATGAATTTTTTTAGGGTTTCTAATAAGTAGGAAATTATTTGTTGGTCAATTAACCTGGATATCAAGTGATAAACTAAGCCGATTAACCCTTAAAAGTCACCTTAGACATAGATTTTCAACCCCAAAGCCCATTAATTACTTTTGTAAAGTGTAAGAATTTTTCAAGAGCTTCTAATGAATTGAAAATTCTTAAGTGGTCAACTAACTTTGATATAAAGTGATAACCTGAGTCCTTAAACTCTTAAAACTCACCCTAGATTCAGATTTTTCACCCCAAAGCCTTCGATTGACTTTTGTGAAACCTAAGCTGATCAACCCTTAAAACTTACCCTATATTTATATTTTCAACTTCAAAGTCTATTACTTACTTTTGTAAGGTATAACAATTTTGTGGAGGTTTCTAATAAATTACAAATAATTTGGAGATTAAGGCTGTTGGAAGGAAAAAATTTGCAGTGGTCTTCAAACACTTTCCCCTCCGCTGGTCGAAAATTTGGACTTATGAATTTTTTTTAAAAAACCCAGACACTTTTTTGAAAAAAGGGCTCTGGCTGACCATAGTATTTAAGATAAGGAATTTTTTAAACCTTTGTTTTACTCGAACCGGTGTTCCTACGAGCGTCAAAATGATCCCCCGTTTTGACATTGACAGATTTTCTGTAGAAGATGGCCGCCCCACGTCACCTGATCATATGGCAGGCCAGAAGGAGCGTCACCGTTACCATGGATTCCACTCGGGCTATGACAAGATGGACGCCGCACTCTGTTTACAATCTGTCAGTTTTGATGTCGAACGTGGAGATAATTTTCTCGCTCGTGGTGAAATTGTGTTTCCCAAATTCCCCATTCCCTGCGAAGTTTGGCAAGAAAGTAATTTTCCTATATAAAAGTGTCTAGTGTTTTATAAAACAAACGGCAACGATCGTGTGAATTTGTAGTATTATTATATCTATGTCTCGTTTTCTTCGAAAAGTGTTGACACACTGAGAAAAACAGGAGTCTGTCTTGCTTAATAATTCCACTATTACCCCTAATTCATAAAATTCCAGCAAATTTCTTCAATCTTTTTATTTTTTAATCAAATTCTGGGCAAAATGTTTTTATCAAGCACTATACTTTGACTTGATTAAATATTGACATTGGCACATTTTCTGACCCGTCTGGCATAATCTGTTAGTTTCAATGACAAATTTGAAATTAATTTTTCCACTCATGAAAATGTCTATTCGTGAAAAATTAATTTTTCCTAAATTCCTCATTCCCCAAAATTTGACAAAAAAATAATCATCATATTAAAAAGTGTCCAGTGTTTTGTAAATCGAGACACTTTTATGGAAAAAATATTTTTATTGTCAAGCTTTTTAAGATAAGGAAATTTTTCAATGTTTCTTTTATGCGAACAGATGATCCCACGAGCTTCAAATTTATCTCCCGTTTCGACATTCACAGATTTTTTGTATCGTCTGCAACATGAACATTTTAACGTAACATAAAATGTCTATTCCTATTAAATAAATTTTTTCCAAATTCCTAATTTCCAAAACCTTGAGAAAATCATAATCATCTTTTCAAGAACAATTCTATTAGAATTTTTATGCAACAAACGTCAAAGAACTTGTGTTATTTATAAGTCAGGTTGCATTTGAAAAGTTTTCCTTGACACAGAAAAGCAGGTTTTTTTTCTTTTTTTCTTTTTCATTCTTCCTCTTATGTGTAAAATTCCAACAAGTTTCTATTTTTCTTTTTTCGAAATAAAATTCTCGGCATTGTTTTCATCCAGCAGTCCCCTGACTTATCAACCTTATTCCACGGCAAGTCAAACATTCACCACATTTTTTACAATTTTTTCTTTTTTAATCAAGAGATTTGTCTGGAAAAAAATCTCTGTGTTGCCAAACTTTGTGCAATAACGAATTTTTCTACATATTTCTTTTCAACGAAGAGATGATTCTACTAGCATAAAATTAATCCCCCGTTTTGACATTTACAGATTTTTTGTTAAAAATCTCGCCAGACAGGAGCTTTATGCCTACAGGCACAGGTGGCGCATATGCTACATATAAACATCAAAATCAAACTTCAAATCCTTCAAATTCATTTTTTCATCCACGAATATGTATGTTTTATATTATATTAATATTTTCCAAATTTCTAATTTCCTAAATCTTAAGAAAATCATAATCATACTTCAAGAACGATTCTATTAGAGTTTTATGCAACAAACGTCAAAGAACTTGTGTTATTTATAATTCAGGTTGCATTCGAAAAGTTTTCCTTGACAGAGAAAAGCAGGTTTTTTTTCTTTTTTACCTTTTTCATTCTTCCTCTTATTTGTAAAATTCCAACAAGTTTCTATTTTTCTTTTTTCGAATAAAATTCTCGGCATTGTTTTTATCCAGCAGTCCCTTGACTTATCAACCTTATTCCACGGCAAGTCAAACATTCACCACATTTTTCACAATTTTTTCTTTTTTAATCAAGAGATTTGTCTGGAAAAAAATCTCTGTGTTGCCAAACTTTGTGCAATAACGAATTTTTCTACATGTTTCTTTTCTACGAAGAGATTACAGTTTCGAAGAAGTAATATTACCTGGAGAACGGTAATGAGAACGAGGATATAACCAGGAATATAACCGACCAAAATTCTAATAGAGAATTTATAAGAATTTAAGTTTTTTATTTATTTATCAAATTAAGTCAAATTTTCTCAATCAAAATATGAAAATAGAATCTCTAGTGTCATTCTTATTAATAATGATTTGAATTTCAATGTTAATAGTAATATGTATTTTAATTAATTTAATTTGATTTAAAACGTTGAAAATTGAATTAAATAACTAAAAATCGAATGAAAGAATTAAAAATGCTTAAAAATTGAAGAGAAAAAAGGGAAATTTGAGAAATTATTGTAGAATTTTAGAAAATAATTGAAAAATGATTTTATAATTTAAAACTTGAAAAAAATAATTGAAATATAAAGAAAACAATGATAAGTTAAAAAAATTATTGAAATTTAAAATAAATAATTGAAAAAATTGCAGAATTTTTTTAAAATATCCGTTTGCTTGTTTCGATGTTTGTATGGTCCCCATAATGTTCTATTTTTGATTGCGGGATATATTATAAAATCATTGTATAGAAATAAATAAATAAAATTTTTAAAAATTGAAATTTGAGAAAATGGGTCGCCCACATTTTCTCCAAAACTCAATTGTCAGAATATCAATTTGACCGAATTTTATTTATCCAAAATTGCATTTATCAGATATCTTATGTATCCAAAAAAGCATTTATCAGATATCTCTTTTGTCCGAAATTTAAATGATCAGAAATCTAATTTTGATGAAAATGCATTTACCAGAAATCTCGTTTGTCCGAAAGGTAAATTGTCAGAAATCTAATTTATCCAAAATTGTATTTATCAAAAATTTAATTTATCCGAAATAGCATTTATCTGAAATCTCGTTTGTACAAAAATTGAATTATCAAGAATTTTATTTATTAAAAATTACATTTATCAGTAATCTCAATTGTAAGGATTTTCAATTAACAAAAATCTAATTTGTTCGAAATTGAATTTATCAAAAATCTCCTATGAACGAAATTTCATTTATCAGAAATCTTATTTGTCCGAAATAGCATTTAATAGAAATCTCGTTTTTCAAAAAATTAAATTATTACGAATTTCATTTACCAAAAATTGTATTTATCAGAAATCTCATTAGTCCGAAACTGCATTTGTCAGAAACCTAATTTATTAGACAAAGCATTTAACAGAAATCTCATCTGTCCGAAATAACATTTATAAGAGATCTAGTTTTCCCAACATTGTAATTATCAAAAAACCCATTTATCCAAAAGTGCATTTTACAGAAATCTCATTTGTCCGGAATATTATATATCAGAAATTTCATTTGTCAAAAATGTCAATTATCAATCATTTTATTTATCGAAAATTGCATTTATCAGAAATCTCATTTCTCAGGAATTGCAATTATTAGAAATCTCATTTGTCAGGAATGTCAATTATCAGTAATCTTATTTATCAAAAATTGCATTTATCAGAAATCTCATTTCTCAGAAATTGCAATTATTAGAAATCTCATTTGTCCGATATTGCATTTATCAGAAATTTCATTTATCCGAAATATTATTTTCCAGAAATCTGTTTTGTCAAAAATGTTAATTATCACTAATCTTATTTGTCAAAAATTGCATTTATCAGAAATCGCATTTCTCAAAAATTGTTATTATAAGAAGTCTCATTTGTCTGATAATGTATTTATCAGAAATCTCATTTGTCAAAAAAATAAATTATCAAAAACATCATTTATCCAAATTTTAAGTTGTCAAAAATCTAATTTATCAAAAATTGAATTTGTCAGACTTCTTAGTTGTCCGAAATTGAATTTAACAGAAATCTAATTTGTCAATATTTCCAATTATCAAAAATTGCATTTATCAGAAATCTAATTTGTCAATATTTCCAATTATTAAAAATTGCATTTATCAGAAATCTTATTTGTCAAAACTTGCATTTATCAGAAATCGCATTTGTCCGAAATCGCACTTATCGGAAGTCTCATTTATCCAAAAGATTATTCTTCATAACCTTCAATTGTGCGAAAGTCCATGTACAAGAAATCTCATGTTCCCAAACTTCCATTATCCCAACATTTCTCTTTCGAAGCGAGTTGCCCGTCCCTGGTCTATTCGATGGTTTCGGTGAAACAGAATAGATGTCGCTCCGAATTTCTACAGAACTGCACTCTGTTTTACCGATTAGACCAGGGACAGGCAACTCGCTTCGAAAGAGAAATGTTGGGATAATGGAAGTTTGGGAAAATGAGATTTCTTGTACATGGACTTTCGCACAATTGAAGGTTATGAAGCATAATCTTTTGGATAAATGAGACTTCCGATAAGTGCGATTTCGGACAAATGCGATTTCTGATAAATGCAAGTTTTGACAAATAAGATTTCTGATAAATGCAATTTTGGACAAATTAGATTTTTGATAATTGGAAATATTGACAAATTAGATTTCTGTTAAATTCAATTTCGGACAACTAAGAAGTCTGACAAATTCAATTTTTGATAAATTAGATTATTGACAAATTAAAATTAGGATAAATGATGTTTTTGATAATTGATTTTTTTTGACAAATGAGATTTCTGATAAATACATTATCAGACAAATGAGACTTCTTATAATAACAATTTTTGAGAAATGCGGTTTCTGATTAATGCAATTTTTGACAAATAAGATTAGTGATAATTAACATTTTTGACAAAACAGATTTCTGGAAAATAATATTTCGGATAAATGAAATTTCTGATAAATGCAATATCGGACAAATGAGATTTCTAATAATTGCAATTTCTGAGAAATGAGATTTCTGATAAATGCAATTTTGGATAAATAAAATTCGGTCAAATGGATATTCTGACACTTAAGTTTTGGAGAAAATGTGGGCGACCCGAGAAAATTAATTGAAAATTTGAGAAATTAATTGAAAAAAATGAAAATAATTAAAAATTGAAGAAAATAATTGGAACTTAAGATATAATCAGTAAAAATGTTTGGAAATTAAGAAAACAAATGAAAATAATTAAAAATTAAAGAAAATAATTGAGTTTTGAGAAAAATTCTTAAAAATCTTAAAAAATAATTTTACAAAATGAGAATAATAATTAAGAATGTAGGGAAATAATTGTGAAATGATAAAAGTAATTTAAAATTGAAAAAAATAATCGAAATTATGATAAAAATAAATTTTAAATTTTAAAAACTAATTGAAATATGATGAAAATAATTAAAATTTCTGATAAATTATTGAAATTTTTGAAAATTATACAAAAAAATGAAAATAATTAGAAATGGGAGAAAATAATAGAAAAATTACGTAGTTTATTTTTAAGCGAAAGAAAATAATTGAAAATCGTTTAAAAAATTGAAAATTGAAGACAATAATCTAAATTTGGAATAATAACTGAAAATTTAGAAAATTAATTGAAAAATAATTAAAATAATTAAAAGGTGGGGAACATAGTTAAAAATTGATTATAAAATATTAAAGTCAAGAAAATAATTGAATTATAAAATAAAATGATGATAGGTTGAAAAAATAATTTAAATTTGAAATAAATAATTAAGAAAACTGCAGAATATTCATTTAAATAAACAATAATAATTAAATTTTGAGGAAAATACTTGAAAATCTGAGAAATAAGTAGAAAAAAATGAGAATAAATTAATAAATGATTAAAAGAATTGAAGAAAGCTAAAAATAATTAAAATTCAAGATAATCAATGAAAAAATTGAAAAATTATGAAAAAAATGAAAATAATTAAATTTTGAGAAAAATGATTAAAAAACTTAAAAAATAATTTTACAAAATATAAATAGTAATTACAAATTGAAGAAAATAATTGATATATGATGAAAGTAATTATAAATTTAGACAATTAATTCAGATAAATAATGAAAATTATGAAAAATTGAAGATAATATTTGCAGAATAAAAATAATAATGGTGAATTAAACGAATGAATTTTATTTTGCCATAAATAATATGAAATTTGCAATAAACAATGGAATTGTTTTATTGTCTAAGAGAAAGTAATTAAAATACATATTACTATTAACATTGAAATTCAAATCATTATTAATAAGAATGAAACTATTGATTCTATTTTCATATTTTGATTGGGAAAATTTGAATTAATTTGATAAATAAATAAAAAACTTAAATTCTTACAAATTCTCTATTAGAATTTTGGTCGGTTACATTCCCGGTTATATTCTCGTTCTCATTACCGTTCTCCAGGTAATATTACTTCTTCGCAACTCTAATCTCTTCGTAGAAAAGAAACATGTAGAAAAATTCGTTATTGCACAAAGTTTGGCAACACAAAGATTTTTTTCCAGACAAATCTCTTGATTAAAAAAGAAAAAATTGTAAAAAATGTGGTGAATGTTTGACTTGCCGTGGAATAAGGTTGATAAGTCAGGGGACTGCTGGATGAAAACAATGCCGAGAATTTTATTTCGAAAAAAGAAAAATAGAAACTTGTTGGAATTTTACACATAAGAGGAAGAATGAAAAAGAAAAAAAGAAAAAAAACCTGCTTTTCTGTGTCAAGGAAAACTTTTCAAATGCAACCTGACTTATAAATTACACAAGTTCTTTGACGTATGTAGCATAAAAATTCTAATAGAATTGTTCTTGAAAGTATGATTATGATTTTCTCAAGGTTTGGGAAATTCGGAATTTGGAAAAAATTTATTTAATAGGAATAGACATTTTATGTTACGTTAAAATGTTCATGTTGCAGACGATACAAAAAATCTGTGAATGTCGAAACGGGAGATAAATTTGAAACTCGTGGGATCATCTGTTCGCATAAAAGAAACATTGAAAAATTTCCTTATCTTAAAAAGCTTGACAATAAAAATATTTTTTCCATAAAAGTGTCTCGATTTACAAAACAATGGACACTTTTGAATATGATAATTATTTTTTTGTCAAATTTTGGGGAATGAGGAATTTAGGAAAAATTAATTTTTCACGAAGACATGTTCATGAGTGGAAAAATTAATTTCAAATTTGTCATTGAAACTGACAGATTGTGCCAGACGGGTCAGAAAATGCGCCAATGTCAATATTTAATCAAGTCAAAGTATAGTGCTTGATAAAAACATTTTGCCCAGAATTTGATTAAAAAATAAAAAGATTGAAGAAATTTGCTGGAATTTTATGAATTAGGGGTAATAGTGGAATTATTAAGCAAGACAGACTCCTGTTTTTCTCAGTGTGTCAACACTTTTCGAAGAAAACGAGACATAGATATAATAACACTACAAATTCACACGATCGTTGCCGTTTGTTTTATAAAACACTAGACACTTTTATATAGGAAAATTACTTTCTTGCCAAACTTCGCAGGGAATGGGGAATTTGGGAAACACAATTTCACCACGAGCGAGAAAATTATCTCCACGTTCGACATCAAAACTGACAGATTGTAAACAGAGTGCGGCGTCCATCTTGTCATAGCCCGAGTGGAATCCATGGTAACGGTGACTCTCCTTCCGGCCTGCCATATGATCAGGTGACGTGGGGCGGCCATCTTCTACAGAAAATCTGTCAATGTCAAAACGGGGGATCATTTTGACGCTCGTAGGAACACCGGTTCGAGTAAAACAAAGGTTTAAAAAATTCCTTATCTTAAATACTATGGTCAGCCAGAGCCCTTTTTTCAAAAAAGTGTCTGGGTTTTTTTAAAAAAAATTCATAAGTCCAAATTTTCGACCAGCGGAGGGGAAAGTGTTTGAAGACCACTGCAAATTTTTTCCTTCCAACAGCCTTAACTGACCTTGGTAAAAAAGAGAACCTGAGCCGATCAACCTTTTAAACTCACACTAGTTTCAGATTTTCAACCCTAAAGCCTATTATTTACTTTTGTGAAATCTAAGAATTTTTTAAGGGTTCTTATGAAATGAAAATTATTTGGTGGTCAACTAACCTTGATATCAAGTGATAACTTAAGCCGATCAACTCTTAAAACTCACCCTAGATTCAGATTTTTAACCCCAGAGCATATTTTTGATTTCCGCAAAGTCTAAGAATTTTTCAAGGGTTTCTAATAAATAAAACATTATTAAGTGGTCAACTAACTTTCATATTAAGAGATAACCTAAACCGATCAACCTTTAAAACTCACACTAAAATCAGAGTTTTAACCCCAAAACATATTATAAAATTTTGTCAAGTCTAAAATTTTTTTAAGGGTTTTTAATAAATAGAAACTTATTTGGTGGTCAAGTGACGTTGATATTAAGTGATTACCTGATACCTATCAATCCTTAAAACTCACCCTAGATTCAGATTTTCAATCAAAAAGCCTTTTTTTGACTTTTATGGAGTCTTAGAACTTATGAAGGCTTTCTAATAAATTGGAAATTATTTGGTTGTCAACTGACCTTAATATCAATAGATAACCTGAGCCGATTAACCTTTAAAACTCACCCTAGATTTACATTTTCAACTCCAAAACCTATTACTTACTTTTGTAAGGTCTAAAAATATGTAGGGGTTTCTAATAAATTAAAAATTATTTTTAGAACAACTGACCTTAATATAAAGAGATAACCTGAGGATATCAATCCTTAAAACTCACCCTAGTTTCAGATTTCCAACTCTAAAGTCTACGAGTTACTTTTGTGAAATCTAAGATTTTTTTAAGGGTCTCTAATGAAATGAAAATTATTTCAAATTTTCCCTGAATTTTTGACGTCAAACTTATTGGTCAATCAGGAGTAACATTCACTTGGGTTTGTGAACTAGAAACCTACCTGATCGGCACGTTTGAAAATTCAGAGATATGGTGATTTCCACCCAGATGACTCTGATAATTAATTTTTAAAATTGAAAAACTGTGAAAAAATGAACCTCTACTGCGCTGGGGATCGAACCCAGGTCTTTCAATTGCCGGTCGAATGCTCTAACATTGAGCTACGCAGGGTCACTGGTTACATCTTCTTACAGTCTTTATCACCTATATCGGTGTCATATTAGTTTTAACTATTTCAAATTTTCCCTGAATTTTTGACGTTGAACTTATTGGCCAATCAGGAGTAACATTCACTTGGGTTTGTGAACTAGAAACCTACCTGGTCGGCACGTTTGAAAATTCAGAGATATGGTGATTTCCACCCAGATGACTCTGATTTTAAAGATTAATTATCAGAGTCATCTGGGTGGAAATCACCATATCTCTGAATTTTCAAACGTGCCGATCAGGTAGGTTTTCTAGTTCACAAACCCAAGTGAATGTTACTCCTGATTGGCCAATAAGTTTTACGTCAAAAATTCAGGGAAAATTTGAAATAGTTAAAACTAATATGACACCGATATAGGTGAAAAAGACTGTAAGAAGATGTAACCAGTGACCCTGCGTAGCTCAATGTTAGAGCATTTGACTGGCAATTGAAAGACCTGGGCTCGATCCCCAGCGCAGTAGAAGTTCATTTTTTCACAGTTTTTCAATTTTAAAAATTAATTATCAGAGTCATCTGGGTGGAAATCATCATATTTCTGAATTTTCAAACGTGCCGATCAGGTAGGTTTCTAGTTCACAAACCCAAGTGAATGTTACTCCTGATTAGCCAATAAGTTTGACGTAAAAAATTCAGGGAAAATTTGAAATAGTTAAAACTAATATGACACCGATATAGGTGAAAAAGACTGTAAGAAGATGTAACCAGTGACCCTGCGTAGCTCAATGTTAGAGCATTCGAACGGCAATTGAAAGACCTGGGCTCGATCCCCAACGCAGTAGAGGTTCATTTTTTCACAGTTTTTCAATTTTAGAAATGAAAATTAATTGGTGGTCAACTGACCTTGATATCAAGTGATAACCTAAGCTGATCAACCTTTATAACTTACCCAAGATTTACATTTTCAACTTCAAAGCCTATTACTTACTTTTGTGGTGTCTAAGAATTTTTTAGCAGTTCCTAATGACTTAAAAATTATTTGGTGAACAACTGACCTTCATAAGAAGTGATAACCTGAGTCGATCAACCATTAAAACTCACCCTAGTTTCAGATTTTCAACTCTAAAACCTATAAGTTACTTTTGTGATGTCTAAGAATTTTTCCCTTGATATCAAGGTCTGTTGACCACCAAATAATTTCCTACTTAATAGAAGTCCTTCAAAAATTCATAGACTTCACAAAATTTAATAATATGCTTTGAAGTCTGTCTTTATTGGAAAATTAGATGTAACAACGGGAAAATTCACAGGCGTTTCTCGAATGGTCAAGGTATAGCTTCGCTTGGATTAGCTAATAGCTCTTCCTTTAACCGATTTAATTTTATTAAATTTACGTCAGCACCTGTATCAATCAAAAATCGCACTCTAGAGTTTCTGAATTCGGGGTGTGAAATTTAGATTACTGGGGATTCGTGGGATTCTCCGATTGCTTGGAATATGTTTTAGGGTATTAAGAAATTTGACACCTATTTGGAGCTCGGTTTTCGTATCGCTCGACATCACACCATTCCACCGAACGTGACTAAAGTTTAAATCATTACGTTTTTGTGGTACTGGGCAGACAGAACGATGATCTGTTAAAGGATTCAAGAGTGTTGGATCATATGGTTTATTTTTTTGTTCGTAAGGAAGTAGGAATAGTGGTGGATGAAAAGGATACGGATTAGGGTATGGATAATAAGGATAAGAAAAAGAGTATGGTGGAAAATGTGGATTTGAAGAAGGAGAATACAAGTTTTTGAAAACATTCACTTGTGGTTGTTTATTTGATGGACAAACAGGATTAAAATTTTGATTTGGAATTGGACTTCTGTCTCGCATAAAATGAATTGGATAATTTTGATCGTGTCTCGATACAAAAGGTTGAATATTTAATATCCCTTGCTGAAGCGCGATACATTCAGCACAAGAAGACTAGAATAAGGAGGTGAAATTGGGCAGTTTTGCCACAGGGAACGATGGCGCGGTAAGCAGGCCACGGGAAGGCGCGTCTATTGGTTGGGGCTTTCCTCCGTTTACGAATTTGAGTATTTTGCGCACACTAACACACGTACGCACGTACGGGGAGCAGAAAGGCGGGAATGAACAGTTGTGGAGGCTGTTTACAAATGTCGCCATTTGCTTAGTTACGAGCGTGCCAGTTTTATAAAGAAATGTTTTAAGAAACAAGAAATATTTTTCAATATTTCTGTGGAGTTAAGTCTTAAAGAATTTTCAGTAAAGTGTCTACTACAGATGAATAATGATTTTTTAACACGATGCGATCTATTTTCCTTAGCATTTCTTTCATTTATCAAACAACTATTTACACAACAAACTTTAATCACTTTTAAGCTTCAGTTTTCAAAAAACAAATTACATTTATTTATTTTCCATACATACTTATATATATCTGTAGGACAAAAGTAAGAAAAGAAACCGGCAAAACAAAATCAACACAACGTTCCTAACCTAGAAAAACATCCGCTTAAATTCAAATATATTACATATATTTTGTTTATGTGTAAGTGTGCGCAGAATACTCGAATTCGTATCTGAGGAAAGCCCCAAACGAAAATATGCGCCCACTGGTGGCCTATTACCATGGATACCCCCTCCACACTCATTTCACCTCCTTATTCTAGTCTTTTTGATTCAGCAACATTTGTCACCATTTCGGTCGTAAGGTTATGATCTATTTCTGTACCCATTGTTTGTTCGTCATGTTTATTATCTGGATAATTTTGGGTTGCCGTTATTCCCTCCTTTTTTAGTCATGATTGTTTGAGTCAATTAATTAACAAGTTCTATATTATGCTTATTCTTCTTTCCACCCACACAAAAATAATAATGTCCTTTTAGGTGGATCCAAGAAAAGCAAAATTAAATAATCCAACTTAAAAAATATTTTTTTGTAATATTAAGGATACGTTTGTTTTTATAACAGAATGGGAAAGTGTGACCACGTAGGAAACAGAATTCAAAATTGTTCGCCCACTCATACAACTTAATTTTTGGTTTAAGGGGGTTGACCCGTGTGATATCGAAAAATTGTAAGAAAGGAACAACACAGCACTTAAGTTAACTTGGTTTATTTAAAACAATTCAGTGAAATAAAATATTCCGATACATTTAGAGGCTCGCCGTAGACTGACTCATTTGCTTATCGAAAAGGGCCGAGTAATCACGATTACTAATTGCCCGTCCTAATTATATATATATATATTGTACCTTACTTCTTACAACTCGGCCGTCCTGAATTTAGTTCGCCTCGAACTGACAAAAGTTTTTATAATTTAGTTACATGATTGCTTCCTCATAGAGGAAGCTTTGTGATCGTTAAGATTTTCGATTTTCCAAAAATAGTCTAAATCGACTCATTTTCATCTAAAAAGCGTAAATTTTCATTCCTAAGCAAATGTCCAGATGTATGTATGTGTGTGTTTGTGTGTGTGTGTGTGTGTGTGTACGTGTGTGTGTATAGCGTTTTTTGTCGCCAGGATATCTCGAGAACGCTTCAACGGATTTCAATAAAATTTGGATGACTTTTTAAGCTCGTGAATATCTAAATTTGGACACAGGGATTTTTGAAAATACCCAATCAAATCTTGTTGAGCACCTTTTTTCATCGAAAAAAATCGTTTTTTGCCAAAATTTTTTTCCAAGCTAAAAATACAACTTAATGAATAAAAAAATCATATTCCTTATTTCAAAACGAATCGATTGACCTATATAACTTATATAATTGATCAAAAATTCGTAAATTAATTGATGTTTTTTCATTTTTTTTTACTTAAAATTCCTCTTTTTAAAGAATTTCTCGAATTAAATTTTATATTATTAATATATTGCTTTTTCTATAAGTAAGCAAATTTGTTTGCTAACTTTGGAACGAAATATCCACGAAATGGACATAATTTTCACCTAGTAAAATAATGATAATAATAAAAATAATAATATTACTAATAATATTAACCCTCAACTGCTAGACTATCGGGATTTAACGTAACTGCTAGATTGGGTCTACGGGACCCGAGCGATTTTCAAACGCTGATTGCTCAGAGCCTAATGAACATATCGGGACGTCTTTTTTTTTTAAACTAATTGCCAGAACCTGTAGAAAAAGAATATCTAGCTTAAATTAATGTGTCTTTAATACTTTTTTAAATATTTCAAGAAATGTAAAGATACTTTTTTAAAAAGTCGTTTTTTTTCAAATAGTTATAGTATCACCAAAAATAGACATAAATAAAATTTCTAAGTGGATTTTTAAAGCTTTAAACATGTACCTTAAGTCTGTTTAAGCCATTTTTTGATTGGCTGAAAAAAACATATTTTTTGGGAGAAATGAACATCATCAAATTTGGTTCATTAAGTGGAGTCACCTGAGAAATTTCAACCCATCGAAATATATGTTACTTATCGGTGCCAATTTTTTTTCTGGGACTATTTTGGATGTAAAAGAATAACATATTATCAAAATTAAAAAAAAAATTATTGAAAAAAAAATTTTAAAAAAATTTCTTTTTGTTGAAAATTTTGTTTGTTTGTTGTAAAAATCTATCTCCTCCTACAATTTTTCATATTTTTTTAATGCCAATTTTTTTATATGCCTTTTTTAAGATTTCAAACAAAATATCGTATGGGTTTTAACATTTTTTAATTTGTTAAAAAAAAAAAAAATTTTTAATTTTTTTTTTCAAAAAATTTTTTATTCAAAAAATTTTTTTTTAATCTTGATAATATGTCATTCTTTTACATCCAAAATAATCCCAGAAAAAAAATTTGCACCGATAAGTAACATATTTCGATGGGTTGAAATTTCTCAGGTGACTCCACTTAATGAACCAAATTTGATGATTTTCATTTCTCCCAAAAAATATGTTTTTTTCAGCCAATCAAAAAGTGGCTTAAACAGACTTAAGGTACATGTTTAAAGCTTTAAAAATCCACTTAGAAATTTTATTTATGTCTATTTTTGGTGTTACTATAGATATTTGAAAAAAACGACTTTTTAAAAAAGTATCTTTACATTTCTTGAAATATTAAAAAAAAAATTAAAGACACATTAATTTAAGCTAGATTGACTAAATTAACTAATCAAATTGTTTTAGTATCTTTTTAATCAAAATAATTCATGTTTTTTTAATTTTTGTTTTTATTAATTTAAAATATTTAAAATATTATTAAATTATTGCTTCCTCTACGAGGAAGCAAATTCTTTTGCTTCCTTGGAAGCGAAGTGTCCATGAAATGGACAGAATTCACACCTAGTTTATCTTTATCCAGACTACAATTCGGAAAATGTCCAGGAAACGCTTCGCACAGCATCGCTACTAAGTCCTGCTGCCATGGTCTCTTATTGGCCGCTTCCCACGTGCCTATATATGGTTTTTGGGTCACCTGGAAATTTTCCACGTCTTCTAAAACATATCTATCGTTTCGCAGTACTTTTACAATTTTGTAAGGACCTTTATATTTAGGTGAAAGTTTACGCGCTACACCTGCAGTATTATCAAAATTTTTTAGCATTGCGAAGTCGCCGATGTCATACTTATAAGAATCTTTCTTTTTTGAGTCGTAATAATTTTTGTTATAATTTTGGCTTTGTACAATTTTTTCGCTCGCCTTCTCTCTAATTTCTTCAAGATTTCTTTCGGCATTGCCTTGTTTCGCTTCCTCCAAATAATCGGCCACATGATCAATAGCTTCGCATCTCTGGTTCACACCGAATAATAATCTACTGGGCGTGACACCAGTCGTACTGTGTACCACATTATTTAGCGAAAACTCCACGTCCGCAAGCATTTTGTTCCAATATTTTCCAGTCTTTGGGTCGGAAATCTTGGCTAAAATGGGTCCCAAAACCATAAATTTAAATTCATGAGAAGTAAAGCAACTACCTCGGTCAGAAACAATAGTTTTAGGTCTGCTATAGTTTCGAAAATAACGTCAATGACCAACAAGATACGCCTTTTAGAGTAAATATTTTTATCAATGGGACCAAAATGGTCTATATGAAAAGTCAGAAAAGGTAAAACTCCTTTTGGAATTGAGTTTAGATATCCTTCTTTTTTCCCTGTTGAGGGTGAAAAAGCTACACATTTTAGACAATTTGCTACGTAAGTTTTTATCTTGTTGCTCATTTCTGGGAACCAGTAATTTCTTAACACCGCTTCACATGTTTTTTCTGGGCCAAAATGCCCCATCTCATCGTGATATTTCCTAATGACATTGTTTTCCATATTTTTAGGAACATAAAATAAAATTTCTCCGCTTCGTTTCCGGTAGACTAATCCATTTTTCATTTCATAAAGTTTATCTTCGCTCTCTTGTAACTTCTCGCGTAACATTTTTATTTTTTCGTCTAAATTTTGGCTAATCGCTAAGTTAGATTCGAGCGTATTATCCTCAACTACCATTACTTTAACTGCTCGACTAAATGCGTCCACGTGCTTCATTTTCTCTCCATTTCGGTGCTCGAAAACCTTGTCGTAGTTCTCGAGTTCCGAAGACCATCTTCCGTTTCGTGGGTTAATTTCTCTTTTATCGAGGGTCAACTTTAAAGCGTTACAGTCCGTTACTATTTTAAAACGGATACCCTGTAAATAAATACGAAGACGTCGAAGAGCATACACGATCGCCAGAGTCTCAAGCTCGAAACTGTGATATCTGGACTCTACGTTAGTGGTGCGTTTTGAAAAATAAGATATCGGATGAAAGTGATTATCCTTCTTTCGTTAAAGCAGCACTGAACCAAAACCTAATTTACTCGCATCACAGTGTAGCTCGGTTTCGTCTTTGGGATCGTATATGCTCAAAACAGGGAACTCCATTAACCTTGACTTTAAGGTCTCGAACGCGCAATACTGTTCTTCGTTAAAATTAAATTATATTTTTTTCCTTAATAGGTCATACAGAGGCTTTGCAATCACTGAAAACCCGGCCACGAATCTTCGAAAATAAGCACAAATACCCAAAAAGCACTGAACATCTCTGACATTTTGAGGGATCGGATAATTTTTTACCGCCTCTATTCCGCGATTTGTCGGTCTCACGCCGTCATATGAAATGGAATATCCTAAATATTCCATCTCGACCTGCAAAAATAAACATTAATCTAATCGCAATTCGAAATTATTTTCTGTCAATAATATAAAAACTTCCTTTAAGATTTCCAGGTGACTCTCGAGTGTTTCGGTCGCTATTAGTATATCGTCTAAATACGTTATCACGTGACCTGATTTGATTAGATCGAAAAATGCTTTATTTATGAATTTTTGAAAAGTTCCGGGAGCCGTTTTAAGCCCAAAAGGCATCCTCAAATATTCAAAATGGCCCAGTGGCGTAACAAAGGCCGTGTACTTTATTGAGTCTTCTGACATTTTCACGTGATGGAATCCGTCCTTCAAATCAAGCAACGTAAAATATCGCTTTCCTCGCAAGGTATCTAGCAAATCTTCTATCAAAGGAAGCGGGTAGTTCTCGCGCAACGTAATTTTATTAATAAACCTATAGTCGACACATAGTCTTATCTCGCGGTTCTTTTTTGTTGTTAAAACAATTGGAGAAGCATACCGAGAATCATCAAAGGAGAGTCTTTGCGGTCCGAAAAATATAGGAACATCATTAGTTAATCGTAATGTTAGTTTAATCTGTACTTTAGGATGTTTCGGTTTTTCTTTATTGAGATAATTATCGCGAAATAATTCTTGAACTTTTCTTTGCGTTTCCACGTTAATTTCTAAATTTATCTGTAAGGATTCCGTGATATCCTGTTGTCCAGGATTAATTGCGAAAATTTCTCGTATGGCCTCGGCTTCAATTTTTGGTAACGCCTTTAATCCCAAATTAAATTTTTTTAAGGCATCGCGACCCAAAATAACAGGTATTTTCATGGTACTATTCGGTACGACAAAAACAAGTACTTTTCTCTCAACATTACCAATTTTTGTTTTTACACAAATAGAATCTATTATTTTTAAAACGCTATCATTTATTCCACTATACTTACGATATGAATCAGGTATACCAAACCTCGGGCAGTCCGCTGGTACCAGACTATTTTTTATGAAGCTTATTGGGCTTCCGGTATCCAGGAGGGTGTCCATTGTCGAAATGTAGTTTTCTTTTTCGGTGTCAAAACTGTACGTCAACTGCTTAAAACATTGGTCCTCCAAGGTCTCTTCAACATTAATGTCTGACTCAGCTAGTCATGTGGATCCCCGCTCCGTCAATTCTCCATCGTCTCGAACTCGCGGATTCTCTGTTACATTGTCAACCTGGTTCTTATTTTGCTGTTGTAGTTTCTTATTAGGGCAGTCTCTAGACACATGCCCCAATTCAAAACATTTAAAACAAGCCCCCTGTGATCTTTTTGGTAACTTGCATTCGGCAGCAACATGTGCGCCTTTACCACAATTAAAACAGCGTATGGGTGCTTTTTTTATTTCTTTATCCTTCTGAGTACTTTCAGAGTAAGTGACTCTTGATGAGCTTGGTCTATTTTCATTGACTGTTTTCATATTGTCATTAAGAGAAATTTTTTCAAAGGCATCCAAAAGGTCAGATTTATTTTTAAACCGCTGAATCCTAGCTCGATTTCGCAGTGATAAATCTGAAATCCCGTCCACCAAATAGTCGACTAATTCGTCCTCGGCAATAGGGACCGAATTTGCAAGAATTAATTTTTCATGGAAGTAGTCCTTGAATGATTCAGAGCTTCTCCAAGAACGGCCTTCGAACCTCCTCCGAAGCGTTATTCGATCCTGTCGGTGATCGAACATGTCTTCCATCTCTTCTAGCAATCCACTTACTGGCATTCCAATATATTCCGTTTTAGATTGGAACCATCGAAGGGCCTTCCCCTTTAGCTTTGATCCCATTAGTAATCGACCATACTCGTCGCTTAACTTATATGTGGTCATCAGCATCTTAAATTGGTCCCTCCACTTCCGGAAGTCCGAACCTTCTCCCTCAAAGTCACTCAACATATCCTTGAGAATGCTGATATTTACTTGAGGGTGATAGGGCTGCTGCTGTTGCTGAATCGCGCTAGCACTTGCGGTTGGCGCTAGAGTACCACGTGCAAACTCCAACTCACGTTTTGCTAATTCGAGTTCTCGCCTCATTAGATCATGTTCCTTTCGTAAAAGTTCTATTTCTCTTAAATCGTGCTGTAGAGATAATTGAGTAGCTCCCTGGTTTAATCCTCCTGCAGTATTATTCTCTGCCGGTGAGCCTTCACTATTGTCATTTTCTAAATGTTCCTCATTCAGCGAATCGAATTCCTTCCTGAACCAGTCGTCTTTTGGGTCTGACACCTGAAGCCTTCTAATTAGCTCCGTCTTGTTACCATTGCTATTTAAACCTAGTTCAACGCAAATCGCCTTTAGACGGGCCGACTTTATTTTGGTAGGATCCATTGTGTCAACTGGTCAGCTGTCACGATAGGAATGATGACGTAATGGGTCTCCTAGTACTGAATCGGATGAATCCCCACTCCCAAAGTTCCTGACTCTGTCCCCAAATTGATGTCTGATGAGTAATCACTATTCCCCACTTCTTGACACACAAGAGCGCCGTACTGCGTTCTCTTTAGGGAATTAATTAATTTTCAAAGTAACGGAATTTTGATTTTCAGCGTCACTTAGTCCGCCATTAAGTAAAACAATTAGCACCTCACTTTCCACCCTTTTATCACCACACTGATATCTCCAAAAATTTTCAGTATTTCACAGCACCAAAACCACAAAACTGAGTTTAGATATTCTCTCGAGTCTAAATAACTATCAACAGCGTAAAGTTTTACCACGATTTCACACGCGGGTCAAGACGATTCTGAAGTGAGTTCTACGGCGAAATTCTACTAATTTTTTGCCTCCCGAACTGGTTAAAAATTTTTTCTTTGAGCGTTAAAAGATTTAAAATCCCACTTCTGATTTTGTAAGAAAGGAACAACACAGCACTTAAGTTAACTTGGTTTATTTAAAACAATTCAGTGTAATAAAATAGTCCGATACATTTAGAGGCTCGCCGTAGACTGACTCATTTGCTTATCGAAAAGGGCCGAGTAATCACGATTACTAATTGCCCGTCCTAATTATATATATATATATTGTACCTTACTTCTTACAAAACCGAATCTTTTTATTTTTAATATATGGCACCTATAACATATGCATACATATGCAACCGATTTTGACATATTCGTCGTTGTTAAAAAGTTTTTACAGTGAGAAAGCATAATGTTCGAGTGCGCGGTAGAGCTTTCAACTAGCATTGAAACTTTGTCGATTTGGTTTTTTATCCGCGAGTTTTATTATTCAATACACATTTATATAACCCTATTGGAAATTCTCTCAAAGGTTCCTGAAAGGTTTCCTCTTAGGAACCAACGCATGCTGTACATTTTTTTACATGAATTACTTTACCGCGCTGTATCACGGAAACTTTTCATTATTTTAACTTCAAAAAATTTCTAAATGGACTTCAATATTTACGAAATATATGGTAAAAAATTCAAAGTTTTAAGTTTTGATCGCCCTTCAAAAAAAAAAATCCCAAAAAACAGTTAAGAAACAGCCATCACACTGGTCAACCTCCTTAATTCGATTTTTCGTAAGGGAAGATATGACAAAAGTTTCAGCAGGGCTCTTCAAAAAGATTATTTTTGTAAAATTTATTGACTACACACCTTACGAAGAATAATGGACCGGTTTTGTAGGGTATCGAAAAAGTCGGTTTTGATAAATCGTACTTCGTGATCAATTCTTCAAGGCTTGATCTCGGATTTTCTAAAGTTTTAATGTCACCCTTCAGAAAATCAAGATTAAGTACAATCTCTATTTTTGGAAAATATGAATTTAAAACTGTTCTATTTGGAAACATCAGGTAACATAAAAAAAATATTTTTTAAAGTTTATTGATTATCTAGAAGATTTTATTTTCTATATTTGTTTATTTAATATTTCTCTTTTTCCAGTAAAATCTTGAAATTCTTGTTTTAAATTTGCAAGTGAAAATGTTAAGTTTTTATTTCTTTTGCGAATTTAATTTTTGGATATGTTCTTTTAATTCTTGCTCTAATTCAGCAATTAAAGAGTTTAATTCTTGTTCCTTTTTCGCTATTTTTACGGAGTCTGTTTTGGATAGGGAATAAAATCCAAAATTAGTGTTATGGAATGGTATAGAAAATAAAGGTAAAAATTTGGTCATACGAGTCGAATCATGTAAATTGATCGTTGATTTAAGAGATTGACAATTAAGGTGACCATTTAATAGTTTATAAAAAATAACATGTCATTATATAAGAATCTAGAATTAAGTGTTAGTATATTAAGCAGAGAGCGCATATTACTGTAGTCATGGACATGCATATCGAGTTGTAAATTAAGTTGACGTGCAGCAAAACGAAGGAACCTATTCTGAACACGTTCAAGTCTTATAATGTTAGAAGTATAGTGTGGAACCCAAATGAGAGAGTCATATTCAAGGATGGACCGTACTAAACTGAAATATATATAGAGTTTTTAATGTTGACATATTGTAAATGGCGGAGGCATTCCTCATCACGAATCAAAGTATTTTGGTGGCTTTAGATATTACTTCCGAGATGTGTTCATTAAATAATAAATCTTTATATAATGCTACTCCCAAGTCCCGAACCCTATCTACCCTAGTCAATTAAGAAGTACCAACTAAGTAACAGTAAACATATGTTTTTCGTTTAGTAAAAGTTATTACTAAACTCTTGTTTAAGTTAATTGACCTATGGTATCTGTCACACCATAATTCGAGACGTTTAAGATCAAACAGAAGCAATTGGAAATCGAGACAAGGATTGCCTGCAGATATGGTTTTATAAAATTTCAGGTCGTCGGCAAATACTTCAAAAGAAGAATGTATACATACCGATTTGATATCATTAAAATATAAGATAAACAAAAGTGGTCCCAGGTGTGAACCTTGAGGTACCTTTTGTATTACCAAAGGAAAACACCAATTATTAATCCTATTCTTGTGTAGCCAGAGTACGATTAGATTCAAAAATTTTCTTTTACACCTTGTTGAATTTCTGTAGTCTATATAAATAAAATCAACATTTTGTCTGTACATTGCGCCAAACTTAAAAATTTTTACATACTTTTTCGTTTTGAGTGATAAGGATCGCGAAAATGCAAACAAAAAAATTTGGTCTGTCTGTCCAGGATTTTTTGTCCGGGCATCACTTTAAAACGGCTCTGCCGATTCATGCAAAATTTGGTAGAGTATTAGAGTGTCACTCAACTTAGATGTATAAAAAAAAAATGTCAGAAAATATTATTAGAAACTGAGATATACAACTAAGTCACATTTTCACATATACGTACATACATACACATAAACACGCATATATACATATATACATAGACATACATATCACACAAACACATTCTGACATATACACACACTCACATACACACACACATATAACGTTCCCTACTGAAAAATCCTATATAGGATCCTACGTAGGATCCTATATAGAATCCATATGGATTCCTATGAGAATCCACGTAGGATCCTATATAGGATCCTATATAGGTATTGTCCTATAGGAATCCATGTGGATTCTCATAGGAATCAATGTGGATTCCTATAGGTCGCCTATAGGACACGTCCTATATAGGATCCTATGTGGACTCTTCTATAGGAATACATGTAGGATCTCATATAGGATCCTACATAGGCGTCCCAAAAAAATTTTTGTAAACCCCCCTACATAGGATACTACGTAGGTTCCCATATAGGATCCTATATAGGATATTTTATGGGCGCCCAAAAAAAATTATGTACACAGAATTAATTGTTTTTTTTTAACAACTTTATTCAAATATACATTAAGCACCATTATAAGGACGAAAAATATTTACTGCGCAGGCGTAAGTATTGTAGAATACGTAAAAGACGACTGCGCATGAGGAAGGGGTACAAAAATTTTTTTTGGGGGTACCCATGTAGGATCTTATATGGGTTCCCACATAGGATCCTATATGGGAACCTACGTAGGATCATATGTAGGAGGGTGTACAAAAATTTTTTGGGACGCCTATGCAGGATCCTATATGAGATCCTACATGTATTCTTATAGGAGAGTCCACATAGGATCCTATATAGGACTTGTCCTATAGGCGACCTATAGGAATCCACATAGATTCCTATGAGAATCCACGTGGATTTCTATAGGACAATACCTATATAGGATCCTATATAGGATCCTACGTGGATTCTCATAGGAATCCATATGGATTCTATATAGGATCCTATGTAGGATCCTATATAGGATTTTTCAGTAGGGTACATTCAAGTAAAAGAATAATTTTTATACCGCATGCATACACACACACACACATATCTATCTATCTATCTATCTATCTATCTTCTATATAAATAAAATCAAAGTTTTGTCTTTACATTGCGCCAAACTAAAAAATTTTTACATACCTTTTCGTTTTGAGTGATAAGGATCGCGAAAATGCAAACAAAAAAATTCTGTCTGTCTGTCCAGGATTTTTTGTCCGGGCATCACTTAAAACAGCTCTGCCGATTCATGTTATTCAACTTAGATTTAAAAAAAGAAATGTCAGAAAATATTATTAGAAGCTGAGATATACATGGATTAAGTCACATTTTCACATACGTACATACATACACATAAACACGCATATTTACATATATACATACACATACATATACACAAACACATACTGACAATGCACACACTCACATACACACACACATATAACTTTACATTCAAGTAAAAGAATAATGTTTATACCGCATGCATACACACACATATATCTATCTATCTATCCATCTATCTTCTATATAAATTAAATCAACATTTTGTCTGTACATTGCGCCAAACTTAAAAATTTTTACATACTTTTTCGTTTTGAGTGATAAGGATCGCAAAAATGCAAAAAAATTCTGTTTGTCTGTCCAGGATTTTTTGTCCGGGCATGCAGTACATGCATATGTGTTATAGAACCTTATCTATTTTTTTCGAAGAATATTTACTTTGATAAAAAACTCATAGCGCATAAAATGCGTATTTTTATCAGATCTACAATTTTTGTTCAAAATATTTTTGAAAATTAAGTATATTTTATTAGAAAACAGACCGAATCCATTTCAAATCATGCAGGCAGTCCGATGGTGCATGGAGAATTAACTTTATATAAAAGTATGTTTTTCTGCTCGAAAAATAAAGAGACGCGTATTTTTGTAAATTTTCATAACATTTTTTTTGAATTTTTACGATTTTTTAAAGATTTTAACAAAAAAATAAGTTTTTTATAAATTTTTTCTTTAAAATCTCGTAATTTTCACAATTTTTAAGCTTTTTAGTTGCTCTTTAGCGCATTCTTTTCTAATTTTTATGCTTTTTAAAAATTTATCAAGATAAGTAAAAAATATTGATAAACAAAAATAATACTTTGATTTTTTAAAAAAACTAAAAAAATTTTTATCTCAAAAAGGCCACCTTTTTTTTTCTTGAAATTTTCAGGGTTTATAGCTACTTAAGTGTACTACTCACCACAAAAATTTCACTTGGTATTTTTTTGTTTCTTGGAAAAAAAAAATTATTTTCTATTTGGATGTAATCAATTTGCCATTATATAAAATTTCCACATTGGTATATACAATTCGTTTCATAGAACTAATGTAACCCTGTAGTACTGGCTACAGTGTACCTGTGAGCAGGTTTTCACATCTCTCGCAAAAATAATAATAATAATAATAATATATATACATACTAGAAATATTTCATATTTTTATGAAACGTATATTATATGTAATGAATATATAAAAATAATACATTTTAACGTCAAAAAAGAATACTTAAAAACAGCATTTCCGTTTTTCCAAGAAAGTTGGATAATATTGCTCTTTATCAGCTGTTATTACTTTTTATGATATTTTTAAAAAGAGCATTAAAAATGTAAACAAAGGGCCCAAGGAAAGATTTTCGATCTTGAAAATTGGGAAATTTAAGAGGTTTTTACGCAAAAAATAGAAAATAATTTTTTTCTTCCAAGAAACAAAAAAATACCAAATGAAATTTTTGTGGTGAGTAGTACACTTAAGTAGCTATAAACCCTGAAAATTTCAAGAAAAAAAAAGGTGGCTTTTTTGAGATAAAAATTTTTTTAGTTTTTTTTAAAAAATCAAAGTATTATTTTTGTTTATCAATATTTTTTACTTATCTTGATAAATTTTTAAAAAGCATAAAAAATAGAAAAGAATGAGCCAAAGAGCAACTAAAAAGCTTAAAAATTGTGTAAATTACGAGATTTTAAGGAAAAAATTTATAAAAAACTTATTTTTTTGTTAAAATCTTAAAAAATCGTAAAGATTAAAAAAAAATGTTATGAAAATTTAAAAAAATACGTGTCTCTTTATTTTTCGAGCAGAAAAACATACTTTTATATAAAGTTAATTCTCAATGCACCATCGGACTGCCTGCATGATTTGAAATGGATTCGGTCAACAGCAAAAAACTGTGAATTATGGTAGATTTTTGTTTTTTTACATTTGAATAAAATTGGCGCCAATTTTCATTATGATATTTGTAATCAGCGCATCAAAATATGTAAGTAACGAATTTTCAAATAAATCGAAAATATGTGCTAATCAGAAGTATATCCAATAAAGGATATTAGAATTTAATAATTTTTGGAAGAGAATTATGTTGCTTAGAAAAGTTTGTGGATAAACTTCCGAAAAGCTCGAACTTTAAATCTTTTTGATACTTTGTAAGCTTATAAAATTTAATGCTCTGATTACGAAAATCGTAGTAAAAATTGGCGACTAGCTCATCTTTAAGGTAAAAACCATAACAAACTATAAAAATAATGGTTTATTTGCATTTTTCTCAGTAAATTAAAAAAATATATAAAAATGTTTTACCTAAAAGTTTTAGGTCTCATTGAAATACCTACACATTTTTTATTTTTTTCTAAATGTGCATAGTTTTAAAGAAAAATGCAAAAAACTAGAAATTATCATAAATACGTTATTTATGACGTAATTGACGTATTTTTGTGTAATCGCTTGAGTTGGTTTGTTGTTTAAGGGCTAGCCCCTAACCGCCCCGTGTCTTGGACAAAATACCGGGGGGTTGGGTTGCCATACTGGAAGTGTATTGTAGACAACGGTGGGAAAACCTATAGTTGTATTGGTTTTTGAAGTATTTATCATAAAAATTATCAAGTTTACAATTTTTTAATTATTATTTTCGTAATTACATTACATTCGTAATTACATAAATTACATAATTTTACGTTATTACATAATAAATGTAATGTTACATAATAAACGTAATGTTACGTAATGAACGTAATGTTAGGTAATTTAATAACGTAATTACGACTGCAGGAAATTTAATATTGATATAATGTGGGTATTTGGTCACATTTATAGTGATTTATGTTTTTTGCAATTATTTCGTAAACTAATTGGTTTCAGTAAAAAATGCATCAAACATAAAATGTGTATTTTAATGAGATCTACATCTTTGGATAAATTTGTTTTTTATATTTGCAATATTTAAAGAGATAAATGCAAACAATCAAAATTATTATGATTCTTTATACATCTTTTTTACCATGAAATTCAAATTTGCGCCAATTTTCACTATGATATTTGTAAACAGCGCATCAAATTACGTAAGCATACGAAGTATCAAAAAGATTTGAGGTTCAAGCTTTTCGGAAGTACACCCAAGTTTGTTTCAAACACCTGCATGAAAATAATTTTTGTCAAAAAATACTTTCTGTCGGAAGCTGCATGCTTTTAAAAAATACTTCCTGTCAGAAAATACTTTTGGTCAAAAATACTGTTGATGGCACGAAAGCTAGTATATAATAAAAAATATTGTAGGGTCACGTATATATGTCTATAATAATTTTTAATAATCTTGCATGAGGATTTTAATGCACAGGGCTTGATATGGTTTGGTTGTAGTGATAAATTTTACTGTACGAGAGACACTTTATTGGAATTATAAACAATATTCAATATAAATTTTAAACAGCCAACTAAATTTTAAATTCCCTAACAATTACACATACATCAGAAAGAATTCAGAAAGATAGAAGTTATCAAATTAGAATCTTTTCAGTGTTTAGTCTTGTTGGAGAGAAAAAGCCTGAAAGAGGTTTAATTAAAAACAATGCAAAAGTTTAGCAATATCCCATCGCTGCCACCAGAAAAAGCTAAACTGTTACGTTTCCGTACGGTTGCGCGGTCGAGATTTAACAAGAAAATTAAAATTCCTTTCAGAGTTTGAGCTTTTTGCACAAATTGGTAAGGTTTGTGCTTAATTTATTTTTAAGGTAGGTTCGTTATTGCTTCAGCTCTACGGGAGCTGTCATTGCATTGTTTAATTGAAGAAAACTAAAATGTAATAATTTATTTATTATTTAATTTATTAATCAGGAAGAAAATAAGAAGGATAAACAATGTGTATTGAAGAGAAATAAAGTGTTTATTTAGAAATTATCAGTAGAACAGAATTAAAGATATTCAAATACAATTAATTGCTTACCAGCTTTGGTATAGCTGTCTTCCGATTTCGGGAGTGTCTCTTATTGTAATAAAGGTTTATATAATTTGAGGTTTTAATCGACACGAGTAAAATCAAAAATTGACAAAGTCTAAATTTTAACAATTAAAATTCGCGTTTCGATTCTTGGCTTTACATCGATGCCAGTTTATAAAACTTGAGTAATTCGGCTAATTCAACTTAACTTAATTTTTAAATCTAAAAGTTTACAAGTTTTCAATACCGATTCAAATTATGTAACAAGGGCGTTAATTGATGGGACTTGAATTTAAAATCAGCTTCACTCTTCGGTGGTTAGAAGTTAAATGTCGCAGAAGTCGAATTGTGGTGTAAAAATTTATATAATAACATTGAATTAGTAAAATCATTTTAGGATATTATTATACAATAAATAAAGAATATTATAACGTTAAGTACTCATTCTAAATCACAAATTTAAATAACTTTACCAACTTGAAAAAAAACTGTTACAAAACTTTTTTTAGACACAAAATTACGTGGTACCCTTACAAAAAAGTAGTACTGGGTTCAGTACTGGGTTGAGTACTGGGAAACCAGTACTTTTTTCGCGCAATATAATTTTTTAAGCGCAATAACAAATTTTTTTTTAAATTTCATTGGAAGCGTGTTTTTGGGTTCAATGTATTCCTCTCTATTTAATTTACAACAAAAAACTACTGCGCAGCCGTGGGACCCATAGAAACTTAGTGCGCAACGTAAACAAATTTTCAACAGGGCATGGCGAAAAAAGTACTGGTTTTTCAATACTGAACCCAGTACTAAACCCAGTACTGAACTCAGTACTAAACCCAGTACTGAACTCAGTACTAAACCCAGTACTGAACCCAGTACTAATTTAATACATTTCCAAACTGTCTTTATCTTTCCGATAGTGAAAATTTAAAAAAAAATCCAATTTACAAAATCATTTGGCACTGTATCTCATTTTTGTGTTTTTTAAAAATACCTAAAACACATAAATCAATTTTTCACATTCAAACCAGTTGCTTATTCTTATCTGAGTAAGAATTTATTTAAAATTTCAAATTTTAAAATTATACTAGACAGCAATAAATTCTTTTTATTTACAAAAATACAGAATTAATTACTTTTGGACATTAAAAGTACATGCTTCAATTTAATGCATTCCCACATTTTTATTATTTCTTCGTCAGTAAAATTTGTTCAAAAATTCCAATTTACAAAATTATTTGGCCTGGTATCTAACGTTTGTCTTTTTTAACATACGTAATTAATCATTTTTGGCTTTTAGAAAAACATAATTCAATTTCCCAAGTATGAACCAAACTATAAAATGCAGCACGATAATTAATTTTTTATCGATTTTCAAAACACGAAATTGGTTTTTTTCGGCTTATAAAAACACATAATTCAATATAGCACATACAAACAAAAGTTTCTAATTCTTCCCTAAGTAAAAATGTATTTAAAATTACATTGTTACATAACTAATGAAGTTTTATGAACATCGAAAAAATTAACTAGCAGCCAGCGTAATTCCTTCGATTGGAATTAATATCAAATAATATTTTACTAACACTAAGATTTAAAACTTAAAGAAATAAAATAATAATAATAATAATCCAATTATACCTGATCAAATTCCAAAAATAAAACAGAGTATTCCAATATCTTTATGATTTGTTGAGTAAATTCATTTAATTTTTCTATAAATATTCATTAAATAATTTTAATTATTTTTATAATTATGGTTTCAATGTAAGTGAAAATTTTTTTATTAAATTAAAAATTATTAGTGATATGACTGAATTTAAAGTGATAAATTGTAAATTTATTAATAGAAACTATAATTTTCTTGTTACTATAAATGTTTAAATTTTTTATTAATATATTTTTAATATTAAAATCAATTATTAAAAATATATTATTATATCTTTTAAGGGGCTCAATTGTATTAGTTTATCTTACTGTTATCATATATATTTTATATAGTATAGTTATATACTTAAAATATGTTATTGTTATAACTAAGATTAATTATATTAAATGAGTTGCATATAAAGTTCATAAGAAAAGAGTCTTTTGGATAAAATGATATCTTTTATAAACTATACAAACTATACAAACTATTTTAATTATTTATTATATTATTATAATAATAGTAATAAATAAAAATTTTAATTTAATATTATTTTTGTTTGTTTTATTATTTAGAATTATTATTGGGATTAATACTAATTCTATTTTATATTTTTGAATTAGGATTGAAGTTAATATAATTTCTTTTATTCCTTTAATTATATTTAATAATAAAAATAAATTTAATGTTAGGTTTATAAAATATTTTTTAATTCAAAGAATTAGAGAGGGTGAGGGGGCTAAGGACCGGCCGGGCTCCTGCCCATCGGTCGCCGTCACTAGACGAGCTGTACGGCTCTTCCCGGAACTCAACGACTCCCGTTGGCTGGCGAGTCTGGGCACCAAGGAACGAACGGGACTCCTTTAATTCGGGTACTCGCCGTTCTGAACTTGGTGCACTAGCTAACCTGTGCGGATGATGTTAATTCGGATTCTAAACGGGGGCTAACCATCTTCGCCAGCTGTGGACGACTTGAGATTCTGGGGAGGATCGAGCACTCCTGTCCGCTTGGTTTCCACTTACGGATTACCCAAGTTGGTGGAGTAGTCTCGATCTGGAGTTGGCGGCCGGTGGACTGGTTGTCTGGCCGATCGGACCAACGACACCAACATTCACATCAACATTTACACTACCTCACACTGACACACAAGCATAGGGATTACACTTACTCACACAAAATGACACACAATCCCGCGCACCCTGCCTCACGGGGCAGTACATTGCGGGTTTACTCTCATGCACACTCCACTACGACATCACACATCCCTTTGCAAATCCAGAAAACTCTCTAAAAAAAAAATCATGAAGGATACACCAGAGAGAGAAAAACTACCACCTCAGGGTTACGGAAGCCCAGGGTCGGCGATAGGCACGGTTCCCCAAACAGGCCGTTCTACGTCGTCATCAAACTACTGCAGGACTACATCAGTGGCCAACTCGGCTGATGTTAGTAACAATGAAACGAGGGAAATAGAAGAAAAGTTAAGTAAAGACAGAAATAAGGAGAGAAATGTAAAGAAGTTGCTGAGCATCTCGACAGAGGATCTTCCACTATTGGAGGATTTCTTAGAAAAAACAAGGGAAAATGAACAAAAAGAGCTTGCTAAATGCAAGCAATACATACAAGAGATACAAGCTGGTATTAAAAAGCAACCAAATGTAAGCCAGATTATTCAGGCGGCAGTTCGAAATTTGGATTCATCTTTGGATTACATCGACCTGCAACGAAAAAAGTGGGAAGTTGTTAAAAAGAGACAAAAGGACCAACTTAACGCGGGTGGAAACCTAAATCCTCCACAAAAGATGCAGACAAAATCCTCTACGATCTTTGGGACACCAAAGAGATCAGCCTTTAGCCCTGCGCAACAGAAAGAAGAAAAAAAGATGAAAACGGCAGGAGAAGGAACTTGGACTGATGTCGCAAGAAAGAAGAGAGAGAATAAACAGGACAGAAAGAATCCCGAAATAACAGAAGGAACAAAAGTAAAAAAGAAAAAAAGAACAAATCAAACCAAGGAATGAAGCAGTTCTTATTCAAGTTGAGAAAGGACAAACGTATGCTCAAGTTCTGGGAGAGGTAAGAAAAAAGGTTAATCCAAAGGAAAGCGGTATAGAGATTAAAGCTATAAGACAAACTAGAAGTGGACATCTTCTAATGGAAATGGGACAAGGAAACAAAGAAAAGGAAACCTTCACGAAAGAACTCAGGAGTGTCTTAGGAGAAGGCTCCAAAATCAGATGTTTGGAACCTCTTGCATCGATTGAGATTAGAGACCTCGACGCATTGGCCACTGAAGTCGAAGTGGAGGATTCTCTGAGAGAAGCACTGCAAGGATGGACAGGAGATCTTAAAGTTTGGGTTTCCAAAGAAAACAGCAGGCAACAGCGAATGGCGGTCGTGGAAGTACCAGAAGCCAATGCAGCTGAACTACTAACAGTTGGCAAAATCAAAGTGGGTTGGTTGATTTGCAAAATTCGAAAAAGAGTGCAAGTGATTAAGTTTTTCAGATGCTTTGGGTTAGGACACCTTCAAGCGGAATGTACAGACTGAAAAAAAAAATTATTTGATTCAATTAATTCAAATTATTTGATAAATATTTACTTCGTTCAAATATTTTTTAGTTGGATCTAAAAAATAAGTATTTGGTTCAAATAACTTGAAATACTTGAATCACGTTTATTTAAACCAAATAAATCTTTTTTGGATCAAGTAAATAATTAATTTAATCTAATAAACGAATATATTTAATACAAATGCTAAATTATTTGAAACTATTCATTTATTTATTTCACTCAAGTATTTGGGTTTTTGTACACAAATAAAAATTATTTAACACAATTAAATGATGTTATGAGTCATAGTAAATCAAATTATGTAATGCTATTATTTTCTTTCTTAAAAGCAAATAAAATGTATTTGGAACAAGACATAATTTATTGTAACTAATGTGTGAGGCTATATAGGTGTTTTTGTAATTTTGAAGTCAAGTCAGCGTGGCTTAGTGGGTAGCGTAAAAGTCTTGTATTGCGTACGTCGCGGGCTCAATCCCACCATCCGTGCGAAATTTTATTTCATCCCTAGCGAGGAGGCCGTTCCGTTTTGGCGGTACCAAAACGGAACATGACGTTCCGTTTTGTTTTTCACTTAATTTAGGTGTTAATAATTAAGAAATGAGACGAGCAATTTTCGAAACTTATAAAGTAAATCCTAAAAAAGACTTTTGCATTAGAATTTGTTGAAAATAATGGTTAATTAATATTAAAAAGTGTTAATTTATATGAGTATTTTTTGTGTTGGAAATAGTCATTTTTAGTATTATAATTCATAAATTTAGTTCTCAAAGGGCAAATAATGATAAAATATAATAAACCTAGTGCATAAAAACATTAAATAAAACCATAAAATGCTTTAATAATTGTTTTTACAAAAATGTTTGACATGCAAAGAAACCACTGTTATCGACAGTGTAATTCGCTTAGGATCCATGTTCCACCGTTCCGGCAGTTAATTGATCGCAGCTGACTTTAACTTTTTACATTTTTTAAATACTTTAGTAAGATTGAAATAAGAAATTAAAAAAACCATGACAATAAATTAAAGTCATGGATTTTTTAACTTTTTACTTCAGTTTTTATTTATTTTTGTCATTTTGCAATAATTTTCTTCTATACAAAAGTCAATTAATTTTGGCAAATTACTCTTGTCATTTTTCAATTATTTTTGTTATTTTTTAATTATTTTCTTCAAATTACACTTCTTTTTCTACAATTATTCAATTATTGGCTTCAAATTTTTATTCTTTGTTTTTTAAAATTATTTTTGTCTTTTTTAAAGTATTTTTATCAAACTTTAATTTCTTTTGTGGCTTTTAATTGTTTTTGTCATTTTAAAATGGTTTTTTTAAATTTCAATTAATTTGGTTCAAATACAGGTTTATTGGATAATAGACAAGTAAATAATTTAATTGGATCAAATAATTTTTATTTGATCCAAATAATTTTTTTTTCAGTGCAGGACCAGATAGAAGACAGCAAGGTATTTGCATAAAATGTGGGATAACAGGACATGTACTTAAAGAATGCAAATCTCCCCCTAGGTGCTGCCTATGTCTTGAAAAAGGACTTCCTACAAAAGCGGTAAATCACATTCCAGGATCCGGAAGATGCCAAGCATTTAAAGAAGCACTTGATAGAGCAAAAAGGAAGCAAAGCAAGTGAAAGTTTTACAAGGAAACCTGAACAGAAGTAGACTAGCGAACATCCTTTTAGGACCGTCAATATTGGAGCTACAAGCAGATATTATACTGATAAGCGAGCAATACCAGAATAAAAATATACCAGGGTGGTATACAGATGAACTCTGCACCGCAGCAATATGGATCCCAGACACGAATAAGATATTACTAGAGGATTGGGGCTCAGGAAAAGGATTTGTATGGGTAATACATGGGAATACCACTTATTTTAGTTGTTATTTCACTCCGAATGAGAAAATCAGAGACTTCCGAAACAAATTAAATGCCTTAGAAGACACCATTAGAGAGGCGAAGGGAGAAGTTGTCGTAGCAGGCGATTTTAACGACAGAGCCGTAGAATGGGGTATGAATGAAACCAACTCTAGGGGAAAGAAAATCCTAGAGATGGCATCAAGACTAGGAATTTGTATTGGCAATGAAGGAAATGTAGGGACATTCAGGAGACTAGGACATAAAAGTGCGATTCCGGACATCACTCTTATAGGAGAAAAAACCGTTTTGAGACTAAAAGAATGGAAAGTCTTAGAGGAATTTAATGGTAGTGACCACCAACATATATCCTTCTATATTAAAGACAACTGTAAAGTATTTCCACAAAAAGAACAATGCCGATGGAATGTCACCAAATTGAACAAAGAAGCCTTCGTCTCTGAGATTAAAAAGCGAAAGGATGAAGCATTAAATACGTCGGAAAACGTAGAAGAAGTTGTTAAAGCCTCAGCATCCATAATAAAAAAGGCGTGCGATGCTTCTATGCCTCGGAAAAGAAACGCTGTAAGAGGAAGAAAATCTGTCTACTAGTGGACAGAGGAGATTTCAAACCGGAGAAAGGATTGTCTCCGCTTAAGACGAAAAGCCATGAGAATAGCGTCAAAAAAGAACTTAGATTCAACCCTTGCAAGAATTGAATATAAAAAAGCGAAAAAAGCCTTACGGAAGTCTATAAATAAGAGCAAATGGCAATGCTGGGAAGCTCTGAGAAATGACATAGAAAATGACCCGTGGGGCCTAGGGTATAAAATTGTTCTTAAGAAAATGGGAGAAAGAAGGCCAAGCCCACTTAAAGGGGAGAAATTAATGAAGAACATAGTTGACTCGCTTTTTCCCATGCACGTAATTCAAGACGAATTGCTCATGTCAGTAGTATTGGAAGAAATACCCCTGTTCACCAAAGAAGAATTAAGAAAAGCAGTAAGCTCTATGAAAAGTAGAAAGGCGGCAGGCCAGGACGGAATTCCGTCAGAGGCCTTAAAACTTACAGCTGAAACATGCCCAGAGCTAATGTTACATATGTTTAACAGATGCTTAGAGCAAGGTATATTCTTTAAAAGCTGGAAAGAGCAAAGACTTGTCCTTATTGATAAAGGAAAAGGAGATCCGACCTTGCCGTCAACTTATAGGCCTTTATGCATGTTGAACACGACAGGGTAGCTAATGGAAAAGCTAATAAAACCAAGATTGCAGGATGCAATTAAGAAGTCTGGAGGTCTGTCGGATAGACAATATGGTTTTCGAGCAGGAAGATCAACTATAGATGCATTTCGAGAAGTGGCTCAGCTGGTAGATAATGCACAGCGGGGAAACCACTTTTCAAGGAGAATCGTCTTACTCGTTACATTGGACGTGAAAAATGCTTTTAATTCAGTCAGGTGGTCTGACATAATAAGCACTCTAAAAAACGACTTTGAAGTCCCAGAGTACCTTATGAGAATTTGATAATTAAAATTAACTATTGAGTTAGATCTAGAAAATGGTAGGACATGGCATTTAGAGATATTTAAAGACATTTTATTAATCGAGCACCATTGGACAATTTGATTCAAATCAGTTTGAAGTAAATTAGAGTCATTTATTGTTTTAATTATGCGATATATCTTCACGTCATCCAAATATAACAGTATTTCAGATTGAATATGCTCATATATATCGTTAATATATATGTTGAATAATGGTGTACCAAGTGAGGATCCTTGTGGTACACCTGTTACAGGTATAAAAGGTTTTGATAGAAATTTTCCAACCGATACTTGGTGTGATCTTTCAGTTAGATAATTGCTTAACAATATTTTTAAATTTTCCGGTAATGTTGACGTCACAATTTTCCTATATAATATATGATGATTAATTGTGTCGAAGGCTTTAGAAAAATCAAGGAATATTACATCAACCCGCAAACCACGTTGCAACGCATCTTTATATATTGTGTGAATTGTATGTATGTTGCATGTTGTTGATTTACAACTACAGAATATAATGCTTTTTGTATCATCTCAAGAATGGACTTCTCAAAAACCGTCGAAAAATTCTGGATTATAGCTATTGGTCGATAATTAATTATGCAAGACCTATCACCAGTCTTATAAATTGGAATAATCTTTGCAGATTTCCACTGTTGAGGGAAGATGCCTGTTGATAGTGCAATATTAAAGATGGTTGTTAATGGCTGACATAGAACTGATGAATAATCCTTGACAAAAAACATGGAATTAAGTCCAATCCAGAAGTAAACGAAGGCTTCAGAGACCTTGCAGCCTTATAAACTTGATCTAGCGAAAGTTGAACTGAATTTACACACGTGTTATGATCTCCAAATTCATTGCGAACAAAATTTGGGTTATAAACATGATCTCTACAATGTTTAGAAAAATTTTCAGTAAAAGCATTCACGATATTTTCAGGTTTATCTATAATTATTTCATTAAAATTCATTGAGTCCGGTAAACGAGAATTAGTTTTAGCACTATTAACAAAATTCCAAAATTTCTTCGGTTCTACTCTAATATTATTCTCAACTGATTTAATGTACATGTAGTAGTTGTGTTTGATCTTTTTATGTAAACTAGTCGACAACATTTTCAACTGTATATCATAGTAATCAGAACAAAATTTTCGTTTCTTTAATAGGTTATTTTTTACGTTAATATCATCAATAATCGATTGGTTAAACCACGGTGGATAGCGCTTATGATCACAATGAGTTGATCTACCTGGAATAAATCGCACAAAGGCATCATCTATTATAGATAAAAATTTAGCACACGCCAAATTCGCATCATTGATCTGTTTTAGTATTGTCCAGTCAACTGATGATAAATGTACATAAAGACCCGATAAGTCTGCTTTTCGAAAGTTGAAGGACATGCTAGGTGAAGCCTTGACGTCTTCAAAATTAGAACCAACAAATCTATGCATAGATGAAATGTTCGTGTTGACAGATATGGCGGGATGATATGCGTCCTCTGGCACAAGTGGGGTTAAAGCTCTTGAAATCTTACAGGGAACCCTAGTACGAACAAGATCCAACAATTTGAAATATTTATTATAAATTCCATTTCGCTGGGTTAAACTCAATGTACTTAAAAATTCGTTGAGTACCACTGTTTTAGAGTTAGATACTTGCATATTACAATTAAAATCATTAATAAGAATAATATGATGTGCATAAATGATCTGGTTATTTAATCAATTAGAAAAAAAAGATCTAAATATTGCAATAGGTGTGTCAGGTGATATATACACCGCTATAAGAACAAATTTTATTGAATTTTTTGATATTACAAGACCCAAAGAATCAATTGGAGATATGTTAGTCACCACATAAATTGGTGATAATAGTTGTGTTAAATATTGTACTTACTGCAACTAATACACCTCCCCCCCTCCTGTCAACACGATCCTTCCGAAATGTATTAAAAAAATTTGGATCAAAAAAATGATTAGACTCTACATCTGGATTTAACCATGATTCGGTGATAATATAAATTATATATATTAGAATTTACGCCTCGAACGTTTTGATAAAAAAAAAGAAAAAGATGATTTTGGTGATGACACTACTTGGGAACGATGACTGGAACCCCGAGATGATGAGTGATCTTGATGTCCTCTCCTTGCTGCACTCTCGCCACAAATTCTTTCTTGATCCGCTGATATTGCACTTGTTGGTGTTTTGTGCGATCGTGTGAAAGTGCCAGTTGGATGAATTCTTGTGGTAGAGTTGACTGCTTCTTGGCCTTTAGAAGAGCATCCAGTATCTGGATAGAAGACAGTTCGTTAGGGAAGATGACTTTAATGGGTCTATGCTTTGTTTGTGACTCCGAAAATTTACCCAACCTCCAGATTTTAATATTAGATAAACTTTTTTCTGGCAATAAAAACGTTAATAACTTATTTATGTTAATTAAGTCAATATCGTGAGAATTGGTGTTGACTAATGGCGGATTATCATGTAAATTATATAATATTAAATTATTTCGCCTTCTTAATCTGTCCTCAAATTCAGATTCGGTTAAAAACAAGTTATTACCGTGTTGAATATTACTAGGATCCTCCAATAAATCATCCATTTTTGTTACCAAAGTTGTCATTCTGTCATTTGTTGTTTGATTGACTAGTTCCATTAAAGCAATTTTGTTTGTGACAGCCAGGTTATCCGAAATGCACTTGTTAACTTTTCCCTCGATTGAATTCAGCTTTATGGAAAAATCTGAGATTGTGGTAGTTAGTGTGTTAATGTTGGTGTTAATTGAATCTTTAAATATATTCAATTCATCCCTCAACAGTGAGCGTAATGAGGATGTTATCGCGTCTTGCGGCGAATCAGAGGATGAAGGAATATTCGCAATTTGGTCCGTTTTAGAGCGGGGGGACGGAAGTAGTCCACAGCATTTCTTGAAACCGCCATTCGGTTCAGGGGGGTATTTATTGGCGCATGCTGTATGGTAAGGAGTTGAGCACACGGGACAGAGTTTTGCATTACTCATCTTACATTTTGCTTTACACAAAAAGCAAATACCTCTCGTGGTATCCGTGGAGCCATCTGTTGGAATCAGAAGGTTCTGTGGATCTCCACTATCGACTTGCTGAGGTAGATCACTCATTTGCACCTTGTGCTGACACACGAATATTAATATAGGTAATTGTGTATGTGTGAATAACACAACTTAACAGGTACAGTCCCACTCAATAGGCACTTGGCGTTCACTTACATATTAATGCCAATTGGCTAATAAAAAATCACGAAACAACACTTGACCGGATAAGATATCACTCCCACATACGGTATGAATAAATTGTCTGATTATTAAAAGCATTAAGCTTTAAGAAATCGTTTAGTCGTAAATAAAAGACGACATCAAGTCGTGTGTAAAGCAAACCGGACACAAAATAGAAATTCACTAATTTATAACTAAAAATTAGTGTCGACACTCTCAAATGTTGTACGAGAATACGTATTTACACTTCAGAAACAATATTAACAAAGTTTACGAACCGCAAATACCACTAATCACCAACAAAAAAACATATATTCAACAGACGAACATATACACGTGTTTAGAGCACGGCCGCCATATTAGTTTGGTCTAAACTTTATAATTTTAATTATAGGGGAGAGTCGCCAGTTGTGAGACGGCTCCAGTTGTGAGACAGTCCATTTTTTTAACACGAAATATAAAAAGGCTGATTGGTATACATAAAAACATTTATTTTTATACGAGCCAACTTTTGCGTGTACACCGAAGCGGATATATGTATTGTTTGTGTTAGATGCCAACACTGTGTGTGAAAATCGACTAAAAAACTTTTTTTCAATATGTGCAAAGTACTTTTTTTTTAAGTTAATTATTTGGAAAAGCTAAATGTTATGCATTTTTATTTAGTATTTTCCTTATATTTTGTAATGCAATATTGCATTGTTTCAATCTACAATTGGAAATTTTTTCTTTTTCCTCTTTCAAAATTGGGCCAATTTCCGGTTGTGAGACACAGCAAGTCACCAGTTGTGAGACGGTGGCGCCGCCCATCTGGAATAGCCTATACTTTTCGTTATGCAGCATAAAACGCTCTGTTCCGTTTAGTTCGTTACGTACATTTGATCCTTTATAAGAAATCAGTTAGTTATAGCTATAGATATACTGCTGTAGAAATTTGCGTACGTAACAGAAAAGAGCTTTCTCAGTAGGTGGGGAATGACACGCCTTCGGCAAAAACGTTAGTAACAAGTAGGCGGGGTCGGTAAAAGTGTACGAAACATAAAGGAGAGTTTACAATTTCTCCTATTTATGTATTTGAATTTAAAAATTTTGAAAATGAAGTAGGCTGGGCATGACACGTCATAGGCAAAAATGTACGAAACATAAAGGAGAGTTTACAATTTCTCCTATTTATGTATTTGAATTTAAAAGTTTTAAAAATGAAGTAGGCGGGGCATGACACGTCATAGGCAAAAGCGTACCAAACATAAAGGAGAGTTCACAATATCTCATATTTATGTATTTGAATTTAAAAATTTTGAAAATCAATAATTAGGAAATCACCACGAGAAGAACCGATTTCCAGGTGACTTTTGGTGAACTTCTTGAAGGTAGTTAACCTCAAAATTTAAAAATCAGTAATAAGGACAACAATAACTGCAGAACCCATGTCCAGGTAAGTTTTTTTAGTTAAACACCAAGTGCGGAACCGATGTTCCGGTGACTTTTGGTCAACATCTTCGAGGAAGTTAACCTAAAAATTTAATAATAAAAAAGTGTAGGAAGACAAAAATTTAAAAATGGACAACAATAACTGCAGAACCCATATCCAGGTAAGTTTTTTTAGTTAAACACCAAGTGCGGAACCGATGTTCCGGTGACTTTTGGTCAACATCTTCGAGGAAGTTAACCTCAAAATTTATAAATCCATAATCAGGAAAACCTTAACCCTTTAACGCCCAAATGTACAATTTTTTGGCATGAAGTTTGACGCAAAATTTTATCAATTTAACCTTACGAAAAGAATTCTGCTATAGCCATATCTTATGGTCCAAGAATCGCTCTTTCGAATGGCGTATCGAAAAATTTTGTAAATTTTCAAATAAACAAATTATAGATGTTTTTTTTAAACAAAAACATGAAATTTTGAGGTCTTATTTTCAAATTATTGAATTTTTTTATAAGCAATGGAATTGCAATATCTGTAAAAATCATAAATATCGCGTCAAAAATAACAAAGCTATAAGATAAGACTATTAAGAAAAAAAAACTTCAAAATGGCGGCTACAAAATGGCGGTTAAAGTGGATTTTTTTAAGTCATGTACATAGCAATGTGCTCAAAAACGGAAAACATAATAGACTTTTATAAAACTTGTTATACAAGGGTTTTTGAGGTCGCTGATTATGAATATGAAGTCACTTTTTAAAAATTCAAAATGGCGGATCCGATATGGCGGACGAAATTTTCAAAAATTAATTGGATTCGCTTCAAACTTGTTACTCGGGGGTTTTTGGGGTGGCTGATTACGAATCTGGAGTCAGTTTTTAAAAATTCAAAATGGCGGATCCAATATGGCGGACGAAATTTTCAAAAATTAATTGGATTTGCCTCAAACTTGTTACTCGGGGGTTTTTGGGGTCGCTGATTACGAATCTGGAGTCAGTTTTTAAAAATTCAAAATGGCGGATCCAATATGGCGGACGAAATTTTCAAGAATTAATTGGATTCGCTTCAAACTTGTTACTTGGGGTTTTTTGGGGTGGCTGATTACGAATCGGGAATCATATTTTTAATATTTTCAAAATTGAAAATGGTGGATCCAGTATGGCGTACAAAATTGTAAAAAATTAATTGGATTTGCTTCAAACTTGTAACTCAAGGGGTTTTTGGGGTTGCTGATTGTGAATATGAAGACACTTTTTAAAAATTCAAAATGGCGGATCCAATATGGCGGACGAAATTTTCAAAAATTAATTGGATTTGCCTCAAACTTGTTACTCGGGGTTTTTTGGGGTGGCTGATTACGAATCGGGAATCATATTTTTAATATTTTCAAAATTTAAAATGGTGGATCCAGTATGGCGTACAAAATTGTAAAAAATTAATTGGATTTGCTTCAAACTTGTAACTCAAGGGGTTTTTGGGGTTGCTGATTACGAATATGAAGACACTTTTTAAAAATTCAAAATTGCGGATCCAATATGGCGGACGAAATTTTCAAAAATTAATTGGATTTGCCTCAAACTTGTTATTCAGTGGTTTTTGGGGTCCCTGATTACGAATCTGGAGTCAATTTTTAAAAATTCAAAATGGCAGATCCAATATGGCGGACGAAATTTTCAAAAATTAATTGGATTCGCTTCAAACTTGTTACTCGGAGGTTTCTGGGTTCGCTGATTTCGAATCTGAAATCAGATTTTTAATATTTTCAAAATTCAAAATGTCGGATCCAATATCGTAATCAGCGACCCCAAAAACCCCCGAGTAACAAGTTTGAGGCAAATTTTTAAAAATTTTGTCCGCCATATTGTATTCGCCATTTTGAACTTTGAAAATATTAAAAATATGATTCCAGATTCGTAATCAGCGATCCTAAAAACCCCCGAGTGACAAGTTTGAAGCGAATCCAATTAATTTTTGAAAATTTCGTCCGCTATATTGGATTCGCCATTTTGAATGTATTAAAAATATGATTCCAGATTCGTAATCAGCGATCCCAAAAACCCCCGAGTAAAAGTTTGAAGCAAATCCAATTAATTTTTGAAAATTTTGTCCGCCATGTTGGATCCGCCATTTTGAATTTTGAATGTATTAAAAATATGATTCCAGATTCGTAATCAGCGACCCCAAAAAACCCCCGAGTAACAAGTTTGAGGCAAATCCAATTAATTTTTGAAAATTTTGTCCGCCATATTGGATCCGCCATTTTGAATTTTTAAAAAGTGTCTTCATATTCACAATCAGCAACCCCAAAAACCTCCGAGTAACAAGTTTGAAGCGAATCCAATTAATTTTTGAAAATTTCGTCCGCTATATTGGATTCGCCATTTTGTATTTTTAAAAAGTGACTCCAGATTCGTAATCAGCGATCCCAAAAACCCCCGAGAAAAAGTTTGAGTCAAATCCAATTAATTTTTGAAAATTTTGTCCGCCATATTGGATCCGCCATTTTGAATTTTGAAAATATTAAAAATATGATTCCAGATTCGTAATCAGCGACCCCAAAAACCCCCGAGTAACAAGTTTGAGGTAAATCCAATTAATTTTTGAAAACTTTGTCCGCCATATTGGATCCGCCATTTTGAATTTTTAAAAACTGACTCCAGATTCGTAATCAGCGACCCCAAAAACCCCCGAGTAACAAGTTTGAGGCAAATCCAATTAATTTTTGAAAATTTTGTCCGCCATATTGGATCCGCCATTTTGAATTTTGAATGTATTAAAAATATGATTCCAGATTCGTAATCAGCTACCCCAAAAACCCCCGAGTAACAAGTTTGAAGCGAATCCAATTAATTTTTGAAAATTTCGTCCGCCATATTGGATCCGCCATTTTGAATTTTTAAAAAGTGACTTCATATTCGTAATCAGCGACCTCAAAAACCCTTGTAAACATTCTTTTATAAAAAAATATAAACAATGATATAATTTTTATATCAAAATATAGGAACTTATGATTAATTTCTAAAATGAATTATTTAGTATTTTCATATTATTGAATTTCATGAAGTAGAATTTTCTTGTAACCGAAGTTTCACATTTTCGAATTTGTTTTCAATAGAATTTAAATTAATTCGAATTTTTAGTTACCAGAAGTTTTAGGTCATTGAATTTATATTTAAAAGAATTTTCATTAAAAAGAAATTCAATTAAGCAAATTTTAATTCACAAGAATTTTCATTTTATAAAATTTTAAATTATTCTAATTTTTAAATGCCATAATATTCATCTGACCGAATCTTCATTTATCCGAAATTGTATTAGTACGAATTCATATTTGATGGAAAAGATAAAAGGTACAATCTGAATTCGTACTAATATAATTTTTGACAAATGAAGATTCGGTCAGATGAATATTCTGTCATTTAAATATTCTAAGAACTTAAAATTCTATAAAATGAAAATTCTTCCAAAATGAAAATTCGTTTAAATTGAATTTCTTTTAAATGAAAATTCTTTTAGATATAAATTCAATGGTCTAAAACTTCTGTTAGGTAAAAATTTGAATTCATTTAAATTTTATTAAATACAAATTCGAAAATGTAAAATTTCTGCTACAAGAAACTTGTAAGACATGAAATTGTATGAAATGAAAATTCTAAATAATTCATTTTAGAACTTAAGCATACGTCTCAAAATATAAACAAATTTACGAAGAGAAGGTATAAATATGTAAAGAATACTTTCAGTAGATAGATAGATAGATAGATAGATAGATAGATAGATATATGGCAAGATAGATATATAGATACAGAGAGAGAGAAAGAGAGAAAGAGCGAAAGATGGAGAGATAACTTTCCTTCAGGTAGACAAATGTACTTCCTTACAATTAACAAAAGGCAGGCAGGAAATAGAAATTCTTTTGTTTCTTAAGTACACCATACCATTTTAAAATAATTAAATTTCTGAAAGTTATTGTTCAATAAGAGGTAGCAGATTTAAGAAATTAGTATTTCTTTAAATTTATTTAAATTTATTTCCATTCTCATGTCAGATTTAAGATCTCAGTATTTCACTTGGTGAGTGCTGTAGGATTCATTATTTACTGGACGTTCTTCAATTATATTTTTTGTTTTTCATAATAATCACTTTAAGTTTAATACAATATTCAATACTTAAATAGTTTGACTATTGTTAATTGAAGAATTGAGAAAGTCTACAGTAAAATCGGTCAAGTGGAAAAGAGACCAATTTAAAAATTGGTAAATTGGCAAATTATTGAAATTGATAATAAGTAAATTGGAAAATTGGAAAATTGGAAAATTGGCAAATTGGAAAATTGGAAAATTGGCAAATTGGAAAATTGGAAAATTGGCAAATTGGCAAATTGGAAATTTGGTAAATTGGAATATTGGTAAAATGGACAATTGAAAAAATACTAAATTTGAAAAATGGAACTTGAATATTTGTAATTTGGAAATTGATATAATAGAACATTTATAAATTGAAACATTTTAAAAATAATTAAATGATATATTGGTTTTTAAATACCAACCACTTTCTTCAATTTATATAATTAGAAAATGAAAAAGTTAATGTTCATTTCTTGAAATGAAAAATAAGTAAATTGCAATTTTCAGAAAGTGAAAATAGACAGTTGAATAGGACATTTGTAAATTGAAATATTGTGAAGTTATTGAAATGGTTTATTGTTTTTTAAATAACAATCATTTTTGGTAACTTATGGAATTAGAAGACAGAAATGTTAAACTTTTTGTTAGAAATATCTCATTACTAGAAATATATGAAATTTTTTATGGCAATTTCAGAACTAATAACTTAATTATAATATTTCTGTAACATTGTGAAATATGAAAATGTTAAATTCTCTAATTTCTCTTTAAACATTGACAGATTGGAAAATTGTGATACTTGAAAATGTATTTTTAAGAACATTATTTATTGAAAATTTTTCGGTAGGTAATTGGCAAATGTGTAAATTGCTATGTACATAATTATAAAACTGGTTATTTGAAATTTCGACATTTTGAAATTGCATTTTTCGGATTTTATGAGATTTATTACACTTTGACATATTCATATTATATAAATAAAATTTCGAATAACATGGAGAAACCACAGAATGAAAAAAAAAATGTTAGCACAGAAAGGGTGAAACGTCATCGTGCAGGTTTATCTGCAGAGAAAAAAATAGAAATTCGAAATTTGGAAAGAGAAAGAATAAAGTGTTATCGTGCTAAATTAAAAGAAAAAAAGAGATTACAAAGTAATATATCAAAAGAGATAGAAAGAGCAACTTGTAATGAAGAGTCTAAAATTTTTTTTGAGAATGCAATACCATCAACATCCTTTCAGACAACTTCACATTCAGAAAATGTACAAATAAGTTATCAAGATTCCTCATTTGAAGAAAAACGAAGATTTACCGAGAAAGAAGTAGAACAATTACAAGAAGTTGATAAAAATACTGTTAGTACAGAAAAAGTGAAACGTCATCGTGCAGGTTTATCTGTGGAGAAACAAATAGAAAATCGAAAACGTGCAAGAGAAGGAATGAAGTGTTATCGTGCTAAATTAAAAGAAAAAAAGCATTACAAAGTAATGTATCAAAAGAGATAAAAAAAGTTACTTGTAATGCAGAGTCTCAAATTTTTTTTGAGAATGCAATACCATCAACATCTTTTCAGACAACTTCACATTCAGAAAATGTACAAATAAATTATCAAGATTCCACATTTGAAGAAAAACGAAGATTTACCGAGAAAGAAGTAGAACAATTACAAGAAGTTGATAAAAATATTGTTATTACAGAAGAAATAAAATGTCATCGCGCGAATCTAAGTGTAGAGAAAGAAATGGAATTTCGAAAAAAAGGGATACAAGAAAAAAATGGATTGCAAAGTAATATATCAAAAGAGGTAAAAGAAGAAATTTGTAATGCAGATTCTCAAACTTTTGTTATGACTTCGATACCATCAACATCTTATCAGACACTTTCACATTCAGAAAATGTTGAAATTACTTCTCGACATTTAATTGAGAATGATGTTTCTTCATCTATTCTCCATTCGAAGAAAGTACACATTGATGAATTTAATGATTTGAAAAATGATAAAATTGAAAGATTGATATTACTTGAAACGAATAATTTGAATGACGAAGGAGAAAAGTGTTGCAGATTGGTAAATGATGTTAATACTCATAATGATGTATATATTTCTGAATGTCTTTCTTCAGATGTTTTACAAACGCAGAGTAGATCAATGGAAAACGAATTACAGGGTAGTGGAGTAGGAAAACGAAGTAAAAGAAAAATTATTGATTTAGAAAGTACTGTAGTTCCGGAAAAAAGATGTTTGTATAAGTTGCATCCAATAGGCGAAATAAAAAGGACAAAAACATCCCAAAAAAATAGAAAAGAGATTAATATTTTTGTAGAGAAAAAAATGGAAAATTGTGGTGCCAGTTTAAAAAAAGGGAAACGATTTGAAGAAAAAAAAAAATTTATAAAGAAAGAAGTAGGACAATCACAAAAAGTTGATAAAAATATTGTTAATACAGAAAGGGTGAAACGTCATCGCAAAGGCTTATCTGCAGAGAAACAAATAGAAATTCGAAAACGTGAAAAAGAAAGAATGAAGTGTTATCGTGCTAAATTAAAAGAAAAAAAGGCATTACAAAGTAATGTATCAAAAGAGGTAAGAAAAGTAACTTCTAATGCAGATTGTGAAACTTTTGTTGTGAATTCAATACCATCAACATCATTTCACACACTTTCAAATTCAGAAAATGGTCAAATAAGTTATCAAAATTCCATAAGAGGATGATGATTCTCCATCAATTCTCGATTTTAATGTAACTCAGGAAAAGTTAGTGAGCGCATCAGGTAATTGTTCAGAAGAATTAGAATTAAATAAATTGCATTCACGAACTTATGCAGAGAATTATTTAGGTAAAATGTTACTTTATTGCACTCATTGTGATGCTAAACACTTCAAAGATGAAAAAGTTAGTACTAAAATTACTAATTCAGATGCTAAAAATCTGAAACATAAAAAAGATGATAACAAAAAGTATTCTTTCGCTGATTGTTGTAGCCATGGAGGTATTAAATTAAAATCTTTAAATTATCCATCTGAATTGAAAATGTTATTAGATGGTTCACATGAGAAATCAAGCCATTTTCGCCAGAATATAAGATGTTACAATAATTCATTTGCTTTTGCGTCATTTAATGCTAATGTTATTAATTTCCATGGTACACGAAGAGGACCGTATTGTTTTAAAATACAAGGTCAAATATACTATCAAATGAATAAAGCTTTATACCCTGAAAACGGTGATGATCCGTCTTATGGTCAATTGTTTATTTATGATCCTGATGATGCAATTGAATACAGGTTGAATAAAAATGATAGATTAGATAGAGATATTGTAAGAGGAATTGAGAATTTTATGAGAAAACATAATACGTTCAGTCAATCATTTAGAATGATGAAAGAAGTTATAGAAATAGAAACAGCGTTAGCGACAAAAAATGATGAAGAAATTCCAGAATTGAAATTATTATTTACTTTAAAAAAAGGAAAAGATCCACGGCGATTTAATTTTCAAAGAGTTAATGAAGTAGCTGCTATTTTTAATACAAATTCAGAAGGTGAAATACCTGATTCTTATGTCACTGTGTACAACAAAATAAGTAAAGAATTGCAATTAGTTAGTAGTTTGGATCCTTGTGTAGAACCTTTTATATATCCTCTATTTTATCCTTTTGGAGAAAAAGGTTATTGTATTGATATGCTTCGAAATGATACAGATAAAAGATTGAAAAAACATAGAATTTCGAGGGCATCTTATGTAAAGTATAAAATGTCAATTAGAGATGATATATTTAATCAGTTTCTATACGGTGGAAGACTATTTCAACAGTGGCTGGTTGACAATTATGTTAAAATGGAAAAAGATCGGCTTCAATATTGCGCAAATCATCAAACACAATTGCGAAGTGAAAGTTACAGAGGATTAATAGATCACATTAATGATGTTGCACAAAGGAATGATACACCTCTAGGAAAATTAGTTGTCTTACCATCAACATTTATTGGTTCACCTCGTAATATGATGGAATTATATCAAGATTCAATGGCTATTGTGGCAAAACATGGCAAACCAGATTTATTTATAACAATGACATGTAATCCACAGTGGAAAGAAATAACAGAGAATTTATTACCTAATCAAACAGTAGCTGATAGACCTGACATTGTCGCGAGAGTCTTTTCTTTAAAAGTAAAACATTTGATAGAATGTATTGTTAAGAATAAATGTTTTGGAGATGTCAAGTCCTACGTTTATGTTATAGAATTTCAAAAAAGGGGATTACCACATATCCATTTGTTGGTTATATTAACGTCCAATTCAAAAATATTAACACCAGAGAGTGTTGATGGACATATTTCAGCTGAAATACCAGATGAATTGATTAATCCTAGATTACATGAAATTATTATGGCAAATAATATACACGGTCCTTGTGGAGATTGGTGTTTCGTTGATGGAAAATGTTCAAAAAATTTTCCTAAATCTTTACAAGAAGACACTACTGTTAAAGAAAATTGTTATGTGGTATATAGAAGAAGAAACACAGGTAAAACGTATACACGACCTAATGAATATGTTGTTGATAATCGTTTTGTTGTACCTTATTCTCCTAAACTTTCACAAACATTCAATTGTCATATTAATGTTGAAGTTGTATCCAGTATTAAGTCCGTCAAATATTTGTATAAATATATTTATAAGGGTCATGATGCTGCATCAATTATTATTACAAATAGTAATGGAGAAGCTACTATCAATCATAATGAAATCAATCATTATGAAGAAAATAGATATGTTGGTCCAGTAGAAGCAGCATGGAGAATTTTAAGTAAAACTTTATCCAAAAAAAGTCATAGTATAAATCGTTTACCAATACATTTACAAAATGAGCAAAATATTCTTATTCGGCAAGTAGATACAGAGGAAGAAATATCATTTAATTTAAATAAAAATACAAAATTATTGGACTACTTCCTTTTAAATGAACGTGATGTAAATGCTCGTCAGTATTTTTATACTGAGATTCCCGAATATTATTCATGGGATAAAACAAAATGTAAATGGAACAAGAGACTCCGTAAAGAGAAGGCAATAGGCAGAATTTATTCTGTTAATCCCTGCCACACAGAATTATTTCACCTTAGATTATTATTACTTACAACTAAAGGTGCGATTTCATACGAATCATTGAAGACTGTTAATGGCGTATTACATGAGACATTTACGTCAGCTTGTTTAGCATTAGGACTAATAGAGGATGATCATGAATGGAAGGCAACGTTACAAGAGTCTACTTTATGGATGATGCCTCAATCACTTCGACGATTATTTGTCAGAATTTTAATTCACTGTCGTCCTATAAATGCTGGTGAACTTTGGGAACAATTCAAAATTTATATGTCCGAAGATTATGCTAGAAACGTTGATAACATTGCTGCCGAAAAAATGGCATACATACATGTCAAAAATATGTTATCTGATGAAGGTTATAAGTTAAATGATTTTCTTGGATTGATGGATGTAGAAGATGAAACTGATAATTTTGTAGTTACCCACTCTATAAATATTGAAGAGGAAAAGGAATTAGGAAAAGAAAGGTATGATAAACTGAACGTCAAACAAAAAGATATAGTCGATTTTATATTAAATGCAGTAAATGATAATAACGATAATACTTGTCGGTGTGTATATGTCGATGGTCCTGGAGGATCAGGAAAAACATTTATGTATATTACATTGTGGCATTTATTGAGGAGTCTCGGTAAAACTGTTTGCAATATGGCATTTACAGGAATAGCTGCAACCTTACTTCCCATGGGTCGAACAGTTCATAAAATATTGGGTTTACCCGTGCCATTATATAATGATTCATCTTCAAATATAAAAGTGCAGTCTAAAGAGGGGTTGTATTTGAAAAATGTTGATGTCTTCATTTGGGATGAGGCTCCAATGTCACCAAAGTATGCCTTAGAGATTATGGACAGAACATTAAGAGATATTATGCAAGTAGATGTTCCTTTTGGTGGTAAAACGATTATTTTAGGAGGTGATTTTAGACAAGTATTACCAATAAAACAAAATGGAACAAGATCTGAAATTATAAATTTGTCAATTAAAAACAGCAAATTATGGCAGATATTTGCAAAATTTACATTATCTGAAAACATGCGAGCTTTACCGGAAGAAACACAATTTGTTAATTTTTTACTTGACGTAGGAAATGGCACATTTAACGATGTAAAAGATTGTGTTCAATTACCAGACAAAATTCTGGAAGAAGGAAATATTGATATCAGTACAGATGTATATGGAGAGTTGATTAAACAGAAAAGGTTTGAAGATTTGGCATTATGTGCTATTTTAGCTCCGAGAAATATTGATGTAGATGAAATTAATAATAATGTTGTCCAGTTATTAGATAAGAGAGAAGAAAAAGTTTATAGAAGTATTGACAGTGTAGATAATCGTGATAATAATAATGATCATGAAGTCATTTTACCTGATTACTTGAACACTCTATCACCACCTGGTTTACCACCACATGTTTTGCATTTACGAATAAATTCCGTAGTCATGCTTATAAGAAATCTTAGTATTAACGAAGGTTTATGTAATGGAACAAGATTAATGGTTTTAGCTTTATCTAATCATGTTATAAAATGCAAAATATTAACGGGAGATAAACGTGGAAATATTGTGTTCATACATCGAATATTATTGTACTGTGAAAATGTTTATCCCTTTACATTTAAAAGAACACAATTTCCAATTAAACTAGCATTTGCTATGACTATAAACAAATCTCAAGGACAGACATTTGATAAAATTGCAATTGATTTAAGAAAAGATGTTTTTAATCATGGTCAATTATATGTTGCATTATCAAGAGTTCGTTCATTTAATTCAATCAAAGTTTATTTAGGAAATCAAAGAAGTAGAAAATGTATTAAGAATTATGTGTACAAAGAAATTTTTGAATAATTCTTCTTGTAAAAATAGAATATATATTCTTAACATATAATATTATTATAGAATGTACTTTGTAGCAGAGTTGCAAATAGTTCACAAAAATGAACACATTAAGGTTCATGCTTAGGGAAAAATTGTTATCAAAAAAGTGACTACGGGAAAGAGGACCGTTTACCAAACAATAATTTTTTATATTAAAAATTGTTTAAAAAATAATTTGTTTAAACAATTTGTTATAAAGAAATAGACAAATAATAAAAATTATAAAAAATAAACAGCGCTAATCGAATGTACGTGAAAAATTACTAAAGGAACATGTGTGACATTTTTTAATTTTTCACTCTATTTGTTATAAACAATCAATAAACAATAACAATAACCGTGATCCCATCTCAGCCCATGCTGAGAGAAATATCGCTATCAAAAAAGTGGCTACGGGAAAGAAGACCGTTTACCAAACAATAATTTTTGACATTAAAAATTGTTTAAAAAATAAATTGTTTAAGCAATTTGTTTTAAACTAATAGAAAAATAATAAAGATTATAAAAAATAAACAGCGCCATTCGATTGAATGCGAAAAATTACTAAAGGAACATGTGTTACATTTTTTAATTGTTCACTCTATTTTTATAAACAATCAATAAACTATAACGATAACCTTGATCCCATCTCAGCCCATGCTTAGGGAAATATGGCTTTCAAAAAAGTGACCACGGGAAAGAGGACCGTTTACCAAACAATGATTTTTGTCATTAAAAATTGTTTAAAAAATAAATTGTTTAAACAATTTGTTATGAACAAATAGAAAAATAATAAAAATTATAAAAAATAAAAAGCGCCATTCGATTGTACGTAAAAAATTACTAAAGGAAAATGTGAGACATTTTTTAAATTTTCACTCTAATTGTTATAAACAATTAATAAACAATAACAATAACCTTGAACCCATCTCAGCCTATGTTTAGGGAAATATGGATATGCATAAACTAACTGCGGCAAAGAGGACCGTTTACCAAACAATGAATTTTGACATTAAAAATTGTCTAAAAAATAATTTCTTTAAACAATTTGTTTTAAACAAATAGAAAAATAATAAAAACAATAAAAATGAAACAGTGCCAATCGATTGTACGCGAAAAATTACTAAAGGAACATGTGTTACATTTTTTAATTGTTCTCCTTTTTGTTATGAACAATCAATAAACAAAAACAATAAAAAATAAAAATAAAAATTTTTTTTTGCTTTAAAAAACTTATGAATATTCCAATTCAATATTCCTGCAATATTCCAATGGAATATTCCTGCAATACTCCGATGGAATATTCTTGCAATATTCCAAAAGAATGTTCCCAAGGTAGGACATTTCAATATTCCTCGAATATGGATGGAATATTCCAACCCGGAATGTGAATGGAATATTCAGCGTTATTGGGGATACTAATTTCAATGTGAAATATCTGTTAGAACGTTCTTACAATTAATAGCTACTATTAATAAGTATTTTACTATTAAAGAATATTATGTTTATATACTTTATTTATATAAAAATCTACGTTTTGTTTATTCATTATTATTAAAGGTATGAATGTTCTAGAATTTTCATTTTTTATTCTCCTTTATTTCCACAAATTCATATCCTATATGGATAGTTCTACAAACGAAGGACGAAAATGAAGCTAATTTTGTAACGACATTTTTTTTGCGGTTAAGTTTCGGGAAGTAGATGGACTTTAAGTTAAGCATAATTTATAAATAATTGAAAAAGGGCCAGTAAAAAAATTAAAAATTACGGATTTTACAGCTATTGAAAAAAAAATATATGCAGGAAACTGATTATGAATAGAAAAATCTCAATAACATTAAAAATTGTGATTGAATTTTTATAAAACTTACTGGTCGACATTGTTTGCAGTCAGTAATTATAAAATGGAGGTCAGTTTTACTTAAAAAAAAAAAAAATTCCAAAACTAGGTGCTAGGGAAATGAGAATTGTCAAAATGCATAAGATTTTTTCGATTTTTCACAAAAAGTCGATAAATAACGTTAAATCATAAAATCCAAAAGCTGATTACGTTTTTCGGAGAGTTTTGTGAATAATAGGAACAGAAATCTTTTTTAAAAAAAAAGTTTTCTTTACCAAAACTAGGTGCCAGGAAAATTAAAGTTGTCAAAATGCATAAGATTTTGTCGAATTTTAACAAAAAATAGACAAATAACGTTAAGTCAAAATATCAAAAAGCTGATTACCATTTTCGGAGAGTTTTGTGAATAATAGGAACAGAAATCTTTTAAAAAAAAATTTTGTTTACCAAAACTGGGTGCCAGGAAAATGAAAGTTGTCAAAATGCATAAGATTTTGTCGAATTTTAACAAAAACTCGACAAATAACATTAAATCAAAAAATCCAAAAGCTGATTACCATTTTCGGACATTTTTTTTTAATAATAGGAACTGAAATTTTTTATCAAAACTAGGTGCCAGGAAAATGAAAATTTGACTGGACACTACATAATGTCGTTCACTGTGAGAACCATTCTAATTGACAAAAACTCAAATCACGAAAATCACTAACGTTGTTACATTTATTTTATTTTACTTAATAACTGAACCTGGCGGACAAAATTCGGGAGGTTATTTTTCAAATAAAAAGTAGATTGATTATTAATTGATTAATGTTATAGTTATTTACATGTTAGTAAAGTATAACTATCTAAAGTTATTAATGCACTATGAATTTTTTTGTTAATAATATAGAAAGAACTTTTTTTCAATATGTAAATTTTTATTTTCAATGAAGGACATGCCAGGAAACTGAGAATTTCAATCTTTGATGTGTTTTTTCTTTAAGAAATGTATAAGAGAATTTGCTGTTTTTTATTGACGTCGAAGAAACTATTAATATTTACACTTTTCATGAAAAATACATTTATTTTTTCCAAAATTAATATTACAAATAAGCCGAAATTAGCTATGACGCTCAAAATTCCCACATCTGTAGAACTACCCATATAAGTTTGAAAATGCATGAATTTTATTTGTCTAAAATTGCGAATATACGAAAAACAATTCAATATTAATGATTCATCGAAAATAGGAAAATTGAACTACTAGAAGATTGACATTTTTTAAAAAAATATATGACAATGGGTACGACTTTTAATATTATGTGGAATGTCATCACTTCATCTAACTGCAAATGATATAATTTTCATGATTTTTCTTCTACGAAATAAATTAATATACATTTTTTTAAATAGAATGATACATGAAATGATTTTACACGAAAAAAGGCAAATTGGATTCTTACAGTATCAATTAATACTAATGTTAAAAACAATTTTTTAAATGTCTTTCAATTGAAAAGTAATTATCATTTTGGAGAAGAATTTGAAGTTCATTTTTGTTCATATACCATGAGATATTTCAAACGGAAGAAATGTATATATGTATGTAACACGGAAAATTAGAAGGGACCTACGATCAGAAAAAATAGATTTTTTATTAATTAATGATTTAGATAAAGAAACGTTTTTCCTATCAGCATTACTAAACAATAAGAAATAGAATTCTTTGGCCGTAGGTCCCTTTTAATTTGCCGTGTCACATATATGCAGGGATGTAAAGTTACGCGTAACTTCGAGGTTTTTTACGTAAATTATTTGTAAATTACATTTATGTAAATTACGTTCATTAGCCCCCACTCCGAAAAAATACATTGCTTAAAAGAATCAGGGCGTAAATTACGTACGTAATTTACATGTAAAGAAGTATGTAATTTACGTTAGGTAAATTACCTTTACATCCCTGCATATATAAGGCTGTTTACACTGCAAAAACGGGTGTCTTATTTTAAGACATTTTTGTTTTCACTTTTAAGACGTTTTAGGGTGTCTTAATTTTAAGCCAATGAGAAAGCGTCTTACAAAATTGTTAACTAATGAAATAACTTCAAATAACCGTAAGACGCTTTTTAAATTCTTATGTCTTAAAATAACACACTTGTAAGACACCTGTTTTTACAGCGTACAACATTATTCTTTATTTTTATGCTCAACATATTATGGAAATTCTACTTGGTAATGCTAACTATCTAGCTTGGGAATATGGGCGCGCGTAGCGCGCATTTTTGGGGTTCTAGTAACATAACAATTATTTAAAGTGTGGGAACATGCGCACAATTTATTTCATTTGCCTACATTGCGACAGCGATTTTCATGAAGAAAACTGATAGTCATATTTTAAAGAATAAATATTTTTATTAAGTATATAATAATATGTATTATCAATATATTTAGTTATTTATATTAAACATAATGTTTCATGCCAAATTTGTTAAATTTTAGCAGTTTTTTATAAGTGTCTCACAACTGGACACCTTTTTTTTTTTGACTAAAAAGATGTGCTCGGAAAATTGATCATAAAATTTTTCGAGTTCATCTGAACACTACACTTTCTATGAATAAAAGTTGCGTATTTGAGTTACTTTTTGAACGGTGTATTTTATTTACGATTTCGTTTACCTATTTCCAATTTATAAGTCAAAAATAAAACCCGTCTCACAACTAGCGACTCTCCCCTATTGATAAAGTTAGGGATATTTCCTTTTTATTTTTGGTATATTAATATATTATTAAATTTATCATGAATTAATTGTTTTTTACTAATAAGGGTTCAGAAAATTTTAATTTTTTTTATACTAAGAAATTTAGTAATAAATGAATTTTATTTTATTTATTTATTTTAATAAATTAATAAATTAATAAATATTAATTGAAACCAAAAAAGAGGTAAATTATTGTTAATAGTTATAATGATTTTTTTTTAAATTCTAAAAATCCAATTAAATTCCTTCTCCTTTTTTCCTCCTTTTTTCTCCTTTTTTTCTTCTTTTTTCTCTTTTTCTATTTATTATGAATAATTTATATACATATGAGGTTTAAGTTAAGTAGGGAAATAATAATTTTTTAAGATTCCTCTTTTTGCCTCTTTCAATAGATCTTTAGCTATCCCAAGCGGAAACCTTCCGTTTCCGGAAACGATCTATAATATTTCGAAAGTTTAAGAGCTCGAATTATAAGTTAATTAATATCTCAATACTTAATTAATCTTTAGATAATATAGTTCCCCCCCCCCCATTTAAATAAATATTTATTGGGTTATCTATTTTAATATTACTTTTGACATTTTTTCTATTTTTTTTCGATTTTTTTTCATTTTTTTTTCATTTTTTTTCATTTTTTAAAATTTTAATTTACTAAATTTTCATTATTATTTTTTTTTTTCAATTTTTTTTCAATTTTTAAACCATTTTTTTTCATTTTTTTCAATTTTTTTTTAAATTTTTTTTTAAATTTTTTTTAAAAATTTTTTTTTCAATTTTTAACCAATTTTTTCCCTAACTTACTAAATTTTCATTAATACTTTTTTTTTAATTTTAAACCCCATTTTTTAAAAATAACATTTACTTTCAAATCCTATTTTTTAAAATTATTAACATTTTTAATTAATAAATTATAAATTTATTGTAATTCATTAAATCTTAATTATAAACTACATATTGATTTGAATAATTTTTAAATGAAAAATTTTAAAATTATTTTTATAAAAACGTTTCTAAACAAAAATATATAAATTTTAATATAAATAAGTTTATTTTATTGTGGAAAATCAATTACTCAACAAATCCCCCTGAATAATATTAAATACCGCCAAATTTATTAATTTAATTATAAAAATTTAATTTATTAATTATAAATTTAAATTTAAATAATAGGGTATCTAATCCTTATTTAATTACTAAAACCATTCAAAATTACTTTAATTATTATTTTTATAAATCAATTTATTTTTATTAAAATTTTTCATTTTACTAATTAAGGGGCCGTTCATAAACTACGTCACACAAAAGAGGGTGGGGTGAAATTAGAGATTTGTGATGATTTGTGACGTTAGGGGGGGAGGGGTGTAAATAAAATGTGACGTCACATTTAAGAAATTAACTTCTGCATGGCTTCTACATAAAAAAGATATATTAGAATAGTCCAAAAATATGTGGAATAAAAAGTTGGAAATGTTATTCTCTCCACCCCCCCCCCCTTCTAGTATGCAAAGAAAATGTAAAAATAAAAAAAAGTGTTAAAAATTATTAGGTACTCATTATTTTTTTTAAAAATTTTTTGCACAATTTTCAATAAATAGCATAAATGCAGCCTTTTAGTTTTAGAATTAGAGTTGTAATTTTTTCTCAATTTAGCAACTTTAATGCTGAAAATATACTATTTACTAACAACAAACTAAAAATAACAATTGTATTAATTTTTTAAACAAATTATTATTGTTTAATTTCAACTTTTCATCCCTTCAAGTTACAGAGTTGCAATTTTTTCTCAATTAAACATGTTTTTATTTTTGGAGTGATAAGACTTACTGTATAGTAAGACGTAATCATCGAGTTTAAACTTTCAACAATTTATTATTATCAAATGTTCAATACAAGTTTTTATTTTTACATTATTATTTGTAAATTGATAATTGTAAATTGATAAAATTTGTTTATTACAATCATTACTTCTGACAACTTTTGTTAAAAGTTTTTTCTCAATAATTAGGTTTATCAATCAATTTTACTTCTTCAAATATAAAAAAATGCTAAATTGAAAAAATGTTGCAACTCTGTAGCCTAATTTAATAAAAAGTTGAAATCAAATTATAATAATTTGTTTAAATAAATTATCAATTGCACGCAACAATTATTAAGTCTAAATTTATGCTATTTACTAAAAATTGTGCAAAAAATAGTCAAGGAAATAATAAGAAATATTTTTAAACGCTTTTTTGTATTTTTTCTTTTTTCGGAGTTCTCGGAAGACCCATAAAAATACTCTCTAAATTTGAATTAGTGATTTTTAACTAATGAATTAGCGAGAAATTGGTTATTATTAAATAGTGAAAATTTTCACTATTATTTAGTAGAAAACTACTAATTTGAAAGTGAAATATCTATTAATTGAAAAAGTAAACTTTCACTATTACAAATAATAAATATTTCACTTTAAAATTAGTATTATTCTACTATCAATTGGTAGTTTTGTAGTAAAAAAAGTGATATTTTTCACTATTTAATAATAACCAATTTCTCAGTAATTCATTAGTAGAAAACCAGTAATTCAGTTTTACATAGTAGTTAATACTAAAAACTGGTTAAATAAATAATTTAGCGTTATTTATAAAGTCTCTTCAAGAGAAACAAAGTTTGCCGATTGAAAAATATTTATTTTTATCACACTTACATCAAAAGTTAGATTTTACGGCTTGTTTGGAAACCTTTAAGAGCTCATTTCACGGCCTAGGCCGTAAAGTAAATGAACTCGCAATCTGATTGGCTGATGCTGGTCAGCTGACCTTTACTTTATGGTACAGCTGCCCAAACTGGCCCAAACGTTACGGCTGTTCACGGGTTTCGCCGCCCTCCGAAGGCATTTCTAAGTCTGTCGACCTACTCCCACCTAGAAATGCCCCCTGAGGCCCTTTTTTACGATAACCAGCTCTCCCTAGGTTCGAATTCTCAGTTTTTTGTGTGATAAAAAATGTTATATGACACTTGGACCCTTTCGGCACTTAAGTTCTCGTGTATCGTACAACTCGCCACAGCCATATCAGAGCCTCGGCTACTTTTCGGTGGAGCCTCGGCTTCATATCTTCACTTCACCTCGGCTTCGCCTCGGCTACATTCGATGAAGCCTCGTCTCCACCTCTACTTCGCCTCGGCTGCGATTGGACTTAGGCTCGTATTACGATACGTACTCGTACTATAAAGTGCCATTTAGGGTCCTTGTGTCATAAATAACTATTTCGAAGATTTTATATCATGTCTAGAAAAAATTGTTTTTTGACATGGGATACTTTTAGCAATTTTTGATTTTGAGCTTCCTCCAAGTATTTTTTAAATTAAAAAAATAGGTTATTTTTTTTGGTAAAGAACAGTCCTAGTGAGTGACAGCATAACATTTCAAACTTTTTGATTTTGGACTAACCTAATGTATATATTTATTACCGTTATTTATATTTCAAAAATGTGTTAACAGAAGTTTGTAAGTCATGGGTTTATTTTAAACAAAAATAAATCGTGATTGCGATCGACTTAAAGTAATTTACTCCAATAATTATAAAAAAATTATCTGTGGGGGGGGGGGGTAATTCCTAAAGTGACGTCACACAAGGAGGGTTATGGCATTATGTGACGATCTGTGATGTAAAGGGGGGGAGGTGGAAATAATCGTAAAAATCGTGTGACGTAGTTTATGAACAGCCCCTAATTTCAATTTTTATATATTTTTAAATTTATAAAATTTTTATTATATTTTTATTAAACTAATTAATTTTATATTCTTAAGTTTAACCGCAAAAGCTGGCACTTAATTATTTAATAATTATAAAATTTTACAAAATAAAAATTTCTTTTATTTTTTAATTTTATTAATTAAAATTATAAATTAATTTATTTAATTAAGTATTTTACAAAAATTTATGTATTAAAATTCAACCTTATAAATTAATTTAAAATATAAATTAAATTTAATATAAAATTATAAATTTATTTAAATTATTTTTATAATGAAATTATAATTTTTTTTTTTAACTGTAGAATTAATTATATTATTTATGAAATCATTATTTTATTCAATTAAGATTAATTTTTTATTATTTATTAAAAGTTAAAGTCCTTTTATACAATTACTTAAAAATTATTTAAAGATAGAAGCCAATCTGGCTCACACCGATTTTAACTTAAATCATGTAAGATTTTAAAAGTTGAACAAACTTAATAATTAAATTTCTTCATTAAATATTTATCTTAATTCAACATCGAGGTCATAAACTTTTTTATCAATAAGGTCTCTCTAAAAATATTATGCTGTTATTCCTAAAGTAATTTAATCTATTAATATTTATTATTATCACTCTTTTTATTAATTTTATTTATTAATATATTTATTAATAAAAAAATTATTTTAATTTTTTTATACCCCCAAAAAAATAAATTTAAATACCGTCAAGTGGGGCTATTTTCTGCGCCGTGGGGCTATTTTGTGCACGCGAGGTTTTTAAAGAATAAAATCTTTATATTCAGTTGCTTAAGTTTGATACTTGGTATAAATATTTTTTGATAGCTAGACTACAGAGAGTACTAAATGAATTTACCTAATTCTTTATCAGAAATCAGAAAAAAAAATCGTAAAGTCGTGAAAATCAAGCTGAAAAATTTCAAAGTTCTCAAAATTTTGTTCAGATCTCCGGAAGTTTAAAAGTGTTTCTAAAGGTATTTATAATACTTGTTGACAATTTAGTTGTGATGATGTATACGTGATGCGCTAACTTTTTATTGCATATTTTAAGAAAAAAGTGTAAAAAACTGAAAAACCAGGATTTGGTGGGTTATTTTGTGCATTCTTTAAAATCCCATTTTTTTTTATAATTTGTTTTGTAGTTAGTATAAATTACTTTAGAATTTCGTTTTGAAACATTTTTGTCTTATTTTTGTTACAAAAGACAAGAAATAAGCATAAAATTTCAGTTTTACACATGGTGCCTTAAAAACCTCAAAAATGTAACATTAATTTTTACATGCTTTTCAAGTTAGTTTTAAAACTCTTTCTCTTAAAATAACTCAAGAAATGTAATAGAAGTTATTTTAAGTAAAATTTTTTAAAGAAATAACTTTTTTTGTAAATCTACATTTTTGTGAAATTTTAGTGTTTTACTTTCAAATTAGTTAAATAATTCCTAGAAAAAAAATATTTCTGGCTTTGTTTTTCTTTATTGTACTCTAGAATATCTAGAAATAATACTTCATACAGCAAAAACGTTCAAAAATTTTTTCACACTACTTTATAAATAAGCAAACTTTGATGCACAAAATAGACCCACCATGATGTTTATTTTGTGCACAACTTTGAGTTTGTATAACTCAGACAAAAAAATTTTTTTTGTCGGCTAACTCATAGGACACCTTTAGAAGGATATCTACAACATAACTAAATAAATAAATTTTTTATTTTTTCAAATTCTGAATTTTAATAAAGCATAGAGTGAAAAAAAGAGCGGTTTAAAAGACAGTTTATTATGCTACCTTTATACAATCAAAATATTGCAACTATTTAATTAACTCATTGAGTAGATTTGACTTTAAATAAATACTTTTAAAGACATATTTTTATTAAACAGGTAAATAAATTTTATTTGCTTAATTCATTATTTTAAATTTTTATATTTATTAATAATAATAATAATAATATTTTAATTTAATATATATGTTACGGTCAATGTCCGGAATCGGGCATTGTCGACATTGCCCAGTCATTGTCCAGTCAATGTCGACAATGCCCAAAGTCACTGGGCATTGTCAACATTGCCCTGGCATTTTCAATAAAGTTCACAGAACGTTAACAATGACCGGGCATTGTCAATATTGCCCGGGCATTGTTAACATTGCCCACTCAACTTTGGGCAATATTGTTTATCATACCATAATAATTAAATACACAATATAAATTCATAGAAAGTTAAGGAACAAAGTTTTATATTTATTTATTTTTACAGGAAAGGCTGCTATGGCATTTGGAGTTACACTTCTTGTTGTTTTTAAAACATTTGCATTTTTTTTGCGCACATGAGGTTTTACAATTGCACCTTTCATACCCTTGTGCACTTGAAATACTGTTTTTTGCAGCAGCTTCTCTGAGCGATATCAATTTATCCGAAATATCTTCATAATTTATAAGTTTTTCGTCGCATCGATTTTGACACATAGTTTTAAGAATTCCATAATAGTTTCTCTGGTCACATTGCAGTAAATCATTTTACATTCGTACTCCATGCGATTTCTCCCCCCATGGCCGATCGAAGAATGTACATTTGACAGAACTTCAAACAACTCTTCATTCGTTACGTAATACAAAATTTTGTCGTTGTTTTTAGTAATTGGTTTTATTAATTTCTTGTTCCCATTTACAGAAATTATGTCGTATCTTTGAAAAAATCTATAATCACTCGAACTTTTCTTCGCACTTGATTTTAAACGTTCCACTTTTTCAATACAATTTTTATACTCCTCACATGAAATAAAAGCACTATTATCCGACCGTTTTTTTGAAAGCAATTCTTTCAAAAGAAAATCAAAACGAGCTTTACGGTCACAAATTTCCATTTTTCGCGAAGAAATCGAGTCTTTACCTTGAGGCAATTGATTGCAAACTAATCATATAATCGGAGTTTATATTAATTAGCCTGGTTGACAAACTCGATTGTAAACCAAATAATATTACCTTTTAATTACATCATCTAATAGTAGACACTTGAATGTTAATACAATATTAACTTTATTTATATTATCGAATTATTGATTTTCGACAGTTGATTAGGTATCCAATCCATTCATATCAAAAATAATTTTTCATTAGAAAATTTTTCGCTACATCGGCTATTATCGACATTGCCCAAACTGGACCGGGCATTGTCGACATTGCCCAGAAAAGCTGCATAATATAAATAATTCCGGACATCGCCCGAAATTGGAGGTCATTGTCGACATTGCCCGGGCATTGTCAGACATTACCCGATTCCGGACTTTGACCGTAACATATATATATATATATTTACTAATTTAATCATTATTCCTATAAAACTTAAATTAATTTATAAATTTTAATAATATTAATTTAAAATTATTAAACTAAATTTTTTAACTAAATTGTTATAAATTATTACGTTTTTTTAAAAAATTAAACTTTTAAATTATATTTTTAAATTTAATTTTATCAAATTATTTTTAATTATAAATTTTAAAGTTGACCCCTTAAAATTTTTAAATCTTTTAAATTTTTAATAAAAAATTATTAAATAATTTTAAAAAAATTTTAAATTACTTTCATTTATTAAAAAATGAGATATCATTAATTTTGAATAACATTTCATTTCTAAAATTAAATTTAAAATAAATTTAAAATTCTAATAGTAATTTAATTTTAGCCCAATTAACTTCGAAAATTTTATTTTATAAATAAATATTTTTAATCAATTCTGATACAAAAGGTTCATAAAGTTAATATTTCTTTAAATACATAAAAATTAAAATAAATTTCTTTTTCAATACTAAAAATTAATCTAGTATATTATTATTTTAATTAAATAAAAAAATTAAAACCCTTAATATTTTTATACATTACATATTATAATTTTATAACATTAATTTTATTACATTAATTTTATTACATTAATTTTATTACATTAATTTTATTACATTAATTTTACATATTACATTAATTTTATTACATAATGATAGCAATTTATAATTACATAATTTATTATATCATAATAATCCTTTTAAATCTCAGGCATATCATTATTCATAAAAATTAATTATCTTAATTTTATTTTAATATTTTATTTTAATATTTTATTAATTCAATTAAATCTTTAAATTTGCAATTAAATATTTTTATAAACTATAAAATAAAGTTAATACTTAAATAAAGTATCCCAATATATTAATATAAAAATTCTTACAAAATAATATATAAAATTGTTAATAAGTGTCCTAGTTTAACATATGGATATTCAATTGACTTTATTCCAATTCAAGTTAATAAAATAACAATATTTAAAAAAAATCAAAATAAAATTTGTCTAATTGGATAAAAAGCAAACCCTTGAACTTTTATTTTTTTAAAAAAAGGTAAAATTATAATAATTAAAACTGAAACTAATAAAGCTATTACACCCCCTAAGTTATTAGGGATTGATCGTAAAAATGACATAAGCAAATAAAAAATATCATTCTGGTTGAATATGAATTGGGGTAACTATTGAATTAGCAATTCTAAAATTTTCTGGATCTCCTAATACATAAGGGTTTAAACAACATAATATTAATAATAATAAAATTATAACCATAAATATTTGTATATCCTTAATTGAAAAATATCTATGAAAAGTAATTTTATATAAATTTCTATTTACTCTTAATGGATTACTTGATCCTGTAATATGTAATCTTATTAAATGTAATATTACAACTAATAAAATTAAAAAAGGTAAAATAAAATGAAATGAATAAAATCGATTTAATGTTGCCCCTCTAACTCTAAATCCACCCCATAACCAAATTAGAACCCCCACAGCACCGAAAATTTCCTGAAAATTTATTAAAGATTTATTTGCAAACTTCGGAATATTTAGGTGCAAAGCTTAGTGAAAATTGTGTAAAGATTTAAATGTCCCGATTAAATAAATGTTTAGCGTAAAAGTTGACTGAAGATTTAAATTAAATTTTCGTGAAATTTTCGTCGCGAAAGTTTCCTGAGCATTTAAATTACATTTTCCAGAAATGTTCGTCGTGAAAGTTGACTGAAGATTTAAATTAAATTTTCGTGAGATGTTTGTCGCAAAAGTTGATTCAACATTTAAACTGAATTTTTGTGAAATGTTTGTCGCAAAAGTGGATTGAACATTTAAATGAATATTTGCTAAATGTTGAGCGGAAAGTTGACCGAATAATAAATGTGTTTATATTAATTTAATTACTGTTTAACTTACTTGTTCCCCTTCTATTTAATATAATTTTTTTTATTCGGTTAACTTTCCGCTCAACATTTAGCAAATATTCACTTAAATGTTCAATCCACTTTTGCGACAAACATTTCACAAAAATTCAGAGTTAATGTTTAGTCAACTTTCCCTACGAAAATTTCACGAAAATTTAATTTAAATGTTGAATCAACTTTTGCGACAAACATTTCACGAAAATTTAATTTAAATTTTCAGTCAACTTTCACGACGAACATTTCACGAAAATGTAATTTAAATGTTCAGGAAACTTTCGCTACGAAAATTTCACGAAAATGTAATTTAAATGTTCAGGAAACTTTCGCGACGAAAATTTCACGAAAATGTAATTTAAATGTTCAGGAAACTTTCGCGACGAACATTTCACGAAAATTTAATTTAAATCTTCAGTCAACTTTTACGCTAAACATTTATTTAATCGGGACATTTAAATCTTTACACAATTTTCACTAAGCTTTGCACCTAAATATTCCGAAGTTTGCAAATAAATCTTTAATAAATTTTTAGGAAATTTTCGGTGCTGTAAGGGAATTTCATTTCCAATTACAGAAACAGCAGATACTAAATTAGTAATAACTGTTGCCCCTTAAAAAGATATTTGTCCTCATGGTAATACATACCCTAAAAAAGCACTCCCTATTGCAACTAAAAATAAAATTCTTCCACAAAGTCATGTATATATTAAATAATATGAATTAAAATATATACCTTGTCCAATATGTATATATGTTACCGGCAAAACCCGAAGTCCAGACAAAACCCGAATTGCCTAGGCAAATCGGGTTTTGCCTATGATTTTAGGAAATACCCAAATTTCCTAGAGATCCATAGGCAAAACCCGATTTGCCTAGGCAATTCGGGGTTTACCTAGTCAATTCGGGTTTTGCCGAGGCCGTTTTAGTCAAATTGAAAACCAATCTAAATTGAATTAAATTAAATCGAATTTATTGCAAAAAATATTAGTATGATACAATTGATCATAAGGAAATAGTCTTAGTGGAAAAAATTTCTTGCTAATAATAAGGAAATAGTCTTAGTGGAAAGAATATCTTGCTAATCAATTAATTTCTTTTAAAATTTATTGAAGCTGCTGAAACGTCGTATCAGAAAAAAAATTTTCATTGTAAAATTGGCCTAAAATCTTATTAATAATAATAATATTTAATTTTGCACTTTTCACATCCTTTAAAATCTCTTCATATTGCTCTTGCACAATTATTTTATAATTTGCGGATTTATTAACCGCAGCATAAAAATCGCTCTTCCATTTTTGAATACAATTTTCGTTAATCATTTTGAATGGTGTGTACAAATTGAAGTCAGAAGAGACACTAATTAATAGAGAACAATGTATGTATATTCGAGCTATGAAGAACAGATCGATTACTATTTGTTCACATCAATGCATGACTCAAGACTCAATATCATCAATGTAATAAATTTTAAAAGAAATTCATTGATTAGCAAGATATTCTTTTCACTAAGACTATTTCCTTATGATCAATTGTATCATACTAATATTTTTTGCAATAAATTCGATTTAATTTAATTCAATTTAGATTGGTTTTCAATTTGACTAAAACGGCCTCGGCAAAACCCGAATTGACTAGGTAAACCCAGAATTGCCTAGGCAAATCGGGTTTTGTCTATGGATCTCTAGGAAATTCGGGTATTTCCTAAAATCATAGGCAAAACCCGATTTGCCTAGGCAATTCGGGTTTTGCCTGGACTTCGGATTTTGCCGGTAACATATATATATATATGTCGTAGGCAAGTAGAAGAATCAGGCATTTAGCTTAATTTCTAGGCATTAAGCTACACTTAGGCAAGTAGAGGAATGAAGATGTGTAGGATACGCATTCTTTTGCTTGCCTGAATTCATGTAGGCATTAAGCTTATTGACTAGGCAATAAGCTAACTGCCTAAAGTGTTGCTGGCAAATAGAAGAAAAGGGATATTCTATGACGAAGTATAAACACAGATATATAAACAAACTTTCGATGTACATAATTAATTAAAAGTAAACTTTAATTTGTATTTATTTTATAAAATTCAAAATAAAATTCAGTTTTTCATTATTCGTTCCAACTAACAGTTGACGATTTTGCTAAATAATTTTAAAATGGAACTTAATTCTGTTGATAAATTGGAATTTGAAAAAAGTGTTACAAAGTAAGAAGTAAAAAAAACTATAGTAACAGATCTTTTTAGAATAGAAAGCAATTTTGGAAAATACGTTTCGTATGGCACCATATACACTAAATCTATCGCCGTTCATAGTTATTTAAATGTTAATAGTCAGGCTGAATTTTTTTCAAATCTAATTTGTCATCTTTTAATATTTTGTTAATGTTTTCCAATTGTTTTCTATTCCAAAAACATCTGCTACTAGTTTTTTTTACTGTTTACTTCAAAGCACTTTTTTCAAATTCTAATTTATTAACAGTATTAAGTACCGTTTGAAAATTATTTAGCAAAATCGTCAACTGTTAGTTGGAACAAATAACGAAAAACTGAATTTTATTTTGAATTTTATAAAATAAATACAAATTAACGTTTACTTTTAATTAATTATGTACATCAAAAGTTTGTTTATATATCTGTGTTTATACTTCGTCATAGAATATCCTTTTTCTTCTATTTACCGGGAACACTTTAGGCAGTTAGCTTATTGCTTAGGCAATAAGCTTAATGCCTAAATGAATCCAGGCAAGTAGAAGAATACACATCCTTCACATCTTTATTCTTCTACTTGCCTATAGGGGTTATTTATGATCCTATAAAAACAGATAATATTAACAAGTTATTAAATGAATTGTGGAATATTGTTTTTAAAGGCCATTTCAAGATGTAAATTTTTTCTATTGATATTTTTAGTGATTTTTGAGGATTTTATAGTGAATTTACGAAAAAGTTCGTTTTCCCCATATAAATACCCAGTGGGCACAAAAATCTAAAAGACGTCCTTAAGACGACTTTTGAATATGTGTGCCCACTAGATATAGTCCGATTTCAAACATAAAGAAAATTGTGGGTATTTCTTTCGGTTTTAAAACTTTTTGGGTGGTTAGAGCAAAAAATTTCGGACTTTTGTGTTTACGGACTACACTCGTACTGAAGTAGTGACACTACTAGGCCGATGGCGTCAATGGCGCGAGCACGCTGACAAGTTTGTTATTAATTTTCTTCTTCAATTGTCCACTTTTGCTAATGTTATATGGAGTTGGAAATGACAGTGTTACATAGAACATCAAAACATCAAACCACACTACTTGCTATAATTTTTTTTAAATTAATTAATATTTTAGAGATTTGTTACTTTTATATAGAATAACAATTTACCAAAGTAGTAGTCATATAGAAGACCTTTCACAAAATGACATATTTGAAAGTTGTTTTAGTACAATGTATAAACACAAAATACATTGACTTGAACAATGACCTGTTATTGCTTGAAAGACGTTCTGAGGGCGTGTATATGTTATAAACAAGTCAAACACGATATGAAACTGTCGAAACGTTAAAAAAAGTGGTTTTTTATTGACTTGGAGTGATTGATTAATTCATCCTACTTATGAAAAAATGTTCACCAAGTGATAAATTCAAATTATCAATACTATATGAAAGTGTTTATAAAGACTTCCTTATTAGTACTTTAACAAAAATTATATTAACTATTTTATGTTAAATAACCTATGGACCTTGAAAGTCTAAATAGGTAATGTGATACTCATAATTGCGGATCTACCACAGGTAAAATCAGTCTAACTCTAAAATAGGATCAGATACGATTTCGCGGTTTGAAAATTCTAAAACAAGAGATCATGTGGGTAAACTTTACAATGGAAAATCTTCCATCCAATTTCAAAACCCTTACTTTTGCTTCAAGACCACTGTGCATACTTGCAAATTTTGAAAAATGTGAGATAAAATTTGAGATGAAATCAGTCTAAAATATTGTTAAGTAATAATTAACAGTAGCTTCTAGAAAGTAAATTAGCTTCTGCTTTATAAAATTAGACATAAAGACTTTAAAATTGAAAAAATGCAAATTTATAACCACATTATTGATGACGTCGATGATTTCGTTTTACGTCCTAAATCTTTTGTGACATGTATGACCGTACTCTTTTCATCCTTATTGCTCTCTTGCCAGGAGAGCATTTATTTTTTGTCGTCAGTTTATATCGAAGAACATCTGCAACAAGCATATTTAATATATAAAGTACACTGCTAAATGAAATTGCTACTTGAAATATCATTGAAAAAGCCTGTCTGGACCACACATTTGTTTGAATTTCGCCTTTGACTTAATTTTTTTTTAAATTTATTTATTTTCGGAAAGTAAAAAAAAATTTTTTTAACAAAATTCAAACAAATTTGGGTCAGACGAACCTTTTTAATGATATTTTAAGTAATTAAAATGGTTTTGAAAATAAATTTTTTTAGTAAAAAATTGAGGTTTTGAGGTGGAAACTTGTTTTCTTCTGTGTTAAAATCAACAAAATTTATTAAATTTTTCATTTTCAAAAGAAATATAATTAGCTTTAGAATAAAAAAATCTATTTCAATGATAATTTTATCTTTTTTTCAATTATTTCTCTCAATTCTTAATTACTATTCTCATTTTGTAAAATTATTTTTTAAGATTTTAAAGTGTTTTTCTCCAAATTCAATCAGGTATTTTCTTTAATTTTTAATTATTTTCAATTGTTTTCATAATTCCTAAACGTGTTAATTAATTATCTTATTTTCAATTACTTTTAGCTTTCTTCAATTCTTTTCTTCAATTTTTAATTATTCTCATTTTTTCAATTAATTTCTAAGATTTTCAAGTACCCAAGTAGCACGTAAGATTACATGAGTATCACTGTAATATTACATTCAATATTAGTAATATGACGGGTTGATGTTACCGTGACATTAAAATGTCCGCGTCAAGGTAATATTACAGGGTAATGTTGAGGTAATATTACATAGTAATATTACCAAGTAATATTGAGTTAAAATTACAGTAATATTACAAATATGTAGTAAAATATGAAGCAGACTTTCTATAATATATTCTAAGAGCTAAGTAGCCGAGTGGTTTAAGGCGCCAACCGACTTGGTCAGCTTACAAGGGTTCAAGACTCAGCGCTCCAAATTTTTTCTACATTATATTTAATTGTAATATTACTTCAATGTCACTGTAATATTAATGTAATATTACTTTGTAACATTACTGTAATATTACTTTGTAACATTACTGTAATATTACTTTGTAACATTACTGTAATATTACTTTGTAACATTACTGTAATATTACTTTGTAACATTACTGTAATATTACTTTGTAACATTACTGTAATATTACTTTGTAACATTACTGTAATATTACTTTGTAACATTACTGTAATATTACCTCAATATTACCTTGTAATATTACCTTGACGCGGACATTTTAATGTCACGGTAATATTACTGTAACATCAACCTGTAATATTACAAATATTGAATGTAATATTACTGCGATACTCACGTAATATTACGTGCTACTTGGGTATGTTTCTCAAAATGCAATTATTTTTTTATTTAAAAAAATTCTGCAATTTTTTCAATTATTTATTTTAAATTTCATTAATTTCTTTCAATTTCACATTGTTTTTATCATAGTTCAATTATTTTCTTCAAGTTTCAAATTTTAACGACATCAGCGGTAAGACACCAAAATTGGCGTCAAACGTGATCTGTCCCAGAATGGTAAAAATGAGCAGAATGGCGTCACAACTATTTCTCGTTTATTAATGTCTGATTTCATTTTTTATGAATGTAAACATACCCAGGAACAAAAAACCGATTCCAAAGTTTCGAATCGGTTGTAAACTTTTTGAATGCGCATTCTTAAAAGGCGACGACCGATTATTACCTGTTAAGTAAAAATATATTGAATCCGTAATTTAGTTTTTGAATCGGAATTATTAAGATTTTTAATAATCGAAAATATTCCTGTGCCGAGGGATGGATGGCACCAGGGTTACAAAATCCGGCGTGAAGCTGCCGGGTATGGTGCAAACGTCGCCCAACCTACGTGCTCTTCAATTTGGCGTCAGTAAAGCGCAGGCGTCGGTTGATGATGCCGGGGGCCTGGGCGGCGGACGCACTGTCGTCACCAGTGACACGTTCGGAGGTGTCGCGAGCGGTGCTAGGATACCGGGCGCCCTCCTAGTGTACAAATGCCTTACCCACATATTGGAGCTCTGTGTGGGTGGACCGTTTTTTCTCCCAGGCTCATGGGATTCATATGGATACTGACGATTTAAATTTAGATGACGATGTGCGCCCAGGGGGCAGTGGTGAGGCACCGCCGGCAACGAGTGCCACAGGACCGGGTTCGGTAGGAACAAATCCATCGTTCTTGACGGTGAATGGTCAGAGTAGGTCGCGTCGCGGAAGTGCAACAAGTATTAGTAGCGTTGGCAGCGCTTTTAGCAATGCCACAGCTGCAGACCTCGCATACTGCGAGGAAGAAAAGGTGAAGGCCGAAAATCTTCGCGAGAAAGAGGGGAGGATTTTCCTCGACATGGAAAAGGAACTGAGGCTTATGATGGAAAAGCTAAAGGTTCAAAAGAACGTTGCGGCGGAGATCCAAACTGGATTGAAAAAATTCAACTAGTGGATCCCCGATTTATGGAAGATACATTTGGAGGCTGATGCAGCAGATTCTAGGCTTTACATTGGCCAGAAGAACTGCGAAATTAATCGAAACGAAAGGCAAAAAGTAAGAGAGCGCGTCCAGGCCAAAGCAATGAGAGCTTTGGTCTTGGAGTGTAAGAGGAAAAAAGAAAACGGTGGAGGGTCACCTCCAAAAACCAAAAAGCCCAAGAAGCCGTCGGAGACCTTAGCTGATAAGGTTAAGGCTCCGAAAAAGGTTAAAAGGAGGGAGGTACCTCCAATTGTTTCTCCCAAAGTAGTAGTGGAGCCTATGAGGCCCAAGAAATCGACGCTCTTAGTGCGGGTTTCCCAGGGACAGACATACGCCTCTGTCCTTGGAAAGCTTAGAAAGGAGGTGGACCCTGGCTCCTATCAGTCCACGGTGGTTGGACCTTCACGGCCAAGGTTGCCGAGGCCGTAAAAGGCATAGGAACCGTCAGGGCCCCGGATGGACAAAGGGTAACTTTGGAGATCCGAGACCTGGACGGCCTTACCGAAAAAGAAGAGGTAGTAGTAGCCCTCGAGGAGCTCTTACGGACTCCTCGAGAAAAGAGGGAAGTCAAGGTCTTGGGTCCAAATGTTAGAGGGGTAAAGTTAGCAATCGTGGTCGTGGACCAAGATGATGCTAAAAGGTTAGAAGAAGGAAGGGTAAAGGTGGGATTTTTAAGTTGCCACATTAGGAGGAGGTTGATAGTGACCAGGTGCCATAGGTGCCTGGCCTACGGCCACAAGAAAGCTGAGTGCAAGGGGGTGGACAGATCCTCGGCATGTTTCAAGTGCGGAGGATCTGGTCACACTCTTGCAGAGTGTACAAAAGAGGCACTTTGTTTCCTGTGCTCGGAAGAGCAGGGCATGACGCAAGTGTCCCATGTCGCAGGCTCGGGTGAGTGTATCTATTTCAGGAGAGTCCTGCAACAGGCAAAAAAGACGCCTAATTCGCAGAAAAACTCAGATAGAGGAAGTTTGTTGCTTTTTGAAGCGTTTTTAGAGCGAATGGACGGTTCATCGAGTCCCTGGACCAAACTTGTGTGTGTTAGGGGCCTCCATGACTGTCAATGATAGTAGGTCCTGAGGACCGGAGAAAGTCGCTTCGGCGACAGAGTAGGGGATATAAGACCACTCCTGATGGCGATACGCGCGGAAAGTACTAGCCGGGAGTGGTCTTAAGGTCCCTAAAAAAGGGTGTGTTTTTAGCGGGTCGACAGAACATCGTCACCCCCGCATAACCCTGTAGTACGGGCTACAGGGTACCTGGTAGCAGGTTTTCACATCCTACGCAAAAAAAAAAAAAGAAACGAAAATATTCACTCAAAATAATATCTTTTCGTTAAACCAAGACACTTTTCTGCAACAAATAAAAATCACTAGGCAATCGGAGGAAATAATGATGCGGAAAATAATTCGATTTTGTGTTTCTGATCTTTCTTTGCGCACGACAAGTAGCATCGAGAGCAGAAAGGAATTGTGAGGTTGGTTTTTTCTAGACACTTTGAAACATTTATTTTTCAAAAAACCGGACACTCTTCTACAAAAAGAAAATATAGCACGGCTTTATTATAAAATAGCGATTCTGAAAATAAGTTTTTTTTTCTAAATTTAATGTTTGCTTATGCGATAAAACATTAAAGGCGATGAGCAAAGTTTGTGTTTATACTCTATCTCTTTGTCGGACATCAGCTGTTAATGTTAATATACATACGCCAGCACTTGCTGTAGACACATTTTGCGTATGCACACATAAAACACAATATATAAAATTAAAAAAAGTCCACCATTCTATTCACATTTGATATATCCGGCTTTCAACGTTTTATATTGAAGAAAACCGCACAGAAACTTGTAGCAACTTTGAGATACTTTTCTCCCGCTATATCTTCCAGCAAACATATATTCATGAAAAATTAGCTGAATTGACACAATAACACTGATCAGTGATCACAATAATGAAAACTTATCACAACCGACTCTAGAGCGGGATAGACTAAAATTAATATAATTAGAAATAAATTGTTTTAATAAAAATTCACCATATTTTAACATCGACGCTCCAAAGCGTGTCAAAGACCGCCATTTATGCATTTTCGAGTATATCCGCATTTTCCTATTCGTTTCCCTCTTACAAACACGTACGATTCACAACTTTTCTACAAAAATCTTCTTTGCTCATCAATCTAAATTCGATCATGAGTTTGATTGGAATAACGCGATGATTCTTGATAGGGAAAGTGATTATAAAAAACGAGTTTTCTCAGAAATGTTGCATATAAAAAGTAATAATTTTACCATTAATAAAAAATCTGATATCTTATACCTTAATAAAATTTATTTCCCTCTCATTGACCGATTGAACTCATGATCGAATTACTCTTTCTAGTCGTTTAATAGAAAATCGTATTTTCATGTTCACTCCTTTCAAATCAATGACTTTTTAAGAATTTAAGACCATATTTAATGTACAATTTTTACTTCAAAATGTCAAATATAATCTTCTTTCTTTTCAGCAATGCCTAAATGTACTTTCAGACAATGAAATCTGTTAATATTGTTTGTTCATTTAAAGTTTCTTTCTTTTTATAGCAAATTTACTGAAATATATCATCGTCGGGTAGCCACGGACATATTTTGTCGTATACTACCAGACATAATTTACATAGTAGAAGTCACTTGTTTCTGTCAGAATAAAATTTTATTGTTTATATTTGGTTAATTGCGAAATATATAAGATTAAGAAGAAGTGTTTAATCCATAATAAAAGTATAGGAAATGTATAAATAATAGTTACAAATCAGGTATTCTACTTCAAAAGTACTGTTTAAAATTTTAAATTAACAATTTTCTGAGTGTCCGGAGCTACCCGACACTTTTTTTTTATAACCATTTTTAGCGTAATATATTTCCTTAATTTTATTAATTCCTATATGTTTATTTTTTAAATTTACTTTTTAAAAGTGTTACTAATGATGTTAAACGTATAAAAAACCTTAAAGATTAGTTTTATGAACATTATTTTACAATTTATAACTAAAAAAGCTTAAGTGTCCGGGGCTATCCGACTCTCCCCTAACAGTGCAATTTTTAAATCTTGGTGTATTTTGTATTTTTTCAAAATTAGCCTGATGAGGATGACACAATAGTTCATCGAAACGTAGCAAAGACCAAATAAATAAATACACAAACCAATTTCACGTGTTTTATGTATTTTACGACCTTCCAAGGATTGAATTTTACTCTCACATAAAAAATTCAATAGTAATAATTTTCAATCGGTTTTATTATTCTAAATTTGCAGTCTTTTGGGTTTATTACTGATATTTGGTTAATAAATAGATTATTACGCTGTGATTAAAAAAATTTCTTATTTTTCGCACAACAAATACATTAAGGACTGTTTCAAATCATATATCTCGAACTTTAAGTATTAAATACTTCATATTAAATACAAAAATAAAATTTCGTGACGTCACGTTTAGGACAACCCCCCCTTTCCCCAAGTCACGTTTTGTCACGTTTGATCAAGACTCCCCCCTCCCCTCTATAGCGTGACGTCATATGTGAACGCTCCCTTACCGCCAAAGTGGTTAAAATCATTTTTCAATTATTTTCCTTAATTTTTAATTCTTTTTATTCTTTTATATTATTTTCTAAGATTTTTAAATATTTTTCATAAATGTCACATTATTTTTAATTACTTTAAATAATCTATTAAGGGCATATATGATGGAATATGATGACGCATTGGCATAGGTAAAATTTGTCCGTAAACATTTTCATAAAATACTGAATATTTTATAACACAACTTGGTAAATTTACTTAAAATATTATTAAGAAGGTCTGTCTAACCCGAAATCATTTGGCCTTTGGCTTTAAATAATCTTTTTTTATTTTTCGCAAATTAGCATTTAAAAAAAAATTAATTTTAAGACAAAATTAACAGACTTTTGGATTGGACAAACCTTTCTATCGATATTTTAGAGAAATCTACCAAGTTTTGCAACAAAATATTCAGTATTTCATGATAAATTAACGGACGAAATCTGTCCTTAGCAGTAACGTTATATTATATTCTATCACATGACCTTTAAAGGTGATTCCACACCCGAACTTTAAACCGATTCTCTCCATCCTTTTCTGAAGCGTGCAAGACGGCCCGACAAGCCGGGATTGTGGTTCTAAAATACTCTGGATTAATTACTTTTTCGATTTTTGGCCACGATTTTGGCACTTGAAATCACTGTGGGTCGCGAAACTCTTATACATTATATCCCGCTTTTCTATGCATTATCGCAGTTTCCAACCAAAATAATAGTTGCACAGCATTTCTACTTATAGCCGCATGGTTAACAGTGGCGTAACTGGAAGGGCAAGAGCCACACCTGATATTTGTCATTATAGATGTTTTTTTCTTTTAAAATTTTAAATAATATTTAACCTTTTTAAAATGATCTCAGATTTTAAATTTATAGCAATTTTAATTTCTTTAAATTTCAGTTAATTTGAACTTGCATTTATTAAAAGTACAAATACACGTTTTAAACATACTAAATTTAAAGTGATTTAAAAATTTCTTCAATTTCTAATCATTCTTTTCCATTATGATTTCAAGTACTTAAACTAATAGTATTGGCACTAATAGTATTGTAATTGTATCAATTCTTTTGGCATAATTCTCAAAAATTCCAATTATTTATCTGAAATTTTATTAATTTTTATCATATTTCAATTATTTCTTTCAATTTTAAATTGTTCTTATTATTTTACAATTATTTCCCTCAGTTTTTAATTATTATTTTCATTTTGTAAAATTATTTTTTAAGCTTTTTAAGTGTTTTTTGCAGAATTTAATTTATTGTTTTCAAATTATTATTGGATTTATCATATTTTAATTATTTTCATCAAGTTTCAAGTTTTAAAATCATTTTTTAATTATTTTCCAAAATTTTTAATAATTTATATTTTTTAAAATTATTTTCTAAGGCTATTAAATATTTTACTCAAATTTCAATTAAATAATTAAGGGGTCGTCCATAAATCACGTGATAGGTTTTATGCCAATTTTAGACCCCCCACCCCCCCACGTGATGAACCGTGATGTTCTCTGGGACCCCCCACCTCGATTATCACGTGACTTTGAATAACTATAAAATTTACTTAAAATACTGAACGCATTTAAACAATAAGTTTACAGACTCTTTATTGCAAATTCCTCGTTCATTTAAATTAGAAGTCCGTTTTATATTCTTTATTTTTTCCTATATAGGACATTCTTTCTCAATTAGGCAACCCCTCTGTGCATTTTAATTTCCAAGATAGAAGACTTTATTGTAGCTTAAAATTTTTGCCAAAACATCAATTTTTTGATGTCGTATGGTGTTTTTTATTTCCACCTAAGGGTTGAAAATGATCATGCATAAAGTCCAAAAAAACCCACAGAAAGTATAAAAATTATGCGGAAAATAAACGAAAAAATAAAATTTATAGTCTAAATAACTAGGAGATTAAAGATTGTTCTACGATGATTTTTAACGAAGATTTGATGTTTTACATAAAATAATTTTTTTTCATAAGTTACTATATTCACGCATTTTTAACTTTTTAAAAAATCATATGTTAAGTGAAACATCATATCTTCGTTAAAAATCATCGTAGAACAATCTTTAAAAAACGTTTTAAAGGTCATAAATCAAGCTTTCTATTGGCCCTAGTAATGTATTAAAGTTAAATCTGGTTCAGATTCTAAAGAACAAAAAGTGTCATTTTATTAATTTTTAGGTTAGGTCGAAAATCAGACCCGCTGGACTAATTCTGATGTCGGATTCGGTTTCAGCGCATCAAAATACATAGGAAAATATGGGTCTCATACCCAGGCCAGGGAACTTTTTTTTTGTGTGGCTGTGTAGTCGTCCCCTAAACACGAATTAAAAAAACAACAAATATTCTTAAACAAGTAAACAAAAAACAATCTTTAGAGGATTCACAAACTTTGAAATTCAATAAGAATAAAAACCAATAAAAAATTGTCAATTTTTAGGGTTCCGTACCGTAAAACGGAACCCTATTAAAATCACTGTGTGTCCGTTTTCACACCCCCTCTAACTTCTAAACTATATGAGCTAGAGACTTCCAATTTGGTACACATATGTAATTTCACTTTGGATTTACGAATATGATATGGAAAACGCGATTCGAGCTTATGAACATGCCGAAAACCAGCAAAAACCACTTTTTTGACCTAAAATGCAAAAAAATGACCATCCCACCCCCCTCTAATCTTTCAAACTATTTTACTTAGGATGCTGCAATTTGGCAGACTTATGTAGATTTACGTGTAGATTACAGGAAAATTATAGAGAACTTTTGTAAAGGCGGTCTTCAGAGTGTTTACTAGACAAAAAGTACGATTTTTTGTAAAAAATTCGAAAAAATGATAATGTCCCCTTCCTTATCTTCCAAACTATTTGACTTAGGATAATGCAATTTGGTAAATGTATGTAGATTTACGTGTAGATTACGGGAAAAATATGTAGAAGTTTGTTAATGTTCGTCTTCATAGAATGTACTATTTAAAATTCGTGTTTTTTTTTTAAAAAAGGTTAAATAATAATTGGTTAATTCCTTATTTTTGGAAAAAATATTTAAAAAACGGCAATGACACTTCATGTGTAAAATTTTTGACTTATAGTATTAAAATTAGTACCAATAAAGTTTTACTTAGTGTATAATAGAAAATATTTTTAAAAATGGTTTCCTGGTGGAAAATTTTTAATCTCTGCCTCATATAATTGAAAAAAATTAGAGCGGTACGGAACCCTTCGAATTGGTACGAGTGTAACTCGAACTTGCCCGATTTTTTTGATTAAAGATTAGGAGAAGATTTTTAAGTGTGGTTTTCGATGCTGAAGGGGCAAGTTTCATACAACTCTTATTCTTAGTAATATTTAAAGTTTGTGAATTTTCTAAAGAATGTTTTTGTCTACTTGTTTAAGAATTTTTAATTATTTTTGAAAATTCATGTTTAGTGGATGATTTTGAGGGTATTCTTTTTATTATAATGCTTGTTAAGGTTTTTTTTTTAATGCGACTAAATAATTTATGTAAATCTCGTAGTTATTTAGTCCTATAATTTTTAGTTTTTCGTTTATTTTTCGCACAATTTTTATATTTTTTGGAGGTTTTAAGCGTTTAAGCATGATGTTTTGCAGCCCTTAGCTGGAAATAAAAAACACTATACGACATAAAAAATTGATGTTTTGACGAAAATTTTAAACTATAGTAACGCCTTTTATCTTGAAAATTAGAATATTATTAGATTTTATTAACTAATTTTACTAATTAATTAAAATGCGCAGGGGGGTAATTGAATCGAGAAAGAATGACCAATATTATACGGAAAAACTTCCTTACTTACCTATAGATGATTATTTCGAAACAAAAAAATAAAAAAATCTATAACGTCTTTTTTTGAAATAAAACACTTTTTAAGTTTAATATTAATTCTTGAATTTTATTGCACATATCGAAAGTTCGAGAAATTTTCAATAAATTTCGTTTTTAGCATACTATTACTCATTTTTTTGTTATTAACGGAGAAAAACGAGTTCAATAATTTATAACTTTCGTAATTTTTATCAAACCACGAACTACAAAGAAACACGTATGTTTATGCTGCAATAAAGATTTTAAAAAAATTATTCCAAGCAAATCTAATTTTTGAATGAAGATGATCCGAAGAATTCCCGGGAATGTAGAACTAGAAAGTCTCTGTTTTTAATAAAAATTTTCAGTTAAAATATCACGTGATCAGAGGGGAAACCCCCTACCCCCCCTAGGTGATGAACCGTGATAATTTTCATGACCCCTCACCCCCCTTGTTGGCTCACGTGATTTATGGACGACCCCTAAGAGTAATGTCAAAAAAATTAATTTGTTCATTTTCTTGAAGTTCATAAGTAAATTGCAATTTTTTATTGTAGGAATTAAAAACACTAATAACAAGATCAATGTAATCTTTGTGAATGCATAAAACAATATCGTCAACATATCTAAAAAAGAATAAAGGAATAATATTGTATTTAGTTTTTAAAATATTAAGACAATCACTTTCCAAATCATCCATCACAATATCCGCAAACAATGGTGATATCGGAGAACCCATAGGGGTGCCATCAATTTGTTGGTAATACTTGTTGTCAAAAAAAAAGTAGGTATTTTCGTAAAGAAATCTAGAACATTTAATTATCTCGTCGAAAGGTATTTTACAATTCATGAGAGATGTTACTCTGCGCTCCAAACTTTTAATTACTGATTTTAGTGGAACATTAGTAAAAAGTGAAGTGACGTCAAGAGACAATAAAGACATGATCATCAGGAATATGAAAATTGTTTAATTTTTTAATAAGATCAAAGCTATTATTCAAATGTGATTTAGGTAATTGGATATTTTTCTTTAAATCATTATATAAAATTTTTGCTAGAAAGTGTGTTGGAGAATTAATTAAATAAAGAAATTATAGGACGCAGAGGAGCATCTTTTTTATGAACTTTCGGAAGTCCATAACATTTCGCAAGAACTGTATCCGTTAAAGTCAGCTGATTATGATGATATTTAAAATTTAAAAATTCGTTTTCATTTAATTTTTGTAGAATTTTGTGTGTATTTGTTTGAAGTTTCTTTAACGGATTTAATTTAATAGGCTTGTAAGTAGAAACATCTGTGAGCAAGTTGGTCATCTTTTCAAAATAGACAGATTTATACATACAGACAGTGGTATTGCCTTTATCAGAATTTGTGAACATAATGTCAGTATTATCTTTTAAAAACGTTTTTGTAGATTTTAATTTTTTATTAAAAGTTATGTCTTCATGTGAAGTTTGTCGGACTTCTTTTTTTAAATTAAGTTCAGATTGTTAGAAACTTTTTTTTTAATATTATTTTTAATTTCATTATCAATATCCAACTTATTCACTGAACGTTCTACGTTTTTCAGAATATCGATAACCTCTTGTTTAGATGAAAGTTTTGACGAACAATGATTTGGTCCCAAGGATACAACGTCTATGACGTTACTTGGTAACTCAACATTTGTTAGGTTTAAAACCCATTTACTTTTATCAGAATTTTTAATCGAATTTTAGTTAACCTTTGAAATCAGAGAGTTGTGTTTTTTAAAATACATAGGACTTTAAGGCCGTTGGAGACACAGAGTCCGAAGAGAATCTGTAGGGGGGAGCAGTGGTTCTCAAAGACTGTCCCCATGCGTTTTGAAGACTTAGGAATTTTTCGCGACAAAGTCCAACACTTTTGCCACAAAAGAACATCGTACTGCAAATTCTATTGAAATAAAGATTCAGAAAAATACTTACTTTTGATAAATCAAGTATTTCCTGAGCTTTAGTGTCTCGAGGAAATTCGTGTGATGAAAACAACCTCCAATGATGTTCCATGTTTGGCAATTTTTTCCAATAAAACCAGACACTTTTTCCGAAAATGAAAATCGTAGTGAAAATTTAAATTTAATTAGCACTTTTTCACTTATTTTGTTTTTGGCATATGAGTTTTTAAATTGCGTCAGTCTCTCGAGGAAATACAAAATCACTTGACACTTCACTCACTGATTCCCACTTTGACAATTTTTTTCGGCAAAACCAGACACTTTTTCCGAAAATGAAAATCGTAGTGAAAATTTAAATTTAATTATCACTTTTTCACTTATTTTGTTTTTGGCATTTGAGTTTTTAAACCGCGTCAATCTCTCAAGGAAATACAAAATCACTTGACACTTCACTCACTGATTCCCACTTTGACAATTTTTTTCGGCAAAACCAGACACTTTTTCCGAAAATGAAAATCGTAGTGAAAATTTAAATTTAATTAGCACTTTTTCACTTTTTTTGTTTTTGGTATTTGAGTTTTTAAATCGCGTCAATCTCTCGAGAAAAGTAAATTTTTTTCAATTTCATCAATGAAAATGTCAAACAATGTAGCAGAATATAGTTTGTCGTGCGCTGTTCTGATACGGCATTTTCGGGTACTATAATTCACACGGCGCCGCCTTTGAAATTATAGACAGGCGTACATTATATTCATTATATTAATCAACCTATTTATAAAATTCAATGTTTAGATATTAATTGTAAAAATTTAATATACAAAATTAATGTCAAGTTCCAAACATAATTTTGCTAACTTTGTACAAAAAATAAAAGTTGTTTGTTATTTGAAGTGTAATTAGCTCTATTGAAAAGACGCATTTAAAATAATTTAAACCATTCAAATGCAACAAGTACATTATTTATTGTAAATCATGCATTAATAATTTCTAAACAATTTAAATATTTTTTAAAATCTAAGAGTTGAAGGAAAAATAGTAGAGCTTATTTAGTTTATCAGAAGAATGCAACCCGACTTACAGAGAAGATGGGAAATAGATATTGTATAGGAACTGAAATAAGTGTTTCTTTTAATTTTTTAAAATTAAATAAACAGAGCATTCGATAAATATTTTATACATAACGTAAAAATTAAAGAAATAATTAAAACGCAAGAAAGGACTAAAAAAATAGTGTAATATCAAAAAAATTAAATGAATAGGAAGAAAATGGAGAAATGTTTTTTTCTTAATCTAACAAACTGTAAAAAATGTAAAAAGTAAAAAAGAATAAGTAAGTAAGTTTGTAAAAAAACTCTCAAGAAATAGACAAGATGTGAAAAGAAATTGAATAAATTTACAAAAAAATAAGTGTATTTACTTTTAAAAGTATAGAAATAATTATTAAAATTAACGTAATAAAAAGTTTAATGAATGTATAAATAAGAAAACTGTGTAATATAATATTAAATAATTTTTATAAAAAGAAGAAAATTAAAGAAAATCCTAAAAAGAACAGAGACAAATACCAAAAAAAAAATATCAAAAATACCTAAACGGAAAAAAAATTTTAAAAATGTTGTAAAAATAATAAATTATAATATAAAAATGAAAGTAAAATCTCTTAAAAATCTTGTAAGAATATTACCAAAGGAAGGATTATTGTGAATATGGAAATTCATTAATATTATTGAATTAAGATGCATTGAAATTTAAATTAATTTAAATTTAAAAGTTGGTACAAATTGGAATATGAGTTCATTGACGTTTGGAATTTATATAACTTTTAATGACTTGAAGATATACAAATCTAATATTATTTTTTGATAACTTGATACCAAAAATTTGTAAATTGTAGGTATTTTGATCATCTGTATTAATACAATTTTTTAAATTTTATAACGAATAAAATATTAAAATTTTCAAGATTTACATTTATTACATTTATTTTATTTATTTCAAGCAATCTATACATATATCTTTGATGAATAATTTGATCTCTGTTTCCGAACTTCTATGTAAGTCGGGTTGCCTTCTTTCTCTGCACTAAATAAACCATAAGGATTTATGATGTAACTCTTAGTATTTGAGAAATAATTTAGCAAAAAAAAAGATAAAATTTTTTCCTACATAAATTTTAATTTGTTAATTTTAAATTATGCAATTCTTTATTACAATATTAAATATAATAAACAAATTAATAATGTTCTAAAACAAGTATTAAAGTAAATTTCTTATTTCTTCAAAATAAAAGGGAGAATTTTTGTTACATAATATAAATTTTTCTGATCTAAATTTGTTAAATATTCGATAACATGACCAAGTTATTAAATATTTAACAAATTAGATCTATAAAAACGTTTTATCTTACAAGAAAGTGCAAAATTCGCAGTTTACAAAATTTTTTCCAAGACATTTGTAGAAAAATTTAATTTTTCTCCCGTCAATAAGCACAAAGTTGCTTATTTCTGATCCAAATTTGTTAAATATTTGACAACATGCACAAGTTACTGAATATTTAACAAAATTGACCAATAAGAACGATTTACCTATCGTGAAAGTGAAAAATTCACATTTTACAAAACTTTTTCCACGACATTTGTAGAAAAATTTAATTTTTGCTTCGGTCAATAAGCACAAAGTTTCTTATTTCTGACCTAATTTGTTAAATATTCGATAACATGACCAAGTTATTAAATATTTAACAAATTAGATCTATAAAAACGTTTTATCTTACGAGAAAGTGCAAAATTCGCAGTTTACAAAATTTTTTCCAAGACATTTGTAGAAAAATTTAATTATTGCTTCGGTCAATAAGCACAAAGTTTCTTATTTCTGATCTAAATTTGTTAAATATTCGATAACATGACCAAGTTATTAAATATTTAAAAAATTAGATCTATAAAAACGTTTTAGCTTACGAGAAAGTGCAAAATTCGCAGTTTACAAAATTCTTTACACGATATTTGTAGAAAAATTTTATTTTTCTTCCGTCAATAAGCACAAAGTTGCTTATTTCTGATCCAAATTTGTTAAATATTTGATAACATGCACAAGTTATTGAATATTTAACAAATTAGATCTATAAAAACGTTTTATCTTACGAGAAAGTGCAAAATTCGCAGTTTACAAAATTTTTTCCAAGACATTTGTAGAAAAATTTAATTTTTGCTTCGGTCAATAAGCACAAAGTTTCTTATTTCTGATCTAAATTTGTTAAATATTCGATAACATGACCAAGTTATTAAATATTTAAAAAATTAGATCTATAAAAACGTTTTAGCTTACGAGAAAGTGCAAAATTCGCAGTTTACAAAATTCTTTACACTATATTTGTAGAAAAATTTTATTTTTCTTCCGTCAATAAGCACAAAGTTGCTTATTTCTGATCCAAATTTGTTAAATATTTGATAACATGCACAAGTTATTGAATATTTAACAAATTAGATCTATAAAAACGTTTTATCTTACGAGAAAGTGCAAAATTCGCAGTTTACAAAATTTTTTCCAAGACATTTGTAGAAAAATTTAATTTTTCTCCCGTCAATAAGCACAAAGTTTCTTATTTCTGATCTAAATTTGTTAAATATTCGATAACTTGTGCATGTTATCAAATATTTAACAAATTTGGATCAGAAATAAGCAACTTTGTGCTTATTGACGGGAGAAAAATTAAATTTTTCTACAAATGTCTTGGAAAAAATTTTGTAAACTGAGAATTTTGCACTTTCTCGTAAGCTAAAACGTTTTTATAGATCTAATTTTTTAAATATTTAATAAGTTGGTCATGTTATCGAATATTTAACAAATTTAGATCAGAAATAAGAAACTTTGTGCTTATTGACCGAAGCAAAAATTAAATTTTTCTACAAATGTCGTGGAAAAAGTTTTGTAAAATGTGAATTTTTCACTTTCACGATAGGTTAATCGTTCTTATTGGTCTAATTTGTTAAATATTTAATAACTTGGTCATGTTATCAAATATTTAACAAATTTAGATCAGAAATAAGAAACTTTGTGCTTACTGACCGAAGCAAAAATTAAACTTTTCTACAAATGTCGTGGAAAAAATTTTGTAAACTGCGAATGTTGCACTTTCTTGAAAGCTAAATCGTTTTTATAGATCTTTTTTGTTAAATATTTAATAACTTGGGCATGTTAACAAATATTTTTGAAATTTAACTGTCATGTTTAGAATTTTCATCTGCATTGGTCGAATTTGAGACAGTTTTTTCTGAAAATGTTGTCAATAAATTGTATATATTTTATGCTACACAGATAAATGTATATCTCTTTTTTTATAAGAAAAAAACTTGGTTTAAAAAATGTATGATTTAAAATTAAATAAGTAAATATAATTTATTTACCAAGTAGTTTCTTACATTTTATTTTTAAAAGATATGTAGTTTAATCTAATATCATTTTTGAACTAATTTATTTTATTTTTAAAACATTCAATATATTAAAAAAAAATTATATAATATTTATATTATGTAACAAAAATTCTCCCTTTTATTTTGAAGAAATAAGAAATTTACTTTAATACTTGTTTTAGAACATTATTAATTTGTTTATTATATTTAATATTGTAATAAAGAATTGCATAATTTAAAATTAACAAATTAAAATTTATGTAGGAAAAAATTTTATCTTTTTTTTTGCTAAATTATTTCTCAAATACTAAGAGTTACATCATAAATCCTTATGGTTTATTTAGTGCAGAGACCCTACTGAAAAATCCTATATAGGATCCTACATAGGATCCTATATAGAATCCATATGGATTCCTATGAGAATCCACGTAGGATCCTATATAGGATCCTATATAGGTATTGTCCTATAGGAATCCACGTGGATTCTCATAGGAATCTATGTGGATTCCTATAGGTCGCCTATAGGACAAGTCCTATATAGGATCCTATGTGGACTCTCCTATAGGAATACATGTAGGATCTCATATAGGATCCTGCATAGGCGTCCCAAAAAATTTTTGTACACCCTCCTACATATGATCCTATGTAGGTTCCCATATAGGATCCTATATGGGAACCCATATAAGATCCTACATGGGTACCCCCAAAAAAATTTTTTGTACCCCTTCCTCATGCGCAGTCGTCTTTTACGTATTCTACAATACTTACGCCTGCGCAGTAAATATTTTTCGTCCTTATAATGGTGCTTAATGTATATTTGAATAAAGTTGCTAAAAAAAACAATTAATTCTGTGTACATAATTTTTTTTGGGCGCCCATAAAAGATCCTATATAGGATCCTATATGGGAACCTACGTAGGATCCTATGTAGGGGGGTTTACAAAAATTTTTTTGGGACGCCTATGTAGGATCCTATATAAGATCCTACATGTATTCCTATAGGAGAGTCCACATAGGATCCTATATAGGACGTGTCCTATAGGCGACCTATAGGAATCCATATAGATTCCTATGAGAATCCACATGGATTCCTATAGGACAATACCTATATAGGATCCTATATAGGATCCTACGTGGATTCTCATAGGAATCCATATGGATTCTATATAGGATCCTATGTAGGATCCTATATAGGATTTTTCAGTAGGGGAAAGAAGGCAACCCGACTTACATAGAAGTTCGGAAACAGAGATCAAATTATTCATCAAAGATATATGTATAGATTGCTTGAAATAAATAAAATAAATGTAATAAATGTAAATCTTGAAAATTTTAATATTTTATTCGTTATAAAATTTAAAAAATTGTATTAATACAGATGATCAAAATACCTACAATTTACAAATTTTTGGTATCAAGTTATCAAAAAATAATATTAGATTTGTATATCTTCAAGTCATTAAAAGTTATATAAATTCCAAACGTCAATGAACTCATATTCCAATTTGTACCAACTTTTAAATTTAAATTAATTTAAATTTCAATGCATCTTAATTCAATAATATTAATGAATTTCCATATTCACAATAATCCTTCCTTTGGTAATATTCTTACAAGATTTTTAAGAGATTTTACTTTCATTTTTATATTATAATTTATTATTTTTACAACATTTTTAAAATTTTTTTTCCGTTTAGGTATTTTTGATATTTTTTTTTTGGTATTTGTCTCTGTTCTTTTTAGGATTTTCTTTAATTTTCTTCTTTTTATAAAAATTATTTAATATTATATTACACAGTTTTCTTATTTATACATTCATTAAACTTTTTATTACGTTAATTTTAATAATTATTTCTATACTTTTAAAAGTAAATACACTTATTTTTTTGTAAATTTATTCAATTTCTTTTCACATCTTGTCTATTTCTTGAGAGTTTTTTTACAAACTTACTTACTTATTCTTTTTTACTTTTTACATTTTTTACAGTTTGTTAGATTAAGAAAAAAACATTTCTCCATTTTCTTCCTATTCATTTAATTTTTTTGATATTACACTATTTTTTTAGTCCTTTCTTGCGTTTTAATTATTTCTTTAATTTTTACGTTATGTATAAAATATTTATCGAATGCTCTGTTTATTTAATTTTAAAAAATTAAAAGAAACACTTATTTCAGTTCCTATACAATATCTATTTCCCATCTTCTCTGTAAGTCGGGTTGCATTCTTCTGATAAACTAAATAAGCTCTACTATTTTTCCTTCAACTCTTAGATTTTAAAAAATATTTAAATTGTTTAGAAATTATTAATGCATGATTTACAATAAATAATGTACTTGTTGCATTTGAATGGTTTAAATTATTTTAAATGCGTCTTTTCAATAGAGCTAATTACACTTCAAATAACAAACAACTTTTATTTTTTGTACAAAGTTAGCAAAATTATGTTTGGAACTTGACATTAATTTTGTATATTAAATTTTTACAATTAATATCTAAACATTGAATTTTATAAATAGGTTGATTAATATAATGAATATAATGTACGCCTGTCTATAATTTCAAAGGCGGCGCCGTGTGAATTATAGTACCCGAAAATGCCGTATCAGAACAGCGCACGACAAACTATATTCTGCTACATTGTTTGACATTTTCATTGATGAAATTGAAAAAAATTTACTTTTCTCGAGAGATTGACGCGATTTAAAAACTCAAATACCAAAAACAAAAAAAGTGAAAAAGTGCTAATTAAATTTAAATTTTCACTACGATTTTCATTTTCGGAAAAAGTGTCTGGTTTTGCCGAAAAAAATTGTCAAAGTGGGAATCAGTGAGTGAAGTGTCAAGTGATTTTGTATTTCCTTGAGAGATTGACGCGGTTTAAAAACTCAAATGCCAAAAACAAAATAAGTGAAAAAGTGATAATTAAATTTAAATTTTCACTACGATTTTCATTTTCGGAAAAAGTGTCTGGTTTTGCCGAAAAAAATTGTCAAAGTGGGAATCAGTGAGTGAAGTGTCAAGTGATTTTGTATTTCCTCGAGAGATTGACGCGGTTTAAAAACTCAAATGCCAAAAACAAAATAAGTGAAAAAGTGCTAATTAAATTTAAATTTTCACTACGATTTTCATTTTCGGAAAAAGTGTCTGGTTTTGCCGAAAAAAATTGTCAAAGTGGGAATCAGTGAGTGAAGTGTCAAGTGATTTTGTATTTCCTCGAGAGACTGACGCAATTTAAAAACTCATATGCCAAAAACAAAATAAGTGAAAAAGTGCTAATTAAATTTAAATTTTCACTACGATTTTCATTTTCGGAAAAAGTGTCTGGTTTTATTGGAAAAAATTGCCAAACATGGAACATCATTGGAGGTTGTTTTCATCACACGAATTTCCTCGAGACACTAAAGCTCAGGAAATACTTGATTTATCAAAAGTAAGTATTTTTCTGAATCTTTATTTCAATAGAATTTGCAGTACGATGTTCTTTTGTGGCAAAAGTGTTGGACTTTGTCGCGAAAAATTCCTAAGTCTTCAAAACGCATGGGGACAGTCTTTGAGAACCACTGCTCCCCCCTACAGATTCTCTGCGGACTCTGTGTCTCCAACGGCCTTAAATCATTACGAATAAAAACTGACTTCTTTTGAGAAAAATCAAAAAAATTTTTTTTGATATTTAGATCCAATGTAGAAATTTGAATTTTATGTTTAATCATGTCTAATTTTTTGCTAAGAAAATTAATATTGAAATGAATATCATTAATCTCTGTAAAATTTTTTGTAAAAATCTATTTTTTATATTTGAAAAAGATTCAAAGCAAGTGTTGCTGTAGAACTGGAACAACATAGTATGGTTTTTTGACGTTCAATTTAACAGTGGTTGTTTTAAACAACCATCGTCAGAGAGAAGTTTTTAGGCGTATAACGCGAGAGTGGTTTTTTTTGCTCTGAGGTACTGAGATTCAATTCTCAAAAACTGTTAATTGAAATTGTGGAATACAAAAATAATTTGATCTTTCAAATATATACATTTATAACGCTCTTTTTCGCATAAAGTTAATACTAATAATTTTAAACTCAATGCTTTGATATTTACTTTCTGAAAAAAATAGAAATAAATGAATAAATTACCAAAGCAAAAGGGCTTTAAATTAAATTATGAACCTTTAATTGAACGATACTCTGTAATTCAGTAAAAATATTCAGGTGTCCAAAAAATGATGCATATCCCTTAATGAAATCCAACCCTCATTTCAATAAATAAAAATACCTTTACCTCTTTGTTGCATGTTGTTTCTTCTTTACTTTTTAGTTTATCTATTCTTTTGCGCAACTCTTCTTCGATCGATTGAACAAAACTAATACCCTAAACACATATCACATTTTTAATGCTCTCATAGTTAAGGCTGATCAAACCTGTGAACAAAAATGCTCTGACCGTATTTAAATGTTGACGTTTCTTGCTCTTAAAAGATAAAATACATTAATTGATATTGCTTTCTTAGAAATAATATGAGGTGTGGAACTTCCAAATTTTTTTGCTATAAAAGAGTTTAATATTAGTTTTCAAAGATTTTCGAAATTTAAAAACAATTTTTAAAAAATTATATTTCACTCTTTTGTATAGTAACAAAATTGAAGTTCCAACAGTTGTACCACTCTATTATTTATAATAAATCAACATTAATTAATTTAACTTGTCTCTTAACAACAAGAAACGTTTAAATTTAAATCAGGTAGAGCATTTTTGTTGGTAAGTTTGATTAGTCTTAAAAGTTATTCAAATACATTAAAAATAAATACTACAGATCGTGTATCTTTGTGTTTTTCGTCTGTGTTCTTCTTTTTTTTATATCACTCTGTCCCTCATCCTCAGATATATCCGTGGCAGTTAGGACACTTTTTTTAGCCCGATAGCGCGGTCTGACAGTATTTGATTTATTTGAGAGAGTCTCAGCGTCAGCTGTAAGAAGGATGATTTATATATATATTATATTCATTCATATATACATAATAATTAATCTTGAAATAGGTTTAGTAGAAAAGAAGAAAGAATAAATTTTTGATCAGTTATTGGGACAAATTTGATTAAAAGCAATGTCAAAACATAAATTGTAAATGGTCAACAAAATTATTTTTATAGTAATTTTTTAAAAGGAATTCAATGCTCATATAATGAAATCGGTCAGATAATATTTGAGGACTTTAGAATTTTTATTGTCTGCAAAAATTGGAAGATCTTAAACTCTGTACGTAATTTTTTTAAAAAATATGATATTTGTACCTACAAAAAAAATCCTCAAATCAAAATTTTAATTTTTTCTGTTTTTGAAGCATATTTCTTTTACACTTTAATAGCAATTTTTAAAAGCGATTCAATTTACATTTTATTTTACAATATTGGTTTTTAAAAGAAACAAAACGCCTTATCCTGGGCTCGTTTTATTAAGAATTAACGATAGTTTTAACCTTATTTCGGAGAATCATTTTATTTAACAATGAAATAGAAAAAAATTCAACTCTATATATATTATTATTGTCAATTTTTTTTTTTTAATGGTAATTGTATAAAAGTGTCTGCATTATAGACGTTAATTATAAAAACAAAAATTTATTATACATTTATAATAAAAAGGAATTATAATTTTCAACTGAGGTACTCAAAATAATTTAAAAATATGTCTTATGAAGGTTTTCAAAACCTTCTAACTGTCTGAAATTTATGAAAAATAAACAAATGAGTAAGCAAAAATAATATAAGTACTGTAACGGTACGTTTCATACGAGTCACGTTTAAAGCACGAGGCAATGCAAACGCGTGTTACGTGTTTGGCGCAGGGACAGGCGCGGATTAGAGAGCCCTGAGGCTTCAGAAAGGGTTCCTCGAATTGCCGCTAGAGAACTCTGTTCTCACGGCAGACAACCTCACTCGCGATCAAGTTCGCGAGTTGAGGCTATAACTGCCCTGTTTAATTCTAACTGGAGGCCGATCAGCAAGGACAGCCCACTTGACTACCATAGGTAGGAGTCAGCGCCCAGCGTCGGTGAGAAGCCGGGGGCAACGGACCAGATTCCAGCCCTCAAATCGAAGAGTCGTCGCTCAGCCGTTCGTCCCGTGATCCAGTGCCACTACGGGGAATCATCGTGTAAGTAAACCCGGACTAATCAAGCACGCCGCAAGGCTTTGATTATTCGGTCGAAACTATTAAGTCTCAGTGTACGCCGTGAGGCTACTGAGATCCCCCACCCACCTCTAGAGTTTTTTGTCTGGTGTACGCCGTAAGGCTACCGGAACCATTTTTGTTTTCTCTCGTTCCAGTTTGTTGTTAAAAGGTCACCGGAACCAAGTATTGCCTCCACTGAACTCGTCGGAAGAACCCTGCTTCTCTGGCCAACCCAGTTTCTAATTCAACCTCAGTTGTATGGGAACATCTACCTCGGATGAGTGTGTTTCCACCGGAAAACCTGTGAATAAATTAAAAAAAAAAGAGACTTTAATTAGGATTGAATATAGCTGATCGTACAAGTGTGTTTCCACTAATGAACCGACACCTAAAATAAAGAAATGTTTAGTTTATTTTGATTATCATAAAAATAGAAACATTTAGTTGATACTTACAAGTGTGTTTTCACCGATGAACCGCCACCTAAAATAAAGAAATGTTTAATTTATTTTGATTATTACAAAAATAGAAAGATTTAGTTGATACTTACAAGTGTGTTACCACCGATGAACCGCCACCTAAAATAAAAGGGATTGTTAATTTATCTTGATTAGAATAAAAATAAATAAAGTTTAGTTAATACTTACGATTGAGTTGTATGTACGGCAGAAAATTAATAAAAATAAATGTCAATTAATTTCAACTGAATCTACGCTCACTTACCTTCCCTCAGGCTCTTTCTCAGGTCTTATTAATATAAAAAGTTAGACCGCTAGATAAACGAACTGTTACAGTACTTTAAATTTTTTATTAGCCTAAAAATAAAATTCTTTGATTCGAAAACATTTCTTTTAGGTACAAAAATCATACATTTTTGTAATTTACGTATTAATGTAAAGATCTATTGTTAAAAAATTGTTAAAAAAATAAAAATTTTAAAGTGGTCAAAATATTTTCTAGCAGATTTTACTTTGAGGCCATTGAATGACTTGCACAAAATTACTACCCTTATAAAAAAGTATGACAGGAAAAGTATGATAGGCCTGTCAGGAATTTTCTGTCATACTTTTCCTGTCATTTTTTCGCGCTGACAGGAAATTCCTGACAGAAAATTTCTGACAGGAAATTTATGTCATGAAATGCATGATAGGAAATGTATTACAGGAAAACGGACAGAAGTCCAAATTTCCAAACAAAGTTTAATAAAAAGACAGAATTAACAGGTGTGGCCGCAAATTTCCATTTTAAAAAATTCCTGACTTTTGCCTGACTACCTAATTTCCTTGACTTTTCGACGATTTCCTGGTTTTCCCTGACTTGCGGACACCCTGATCAAGTTCATAGCGCTCTTTCGGATCTAAATTTTGTTGAAATAATCAGGACTTTTTTTATACGAATAAAGCACATTGCTTGTATTTTCTTCAAAAAGGCAACGTGTTTTAAGTACCTTTTTTTTTAAAAAAAAAAGTTCAATTTTTTTTTCTTCAACTCATAAGTCAAGAGTCCAAATTTAATGATCGTAAAGATTGTCAAATTTTTGTTAATATTTTGATCTCGCCTGTCCCATCCTCAGGTTCCTTAATAATTCCACACTTCAGAAAAATTTGTTCTGTCGGCCCTGCTTTCAGTGGATAAGTTACGTTACTAATTTTATAAATATTATTATGATTAATTAATTTTTAAGAGAAAGGTTCGGTTATATTTTCATCACGTTGAAATTCATTTTGCTCCTGAATGTTAATTTTTTTCTTGCATAATTTGGAACCAACAGTAATGTAATTTATTTATCGTAAAATGTTTAAAATAATAAAATAAGTGTTGATTAATTTAGAATTTTTATTAATGAGAAAATTAAAATCATTTAAAACGAAACTTCTTTCACTGTTTTTGTTTGTTTTTCATTACCATTTTTTCTAGGATAAAAAATACATGTTGAAAAAAAATTTGAATCGATTTTAAATTATTTAATTTTTATAAAATTACCAAATACTGTTAAAAATCCACTGAAATCCTTTTCTTACATCAATCAACAATTTCTTTATTTCAGGTTTTCTTGTCATAAAAAACATTTTTAGACGTTTTTTTTTAGGTTTAAAAACTATTAATAATACTTTCTAATAGAGTAAAATATACATGACTTTGTATAATAAATTATTAAGAAGCTATGAATTGTATGACAAAAAATTGTACATGCAATATACATAAATGTTTATTTTTATTTTTAGAATTGCAGGAAACATTTCTTTATAAAAACATTTAATTAAAAGTTGTTACTGATATTGTAACAGCTTTATTGTCTGACCCTTAGCATCTTTTCGTGTTCTTTCCATGGTTCTGTCAAATACCTCATGAAAATTTTCTTCGGTAAAGTTGCTGATAATGTACTTCTGTAAAAAAAGAACCATTCTAGAACGAAAGTTCATCACTTTAGATAATTGTGTAAAAAGTGTGAAAGACAACCTAATAAAAAGTTGCAATTTTTATCATCTAATGTTAAATAATGGATTATTTCCTACTGTAACATTATACAATTTTTACTGGTATTAAGCAAAATATTTGTAATCACGTTCTATAAGTTAAAATCATTGGCAAAATGAGTGGATTGAATTTCTATCAGATTGAATAAGTTTTAATCAGTATTCTTCCAGGGTATTTCGATATTTGTTTCCGAGCCAATCAGTTTTTATCCGAATCTAAAAACGGATTTATCAGGACGAAAAATTATTTCCGAATCATTCCTAATTAATCCGTTTCATTCCGAAGCTAAATTTTAATCCATTTCAAGCCCGTTATTTCATTCCGAATCAATCCGTTTCATATTCAAATAAACCCGACTAAAATTGAAACGGATTTATTCAGAATGATTCGGAATGAAATATCTGGATTCAAACGGATAAAAATTTATCTTCAGAATGAATCGGATTTATTCGGAATGATTCGGAAACAATTTTCTGTCAAGATACATCCATTTTTAGATTCGGATAACAACTGATTAGCTCTGAAACAAATTTTGGAATGCCCCGGAAGAATACTAATTAAAACTTATTCAAACTGATTGGAACTCAATCCGATACTTTCGCCAGGGATATAAAGAATGTTTTAAAGAACAAAATAATCCATTCTTTAACTTAATTCGATAAGAATTGCAATTGTTCATTATATTTTAAAAACACGCAATTGTAGATAGTGCATAAATGACAAAATATTTCAAATCCACAATTATTTTTAATTAAAAATTGTATAAGTAATAATTTAAAAATGTATTAAATTGTTTTTCATAAAAAAAATCAGTTTTCACTATATGTCAAAGGATCAAGCATGGGTCGCCTACATTTTCTCCAAAACTCGATTGTCAGAATATCCATTTGACCGAATTTTATTTATCCAAAATTGCATTTATCAGAAATCTCATTTATCCAAAAAAGCATTTATCAAAAATCTGTTTTCTCCGAAATTTAAATGATCAGAAATCTAATTTCTCCGAAATTGCATTTACCAGAAATCTCGTTTGTCCGAAATCAATTTTTGCAATTTTTGACAAATAAGATTACTAATAATTAACATTTTTGACAAGAGATTTCTGAAAAATAATATTTCGGACAAATGAGAATTCTGATAAATGCAATATCGAACAAATGAGATTTCTGTTAAACGCTTTGTCTAATAAATTAGGTTCCTGACAAATGCAATTTCGGACTAATGATATTTCTGATAAATACAATTTTTGATAAATGAAATTCGTAATAATTTAATTTTTTGAAGAACGAGGTTTATATTAAATGCTATTTCGGACAAATAAGATTTTCGATAAATGCAATCGCCCAACTCTATTTCTCTTCACAAGACTTCAAACAATAATGCCAAATTGTTTATTTAACGATTTTTTAATATTAACTATTTTTTAAAGGGCCCCAAAAAAACCCAATAAAACCCAATTTTGTAATTTATGGTGTTTTTTGGGGCCCTTTAAAAAATAGTAAATATTAAAAAATCGTTAAATAAACAATTTGGCATTATTGTTTGAAGTCTTCTGAAGAGAAATAAAGTTGGGCGATTGAAAAATACTGATTTTCAGCGATTCTATACCATTTCTACGAAAAAGCCTTTTTCCCCATGCATTTTGCATGGGAAACTTTGAGCGCTTTGAGCACCATCTAAATAAATAAAAAACCTAAACAAAAAATAGGGGTATTTTTTTTCGATATAGAACAATTCTAGGGGGTGAGAGCACTAAAAAAAAATATTTTTGTTTTCGGACCACCCTAATGTATGACATTTCTGATAATTGAAATTTCTGTTAAGTAAGATTTTTAGTAAATGACATTGCCCACAAAGAAGAATTCTGAGAAATTTAATTTCGGAAGCATTAAATTTCTGATAAATGCAATTTTGGATAAATAAAATTCGGTCAAATGGATATTCTGACAATTGAGTTTTGGAGAAGATGTGGGCGACCTTAAGCATCTTTTTGAATTGACTAATTAAAAATTCTACATTGAAAATATTGCTGAATTAAAATTTAATTAAATAAAAATTTCTTTCAATAAATTTAGTTAATTTGAAATTCTGTAAAATATAAATTTTTATTTTATGTTAATAAAATAATGGTATTAAGAATAATAATTGCTTACCAAATTTAATCTGTTTCATGTACATTTGGTACAGGAATAACACATTTTCTTGTTCCCTCGTATGGTAAATACACACATTTTTTCCAAATTTTCGATGGTAAGAAAGCAATACAACAATTCGATTCTTCCACCACATATAACATATTTCATTTGAAGAAAATTGCTCAAATTGGTATATTGTTTCTTCTGTCAACTTCAATTCTTGCCCAATCACTATTTGTTGTTTACAGTTGGAGACAGTTTCAACATCCAAAAGCTTTGTAATAATTGCAAAATTAAAATCAGTGGTCTGAATAACACAATTAAATCTTTTTATTAGATTTTTATAAGAATTTACGTGAAAAAGAGTATGTTTAAAAATGAATCTTTTAAACAATCCACATTCTTTTTTCACATTCTCTCGTAAAAGTTGTTCAATTTTTAAGTTTTCTTCATTTGTTAACATTATATCTTCTCTAGCACCAAATACCCTCAAATATTCTCCATACTGTATGCAGCGTTTGACCTTACATTCTTTCATAACAGTTTGAAACAGTTGTTTTCCTTTCAAACTGCAGTTTGGTTTACTGAATACTTCTGAAGATAATTTAACGTGTCTCAGTCTTGAATAGAATTTGGCGATTTGCTCTGGAAGATACTGAGTTCCTTTGAATAGAACTTTAAGAACCCCATTATAGTGCTCAAATGGAAACGCTGACCAGGCCCAGATAGCACCGAAATTGCGAACACTCTGAGGAATATGTAGTAAGATGTGAACATTAAATTTCATGTATTCTTTACCATACAGGTTTTCTACATCAAGTACGAATAGTCTGATTGCCTTTGATGCTGCAGTATATTCAACATCACTGATTTTTTGCTTCAAAAAAATGTTTATACTGTACACAAAAAGGAACCAGTGCTCATAATATTTTTTATTCATGAACGGTTTAAAGCAAAGTAGAGAATAGTACACTAAAAAGTTTCGCCATTCCGATCCTTTCCATGTGGCACGTTCTTTAATAGATCTAGGACAACGTGTTAATTCAGTTGGGGGTTTGTAACTGCAAATTAAATTGTCAAAATCTTGTACTTTTTGCCCCAAGTACCAATCTTTTTTATGGTTTTTTGAATCGAACATTTCAGAAACCAACAGTTTCACGACCCCTTCAGCAACAGAGTGTAGATACTCGGGAGGAAATGACCAAATTATATGAAATATCGGTAGCAATTGAATTACAGATGGTCCTTTAACACCGTTCACATCTTTCAATTCCGAATTACTAACAATTAAATTGCAATCCCGTTTATGCTGCTGAATAGATCGTCCTTCATGTCTATCTCCACAAAATACTCTGATATTCCCTTTTCCATAAGGTACAGTTTCTCCAGGAATAAGACAGTATGAACATCCACAATTTCCATTGTGCTGTTTTATATTCTGAATTGCAGCACGTGCAACAGAATCTGTGGGTGCAAGAAGACTATGAACTTTTATGTTAATAGGTTCATTATTTAAGTAAGTAGTGCTTTGAAATCCATTCTCATGTAGATCTATTAATTCGTCAATAAACGGACGAAGAAACATATTCATTGGAGGTTTTATAGAAACAAACCAAACAGAGCAGCAAATAATGTGGTCCTTTCTACATCGGTAGGGTAATTCATTTATTTGTACCAATGTTGCCCAAATGGATGGTTTGGATGATTTAAATGTCTTGATACCATCCGTGAACCACTGAAGAGTTAAATCGTTATCTCCAATAATATTTTGTTCTCTTAATGTCTTGTAATATTTGCCATTTACAATATCGGACTCATCACTTTCTTTCCTTAATAATGTAAAATATTTACTGTTCAAAAAATGAATAAGCTGCTCTTTTAGTGGAAGATAGAGAAAATAGTGTCCAATTTTATCCAACCTTTTTTTTGAAAACTGTCCCCTGCATTCTTCACAATTTGTTGCATCAGAATTGTCAAAACTTAGAATTATGGAACATTTAACACAGAAATAATATTTTTCAGTTTTGGGGTTTGGAAATTTTTTTAAAAAATGATATTTTGAAACGTGCAGATCACGTGGTAAGTGACAGTCAATTAACAGTAAATTACTTTCCAAAGCTAGATCAGAAAATCCATGACGTAAAGCTTGAGCCAGATTTAAAGTCTCACTTTCTTCTCTTGTTAAGTCACAATTGTCATAAATATGATGTCTATTCTGCAAATAAAAGAGGAAGTTCATTTTAATTTAATTATTTTATTTTGTAGATCACAAGATAAACAGATTATCATTATAAATAAATAGAAATATAAATTACAATTATCCCGGACAGTACTACTGTTTTTGTACGAAATTAATTCCACAAAGTGAAAATGATTTATTTATTTACTTATTTAAATCAAAAATTTATTTTTTTAAAATTTAATCAGTAGGGGAGAGGTCCCCAAGATGGATATAGCTTCGATTTAATGTTCTAGTACCCAAACTTAATAAGATGTATTAAAATATTTTATACAGGATGAAAGTACAATTTGTTAGGTAACTTATGGCCAAAAAGATTAAATTTTATTTTGAACAAAAACATATTTTAAAGCATTTTTTCTAATTGTTCAAATTTTTAATCTAAAAAAAGCCCCCAAGATGGACACTTCCTTAAAAGTCTTTAAAAAATGTACATCGTGTAACAATTCTTAAATTATTTTTTAATCATTTTACTGAATTTACCAACAAATAACATGTTAATAAAAAATAAAATAAACATCGTGTAACAATTCCTAAACTATTTTTTAAGCATTTTACTGAATTTACCAACAAATAACATGTTAATAAACGTCAGTTTAATAACCTAATAGTATAAAGTAGTAAGACATCGAAAAACATCGATATATCAAATTCTCTAACGATAATATCACATTTCGTGGTGGAAAATAATTATTTTACGATAAATAAATTATATTATTACGCTAAGCACTTACTCTAAATTACAAATTTAAATAACTTCACAAACTTCAGAAAAAACTACAACAAAATTTTTTTAAACACAAAATCACGTGCTATGTGTTGAAGAAAAACAAACTGGTTTTGTTTCTTCAGATGCGCATCAAAATCTTCGTCTTTACAAACAACAAAAATGACAGAAAACATAAGGCGCTTTCACCTTAAACAAAAATTTTATACGAAATGTCCATCTTGGTGCCCTCTTGCCTATACAAGATCTCCAAATGTTTATTTGAAAAAAGTTGATTAAAGATAAATGAAGAAGAATTTAAAAAACAACACAAGAATGAAATAGTGACTTAAAAAAATGTATAAAAAAGTAGAAACTGTTTTCAAAAATTAAACTATTTACTGACACTTTTTTTTAATTAAAATAATAAATAAGATGATAATTAACAAAATGTTTAAATATATCACACACATATATTACATACTGAAGAGAACAAAATTTTAAAATTAGAAAAATTGGAGAATTATTTTACAAATTGAGTAAAATAAAAATGAATACAATTTTTGAAACTTTAAAAAAAATAAAAAGAAAAGAAATTATATGAAATAGAAGAATGATATTAAAATGAGAATATTCAGTGCAATATTAAATTTACGCAATATGAAATAAAAGAATAAAAGCTTTCAAAAAAGTAGAAAATGGAGAAGTTTAAAAAATGTAGATGAAACCATCAAATAATTGTTTTAAAAAATACGTAATTATAAAATAAAAACTAACCAATTTAAAAAGAAAGGATCATTGTTTCTAAGAAATGGAGAAATGATGACAAAAATTAAAGTATTAATTAAAACGCAAGAAAGGACTAATAATACAGTATTACATCAATACAATTAAATAAATAGGAAGAAGATGGAGAAATGTTTATGTCCTTAATATAAGAAGCTATAAAAAAGTGTAAAAAGTACAAAAAAAATAAAATAAAATTTGGTTCGAATCTACTAAAAAATTAGAATTAATCAAAATAAAATAAAAAAAAGTATGTATCAAAATAAATAAAAAATTCACAAAAGAAATTTAAAAATCCTTTAAAAATAAAAAAATGTAGACAAAGTAAACCTAAAAAATTTTTATAATATTTCACTTACAAGTCCAACAATAAATTTTAAAAAAATAAAGAAAATCTAAAAATTTTATGAACAAATAAGTAAGTTTGCAAAAAATCTCACAGAAAAAATACAAGATGTGAAAACAAATTGATATGAAAACAAAAAAATAAGCGTAATTATTTTAAAAAACTTGGAAATAATTATGAAAATTAACGAAATAAAAAGTTTGGTTGCTAAAACAATTAATTTATCTTATTACAGTTATTTTAACAAAATGTTGTAAAATAATATTAAATAATTTGCATAAAAAGATGAAAAGTAAAGAAAATCCTAAAATAAAAAGACAAAAAAAAATTTTAAAGGTAAAAGGAGAAATAATCATCAAATTATGTAAAAATAAACAATTATAAGATAAAAATTATACAACTTCAAAAAATGAATATCTCATAGAAATATTGTAAGAAATAAAAAAAAGGATTATTGAGAATATAAAAAATAATTAAATATATTATTTAATTACACAAGCACATAAAAAAAACTTCTTTGACCGAGACACTATACTACTGTATTCTTCCGTATCTTTTCCGCTGAATCCGAATTGAAATCAGTTGTTAGATTGGCTACATTTTTTTAGATAACCTTAAAAAAATTTATTTTTTCGTGTTTTTGAGCAGTTTTCTTAAAATATCTCAAAAATGTAAGCCAAATTGGTGATTCTGATTACGGATTCGGCGGAAAAAATTACGTAAGAATATACTAGTGTAGTGTCTCACCCGGAGAAGTTATTATTTTTTGTGTGCCTGTGTTATTTTGAATCAATTAATATGCATTTAAATTTGGATTGAAATTTAAAAGTTCGAACAAATTGGAATATAAGTTTATTGACGTTTGGAATTTTTTTACATTATAATGATTTAAAAACATAAAACTTTAATACTATTTTCGCTATATTCATACCAAAAATTTGTAAATCGTTGGTGTTTTAATCATCTGAATTAGTACGATTTTTTTAATTTTATCAAGATTAAAATATTAAAATTACAATTTTTAAGATTTATCCATAAATTTGTGCGTTTTGTTTATGGTTTGCGATGTTTTACATGCGGTATTAGACATCCCGATAATTGTAAAGTTTTCCTGATTTAAAACATGATTTTAATGTAAATGTCCCAATGATCTAAATCAACAACAGCACTCCTCAAAAGTAATATTAGTTTTATTACATTTTTAATAAATATATATATAAAATTATTTTCTAATACAAAAGAAAAACAAGAACATATGTCTTTATTAATAAAATCTTTTGCATAGGCTACTTTAAATGACTTTAAACGAATATAGAACCGCTCAATTCATGTCTAAGTGAAATTTCATTGTTTTCAATTTAAGAGAGGTTGTATTCTTCAGATGTATTCTGAAGATTTTATTTCATAAAATTTTTGAAAAAAATTCTGAAATACAGTTTTTTTTATCTCATTTCTTGAAGATTGCTGAGTAATATAACTAAAAAATTAATAAGTTCAAAAATTCTTAAGATTTGATCTCATAAATTTTTTTAAAATAAATCTTATTAAAAGACAAAACTTATTGGAAAAAAAGAAGAGAAAATAAAATAAGAAGAAATATAAATATAAATAGAAAAAAATTAAATAAAAAAGTGATTAAAAATTAGTAAGTACCTACTTATCCCGGCGAGCGTAAAGTAGGGTAAAATTTACCCTGTGAAATACTTATTCCTCAATAATTTGAATTTGGCATGATGAATTTCTCTGTAATTTTTAATAGCTGCACGTGTCACGGTAACAAAGCAATAACGATTAAAAAAAAATTTTTTTTTAGATTTCTTATTGTTTATTTACAACAATTGTGAACACATATACGCTGACTATAAAACCCACTAACAGTTTTTTTCTTTGTATATTGTAAAATAAAGTTTAAATCATTAGGTTTAAACATTGTAATTGTTTATCAAAGGTTAATAATGTATTTTATTATTGTTACGATTAATTTTTCAATTGTTTAAACAAATTTATAGAAATTCTTTTTTCTCTATATTAGTTTTGGCATTGTTACAATCTCGCAATAATAAATTGTTTAAACAAATGAAATCTTTATTATAACATTAATGGATGATATGGATAGGCAATATAAAACAAATATGTTAAAAAATTTCCAAGATTTCAAGCTTTTTTTTAATATACAAATAGAAAATCTTTACAGGGTAAAAAATACCCTACCTTACGCTCCGTGTTACGAAGTTTCACCTTACGCTCGCCGGGTTATACACAATCCGATGATTAAAATTGAAAAAATATTTGAAAAATTTTTAAATATTTTTAAAATTTCAGAATTCAAGACATTAAATATTTAAAATACTCGAAAAATATGGAAACAATTTTTATTAGTCATATTTATTTTTATAGAAAGTAAAAAAATCTTATAATCCGAGCCCTGAAAGGGTGCTCACAAAATTGAACTTATCAATTTCCTTGAAATAAAAATATCATTTAAAGTAATAAATAACCAGGGAAAGTAAAAAAAAAAATTGGTTTAATTTTATAAAAATCTTGAAAAATTAGAAGACATTGTTTCACAAAGAATCATTTCGTCTCACTACCAACAATAGGCTCAACATTTTAAATTTGTCTGACAAGTTTGTATTTTTCCTGATATTACCCTGACAAAATTTTTTCCTTGGCATTTCCATCACTTACTTAAGTAATCAGTACCCTGCTATATAGTTATCATGCGCACTACTTAAAATACAAATTTAATTTGTTAGTCTTTTCTTTCTTGGGAGAATGAAATTATTTTTCTTTTTTACAAGGTACTTAAATTTTCAAATTATCAGTTTAAGAGTGTCGCTAGCAGAGACTTTACAGTCATGTGGACAATAGTTTTTGACGCCCAGTTTCTTGGAAAACTAAACTCATGAAAAAGCGCTCATTTATCTAAAATTTAAAGGACCCCGCACAGGCTTCATGGGAAAAAAATTTTCGGTCAAATTTTTTTAAACTTTGCAGTTTTGTAGCTCATAATCTTCTGAACAAAAGATCCTAATAGCAAAACCTCCAAAACTCAATAGTTTTTTGGCTACATCACGTCGAGCCATAAAAAATTAGTCATAAATAATTAAGAATTTCGACATTTGCTTCAAGATCAAGAATCACTTAAGGCTCATGGCTTAAAGCACAAGGATTATTTTTAGCTCAAGGCCCAATTATGGCTTAAAGATTGATTATGGCTCAGGCTTTATTATGCCCAAGACTCGATTTTGGATCAAGGATCAATTATGGCTCAAGGCTCAACTATGGCTCAAAGATTGATTATGGATTATGGATGGATTAAGGCTTACGGCTTGATTGGCTTCAAGCTTGAAAAAGTCCAAAACTCGCTTTTGGCTCAGGCATCAGTTATGGCTTAAGGCTTGAATAGGGCTTACAGATTGATTATGGCTTATAAATGGATTAAGGCTTAAGGCTTGACTGGCTTCAGGCTTGATTATGTCCAAAACTCGCTTTTGGCTCAGCGATCAATTATGGCTTAAGGCTTGAATATGGCTTAAAGATTGATTATAGCTTATAAATGGATTAAGGCTTAAGGCTTGATTGGCTTCAGGCTTGATAATGTCCAAAACTCGCTTTCGGCTCAGGGATCAATTATGGCTCAAGACTCAACTATGGCTCAAAGATTGATTACACAGCCCCACAAAAAAAAAGTGTCATGTACTTTTGACCGGAATACCTTAGCCCTATGTATTTTGACGCGCTGAACATGAATCCGAAGTCCATTTTGCTCCATCACGTCAGGATTTTTTTCTAACCTTAAAATCAATAAAATGACACTTTTTGTTCATTAGCATGTGAACCCGACTTAACATTAATACATGCCTTGGACGAATAGAAAGCTTGGATTGTGACCTTTAAAACGCTTTTTTAAAAATTGTTCTACGATGATTTTTAACGAAGTTATGATGTTTTATTTAAAATATAAATTTTTTCCAAATGTAAATAACACTTCAATTATTGATGTGGTATGGTGTAATGGAAAAAAATGATTTTAAATAAAACATCATAACTTCGTTAAAAATCATCGTAGAACAATTTTTAAAAAAGCGTTTTGAAGGTCACAATCCAAGCTTTCTATTCGCCCTAGGCATGTATTAATGTTAAGTCGGGTTCACATGCTAATGAACAAAAAGTGTCATTTTATTGATTTTGAGGTTAGGAAAAAATCCTGACGTGATGGAGCAAAACTGACTTCGGATTCGTGTTCAGCGCGTCAAAATACATAGGGTTAGGGTATTCCGGTCAAAAGTACATGACACTTTTTTTTTTGTGGGGCTGTGTTATGGATTATAGATGGATTAAGGCTTACGGCTTGATTGGCTTCAAGCTTGAAAAAGTCCAAAACTCGCTTTTGGCTCAGGCATCAGTTATGGCTTAAGGCTTGAATAGGGCTTACAGATTGATTATGGCTTATAAATGGATTAAGGCTTAAGGCTTGATTGGCTTTAGGCTTGATTATGTCCAAAACTCGCTTTTGGCTCAGCGATCAATTATGGCTTAAGGCTTGAAAATGGCTTAAAGATTGATTATAGCTTATAAATGGATTAAGGCTTAAGGCTTGATTGGCTTCAGGCTTGATTATGTCCAAAACTCGCTTTTGGCTCAGGGATCAATTACGGCTTAAGGCTTGAATGTGGCTTTAAGATTGATTATGGCTTATAAATGGACTAAGGCTTAAGGCTTGATTGGCTTCAGGCTTGATAATGTCCAAAACTCGCTTTCGGCTCAGGGATCAATTATGGCTCAAGACTCAACTATGGCTCAAAGATTGATTATAGATTATGGATATATTAAGGCTTACAGCTTGATTGGCTTCAAGCTTGATAAAGTCCAAAACTCGCTTTTGGCTCAGGGATCTGTTATGACATAAGGCTTGAATATGGCTTAAAGATTGATTACTGCTTATAAATAGATTAAGGCTTATGGCTTGATTGGCTTCAGGCTTGATTATCTCCAAAACTCGCTTTTAGCTCAGGGATCAATTATGGCTCAAGGCTCAACTATGGCTCAAAGATTGATTATAGATTACACAGCCCCACAAAAAAAAAGTGTCATGTACTTTTGACCGGAATACCCTAGCCCTATGTATTTTGACGCGCTGAACACGAATCCGAAGTCCATTTTGCTCCATCACGTCAGGATTTTTTTCTAACCTCAAAAAACATGTCGAATTTTGAGAGGTAGGCGATTTTTTAAAAAAATTTATGGATTTACTTCACAGTTGGTATCTGGGGGTTTTTTGGGTCACTGATTACGAATCTGAAGTTAGATTTTCAAAATTCAAAATGGCGGATCCAATATGGCGGACGAATTTTGAAAAAATTTGAAGATTTACTTCAAACTTGGTATCTGGGGATTTTTTGGGTCGCTGATTGCGAATCTGACGTCATATTTTCGAAATTTTTATGAAATTTGGTATCTTCAGGTTTTTAAGTTGCTGAGTGTGATTTCGAAGCGAGTTTCTCACATTTTCAAATATGACTTCTATTACAATTTTATCATAAAATATTCCTTGGTAACAGATTGGATATGTTTGGTGCAGAAGCCAAATAAGAAAGTACATTGTTCCATTCTGCATCTTATTCCTGATAAATCTTCAAATTTTTTAAAAATTCGTCCGCCATATTGGATCCGCCATTTTGAATTTTGAAAATCTAACTTCAGATTCGTAATCAGCGACCCAAAAAACCCCCAGATACCAAGTTTGAAGTAAATCTTCAAATTTTTTCAAAATTCGTCCGCCATATTGGATCCGCCATTTTGAATTTTGAAAATCTAACTTCAGATTCATAATCAGCGACCCAAAAAACCCTAAGATACCAAGTTTGAAGTAAATCCATAAATTTTTTTAAAAAATCGCCTACCTCTCAAAATCCGACATGTTTTTTGAGGTTAGGCTTTCGGCTTGATTGGCTTCAGGCTTGATTATCTCCAAAACTTGCTTTTAGCTCAGGGATCAATTATGGCTCAAGACTCAACTATGGCTCAAAGATTGATTATAGATTATGGATATATTAAGGCTTACAGCTTGATTGGCTTCAAGCTTGATAAAGTCCAAAACTCGCTTTTGGCTCAGGGATCTGTTATGACATAAGGCTTGAATATGGCTTAAAGATTGATTACTGCTTATAAATAGATTAAGGCTTATGGCTTGATTGGCTTCAGGCTTGATTATCTCCAAAACTCGCTTTTAGCTCAGGGATCAATTATGGCTCAAGGCTTAATTATTATGGCTCAAAGAATAATTATAGCTTATGGATGGATTTAGGCTTAAGGCTTGTATTAGCTTTAAGCTTGATTATGTCCAAGACTCGATTTTGGCTCGAGGATCAATCATGGGCTCAAGTCATAATTATGGCTCAACGATTGATTATAATTCGAGGATAAATATGGCTTAGCAATTGTATTGGTTTCAGGCTTGATTATGCCTAAGACTCGATTTTTTCTCAATGGATCAATTATGGTTCAAGGTTCAACAATGGCTCAAAGATAGATTATGGCTTATAGACATAATCAAGCCTGTAGCCATTACAAGCCTAAAGCCTTAATTTATTAATAAGCTATAATCAATATTTAAGATATAATTAAGCCTTGAGCCTTAATTGATCTCTTGAAAAAAATCGAGTATTGAACATAATGAGGCCTAAAGCCAATACAATTTCTAAGCCATATTTTTCCTCAAATTATAATCAATCGTTGAGCCATAATTAAGAATTGAGCATATGATTGATCCTCTAGCCTAAATCGAGTTTTGAACATTATCAAGCCTGAAGCCAATCAAGCCTTAAGCCTTAATCCATTAATATGCCATGATCAATCTTTAAGCCATTTTCAAGCCTTAAGCCGGAACTGATCCCTGAGCCAAAAGCGAGTATTGAACATTATCAAGCCTGAAGCCAATCAAGCCTTAAGTCTTAATCCATTTATAAGCCATAATCAATCTTTAAGCCATATTCAAGCCTTTAGACATAATTGATCCCTGAGCCAAAGCAAGTTTTGGACTTAATCAAGCCTGAAGCCAATCAAGCCGTAAGCCTCAATCCATCCATAATCCATAATCAATCTTTGAGCCATAGTTGAGCCTTGAGCCATAATTGATCCTTGATCCAAAATCGAGTCTTGGGCATAATAAAGCCTGAGCCATAATCAATCTTTGAGCCATAATTGGGCCTTGAGCCAAAAATAATCCTTGAGCTTTAATCCATGAGCCTCAAGTGAGTCTTGATCTTGAAGCAATCGTCGAAATTCTGAATTATTTATGACTCATTGTTTATGGCTTGACATGATGTAGCCTAAAAACTATTTAGTTTTGGAGGTTTTGCTATTAGGATCTTTTGTTCAGGAGATTATGAGCTACAAAACTGCAAAGTTTAAAAAAATTTGACCGAAATTTTTTTTTCCATGAAGCCTGTGCGGGGTCCTTTAACAAGAAATGAAAAACTAATTTGACTTTTTAAATATATTAATTTATCAAATATTTTTTCAAAACTAAATATTAAAATTGCATATAACATTTCTGCTATATACTTTGTAAGAAGAATTGTAAAAAATATATAGATTCGCAGACTGAAAGTACTATTGGATTCTTTATAAAATTAAAAATTTGGGTAAATGAGCCTTTTTTAACTACAAATTTAGTTTTCGAGAAAACGAGTTGTCGAAAAATTATTGCAAGGCGTATGTGAAATATCTTTTTCAAACTTCTTCAAATTAAATTTCAATGTGTATTATAATTACATCTTTGGTGCAGGGCGGCTTTAGGCAAATTGTTCGGAAGGGTCGATATATGGGGTAGAAAGAGATAGCACCATTGTGCTACCTTTCTCTCTTTCTTATACAAATGTAAGATTCTCGGGAGGGGCGGTCGCCCCAATAGCCCCCATGTAAAACCGCCACTGTTTGGGTGCGATTTTAAGAACCATTATTGCACTTAATAAACAAAAAACTGTTATCAAAAATTTATTAATATTATTATTATTATAAGTTTACCTCTATTTCATTAGCGAACTCTTCTTCATTTATTTCGAAATTAGGATTTGCGTCATACAAGAATTCATTGTCATCGTCGTCAGTATTACGATCATAGTCATCAGCGTTATGCTCCATGTCAGCAGTGTCATCTTCATCGTCAGTATTAATATGATCAAGTAATTGGCAATTATTAACATTATCGCGGGTTGCGTTATTGTCATTACGATTGATAAATTGAACTTCTGCCACTGCATCTTCAAGTGCACATTCTACTGACAGTTCAACAACGTTGTTTGTAGAGTTGTTAACAACACCAGCTTCATTTACTTCCTAAAAAACAGGGATTTACGCTCTATTATTTGTTACCTACGAAAACATAGTTTCTGCGTTAATTTAAAATTGTAACAATGAAGTGCGCAACGTTTCTAGGAAACGAACAAACAGACTTAATAAAAAAAACTCGAATTTCTTAAAGTTCATAAATTGTAAATAAAAGAAGTGTAGGGTGCAGTAGTTTCGTTAATTTGAAATATAGTATAATCGTATTGTTTTAAAACATTTAAGGTATGTTTCTCGTTTACATACAGGCCATCAGAAAAATAAATCTAGGAACTTTCAAAGGATTCAAAACTTTTCTGAAACTACATTTTTGGAAAGGAAGAATGCCCTTTTTAGGAAAAAACGTGTAATATTAATAACAGTTTATTTATACATATTTCTAGATAATAAAACTTTTTTCTCACATCGCTTTTATATAAATTTTTTAAATTTATCCGATTTTGGTTCATGATAGCTTATTTTCATTAAAAATTGATTATCTACAAATTAAGGGGAGCAAATTTTTAAACAATTGCATGGTTTTTCAAATATGATTCTTTTTTTAACAAATGAAATACAATTTTTTAAAACAAATCATCATATTTGAAAAACGGTGCAGTTTTTTTGAAATTCTCTCCCGTTAATTTGTACATTATTTCTGAAGAAAACAAGCTGAAAAAAATAAATCAAAATCGCATCTGTTTAAAAGATTTGAATAAAAGTGATGTGAGAGAAAAGCTTCATTTCCTTACAATGTTTGTAAATAAACAATTTAACATTATACGTTTTTTTTCCTAAAAAAGAACATTTTTTCTTCCATAAATATAGTTCCACAAATTTTTGAATACTTTAAAGGTTACTGGTTTTATTTTTAGGGTACCGTACACCACAAGTGTACGCACGAAACCCTATTGGAAAGACTTTGTCGAAAATCGTATCCCCCCCTCGTAGCCGCCAAACTATTTGACTTAGAAAGTTCAAATTTGTCCCACATATGTATTTTCACGTGTAGATGAAAGGAAAATTATAGAGAACATGATTCTAGAGGTTGATCATAGCGTTGTCAAGAAAATAACAAGATTTTTGAGAAATTTTGATATTTTTTGGCTGAAAACTTTTGCCTTTTCTTTTGCAGCACTATTACCATCACGATCTCTATATTTATTTTGTAATTTACACATAACAATACATTTGTGTACCAAATTTGAACTCTCTAAGTAAAATATTTTGGAAGATAGGAAGGGGGGGGGTAGTCCTTTTTTTTAAAAAATTCATTATATATTATATTTTATTTATTATATTATATATTTAATAGTATCAAATATATAAAAAATTATTTTGTTTTGTGTACAGAACCCTCGATTTTAGTGCGAGTGTAACTCGAACTTGCCCGATTTTTTATTTTTTTGATATCCTGTATTCCACTGAGAGATTCACTTTAAATAAAATAATGGAATAGTAAAGATTTTTCAAGATTTTGATTCTCTTAAAAAAATAATCGCCTTAAGAATTTTAAGAATCTATTTGTTTCTTTTACACAAAGGACAAAAAAATCAAATAAAAAATTTTAATTTTGCTAATTTGTCCTCAACAGTAAAAATTATAAATTACATTGGAAAGAAGTCGTAAAAAAAATACTTGTTTAAACAATGTTTTTTGAAAACTTTGTAATAATTGATTTATTCTGCATTTTAAAAATGTGTAATTACAATAATACAATGATTTTACTTTTTAAAAACAAGTTGAAGATTTTCCGAAAGGAAAATATAAAAATTATGTTATAATCATAAACAGGTCACATTTTATGGAAAATTTTATTTTAATTTACAGAAGAATGGTAAAAGAATTTTTTATTATTTCACGAGTTAGTATAAATTAATAGGAAATATTTAGATTTACACTACACGTAATATAAAATAACTTTTAGAAATTAAATAAAGGATTACATCCTGGGTTCATTTCACTCATAATTGAAACAGTTCGAAGGTTAATATTAAAGAATAAATTATTTTATTTAATTATTGTTTTGAAAAAAGTAAATAATTATTTGAAAATAATTCGAATAGGTCTGTCTAATTGTGAACAGTTTTTATAATATAAAGTGTAAATAATTACACTATTTTTCATTTATAGAATTTCATGGAGAAGTTAGTATTAATTTCAAATTTTATGTCAGAAAATTAAATTACTGTAATGCACCCCTTCGGGCTCTAGTGTGCTGACAGTCACAAACTTAAATTGAGAATGTAAACAAAAATATTTATATTACAGCATAGTTCTGTAATTCATAACAATTAATATCAATACCAACAACTACTGAAAGTCAATAGAATGACATTTTATTGAATTTAATGTATTGAACATTGAAAATTATTAACTTATTGACACCGGTAAGGTGACAGGTGTAAGATTTATTACTACAAATAAATAATCGATTATGTTTAAAATGGATGGCTCATAACTTTTCACTAAAAACAATCTACGTAATAACTGCAGTTAACGTTTACTATTATGAATATTATTTAAAAATTGATATTACTAACCTCAAAATGAAGAGGAGATAATCTCTGACAAAACCTTTTTTTCTGCCTAGATCTGAGTGTTGATTCTGGAATATCTTGTGTTTCTCCAGTGAGATATCGTTTATAAGGTCCTCTTTCTTTAGCCATAATTAATCACTAAGCAATACTATTTACACTTGAAAGAAATACATGACATATTTCTCTCCTTATTGCCGTTACCACCTTTTTGCAGCGCGTAACCTTTGCAAATTGCACATGCGCATCATCTTTCCAAAGTTCTCATTTAGAGCTCAGGGGTGTGTCTACCACATAATTTTGAAAAATACATTAAACAGGGTATACTGGCAAGATGAGGGTTCCGTTTTACTCTTACGTGCCTGTGGTTTTTATGATTAACTGTAAGTAGGAGAGGAATTACGCTGTACCACGTGATACATTTGAAAATATTTACCGCCAGTTTCAGCTTTGAATCGAATGCCAAAGCGCACACACGGCCCGAACCACGTGTAGTCACCTTCAGCGATTCATGTAGTCCCTGTGGTTGTTCTTACAGTATAGAACGTTTTAACATGTGATTTTTGCCAAAGTTTGTAGTGTAGGTAATAATAAGTGATATAAGTAGTTAAATAGTGCTTCGAATAAGTGAAATTAATTATATAAACTATGTCTGTGGAACAACCTGAATTCAACTGTGCTTTACCACGAAATGAGGAAGCCGTTCTCTTTAAAATTATAAATGGAGGCATGCTACAAGCAGGATTTCGCACATTTATTGTTGAGTCTCCTGTAAATGATGAAAAACTGACTTATTGGAAGGAGCATGAAAGTTGCATAACTTTAAAATTACCCACTTGTGAAATTGGAAATGCAAACGTAATAAGAAAAAGATTATCAAATAATACCGAATGGGAATTTCTTGTAGGTAGAGTAATAGAATTTGGAGGTAAGTGTATTTTTGTTTTTTGTTGCTTTTTTGCTTCATTTTCTTACATATTGTCCCCATATATATCTTCAGGGTGCCCACAAAATTTTCCATAATTGTTAAGGTCCATAATTCTATTTGCATTTGCATGAAATATATATATATATTATTGATTTCATAAATCAGAAATATCTATAATAATAATCCACAAGATTCATTCATTATTTTATTCATTCTTTTTTTCTGTCCACACCTGAAGTTTGGCACATATAGATATTTTTTTTGGTTTAAATCAGATACTTTTTAAAAAATGAATTTGAATGATCAAAATTAAAATTTATAAATATCGTTTTAAAAAATTGTAATTTCCTTAATAAATAAAACTATAATTTTTTCTATAATGTTCAACAGTTTTAATATACAATTGTTCTCTTTAAATTTTATAATTTCTTTAATTTATCAAAATTATTTTATTCTGCTGACTATTATTCTCGCCAGTTTTATAATTTTTCTTTCAATTGGCAATTATTTTTCTCATTTCCCAAGTATTTGCTGTAATATTTAATTATTTTAGTCATTTTGCAATTTTTATTTTAAATATCAATTATTTTTTTGAAATTTCCATTTAATTCTTTAATTTCAAATTTATTTCTTCAATTTTTAATTATTTTCTTTAATTCTCAAATATTTTCTTTAATTTTCAATTATTTTTATCGATTTTTAGTTAATTCCTCAATATTCAATAATTCTCATTTTTTTCAATGAATTTTTTCACTTATAAAAACTATTTTAAAATATCATTTAAATAACTTAATTGTAGTATGACGTCACTGGTATAGACAAAATTTGTCAGTAACCTTTCTCCTAAAATATTGAATATTTTGACACGAAACTTAATAGAATTACTTAAATTATCATTAAGAAGGTCTCTGACTCAAATTTGTTTGAAATTTGGCTCAAAATTCATAGAAATTCGGGTGAGAGAAACCTTCCGCACTTCATAAATGAACGGTAGCACCTACCACAATCGTAGTGTATTGTTATGCTATGGAGAACAAATTTACATCGATGAAATTAATATTAAAAAATCTTAACATGACAAGAAGAAGTAAATATTTTTCAGAGTACTCGGAGATGGTAGCAAAAAAATACAATCTGGAGAATTTTAATGTTATGGTACCTACTAAAAGTAAAAGAAAGCTTCGGCATAAAAAACGGTATACAGACTATGTTATAAGCGATGAAAATACCAGTGAGGAAAAACGTAGTAAGGTAAATAAAAGTCATAAAATATTTCACTAATTATGCATAGAATATTTTACGCACAATTAAAAAAGCTTTCAATCCATTTTTTGAAATTTTTATTTAATTTCAGTTTTGCCGAAAGAAGATTAAAATTTTTTAAATATAATTTTTATTGTTAGTTACAAAAACAATTTTTGACCTAAATGTTATTTAATTTCATTTTGGACAAAAAAAAAATATATTTAGTAAGATTTTTATTGTTATACAAACAATTCTGGCCCTACTCTATTAATAAAAATTTTTATACATGTAGGATATTCCAAAAGCAAAAAAGAAAAGTGTAAAAAAAAAGGTTGAATGCAGCAACGAAACAAGAAAGTTATTAGATGAGATAAATGGAGGTACAAATACGACAGGCGTAAATGTAAGTATTTTATAAAAAACTTGGAACTCAAACGGACACAATCAGTTCATGGATTCTTTTTCCTTTTTTCTTAACAATTGGGTTACAAACTTTTTCTTCTTTTGAGTAAAATGAAATTGATTATAACATTGATTCTTGTATTAATTTATAATTTAAGAAAATAGAAATTTGCATAAATTATAAATTTTTAAACCAAACATTAGTTGAACTTATAAATGAACTAAAAAAAATTAATTGAACTGTCTTCTTATGCTTAAAAAGTTTACATTCCTAAACATTTTCGTAAATTGGTGAAATTTTTTTTCTAACTAAGCAACTAACATAATCACTTTAAAATATAAAAAAAATGAATAGTAGGTTTTCTGAAGTAAAATTTTATAAGCTTTCCAAAATTTTAAGCCTTCAAGTCTCTATTTTAATTTTTGACGAAGATATTTTTGAATTATAATTGCATTTTTTTTACGATTCACTCCAGTCGTTTAGACCAAAAAATTCCGACGATAGTGTAACTATTTATTCTGTTAACGTTTGAAAATAACAAATAAACAAACAAACTCTTACAGAACAATATTGCAAATGGAAATAATAATCCTCACCTTAATGGACAGAACTCCGAAAAGGGAAGACCGCAAATTTTTCCCGTGAGTTATTACATATTTTACTTCTTTCTTTACTCTCTAAATCTGAAACAGTAGAATTCTACTGATTCATAGCGAAAATGGCGCAACTAATTCAATCAGTTTAAAATCTACTAAAAATCAGTCAAATTTTACTGATTTATTTAGTAAACTTATACTTAAAATCAGTTACATTTCACTGTTTTCCAGTTAAATTTAACTGATTGAATTATCGGCGCCATTTTAGCTATTGAATCAGTAGAATTCTATTAATTCAGATTTAGAGAGTACGTATTGTAATCGTAGACAATAAATTTTACGAATTTTTTTTCATTCAGGGTACCAGTGAGTTTGTGCGCATTGCTGGGAGATTATATAGTCGTTCAGCTCTGCAGAGTTGCGGTACTGGCAGTATAATCAAATATGTGGGGGATTTGGCTAGTATATTTTTCACTAAATCGGAACTAGCTACTTCTTCAATGACAGGAACTCAGTCCAATGCTAACAAAAAAAAAGATTTAGCTGCACCGAATAAATTAGACCCAGAGAGAGTAAAAGCAATGTTGAGTAAGTTATATTTTACAACTTATATTTATAAAAAGCATTAAGGGTTTTTCAAGGGGAAACATCACAGTCACGTGGACAATAGCTTTTGACCATTCCAGGGTATCTAGCGTACCAAAAAACCCGGAAAAACTCCGGGAATTTTTGTCATGTCTACATGTCTTGTTTTTTTCCATTAGTAAAGTCTTTTTTGTCAAAAAAAGCGTTACATACAATCTGGCACCATCACACAAAACCTAAGGAGTTCAAAGCGATGCATAATTATACCGTTTTTCGATTTATTTTACAAATGGAGCTAGAAAATGGCATCATTATGCAAAATTTTGAGCACTTTAGGTTTTGTGTGATTGTAACGATCGAGTCGGGAACAACCTACAATTTCAAAAACAAAAAAGCAATAGAATCACAGTAAAAAAAGAAAACAAAAGATCTGGAATAAAAATTAATCTACTAAAGTATTGAATATTTTTTTAAATAAAACTTGGTAGTTGGACCTAAAATCTCATTAGGAAGATCTCTCTGGCCTCAATTTGTTTTCATTTTGATTTAAGATAAATTTGTTTGATTTTTGAAACACATGCGAAGTTAAAAAAAAAAAATTTAATGCAAACTCCAAAAGAATTTAAGTCAGAAAGACCTTCTTAATGATATTTTAGGTAAATTTATCAAGTTTCGCAAAAATATGTGCAGTATTTTTTAAGATAATTTGCGGGCAAAACTTGCTTATAAAAGTGACGTCAGGCTCCATCACTTGCCCTTAAAATTGAATTTAAAATATATGATATTATAAATCGTAAGTTCAAATTAAATCGTCTATGCCATGTTGCTTTAAATATTTGACCATTAAACAATAAAATAGTATAATTTTATTTATATATAATAAAAGTTTGTGTGTAATATATACCTATATATTACACACACTTCGTTTATTGTAATTTAGTAAGCATGTGTTCGATTATATAATAAATAATACATAATTTTATTTAAATATACTTATGTTTTAAATAGGTTTTATTCCATTTTAAAGACTATTATTTTTAAGAATATGTGACGCTCCGCGAGAGAAGGGACCTATCGCGGAAAAAATCAATTTTCATTTTTTGGTGCTAAAAGATAGTTTTTGAGTTGTTCTTTCATTTCCATGTTTCAAAAAAAATATTTATTAAATACACTTTTTGTTATAATGCTTCAAACCTAGGCGTGCTAAGTGTATCGCATTTTTTGGATTTTCTTTGAAAGACCGTCTCTTGAAATTGGCTTTTATTGATTTCATTTTTTTTATGGTAATTGATAGTTTTTGAGTTGCTTTTTCAGTTCCAAAAATTAAAATTTAATTCCTGCAATTAGTTTTATTGTTATGAAGATTCAAACAAAGATACGTTAAGCGTCTCGATTTTTCTTCCTTCTCTTTGCCTGTCCGTCCTTTAAAGTTTGCTTTCTCAGCGATAGGTCCCTTCTCTCGCGGAGCGTCACATATTATTTTAGCTAAAAAGTATCTTGAAATTTTTTTTAAAAAGCAGGATAACCCAGGGAATTGTACATTTCTTAACTACTAGACACCTCGCACAAAGCTAATTGAAGTTTGCAAATTCATTTATTTATTGCAATTTCTTTGGCAATGTAAATTTTAAAGTAAAGCGTTCGATATTTTTGATATTAACTTTGTAAAAAAAATCGTAGTAAATGGATAAATATGACATGTCAAATTAGTATTAGATAACTTATCAAATTCAATTTGTTAGTAAATAAATCTTTTTTTATTGCAACCTTAGTTTTCGAGAAAACAAATTTCCAAAACAATATGAAATAATAATAATAATAATAATAATAATAATAATAATAATAATAATACCCGGAATCTCTGTGATATTTGGTGCTATCCGCTACCAGATATCACAGAAACGCTTGATCGATTTGGTCAAGTCCTTAGTTGCCCTTTCCCAAACATCGTGGAAATACTTGGTTTGTTAGGCCGAGTGTTTAAAGGGCATCTAAGGTGGGGTTGCTGGACCTTAACCGGGCGCGTCCCCAGGTGGCGGATAGGGGGATCCTCCTAGATATAGGTGGTATCGGGGAAATGAAATACCCGACGCGGACCATAACCAGATAGGGCTTGACACCTGAAATAATTGTCAACCCTGTGATGGGTTAACCACCCCCACAGGGTAACTTGCGGTTACGACAACTGTAACGCGCAGTGCCACCCACAATAGGTCTCTTTCGGATGGAGACCTGGGTTCAGTTGGGAGTGGCAATAGGATAGAACCCAGGCGACGACCAGGCTACGCCCGTGGACAAGCTCGTGAGCGTATACGATGGACTGAGGAGATGAAGAGAGATGCCATCTTATGTTGGCGAAACTCTTCTCCTGACCGTAGAGGAATAATGAAGAGATGTTATGAGCGATGGATCACTATGTATCCCCAATACGCTCAAATAACATCTCAGAATCTAAGAGATCAGATATCCTCTCTGTTGGGTAGGGGATATGAAGCTCTCCTTCAAGAAGATCGAGACCCCGTAGAGAACAGACGATCAGTTCTCACAACACAACAAATGGTCGAGCATAGTAATGTGGGCGCAAGAGAAACCAAAATTCATCACAAGGTTTCCATTAAAATGGACAAATTGGCAGCGGCGAACAGAGAACTTTCGGACCTTTCAGAAGATGTAGACCTCTGGACATTGAACTGTGCAGTTTATGAAAAGGCGGTTTCTTTGCTTCGCGAAAGCAACAGAAAATCTGTTTCTGAGCGCATTGCAAGAACAAAACAACGAATTAAACAGGTACAGTTCAAGATTGGGGTGGCCAGACGGATGGCTTCTCAATTGCAGAGTGTGATTGCATATCTAGCAACAAATAGAGCATTTACTCCTAGAGTTTTGGGCATAGCCCAATCTCTAAAAAGATTGCATCATACTCTCAAGAAGTCTAAGCTGCAGAATATCAAGCAGCATTGGATTGAGAAGATACGTACTCTTGTAATTATAAGAGAACAATTAGAACGGCGTGTAAAATGGATAGAGCAAAATAACACTTTTGCTATCAATCCGTCCCGCCTGTTCCCAGTACCTTCTCCAACCGTTGAAAAGCCACCTAGTCGTGAAGAGGTTGAAAACTTCTGGAAGAACATCTACGAAACCACATGTTCTCTAAACGATCAAGATGCATCTATACCACTCTTTCGTAGCTTCTGTCATCGGCAGGGGCTTGAACACCCTATGGAAGAGTGCTCACGAATCACTGAGGAGGAAGTGAGAAATGTAGTTGCTAAAACTAAGAACTATTCAGCACCCGGTCCAGACAAGATTAATAATCTATGGTGGAAGAAGTTCACTTTTACCCACCAACATTTGGCCCGTATATTTTCTAGCTTTCTTAACGGAGAAGATCACGTACCTCAGTGGTTGGTTGAAGGAAGAACGGTACTTCTACCAAAATCAGGAAATTTGTCTAATCCAATGAATTATAGACCAATAGCTTGTCTTAACACCTGTTACAAGCTATTCACTGGTATCCTCAAAGAGAGGATATTAACATCCATAGAGCCAGTGTGGAGTGCAATAGGTGAACAGCGAGGGTGTAAGAGAGGCCTAGCAGGTTGTAGGGATAACCTACTGATAGATAGGTGCGTGACCCAAGATTCGATATTTTATCGGCGCAACCTGTCAATGGCTTGGATTGATTACCGTAAAGCATTCGACTCTACGAGTCACGAATTGATTATCAAGCTTCTTGAATGCTTACAGGTACATCCAAACATTGTGAGATGCTTGAAAGATCTAATGCTCAAGTGGAGGACACGGATTGTTATAACATCGAACAAACAACAGGTGAATACTAACATCGTCACTTATAAAAGAGGAGTTTTTCAAGGAGACTCACTCAGTCCTCTACTTTTTTGCATCTCCCTCTTGCCTCTGTCTATTGTTCTTCGAGAAAAGCACTCTGGATACATGTGTGGCAAACCAAAAAATAGAGTATATAAGATCAACCACCTTTTTTATATGGATGATCTTAAGCTCTATGCCTCCAGTAAGGAGGCACTTAATATCTTCGTGTTTGCAGTAGCTGTGTATTCCAGAGCTATAGGTATGTCTTTTGGATTGGACAAATGTGCCGTGATTCATCTAAATAGAGGAAGACGAGAAACATCGGATTTACAAAGTAACTCTGAGGACCTTCAGCTCATTGGTGGCAACACCATACAACATCTTGGTGTAGGGGATGCTTACACATATCTTGGGATTCCACAATCGGAGACTCAGGATGTTTGTAAGCTTAAAGATCATCTCCAAAAGAAATATCGAGGTCTTCTTAGAAAAATTTGGTCATCTGAATTATCTGGGAAGAATAAGATACAAGCCACAAATACATTAGCCATTCCTTTACTTCTCTATACATTTGGAGCTGTTAAGTGGAATGTGGATGACCTCAAGTTACTAGATAGAGAGACACGTAGGATGATGTCAATACATCGATGTCATCACCCAAGGTCTTCTGTACCTCGAATTTACCTTCCACGCGATCAGGGAGGGAGAGGTCTACTTAGTGTAGAGTGTCTTCCTCGCCGTATTGTATTGGCTGCGGCGTGTTCGGTGATGAACAGTAATGATCCTCTTATGCAATTTGTCCACCATCATGAAATTGCAGATAATGGGGCATTTTTATACAAAGCGACAAACAGAGCGGCAGATGAACTTAGTCTTCCGTTTGATACCAGCGATACAGAACAGGGATTGGCATCATTAACACCTTTGATGCTTAAAAGACAAGTGAAGCAGGCTGAACATGTACTTCTATTGGAGCAACATGTTAGGAAGCCTCTTCATGGGCAATTCTATAAGATTCTTAGGGAGATGGAGTTGTCTAAGGATCTGTCTTTTAGATTTCTGAAATCTGCTGGTTTAAGATCGGAGACTGAGGGATTTTTATTTGCTTGCTAAGATGGTGTTATCAATACCTTATATTATCGCAGTAAGGTCATGCAGATACCTGTCGACAATTACAACTGTCGAGCATGTAAACAATATCCGGAAACACTTACTCACATTCTAAGTGCGTGTCCGACGTATGCATGTTCCAGGTATATTGAAAGACACAATGCTGGACTTAAGGTGTTGTATTACCATCTTCGACACCAATATGGTGTAGATAAGGAACCTGTCTTGCCATACGCCCAAGAGGATCAGGAGGCTGTTGTGGAGAATGAGAATTGCAGAATCTACTGGAATTTTTCGTTTTCTACCACTCATCGTATCAGTGCTACTAAGCCTGATATAGTACTCCAGGATCATAAAGGTAAGATCATCTGCGTGATTGAGTTTTCGGGTCCTGCCGAGGGCAATATCGCTCAGAAGGAGGATGAGAAACGGCAAAAGTATCAAGACCTGCTGTTCGAATTGAGGAGAATACACAGAGGCTATAAAGTCCATTTAGTTGTCCTTATTCTCGGCTGTCTAGGGGGGATGAGAGCTTCATTTGTTAGCCAGCTTCAAAGAGTTCCAACCTGCGAGCGTCAAGCTGACGCATTGGCAGGTCGAATGCAGAAGGCAGTTCTGCTGAGCTCTCTTCATCTGGTCAGGCAGCACTGTTCTTCATAATATAACATCACGAAGGTAGCTCTAAAAAAGCATCCAATAGCGTTCCTGGCCACCGCTTAAGAACAACAGCGGCAACGGACAGGAACACCTACAGAACAGTGAACTGAAAACACCTCGAGCAAAGGAATCGCGCTATTGCTTACCTTTCAGGACGGAAGGAGCAAAAGCGGATAAGAATACGTAAGGCAAGAATGGGAGAGGTTGTTTTAGTGAGGTATTACCACAGCATGTGGTCGAGTCCCACACGAACAAGTGCGTAAATGCATTTTTTCCTCTCCTAAACTTGTTTTGTAAAAAAAAAAAAAAAAAAATGAATAATAACAATAATATCAACTCGATATCTCTGTGGTAAATGGTAACGTCCGTTACCGAATATCACAGAATTGCCTGACCGGTTAGGTCAGGTAAGATGCCCTCTTCCGAACACCAAGGAAATATTTGGTCCACTTGACCAAGTGTTTGAGTGGTATCTAAGATGGGGTTTCTGACATCTCAATCGAGCGCCTCCCCAGGTGGCGGATAGGGGAAATCCTCCCAGATATGGGTGGAACCGGGCAATTCAAATACCCGGGGCGGACCAACGTCAGATAGGGGTGGGCACCCGATATAATTGTCGACTTTGTGTTGGGCTAACCACTCACACAGAGTTTTTTGCGGTTACGACCACAGTAACGCGCAGCGTCACCCACAATGGGTCTCTCTCGGATGGAGACCAGGGTTCAGTTGGGAGTGGCAATAGGATAGAACCCAGGCAACGACCAGGCTTCGACCAGGGACAAACTCGTACACGTTTAAAATGGACGGACCAACTTCGAAGGGACCTTAGACTGTTGGCGACAGAGCTCTCCGGACCGAAGAGGTTACATGTTGAGGCTTCATGAGCGATGGAGCAATATGCATCCCCAATACGCACAAATGAAACCTCAGTACTTACGAGATCAGGTATCCTTTTTGCGAAGGAAAGGCCATGAAGTTCTTCAAGAAGAACCCTCTGAGAACATACCATCAGTTCTCACAACAACACCTTTGCAGACAGTTGAGTATGTAAACATAACAGCAAGGGAAACCAAAATCCATCTTAAGGTTTCCATTAAAATGGACAAAATGGCTGAAGCGAATAGAGAACTTTCATTACTTCCAGAGGATGTAGATCTCTGGACATTGAACTGTGCAGTCTATGAAAAAGCAGTTTCCTTGGTTCGTGACTGTAACAGAAAATCTGTTTCAGAACGCGTTGCCAAGACCTGTAAAAGAATTAGGCAGGTTCAGTTCAAAATTGGGGTGGCTAGACGGAATGCTTCTCACCTTCAGAGTGTGATTGCTTATCTGGAGACGAATCGGAGATTTACACCTAGAGTGTTAGAAATATCCCGATCTCTGAAAAGATTGCATCATACTTTGAATAAATCTAAGCTGCAGACCATCAAGCAGCATTGGACTGAGAAGATACGTTCTCTTGTAGTCATAAGAGAACGTTTAGAACGTCGGGTTAAGTGGATAAAACAAAATAATGTTTTCGAAACTAATCCTTCCCGCCTATTCGGTATAACATCGCCGGTCGTTGACAGACCACCATGTCGCGAAGAGATCGAAAACTTCTGGAAAAACATCTATGAAACCTCATATTCGTTGAATGAAGAAGACGCTTCTTTGCCTCTTTTCCGTAGCTTTTGTCTTAGACAAGGGCTTGACCATCATGCGGAGGAATGCCCATCAATTACTAAGGAGGAAGTGAGAAATGTAATTGCTAAAACTAAAAACTTTTCAGCGCCTGGGCCGGATAAAATTAACAACATGTGGTGGAAGAAGTTTACTTCAACACACCAACACCTGGCCCGCATATTCTCAACTTTTCTCAACGGAGAACATCCCGTACCACAGTGGTTGGTGGATGGACGTACGGTACTATTGCCAAAATGTGGAGATTTGACTTGTCCAAAGAATTACAGACCAATAGCTTGTCTTAACACCTGCTACAAGCTATTTACTGGTATCCTTAAGGAAAGAATTTTGTCATCTATTCAACCAGTATGGAGTACAATAGGCGAACAACGAGGATGCAAGAGAGGTCTGGCAGGTTGTAGGGAGAACCTACTGATTGATAGGTGTGTCACCCAAGACTCGATATTTTATCGACGAAACTTGTCCATGGCTTGGATTGACTACCGTAAGGCGTTTGATTCCACCAGTCATGAGCTTATTATTAAGCTTCTTGAATGTCTTGCGGTACATCCAGACATAGTGAGATGCTTGAGAGAGCTTATGCTTTTATGGAGAACAAGGTTTGTATAACAATAAACAAGCAACAGGTGATGACTGACGTCATCATCTACAAAAGAGGAGTTTTCCAAGGCGACTCTCTTAGTCCTCTATTGTTTTGTATCTCCCTCTTGCCTCTGTCTGTTGTGCTTCGTGAAAAACACTCTGGATACTTGTGTGGCAAACCAAGACATAGAGTTCACAAGATTAACCACCTGTTTTACATGGACGATCTTAAGCTCTATGGCTCCAGTAAGGAAGCATTAAAAATTCTAGTGTTTGCAGTGGCCAAGTATTCCAGTGCAATTGGAATGAGCTTTGGACTTGATAAATGTGCTGTTGTCCATATGAATAGAGGAAGACTGGAAACATCTGAAACATCAGGCGATTTAGACGATCTTCAGCTTATTGGTGGCAACACCATTCATCATCTTGGTGAAGGAGAAACTTACGCATATCTTGGAATTCCACAATCGGAAACTCAAGACGTGCGTGGGCTTAAAGATCAACTCCAAATTAAATATCGAGGTCTTCTCAGAAAAATTTGGTCATCCGAATTATCAGGGAAGAATAAGATACAGGCCACAAATGTATTAGCCATTCCTTTAATACTCTACACATTTGGGGCTGTTAAATGGAATGTGGATGAGCTGAAGATACTGGATAGACAAACGCGCAAGATGATGACAATACATCGATGCCATCATCCAAGGTCTTCCGTAACTCGAATATACCTTCCACGAGATCAGGGAGGAAGAGGGTTACTAAGTTTAGAATGTCTTCATCGCCGTATTGTACTGGCTGCGGTATTCTCAGTGATGAATAGTACGGATCCTTTAATGCAATTTGTCCATCATCATGAAGTTGCAAATAATGGGGCATTTTTATATCAAGCGGCAAATAGAGCGGCAAAGGAACTTAATCTTCGATTTGATACAAATAATACCGAACATGGAATAGCGTCATTACCACCTTTGATGCTCAAAAACATGTAAAGAATGCAGAACATGTACTTCTTTTAGAAAAACATGTTAGTAAGCCTGTTCACGGACAATTTTATAATATCGTCAGAGAAATAGGATTGTCTGTAGGTTTGTCTTTTGCATTCCTTAAATCGGCTGGATTAAAATCGGAGACAGAGGGATTTTTGTTCGCTTGTCAGGATGGAGTGATTAATACTTTGGTGTACCGCAGCCGTGTGATGCATATACCTGTTGACGATTCCAACTGTCGTGCATGCAAACAATACCCGGAGACACTTAGTCATATATTAAGTGCCTGTCCGATTTATGCATGTAACAGATATATAGAAAGACACAATGCTGCACTGAAGGTTTTGTATTACCACCTTCGTCACCAGTACGGTATAGATAAGGAGCCCATTCTGCCGTATGCCCAAATGGATCAAGAATCCGTTGTAGAAAATGACCAGTGCAAGATCTACTGGAATTTTTCTTTCCCCACCACTCATCATATCAGTGCCACCAAGCCTGATATGGTCCTCCAAGATCATAAAAGTAAGATCATTTATGTAGTTGAATTTTCGGCTCCTGCCGACAGAAACATCATTAAAAAGGAGGATGAGAAACGGATCAAATATCAAGAGCTCTTATTCGAATTGAGTAAAATGCATCCAGGATATAGAGTCCATTTGATTGTTTTAATTCTCGGCTGCTTAGGAGGGATGAAGGCTTCATTTGTGAGCCAACTGAAGAAGATCCCAACCTGCGAACGTCAAGCCAATTTGTTAGCAGGTAGAATGCAAAAAGCAGTTCTTTTGAATTCTCTTTTGTGGTCCGACAGCACTGTTCCTTGTAAAAAAAAACATCTTTAAAGGTAGCTCTAAAAAAGCATCCAACAATTTCATGTCGGCCGCATAAGAACATCGGCGGCAATGGACATGAAGACCCAAAGAACAGAATGGTGAAACTGTACAGAGTAAAAAAAAAGAAACTTTTGCTTACCTTCCAGGACGGAAGGAGCAAAAGTTGATAAGAATATGTAAAGCAAGAATTGGGAGAGGTTGTTTTAGTGCGGTATTGCCACAGGATGTGGTCGAGTCCCACACGAACAAGTGCGTAAATGCATTTTTTCCTCTCCTAAACTTGTTTTAAAAAAAAAAAAAAAATAAAAAATAATAATATGAACTCCAAAAGAATCGCGCTCTTGCTTACCTTTCAGGACGGAAGGAGCAAAAGCGGATAAGAGTACGTAAGGCAAGAATGGGAGAGGTTGTTTTAGTGCGGTATTACCACAGCACGTGGTTGAGTCCCACACGAACAAGTGCGTAAAGGCATTTTTTCCTCTCCTAAACTTGTTTTGTAAAAAAAAAAAAAAATAATAATAATAATAATATGAACTCCTTAATTAATAACTGTATTAATTGTTTGATAAGTTCTTATTTCTCAAAGATGAAATCGATTTTCGCAGTAGGGGAATTCGGTGCTACTTTTGGCGTACTCTTCACACTTTTTTAATTAACTCTGATAATTTTGCAGTTATAAAAACTATATTGCACAGAAACCTTGCTTGATATCTCAGCTTTGATATAAAAAAATAGAGTTCCAAAACATTTCATAGTTCTTTTTTAAAAACAGTTTATTTGGAGTAATCCAAAGTGCACCAGCCAGCCCCAGTCTGGGGTTGGTTGGCGTAGGAGTATAAAGTTACAGTTCATCAAGTATATTAACTTAAGAAATTAGCAAATTAATTCAAATTTTCACCTTTGAATAAACTCAAGGGCGTCAAGCAGCCCCTGCGCCCAAAAGCCCGATTTTCCTTACCGTTAATAAGTACGTGGACACCTATTTTGTGTAATTTAAATTAATCAATTTATTTCTAGTTAATTCTGAACTAAACTTTTTTCTCCGTATATGATTTTAAACTATTTGAATTCTTAAGAAAATAAGTCCAGGATGAAAAGTCGTTTTGTCCATTTTTAAAAAATGTAGTGCAAAAAATACATATTGCAGTGTTTTTTTTTAAATTTTAAGTAACTTTTAAAATAATAGAAATTTTGTAAAGCTCTTCGTGCGATTTGAAAGTTTCAAAGTTTTTGGAAAAATCTTTTAACTATTTTATTTCTGTTACTTTTTTTGATCAGTCAAACGATATTCAATGTTTGAATACTTTTATTCTCATTTGAGCTTCAGGAAAAATCTAAAAAGACAATTGTGCAATTCAATTTTTTTAAATATAAAGAAAATTATCTTCAGAATCATACCAAGAACATTAAAAAATCTTTATTATTTCAAAAGTTATTTAAAATAAAAGAAAACGGCAATATATACTTTTTTGCAGAACATGTTTTAAAAATGGACAAAACGACTTCATCCTGGGCTCATTTTATTTACAATTCAAATAGTTTTAAAGTAATTACGGAAAAAAGATTTTAGTTTAGAATTAAAAAAAAATCAATGAATTTGAATTACGCAAAACAGGTGGCCATGATGTTCCAATAGACAGTACTGTATATCGTCTTAACAATATTCTCCTTATATTTATAGAATTAACTTGCAAAGTATTTGGCGACACTGATGACACAAGAAAAGTTTTTAAAGTTACGCTGCGCAGTAAATGCTCCAACTCCTAGGGTCGTAAAAAAAATTCATCATAAAAAAACAGTTACATTTCGTTATGTATTTTAACATTCAATACTCGTTTATTACTTACTTTATTATTTCCTTATTAACAACGTGTACTCCTGCATAATATATAATATATGTGTACCATTTTTTATGGCTAATAAATATTATTACAAGTTTTTGAACTCTTCAAAACATATCTTTGACTGTTTTCTAAAACCTTTTTCTTTCTTTCCTTATATATGTGTTTCAAATAACGTAAAGAACTTATATTGAAAAAAATTGTGTTAAATCAATTTAATATTAATGAATATTCATAAAATTAATAAACTATCTTATCAGATGACGAAAAAAAATTTGAATATTATTTTTAAAAAATCAAAAGCAGTTATAACACATTGCCTTTTTTAAGAAAAAGCTAACAATGTGTTTAAAATTCGTATAATAGGGTCTTGATTATTTAAACAAAATTTAGCCCCAAAAGTGAACTGTATCCTATTTTATCAGCTTGTCAGGGATTTTTTAAAATGGAAATTAGCGGCCACAACTGTTAATTCTGTCTTTTTATTAAACTTTGTTTGGAAATTTGGACTTCTGTCCTTTTTCCTGTAATACATTTCCTATCATGCATTTCATGACATAAATTTCCTGTCAGAAATTTTCTGTCAGGAATTTCCTGTCAGCGCGAAAAAATGACAGGAAAAGTATGACAGAAAATTCCTGACAGGCCTATCATACTTTTCCTGTCATACTTTTTTATAAGGGTATGGAAATAAATTTGTTAAGCCTTAAAAATAATTTCTTAATGTATCTGAAAAAATTGATGTACCCTCCCCTAAACATTTGAATAAAAACACAGAATGTAGACACATGTCTAGTTTCGGTTGAAACGAAAAAAAAGTTATTTTCAGAATATCTTTTAATTTAAGGGGTATTATTTTTAAATAAAAACTTACGTGCAACGTCCAGAACGTATCCCTCAATAAATCTATTATTCCAAGATATGAGGTACTTTCTTGGCTCTTTTGTCGAGTCAAGTGCCGCAGCATTAAATTTATTAATTTTCTCCACAGGCACTACAGGTGTACACCGCTCGCTCCATAAATGTACCGATGCATATCGTGGCTTACTGTTTGCAGACATTTTTCTGCATTTTACTTTTTTTTCCAAGAGAAAAACACAACTGTACAATTTCTATAACACGTGCTCACTTTTCATAAAAGCACAAACCAGCATAAGTGAATATAGTGAATAATAAATACCGCCAACGTTTGTTTAGTGGGGATGGTGGGGATGATCACAGTACCGTACATATATGTGATTATGGAAACGTAAAATAAACTTGTACATTTTCCAACAGTGGGTACTTTTAAAAAATATTTGTTTAAAATATGAAATAAAATTTAGTTTTTTACTTTGTGAGTACAGAAAAAAACTTATTAGTCTTTTAATAGTATATATTTTATAAAATAAAAAAGTTGCTAAGGGCACTATCAGAATAGATACATCTATCGAGAATTCGACTTTTCAAGCTGCGTTGAGAAGTTTGCCAACAACTGACTTTTCAAAATATTACATGCATGGGCAAACGGATTTTCTTGTTCAACGTGCAAGCTTTTTTTAATAAGTATCAAATGAAGTATTTATTTTAATTTATAGGATGTTTTTATATGTTTCATAACTTTTTACATTATATTCTCACTTCATTAAATAGAAAAAAAAAATCGATTGTGGTTAATTTTATCAATATAACCGTGTATTAACATAACCTTAATTTGTTAAATTTGTGTGTTATAATAATTTATTTGGCATATTCATACTTTCAGTCTCATAATATTTATAGAAAATAATAGTCATTTATATGCATTACAGGTTACAGTAATCACATGTAAGGAGGAAAATAAGGAATTTTGTGGATGCTAAAGTAAGTTAAGAAATCACATACATTTCTATTGATTGTTTACCCTCTTTTCATGAGGCATAAAAAATATCAAAAATACAAAATATATTTTGTTTCTTTTCTCATTATGTTCTGTTAAACATATTTGTTTCTAATTATGCAAAGTTAACGCTAGAAATTATCAATTTCCTTACGATTCCCATTTCTCACTCTTGGTTTCTAAAGCCGTTTAAACGGCAACTCGCACATTTTGACTGTTTGTTATGTTATAGAAAGGGCAGACAATATTTGTGCCCTTTTCTATCACATGGCAAAAACTCTGACTGGTTGAGGTGTACAAGCAACTTAATGAATCGAACATCATAATATGAAAATGTATAATTAAATCTATCGAATTATATTATTGCAACATTAATTAAGGAAGTTCTATCGTATCACAATACTAGTCAAAACAGAGACCATTATTTTGAGGCTAGGTTTAAATTTAATTTTACTAATATATAATTAAATAATTGTATTTATTAACTTTTTGACTTTATTTACTTTTTATAAATATGACTATTTTTCATGTGCGATCAAAATCAACATTTTAAAATGTCAGAACGTCTGAACTGTATGGTGTAAAACGTGAAATATTTTTACAAATTAATTTATTGTAACTCTCACAAGAACCCATTGTCCTTTTTTAAATACAATATCGGCTCATTAGATATCTGTGTTTAACTATACAAACATTGATCACTATCTGGTCATTTAATAATTTTTAGTACGAAAATATATGTGACAGAGTAATGAATTTTCATAAGAATCAATGTTAAACAGGTTAAACAGTGAAAAAATATATCGATCATAATTTTTTTCCCAAGAACCTACAGGTCTAAAAAATTTAACTACAAAATTTTAGAAACTTTATATCTATCAGTACACCAAGTTTTATCAAAATATGTTTGATTATTTGATTTACGGTAGAACTTCCTTAAAACAAATTGTAGTCGTTTCATATTGTCATTATCATGTACATTTAATTAATAATATTTTTTTCACTGTCAACTTTCATATTAAATATATTTTTAAACTTATAATAAAAATAAGAAATAAATGTAAATTCTGTTTGTCTGAAATATTAAATGATCGAACAAATATTCAATAGAAATATTTTTTCGTGAATTTTAAAATTCACCAATTAGACATTATTAAGAAAATTGCGACTACGATGTTAAATTCCTTATTACATGTAGGTTATATTTATTATTAAAGTCGCGTAAAAATCTCGTTGTTGGCTATTTTTGTTGTGTTTTTCCAATTTCTGAGAAATACAAATTTATTATAATTAAAATTTTTTTTCTTTTCTTCTTAAGTTTTAAGAATTCTATTACATATTATTTCGAATTAATTATTTATTTACTGAAATAGAGATTCTGTGATATGTAATAATTCAACTCAATTCAAATTTTCTTTAATGAAAATTATACAAAGTTTAAAGTTGATTAAATTGACATTCTTTAAAAATAATAGTTAATTTAAAACATATTTAGTAAGACAAAAAATCATGTAAAAAATTTATTCGGTCACCTTAAAAATCTGTGATGTAAGAATTCACAATTATTGATTTTCATCAATTCATCAATTCATATTGAAAAGAAAATTGAATAATTCAAATTTGTGAAAGAAATATTCTATTAATAAAATTCTATGAGATGAAAAGTGTAACTAATAAATGTTACAACTTCTTGATTCGTCCCATTTTTTGGCTTTTCTAAAAATGTATAAAAGATCCATTCAAAAATAGATTTTTTCTTATATATCGTAAATTCTCCATAAACATGTTACCGCCAATTTTACAAAATCTACCACGAATTTACAATAATCAAAATTATCGCCACCCTGAATTATGTGATGTTTGTACATGTTTTAAGACATTTTTTGATTTTACAGAAACTATTATTATTTATTTTTAAATAATTATCTTCTGCATGTTTTTCCACAATCATTTAAATATGATACATATTTACTATTTTTTAAAAATATATACATATTGTTTTTTTCTAGCTTTGCCAAAGTAAATTGAATGTTAGAATTTATCTTTATTGATGATTGATACAATAACAAAAAATCTGATTTACTAATAAAAATGCAATAATTATTCTATATGAAAAAGAAAAGGACACATTTTTTTATTTTCGATAGAAGTTATTTTTAACGAAGTTCCGCTTGTAATACTTTTCCTAATTAATATGGGGCAAAATTCCTGAACTGTCCAGGTCAAAAAATTAAATTTATTCAAAATGTGCTAAAATGTTTCCATTGTTGGTGGAAGTGTAAATACCAAATATTTTTAAATTCCATGAAATAGTTTTTGAGTTACACAGTTTTAAAATTTTGAATTTTAAATCAAACCTCAAACGTCATGTTTAAAGAAGAAAATAACACCTAAAATATCCAATAAACAAAAATTGATTATATAAATTAGGAAAAAAATTGCAAGTAAAACAAATTTTAGTTATTGTTATCTTTTGTTTTACCATTTAAAATTGAAGTACTCCTAACTTCGTTTAAAATAAGTTTTAACAATAATTTAAAGATAATTGTCCTTAAAATTAGTTGGCCTGCATGATTTATTTATTTATTTTATTTGGCAAAAATATGGGCCATAGCGTGGACTCAATTGAGTCCGCCTTAGGTCCACGTTAGGTCCACTTTATGGAATTTGCTAGAAAACAAGTGGAAAATCAGAAAAATCATTTCCCAAATGAATTCTTATGATAAAACTCATCTTTTTAAAGCGATTTAGTAAGATATGGGAAGGAAAATAATTAATTTGCGGCTAAAAACATTAGAAATCTTGATTAACGAACATTGAATGATTTCTAATGTTTTTAGCAGCAAATTAATTATTTTCCTTCCCATATCTTACTAAATCGCTTTAAAAAGATGAGTTTTATCATAATAATTCATTTGGGAAATCATTTTTTTGATTTTCCACTTGTTTTCTAGCAAATTCCACAAATTGAACCTAACGTGGACTCAATTGAGTCCACGCTATGGCCCACATTTTTGCCAGGGACGGCTACAAAGTATGATAAACATATATTACAAAAGCGTGTAGATTTAATTACATTCGACGCTGTATATATCTGTGAGTAACAGAAATAAATTCTGAAATATTCATTATAAACAAATCAGGATTATAATTCGAGACATTCTTAAACAGATCATTAATATATGTACACATTCGACACATAGGAGAATGCACATTGAGACTTGACGGGATATAAAACGGAGCAATATTACGCGTAGCATACTGTGGTGAGTTAAATGGTAGCATATCATATAATGCAGGGCAATCAATGAAGCCTCTGACTAATTTAAAGAGAAATAATATATTAGAGAATAAACGTCTATCCTCAAGTGACCACACACCAAATCTTGTTTTTAATAAATCAAATTCTATACCTCTAATAGGATAATTTCCATCTTGTTTCCAGGCTAGAAATTTTAGAAATTTTTTATGACATTTTTCAATGGAGAGTGAATATTTTTTGAAGTGTGGAGACCAAACCACAGATGCATATTCTAACTTTGGAGTCACAAAAGCTTGAAAAAGTATTTTCAAGGTTGAGATGTTCTTAAAGTTTTTACATGACCTAATTATGAGGCCAATAGTTTTATTTGCACTATTAATTATTTTAGCAATATGATCATTGAATGACAAGTCTTGCAACAAAGTTACGCCCAGATCTTTGGTTTTGAAAGCTCTTTGAACCTCAATGCCATTAATAAAATATTGACACTCCACGGTAGTTTTCTCCCTCGAGAATGATATAACCTTACACTTATCAACATTAAGCTACATATTATTATCCTTACACCAATTATTGAAGTTGTTTATATTTTCTTGTAATACATTGCACGATTGTAAGTTGGAAATTGGAAGGTATAACTTGATATCATCTGCATAAAGCAAATGGTAACAAACTAAACATTCTGAAACATCATTCATGTAAATAGAGAACAATAGTGGACCTAAGTTAGAGCCTTGAGGAACTCCCGAAGAAGGAGTAAAAGGTTTCGAGAGATGACCACCATAGTTTACCACATTCAAAGGTTTTGACAAATATGACTGTAATAATAATAGTAAGTTATGTGGAAGTTCATAAGTTGAAAGTTTATTAATTAAAATTTGGTGATCAACTCGATCAAAAGCCTTTGAAAGATCAGTATATATGACGTCCACTTGCGGATAATCAACTAAAAAATCATAAACGTGTTGAGTAAATAATAACAAATTTGTCACTGTTGATCTCTTAGAGATAAAGCCATGTTGATAAATGAAAAGTTTATTCGTCACAAACTTTAAAATAATCTTATAAATACACATCTCAAATACTTTTGAAAAATTATTAATTATTGCAATTGGGCGATAGTTTTCTACTTTTGACTTGTCACCATTTTTAAATACCGGACAAACCTTAGTACACTTCCAAGCATCAGGGAATGTCCCACTATTAAGAGCCTGATTAAAAATAAGTGTTAATGGATTAATAAAAGCAGTCGAAAGTTTTTTAATAAAAGAAGAAGGTAAAAGATCAGGACCAGATGTGTGCTTACCTGATAATCTAGCTAAAGCATTTTTTACATCACTCTCTTCAAATCTCAATGGATCCTCCAAGTCTCGAATATTAACATTTTCTCCAATTATATCTGTCAATGCAGTATCATTATTTACATATACGCTCTGGAAATAGTCTGCAAAACTATTTACAATCTTTATGGGAGAATCATACACACAATCGCTATATGTCATAATACCAGGAATTCTAGATTCACGTCTTAAGTTTTGCAAATAACTCCAAAATATCGTCTGTGAATGCGAGATGCTATTTTCCACATAGTAAATATAGTTATTATAAGCATCATAAATACGCTTTTTAATATCAGAGCGAAGTAATTTATACAATTCTAAATAATGGTAATTAAGAGTCTCTTTGTATTTAGATCTAAATTTCTCTTTCTGCCGAAGATCACAAATAATATCTTTAGTAAACCATACTGGATAACCAGAATTAGCGTGATACATAATTTTAGGTACACATAAAGAAAAATAGGAAAATAAAGTATCATAAAATAAATTACAAGCTTCATTTACATTTTCAGAGCTAATTACAGGTTGCCAATCAGTATCAAACAATTGTATAAAGAGCATATTCCAATTACATTTATTCCAATTATATCTTAATGATGATTCATTTACGTTCAAAAATTTTTTTTTACTATTACTTATAGATTGTAAGCTAAAAAATATTAATAACGAAGGATGATATTTATCTTCCGGAAAAATTGGAAACTTGCACTTTTCTACATTAGCACTCAAATTAGTAAATATTAAATCCAAATATCTATTCATAAAATTAGGAATGCAATTTATTTGTTTAAGTTCAAGAGTTTGAATTAAAGTATTTAGAATAGTAACTTTACTGTCAAGTGAAATAACATTTTCACTGAAATTTTTAAAATTAGGAATATTGAAATCGCCAATTATAATTATTTTATCACAAGAAATTTCCTTTATATACAATAAGTAATTCAGAAACTCATCAAACAATTCAATAGACAAGGCTGGTGGTATATATAAAACAATTAGAACTAATATGGTATCATGTATATGGATTTTCACTCCTACTAAGTTTATTACTTTTAGTGATGAAGGTAAATGACCAAAGTCAATAACTGAAGTAGGATACTGCACTTTAACGGCAATCAAAACACCACCACCAGGCTTATCTTCACGATCTGATCTGAATACATCGAACAAATTTCTATTAAAGAATTCTGAAGAATACAAATCAGGTTTAAGCCAAGTTTCAGTTAGAGAGATTATATCAAACTGATAAATACTAATAGATTTTATAATATAAGACCCCTTTGACAGTCGATCTTCTAACAGTTTTTTCATCTCCTTGTGTTGACGCTGTTGCAACAGCGTACGATCCTGCGACATCATCAAATTCGAAATTCCCGTCAACAGTTGTATTTCCTTTCTTTTCTCCAAAAAGGATTTGTGCATCTGTGCAGCTTCCAGTTGAGATTGAAAAACAATCTTCATAGGACGAGTTAAGGCCTGTGATTTTTTACCCAAACGAAAAAACTTTAGATTTTCGATATTGATGTTTTTATTAATTTTTATTAATGTTTCAGTAACTTTAAGCGTATCATTCTTAATATTAGATGAGTCATCTCCAGAAGACTCAATTTCCGGAAAGTTGAATAAAATAATATTTTTCTTACGTAATTCACGTTGAGAAAATTCAGCCAAACAAGTGTCAATACAGGAGTCGATTACTTCCGAAGAGGCGCCATTGCCAGCATCAATAGAGTGGATGAGAGTTTCAACCACTTCAACTCTTTGCTCATAATTATCTATCCTGGATTCCAAAGTATTAACTTTGTTAGAAATGCCATCCACTTTACTGGATAGTGTAGTAACCGAGGTTCGAACTTCTTCAAAGTCAGCTTTCATATCAGTTCTATGTTTTTCTAACGCGATGTTCAACTGAGTAGTCATACTTTGTGCAACAACAGTTTTAAGTTCAATCATATTAAATGTAAATGGTCTATTTTCATCAATTGGTGAGGATGGTTTAGATCCTGAGCCACAACATCTAGCAAAAGATCCATCTTCAAATCTATTTAATTTATTGGCACATAGCTCATGATAGCTAGTTTGACATCGAGTACATTTAATAATTTTACCATCATTAATTGGTTTTTTGCAATGTCCATATTGACAAATCTCAGTAGAGAGGTTTGTATTAGTTAAAGATATTTCAGGTAAATTCACGCCTGCCATGGTTTAGCTCACTTATAACGCCAAATAAACTGCTGATTCTTGAAGGTGAAAAGCAAAACAAGAAAGAGACCAGTATACTAAGAAAAAGAGACAGCTCTCTTTCCAGCCAGAAGTAAATATACACAAAAAGTGCTCACACACACACTTGTAAACACTGAAATCCAAGCTATGAATAAACGACACTCCTTAAATATTCAGGATAAAGTTCAATAATTAATTAGCACTATTTTATCAAAATGCAAAGATAAAATTTAATACTTGCAAAATGCAAAATTTATAAAAGTACACAAATAGTGCTCACACAAGAATTTGTAATCACTGTAATCCAAGCTGTGAATAGACGATACTCATTATATCCTTTGAATAAAGTTAATTAATTGGCACAATATTGTAATAATTCAAAAACCAAATCAAAAATCCAAAGTCACAAATGATACATCTTCTAAGTATCGTACACGGAAAATACTTCAACTAGCACAAACCACGAAATAAATCAAAATTATAAGAACAGATCAAAAACGTGACTATCTACACGCGCCATCTTGGCATTAATTTGAAATGGATTCAACCGATAGAACCTCAATAAATATTTAATTATGATAAAATTTTGATATAATAGAAAAGTTCATAAGAAAACGCGACTCGGAAACAATTTAAGGAGGATAGTTTGAATGAGCTAGTCAAGGTAAAAACTTTTTTTTTTCTAAAATGCCAAATATGAAATAAAAAGTTTTATGTAAAACTAAATTTGATATTTTTAAACAATATTCCTTGTGTTCCGACATTAAAAAATGTAAGTAATAACATTTAAATCTTTTCCGCGGTTTCCTTAATCTTTAAATTATATTTTAAGTAATATAAATTTTATCTAAATACTCAAAAATATCATATTTTTAGACTTTACGAGGTTAACCGCATGAGTTACAATGTAAAAATTTAATTACAAATATCTTCAAAACTGGGTTGTGGCACTTATTTAAACTTTGCAGAAATATAAAAAATTATTCCAAACTTAATTTATTTTAAAAGTATCAATTAAAGTTTAATTTTGGTCGCCGCACATTCCCTCTTAACTCCCTCACCCCTTGGTGAGATTTGATGTGATTTAGCCAGATTCATCTCACTATTTTGACCTCACGTAAATCAATGGACGCCTTCTTGTACAATATGACACAATTATTTCAGTTAATGTTTGGAAACCAAATTCTCTTCTTATTATTTTGTGTATTTATATCCTTCACACTTACTAGAAATATAACATTTTCAATTGTTTGTATTTAAATTCAAATTGCATATTGGAATTAGAAACATCATAGTTCCATAGACAATAGTTTTTCGGCGACTGGTTTTCTTAATAACAAAAATAATAAATAAATAAATAAAGCTTTAATTAAGAAAGGTTTATTTATCCAAAATTTAAATTTGATAAGGAATTAAAGACTAATTTGTCTCTTCAAATTCGCATCTATTAATTTCGATTCCTTTCACAATTACAATATCAAAATATTGCGGATAAAATGTTTGATTTGTACATTGCAAAAAGAATCGTAATAAATGGATAGATTTGAAATGTCAAATAAGTTTTACATTCCTTATTAGCCTCAATATTGAGTAAATAAACCTACTTTCCTCATAAATTAAATTTTTAAGAAAACCCTAATAGCACCGACTAGGCCGGGAACGTTCCTGGAATGGGCTGCTGGCCCCTTGGGTACGTTCCCTTGGACCGCTCCAATATACCTGACAAATCCGTTCCGGATTTCACTAGGCTAGGAACGTTCCCGCGGAACGTTCATGGAATGTTCCGAGGAACTTTGAATACACATTCAAAAAATCGCAGAACGGGTTGCGGAAAAAGTATGCGGAAAAAGCTGAAAATTTTTTTATTAATATTATTTAATGTTTTTAATATGATTGCTTCTATAGAACAGTGGTCACTAAAATCAACTGCGCAGCTCTAGGTGCGATAGAAAACTACTGCGCAAGATATTAACATTAATTATTTTTCAATGTGTATTTAAAGTTCCTCGGAACATTCCAGGAACGTTCCGCGGAACGTTCCTAGCCTAGTGAAATCCGGAACGTATTTGTCAGGTATATTGGAACGGTCCATGTGAACGTACCCCAGGGACCGGCGGACCATTCCAGGAACGTTCCCGGCACAGTCGGTGCTATTAGGGAACACTGAAAAACTGTTGTCCACGCATATCACACCCCTACAGAAAAACGGGACCTCACTTTTCACATAGCTTTCTACGTGCCGTACTATGTGTAAGTGGTGGTGAGAAGGGACGTGAAACGCCATGTGAAAAGGGACGTGCAGAACTACCTCCCTTTTTGAAATTGCTTTTCACGTACAAAACGATGTCCAGAATCATGTGCAAAATAAGGTTGAGAGCTACATAAGAAACCATTCAAATTTAAATTATATTATTTTATGATTTCTACCTTATTGAAACAAACGATTTTTATGTTTGTTTAAAAATGATGTAACTGTCATATTTTTATATTTTTTAAATTATTAAACAGTATAATACATTTTTTATGTAAATAATATTTAATTTAAATATTTTATTCTCAACATAATGTATTATAATAGAAAAAATAAGGACGGGATAAGGTGTGTAATAAATCCACTATAAATTAATAATAATAAAATCGGTATCACTAATCATTAATTTTTAAAAAATGTTTTTTATTAAATTCTTCTTATCACGCCAATTCTGAAACATTCAAAAGTGTTTAAAAGAATTAGATTTTTATTATAATGCGAATTAAAACATTGCTTACTCTCTAAATCTGAATTAGTGATTTTCCACTAATGAATTAGACAAAAATCGGTCACTATTAAATAGTGAATATTTTACTAATCTTTAGTAGAAAACTACTAATTATTAGTAGAAAATTACTAATTTGAAAGTGAAATATCTACTTTTTGAAACAGTGAATTTAGTAGAAAACTACTAATTATTAGTAGATAAATACTAATTTAAAAGTGAAATATCTACCAATTGAAAAAGTGAATTTCACTGTTTCAATTAATAGATATTTCACTTTAAAATTAGTAATTTTACTAAATTACTAATTATTAGTAGAAAATTGAAACAGTGAAGTTCATTTTTTCAACTAGCAGATATTTCTCTTTCAATTTAGTAATTTTCTACTAATAATTAGTAAGGTAACGGTGCCTATACTCGATCAGCACCTATAGTCGATCAGTGATGATTTAATTGGACACAATTAATTAATAGTTTTATTACATTGGTAAAATCAATATTATTAAACTATTAATTAATTTTGTCCAATTAATTTATCACTGATCAACTATAGGAACTGATCGAGTATATGTACTGTATATGTACTTCCTACTAAAGATTAGTAAAATATCACTATTTAATAGTGACTGATTTTTTTCTAATTCATTAATGAAAAATCACTAATTCAGATTAAGAGAGTAGTTCAATGAGAATAAATTAGACTATATCACTCACCTACCACAGTCTTTAATTGCGCGAAAACCTTAATTATTTTATTTATTTTATAATAGAATTCTTCAATATGTTTTGACGTCTACTCTCCTAGAATTTTGAAAGGAAACTGAGGAAACTATTTCTTTCTTGTCCCCTGCTTAAAAACCGTTAGAAAACCGTTTTGCTCTCAGCTAGCGACTCAACACATGTTTGTCAAGTAAGGGACAAGAAAGAAATAGTTTCCTCAGTTTCCTTTCAAAATTCTAGGAGAGTAGACGTCAAAACATATTGAAGAATTCTATTATAACATAAATAAAATAATTAAGGTTTTCGCGCAATTATAGACTGTGGTAGGTGAGTGATATAGTCTAATTTATTCTCATTGAACTACTCTCTTAATCTGAATTAGTGATTTTTCATTAATGAATTAGAAAAAAATCAGTCACTATTAAATAGTGATATTTTACTAATCTTTAGTAGGAAGTACATATACAGTACATATACTCGATCAGTTCCTATAGTTGATCAGTGATAAATTAATTGGACAAAATTAATTAATAGTTTAATAATATTGATTTTACCAATGTAATAAAACTATTAATTAATTGTGTCCAATTAAATCATCACTGATCGACTATAGGTGCTGATCGAGTATAGGCACCGTTACCTTACTAATTATTAGTAGAAAATTACTAAATTGAAAGAGAAATATCTGCTAGTTGAAAAAATGAACTTCACTGTTTCAATTTTCTACTAATAATTAGTAATTTAGTAAAATTACTAATTTTAAAGTGAAATATCTATTAATTGAAACAGTGAAATTCACTTTTTCAATTGGTAGATATTTCACTTTTAAATTAGTATTTATCTACTAATAATTAGTAGTTTTCTACTAAATTCACTGTTTCAAAAAGTAGATATTTCACTTTCAAATTAGTAATTTTCTACTAATAATTAGTAGTTTTCTACTAAAGATTAGTAAAATATTCACTATTTAATAGTGACCGATTTTTGTCTAATTCATTAGTGGAAAATCACTAATTCAGATTTAGAGAGTAAGCAATGTTTTAATTCGCATTATAATAAAAATCTAATTCTTTTAAACACTTTTGAATGTTTCAGAATTGGCGTGATAAGAAGAATTTAATAAAAAACATTTTTTAAAAATTAATGATTAGTGATACCGATTTTATTATTATTAATTTATAGTGGATTTATTACACACCTTATCCCGTCCTTATTTTTTCTATTATAATACATTATGTTGAGAATAAAATATTTAAATTAAATATTATTTACATAAAAAATGTATTATACTGTTTAATAATTTAAAAAATATAAAAATATGACAGTTACATCATTTTTAAACAAACATAAAAATCGTTTGTTTCAATAAGGTAGAAATCATAAAATAATATAATTTAAATTTGAATGGTTTCTTATGTAGCTCTCAACCTTATTTTGCACATGATTCTGGACATCGTTTTGTACGTGAAAAGCAATTTCAAAAAGGGAGGTAGTTCTGCACGTCCCTTTTCACATGGCGTTTCACGTCCCTTCTCACCACCACTTACACATAGTACGGCACGTAGAAAGCTATGTGAAAAGTGAGGTCCCGTTTTTCTGTAGGGACAGATAACAAAATGATATGTGTACATATGTGTCACATATGAGACTCATGCCATGGATTGCATGATTGAATAATCATTGATGATAGTAAAATGCGTGTTGTGTGTAGGTCGCCATTTTTATGACGGTCATATAAGTGCATTATGCGAATCACGCATTAATGCAAAAACGTGTCATGCACGTTTTTGTGAAATTGTTATCTGGTATCAATTACTTAACACACCCTCAATTTTCGTATTCTATAGTAAGTTTTAGAAATTTAGAAAAAATTATACACATTCTATCGCTGATAACAAATCTGGGTCTGAAAATTGTCCACCTCTTCAAAATTTTACGAAAAAAGAATTCAAAAGCTCAAAAAACTCTTGATTGTTTAGCACATCATCAGGTTTGTCAGTTATAAACGATCAAAAACGGTTAAAGGCAAGGGCTTTTGTTAATTCTTGAACCCATTTTTCCAAAACCCTGACGTTGCGGACAACTTTTCAGTTTAGATTCGTATTTAAAGATAAAAAATGTATAAAAAACCCTATAGCCACAAGTTTGAAAACAGAAAAAAATCAGTTTTTATTTTCAAATTCACGACGTAACATTTCATACCTGTAATTTTGTATGTAGAATTTGAATAATTTTACACAATTAATATTACTCGATTATTACAGAAATGGTTGTTGAATTATACAATTGTTTCTACTTCTCTGTCAATTAAAAAAGTTAGTTCTAAAAATCTTTGAAATTAGTATAAAAGTAAATGTTCTGGAAAAAACCCCTTTGTACGAAAATGGAGGAACATCCGCGATATCGTTATATCTATAATAGTTTCATCGGTTCATATTTATTATAACTTTCCTTTTATCACAAGGAAAGCCTTAGAAAGATTTTGTAATTTGTTTTTATACAATAGTTATATTTAGAAATTATCGAACAGAAACTTACCTCCTTAGCGAAGGACAAAGATGTCGCCGAAATTTTCATTACGTTGATCATTAGAATTATCGGCAGAGAGCATATTCAATTTATATTTTTTATCTCTTTCAAAATCATCGTAAGTAGCAGGATAAAAATCGTAAATATCGCGAACTTGAACGGTGCAAGTCAAACCGTCTTTGATGCAAAACACAAAAGCGTGGGTGATGTTCTTAGTACCGTTACAATCTCCTTTTTCTAATTATATTTTAGACATTTTATAAATAGTCACTTTAACACCATGTATTAACAACTATAACAATATTTATAAAGACAATATTTGTACAAATACCTACAAAATTCTAGAATTATTATTAAATTGTTTAAAACAAGTTCCCGAATGATTTCCATATCCACAGTTTTTGAACAAATTCTAGAATAATTCTGCTACTAATTTTTTCCGTATGTAATTAGTAGTTTAAAAAAAAAAATTTCTAAACTTTACAATGATAAAACGAATTTTATTCAAACATATGTACTTTACATACAAAATATTATTTGAAAGTTAACCTTTCCAATATCTCAAAACACGTTGTTTCAAATTTTTGTAAATAATCCGTAAAATAACCTCAAACTAAGTAATGGTTTTTTAACGTAAATGCTTTTAACTTAGCATCGTGTTGTGGCGCAAACTTCGACGTTCACAAAATTTATCTTAAAAGACCTGTTTTCACTAGTCTCTATTAAAGTTGACTGAAAATTAAACCTTTAACCAACCCATCACGAGGGATTAATTTCATTTTAATCAAACGTGAAACTGTTTTAAAAATCACGTGACTATCGTTACGGGAAGATGGGGGAGAATGTGAGTTTGCGCATTGAGGCCATCCCTCTTATGTGCGCACATGCAGTGTTACCACTTTCAGTACAATTGTACTAAATTAGTACAATTTCCACAGTCTCAGTACTCTTAGTACCTCTTTGGAATATTTAGTACTATCGGAACAGTACAATTGTACTGGCTGTATTATTTAAATATTCCACTATTTTTGTTTATTTTTATGGTTATTTAGATGCAAATTGTTTGATATTTTCACAAAACTACAAAAATTTCCCTTCAAATTATTTATTTTAATAAAAATGTAAGTCATATTTACCTTCTTTCCCACACAGCACCAAAAATTCGCTGAATATTCCCTGAAATTCCGTCTACATTTCTGGAATATTCGGGCCGCAAATTCAGGGAACTTTGAGAGAAGCCTCCAAATGTCCGCCTTAAATAATATTGGGTTCGAATGTTCCCTGAAAATTCAGATCGGAATTCCGTGGAAAATTAGAGAATAAGATTGTACGAATGATTTTTTTTTAAAATTCGTAGGAAATAAAAAATTTAAATTCTTCGAATGTCTTTTTTGAAAAATGGTAGGAAATAAAAAATTTTAATACCTCGAATGTTTTTTGTGAAAATTGGTAGGAAATGAAAATTTTAAATTCTTCGAATATCTTTTTTGAAAAATGGTAGGAAATAAAACATTTAAATACCTCGAATGTTTTTTGTGAAGATTGGTAGGAAATAAAAATTTTTAATTCTTGGAATGTTTTTTGTGAAAACTGTCAGGAAATAAATATGTGAAATTCTATGAATAATTTTCATGATAATTAGTACAAAAAGAAAAAATTAAATTCTAGAAATATTTTTTTTTGAAAATTTTGTGAAAAATCTTTTTAATATTAAGAAAATTGCCTAATTTTCATAGTAAACTTGTACGATTTGGTAGAATGATAAAGGATAATTTTTAATAATAACAATTATATTTCTTTGTTTTATAAACACAAATATTTTATTTTATAAATAGACATTAATTGAGATCAGTACATAATTAATATCACATAATTTTTGGTTTGATTTCGAAGATTCACAGGTCGACAAGGATTGGATCGGACAAGCATCGGATGCTTGAATTAAAAAAAAGTCATTTTTTGTCGGCTAGTGTAATCGTAATTAATAATAATAATAATAGTAGATAATTAAATTTTTTAAGGAACTTCAAAACAAAAATTTAGTAATGTGGGTAAGTAACTTGAAGCATACCAAGTATTTAGAAATTCTATTTTAAAAATATAGATTTTGTGAGGGTGTTGAAAATGCGGGTCAAAAGTGAAGGGTGAATTTTTTAAAAAATCATATTTATTATAAAAGAGGGGGACAAAAATTTTGACTCAAATGTTTCCGAAAAGTTTTTTTTGCTCTTTCAAATGGCAAGATAAAATTATCAAAAAATTCATAATGTACCCCCTCATCCCCATTTTTCTGATTTTTTTTTTAAAATAAAAAATATTTTTTTATTTTTTTTTATAAAAGGACTCTTATTATTTTTTCTTTTCTGAAAAAAAAAAACCTTTAAAATGCTTACTCTAAAAATACGAAATAAAAAAAGTGATCTTTTTTTTCAATCTTCTAAATATTAATTATTTAATTAATAAAAACTAAAAAAAAGTGAAATATTTTATTATAAAATGAAGTTAGGGCAAACCTGAAATAAAAAACCGTAAAGCTTATGAAACTCCAGATCCAACGAGTAAAATATAAAGTATTTTTGACAAATTATCATTTTATAAATAAATAATAATAATAGGTTCAATATTATATAACAAATAAATTTCATCTGTACAAAATGTCTAGCTCATTGATTGCAAATTTTGATAAGCTTCTTGGTTGTCATTTTAGAATTGCCGTAACTATTTTTTTTTTAATTATTTTCCAAAAATAAGGGATAAATTATATATTTTTTGAAAATTTTAGCTTGACATTTCAAATAGCAAGAAACCACAACAATTTAACACCACAATTTTCAACCTGTTCACCCTTTTACATTTTTTAAATAGAAAAATTTTAAACCCAAATTCAGAAAACTTATATAATTTGCAAAAACATGACTTTTATCCGAATGCAATAGTTTTAATGAAAGGTAAAAAAACAAAGATTACATTTTAAAAGTTACAATTTTTTCGTTTAACTTTTTTGACATAGTGAAATAGTTGGAATTTAAAGTTTAAAATTTCTAAAAAATTTAAAAATGAATTAATACTTCTCTCCTGTTATTTAAAAAGATATTAGAACTATTGCATTCGGATAAAAATCATTTTTTTTTTACATTTTTGTAGAATTGTTTTTAGCGTATTTGTCACAGTTCCAAAGCAATCGTATTTGAAATCACTTCGCTCACAATCATGGCAGGTAATATATTTGTAATTAAACTTAAAATCTATGAACATTCAATGATGATAGAATTTTATTACTTTTTTAAAAGTATATAAAACATTTTTATATTAATATAAATTTAAGTCTTCAGTAAACTGGTAATAAAAGCTCTCCTGGTTAGATTTCATTTGAAGGCTTCTGCAGGTCTTGAAAGTTAAAGGCAAACCTGTAATCAAAGAAAATAATAGAAAAGTTAGAAAATGAATTCCAAAATTAAACGAAAGTTTGGTACTCTAGGGTTATCATGGAGAATTCCACCCGAGAGCACGAGGGTCTATCTTTATCTTTCATTTTTTGTTAGATAATATACACACTAGGAGCTTGGAATTTTGAACTCTATCTAGCGGGTTCACTTTGAGTCAAATAGAGAAGAGCGAAGAGTATTTGCTCCAAGTACCTTGGTTTCACTTTAAATTGCTCGGTTTTTTCACCAATTCGCTTGCTTTTGCTTAATTTTAATCGGAAATTTTCCGATAAAATTAAAATAGATCAAAATCAAGCAATTTGGAGCAAAACTTAACGAATTGAAGAAAAATCTAATAATTTCGAGGAAAAACGCGCCGATTCTCTTTGTTTTGATTCAGAAGAACTTGCTAAGGTAATAATAGAATTTAACGGGGCGCATGAATATATAACCGAACAAAATAATTTAAAAAATTATAGAATAATCATAAAATTTTAAGAGAATCATTGAAAATTAAAATATTATAAGAAATAATTGAAAATTGCGGATAATAATTATTAATTGAAAGAAATAATAGACCGAATCCATTTCAAATCATGCAGGCAGTCCGATGGTACATCGAAAATTAACTTATAAAAGTATGTTTTTCTACTCAAAAAATAAGGAAACACGTATTTTTTTAATTTTTGATAACATTTTTTTTAAATTTTACGATTTTTTTAAGATTTTAACAAAAAAATAGGTTTTTTATAAATTTTTTCTTAAAAATCTCGTAATTTACACAATTTTTAAGCTTTTTACTTGCTCTTTGGCTCAGTTTCAGGGTTTCTAACGGTCAGGGAAGTCAGGGAATTTAAATGGTCAGGGAAAAGTCAGGGAATGTCAGGGAATTTTCTTAATTTTCTGGAATTTATGGTCAGTTAACTAAAATAAATATTTAAATTTAAAACAAATTACATTTTTTTCATACCCAATAAAAAATAATTTATGAAATAAATTGTATGAAACGTAGATTAAAGAATTTAAATATATCAATTTAAAATTAAATAAAATATTTTTATTTTTAAAATAAATTATTTTATTTATTTATTTATTAATGTTTTTAAAATATAGATTATATTCTTTATACACATGAGTTGTCAAAATTGCTGTTATAAGTAACTAAGAATATGTTTTTGTCAATTATTAATAATAATTAAATTTATTTAACAAAAATAAACAAAATTCTTTGGTTCTATAATTTGACAATCATCATACACGTATTTGTACTTGTTTTGTATTTTCGTGAAGTCTATTGAAAAAAAAAAAAATATTTCTCTTTTAAAAAAATGTAATTTAATTTTTTTTTTTTTTTTATTAAATATTTAAAACAGAGAGAAACTGAGAGTACGCACGTAATGCAAATGATTGTTTCCTGTTATCGTATGCGCTCTTGCGGACAAAATTCGAAGCTTAGGTGGTTAGCTATATATATTGCTTAAATCGGTGAGGCAATACACACACGCAAAACCTAATGGCTAAGCCGAATCTCGTTCCAAATCGATCGGGCGTCTTCCCTAACAACACAGGATATTGCTGGATATCCCGAAAATATCCTGCAATATCCATACGATGTTCTATGGATATCTATCTGACGTTTTCAGGATATCTTAAAGGGCGGCGGTTTGGATATCTCTGAGACATCTTATGGATATTTTAGGATATCTCTGAGCCCTACTGAAAAATCCTATATAGGATCCTACATAGGATCCTATATAGAATCCATATGGATTCCTATGAGAATCCACGTAGGATCCTATATAGGTATTGTCCTATAGGAATCCATGTGGATTCTCATAGGAATCTATGTGGATTCCTATAGGTCGCCTATAGGACACGTCCTATATAGGATCCTATGTGGACTCTCCTATAGGAATACATGTAGGATCTCATATAGGATCCTACATAGGCGTCCCAAAAAATTTTTGTACTCCCCCCTACATAGGATCCTACGTAGGTTTCCATATAGGATCCTATATAGGATCTTTTATGGGCGCCCAAAAAAAATTATGAACACAGAATTAATTGTTTTTTTTTAACAACTTTATTCAAATATACATTAAGCACCATTATAAGGACGAAAAATATTTACTGCGCAGGCGTAAGTATTGTAGAATACGTAAAAGACGACTGCGCATGAGGAAGGGGTAGGAGGGTGTACAAAAATTTTTTGGGACGCCTATGCAGGATCCTATATGAGATCCTACATGTATTCCTATAGGAGAGTCCACATAGGATCCTATATAGGACTTGTCCTATAGGCGACCTATAGGAATCCACATAGATTCCTATGAGAATCCATATGGATTCCTATAGGACAATACCTATATAGGATCCTATATAGGATCCTACGTGGATTCTCATAGGAATCCATATGGATTCTATATAGGATCCTATGTAGGATCCTATATAGGATTTTTCAGTAGGGAGATCTCCCTGGGATATCTTAGAGATATCTTATAAAAAGCTTATAAATATCCCAGGGATATCCATAAATATCCCTGAGATATCCCAAGAATATCCCATAAATATCTCTGGGATATACCAGGGATATCCGTAAATATTTTATAGATATGTGGATACCTTTTCCATATGCGCACAAGATAGGTATTTCTATTTCCTGAAACTTGACTCACATCAATACTTCAAGTTTCAGAATATTTAAATAAATATTTACACAAAATTGGTTTAATGCCAAAAATATCCGCATGAAAGTAAATCATTAGCATATATTATTTAAAAAAATAGCTTTTCTCATAAATAAAAAATATAGTTCGTTAATTTGTGCCCCTATTCAACTTGAATAATATACGCTGATAATACTAATATTACTCACGATTCACACCTAAAGGTGCCTTATAAGCAAGCTAAAAATTCTATTGGAAATATAGTCGATATAGATTTCTCCTTTCCTCTAATGGGATATTTAGCTTGCTCGCTTGGACTAGATGAGATATACGGATACGGGACCAAAGCATGAGACAGAAAAGGACAGAAACAGTCAATGTCATTTTTTATTTCATGCTCTACTCCCGTAACCGTAAAGATGTAATCAGTTTTTACTTTTTAAAAACATATTTCTAAACCCATGTTTATTAACAAATTATTTTTCATTAATAAAAAGATATTTTTTAAAATAACAAAATTGCATAAAATTTTTATGACAGTTTTTATTATTGTAACAAATAGCTTTTTATTAATAAAAAATAATTTATTAATAAACATGGGTTCAATAATTTGTTTTTAAAAAGTTATTTTAAAAAAACTCATTTCGTCCCATAAGGATATTTAAGTTGGGTGGGGAGAAATTCAAAATGGCGGCTACGTGGAGGACAGGTTTGCATTATAGTCAATGGGGCGAAATCAGTTTTTTTACGATATCTTTTAAAAAACAAATTTTTGAACCTATTTATTAACAAATTATTTTTCATTTATCGAAAGCTATTTTTTAAAATAATTAGAACTCATATAAAAATGTTTTGCATTTCTATTAATTAAAAAAATAGCTTTCGATAAATGAAAAATAATTTGTTGATAAACATAGGTTCGAAAATTTTTTTTTTAAAAGATCTTTTAAAAATACTGATTTCGTCTCATTGGCTACAATGCAAACCTGTCATCCACGTAGCCACCATTTTGAATTTCTCCCACCCAATTTGAATACAGTCGAATCTCCCATAAATGAACCTCACATAAATAAATTTTCCCCTATCTTGGCCCCCTTCCACCAGATAATTCAGTCATGCGTCTGCGTAGTCGCGCTAAGATGGCAGCAAATGTACACAAAACTGAAAAAACCTCCCATAAATGAACCCCCCACCAGAATTCATTCATGGGAGGTTTGACTGTATCCTTATTGTTGAATTTTTCCCTCTGAACTTGAATGACCTAATTCATTACTTCTTGCTTCCTATTCGAGATGAAAGAGTTTATTTGTGATTTTTTTGTGGCAACCATGGAAGTAAAGGTAATTTACCTCACGTAAATTACATAGTTTTTTACATGTAAATTACGTACTTAATTTACGTTCTGATTCTCAAACAATGCAACATATTTTTTTTTCGGAGTGGAAGTTAACTAAGATAATTTACATAGATCCGGCAAGGGTCCTGGTGGCATGTGCTCAGTAAAAAGGAAATTTTTGAGAACGTAGTTTGCCTATTTGAGGAAGCCGTCTGCTCAATTGTCCTAACGTAATATGGACAATTGGGCTGGTTGCTCAATCATCCAATGCATAGTGCCCAATAATCCAGAAGATATTTCAAGCTTAAAACTAGAGAAAAGCGACTTAATTGTTGATGAAACACTAAGAAACGTTAAATTATGGATAAATGCAGAAAAATAGATAATAAAAATACGTATATTAAGAATAAATAACATTTTAGAAAAAACGTGATTTATTGACACTCAGGGAGCAGAGCACCTGACCAGCAGAATAGACGTAGCCAATCACAATTTAATCTCTCGCGGTAGAAAGATTTTGATTGGCTACGTCTATTCTGCTAGTCAGGTGTTCTGCTCCCTGAGTGTCAATAAATCACGTCTTTTCTAAAATGTTATTTATTCTTAATATACGTATTTTTATGATCTATTTTTCTGCATTTATCCATAATTTAACGTTTCTTAGCGTTTCATCAACAATTAAGTCGCTTTTCTCTAGTTTTAAGCTCGAAATATCTTCTGGATTATTGGGCACTATGCATTGGATGATTGAGCAACCAGCCCAATTGTCCATATTACGTTAGAACAATTGAGCAGACGGCTTGCTCAACTAGCCAAACTGAGTTCTCAAAAATTCTTTATTTACTAGGTGGACTAACTAAACATTAGTAACTTTTCTTACTAATGGAAATTTTTAGTTAGTCCACATGCCACCAGGACCAGGGATGTAAAGGTAATTTACCTCATGTAAATTACATAGTTTTTTACATGTAAATTACGTAGGTAATCCTCATGCTTAGTTTTTTACAAGTAATTTACGTTTTCAAGATGGCAATGTGTATTTCAGTAGACTAACGTACCTTATTTTATAACTTCCGGTTTTTGAAAACTATTCTAAAAGTACCAAGAAAAAAAATACCAAGGAACTTTTAGTGATAAAAACTCTCCTTTGTACCAAAAAAAGGAAACAGGACTATCAATAGCAATAAAGGTTAAGGTCGAAGTCCCATGCGTCCGTTGTGCGTTGCGTTGTAATGAGATAGAAAAGGACAAAGAATGTGTGTCCTATTCTTTCTCATTACAACGCAACGCACACGGAGTTATGGGACGTCAGCCTAAGAAACAGTTGTTCGCCATATTTTTTTACATTTATTACAAGTTTTTTACGTAAATTACAATTTTTACATAATTTACGTAAGAAACTCCAAGTTACGCGTAACTTTACATCCTTGACCAGAACCCTTGCCGGATCGATGTAAATTATCTTAGGAGTTAATAATCGTAATTTACATAAATGTAACTTATATGTAATTTACGTAAAAAACTTGAAGTTACACGTAACTTTACAACCTTGGTGCAGAGAGTGCATGTATTACACATTTAAGAGGGAGTAGGGGTATTCTACGTATAATATGTATTTTACATCATGTAGAAAACAATGTATTATACATAGACATATAAGAATAAACCGCGCGAGTTCCACGATTCCCATGAGAGGAGAAGCTTGTGCTATAAAAAGAGATCGGTAGAGCCGTAGGTTCCCTCTTTTTTTTCTCTCTCGTCAAAATGCTCTTGCGTATTCAGCCGCGCCTGCGCATTTATATACAGCTGTTTACTCAGTCAGAGCTGACTCAGTACATTAACGCGCACGCGTCGAGCCAGAGAAAGACAGATAGTGGGAACCTCTGACACATTCTGTCTCTTTTTATAGTACAAGCTTTATTTCATCCGTCTTGCGTGGTCCATTCTTATATGTCTATGGTATTATAAGCCCTAAGCAGATTGAATACGCGTACGGGTCCAATGCATGAGACAGTAAAGGACAGAAACAGTCTCTGTCCTTTATTATCTCATGCCCTGCTCCCGTAACCGCATTCGTTGTGCTTTGGGCAATATGGGTACCGTCTCATGTTAGGGATTAATGGATTAGGGATTAGAATAGACCAATCAGATAATTGGTCAAATTGGAAAGCATTTTCTGATTGGTCTATTCTAATCCCTGATCCATTAATCCTGAGCATGAGACGGTACCCTAAGTGGAAAACCTCGAGTTACGTGTAACTTTACATCCCTGCCTTGGTGTCAACCCTGTTCGTATTTCTCTATTAACGAATGACACTTGGAATGACAGTAACCCAGCACTGCGATTAACTTTTCATTACCCAACCGTGGTATCCAATAACAACAAACAATCAGAGATGCCAACGACCGTCACCAAAAGCATCTGCGCATGTCTGTGGAAAATCGTTTGATTGGTCGAAGGAAGAGGGACGATTTAAAATAGCTTTATTAAACGTGTTTTAAATCTTCCCGCTTCCTTCGACCAATCAAACGATTTTTCACAGACATGCGCAGATGCTTTTGGTGACGGTCGTTGGCATCTCTGCAAACAATTATATTTCATTTTACTTGTTCGAAGATATATTAACTTGTAGTACCGCAACTTGTTGCTAGGTGACGCCACAGTTTAGAGAAACATCGTAGATGGAAACTGAAAAGTGTCCCATCTACTATCATATCTATCTTAATTCTTATGTTTCTTGCTTCATTCGTTTCTTGGCGTTGGTTGGCGCAACAGCGAGAATATAAAAATCATGAGTACAAGGGAAGAAAAAGAAAGAAGAATACAGAGATACAGACTCTAGAAGAGTGTATAGGTACTTTAGTGGCAGCATGTCCTGCGATCGCATACGGTTGGTTGTACTATAAAGATTTAGAAAAATTAAAAACTAAGGCTTTGATTTTGAACAGATATAATCAAAATGCGTTCACAGCTTTGTCTCCAGGTGCAATCGAAGAATTAACATGGTGGCGTGAGCATGTTACGACTGACAAAAATATAATCAGATCAAATAACTTTGATTTCGAGATTTTTTCAGATGCTTCCAGCACAGGCTGGGGAGCTACCTGCGGAAACGAGAAAGCGAGAGGGCTTTGGAATTTAATAGAAAGAGAATACCCAATTAACTTTTTAGAACTTAAAGCAGCATTTTTGGCTCTAAAATGCTTCGCTTCATCTAGTGAGAATAAACAAATTTTGCTTAGGATTGATAACATAACCGCTTTAGCCTATATAAACAAAATGGGGGGAACAAAGTACAGTTCGTTAAATAAAATTGCTAAGCAGATTTGGGAATGGTGCATCCCTAGAAAATTGTGGTTGTTCGCAGAATATGTAGCATCGAAAGAAAATCCGGCTGACAAGGGATCTAGGATTAATAATGTTGATACTGAGTGGGAGTTAGCGGACTTCGCATTTCAAAAAATTACCAAAAATCTAGGTCTACCAGTTATAGATTTATTCGCTTCTCGTATCAATTCCAAATGTGCTAGGTATTGTTCGTGGGAAAGGGATCCAGATGCTTTCGTAATTAATGCTTTAACCATAAGCTGGAAAGAATTTTTTTGGTATGCTTTTCCACCTTTTTCCTTAATTTCAAGAATTTTAAAGAAAATTAGAGAAGACGGTTCGTCGGGTATTTTAGTAGTTCCTTTATGGACAGCTCAGCCCTGGTACCCAGTTTTTAAACAACTTTTAATCTCGGATATTATAACATTTACACCTTCATCTAATTTATTATTATCACCTTGTAGATCAATCGTCCACCCGCTGTCAGAGAAGCTTACCCTGGTGTGTGGGATTGTTTCCGGCAAGCGTTCCAGGAAAAGAACCTGGAAAATGAGACAGTCGAGATAATGTTAGCCTCCTTAGCAAAAGGTACTGCCAAACAATATGACAGTGCGTTAAAATACTGGTGGGATTTTTGCCAAAGAAAAAACTTTGATCCCTTTAAGGCAAATGAGAAAGAAATTTTAAGTTGCTTAACGAGGAAGTTTGCTGAGGGCGCGGCCTATGGTACTTTAAATTCATTGAGATCAGCGATTGCTTTTATAAATTATAGAGAAATCTCAGATAGTATACTTTTAAGAAGATTTTTTAAAGGAGTTTTTAGATTAAAACCTCCTACACCTAGATATGACTCAATTTGGGATGCGGAAACAGTCTTAAAATTATTAAGAAATTGGGGACCAACAAAATCTCTTGACATTAAAAAATTAACATTAAAAGTAACCATGCTCCTAGCACTTGGCTCAGCCTTTAGAATACAATCCCTTTCATTGATAAAGATCCAAAATATAAAAGACATAGGTGCAGGAATGGAAATCAGAATCTCTGATTTAATAAAGACCTCGAGACCTGGTGCAAAACAACCATACGCACGTTTTACATATTTTGACAATCAAGAACTTTGCATAGCTAGGACTGTTCTTCATTACATCGAAATTACGAAGAACATAAGGCAAAATAATGACAATTTGCTGATCTCTTTCAGACATCCATTTGGTAAAGTATGCTCACAAACGATTAGCCGATGGTTAAAGGAAATTTTAAAAGAAGCTGGAATCGAAGACAATTTTAAGGGTCAAAGCACAAGACACGCTTCTACATCCAAAGCGTTATCTAAGGGTGTAGACATCAATATGATCAAGGACGCTGCTGGATGGTCGAAAAATTCAGCGACATTCGCAAGATTTTATAACAGGCCCATAAAATTACTTGAAAATAACTATGCGGAGGCAGTCCTTACGTAATTATATCCTTAATATTTAATTCTTGATTAGCAGTTGTGATATTATTCTAAATAAGTTAGAAATTTAGGATTAATATAAAATTAGTTTTACCATAAAAAGTCAAAGACTGACTAGAAATTTCTTGTAAGTAAATTTAATTCTTCACCAATGTGCCTTTAAAAGAAAAATTTTATATTGTATTTGTAAAAAAAAAAAAAAAATATATATATATAAAAGTTTATCTCTAAACATCTACAAGTTAATATATCTTCGAACAAGTAAAATGAAATATAATTAAAGATTAAACGAACTTACCTGTGAAGTTCAATCTTAATTATATGAATAGCTTGTTCGAAGATATATGTTCCCGCCCATTTTTTTAAATAAAAAGAACTTCCCAACCCTGTATTTTTAAAGTGTTTGTACTCTAAACTTAATGAAGCAAGAAACATAAGAATTAAGATAGATAGGATAGTAGATGGGACACTTTTCAGTTTCCATCTACGATGTTTCTCTAAACTGTGGCGTCACCTAGCAACAAGTTGCGGTACTACAAGTTAATATATCTTCGAACAAGCTATTCATATAATTAAGATTGAACTTCACAGGTAAGTTCGTTTAATCTTTAATTTTAAATCCGCGACCACGTGAAAATATCAAAAAGACATATATATAATGAAGATGATCGTCAGGCATTAAACAAAAGAATTTAATTAAGTGTGAAGAGCAGGCGTTTTGAAGTGTGGAGATCCGACGTTTTATCGTGAATTATTGCTTGGCAAAGGATGTCAGGAAATAATAAAAATCATAAGTTTTTAATCGTTGAATTCGAAGATGGAGCGCAAGTTGTGCCAAAAAATTGGATTTCTAAATCTGGAAGTTTTATTTATTGGCCAACGATGACAAACATGGCGTCGTATTATAAGGCAGTGCAGGGAGAAAAAGAACCCGAAGAAAATTGGCAAAAAGTGACAATTAAATCGAATATTGGATCATCTGGTAAGTTAAGTTCAAAATTTTTTTTTCTTACAATCTTAATATTTTAAGCTGAAACTTTTAATTTTAGGGATTTGAAGATAAAAATATTATTCATGGTTTAATTATTTTAGATACATTTTTTTTCATAAAATAACAAATTTTTACATTCTGAAGTTTTTTGATGTCTTTTATTTTAACTCAGAGAAACATTGGAATTTTAATTAAAAACAATAGTTTTAAAATTAAAAATTAATGTTTCATTAAATAACTTGATATTTAGCATATTTTTAATCATATTAATACTTTTTACTCAGAAAAACCATTATTTGTTGGCTTGAAACGATAAAAGGAGGTAGTTCTTTTTCTTTCTTAAATAAATATTTTTCTTTCTAAATTTAGATATTACGAAAAATCCTAATCGTTTTGATTTTGCGGAAGCTAAAGATATTTATTTATTTGTCGACATTTTAATAATTTAATTATAATTTTTTAATAATTAATATATTTTTATTCGAATCTAACCTCAAAATAAAATAAATTACAGGACTTTTAAATTTCAAAAATTTTCTACTTTTTTAAAACATTGAGTTCCATGTCTTCTGACAAAATTTGTATAGGCTTAAGAGTTCTAATAAAAACTTCACAACGTTTCTTTCTAATCCCGAAATCTAAGAGAACAGAATATTCGATACATTTTAAAATTCAATTAAATAGTTTTATATAGAGTTAAAAAGGTATTGTTGAACAATGTAAAATTAATTTAATAGTTTCATGTAAAATTTAAAAGATATTGTTGAAGACTGGAACTATTTAACTTTTTCGCGCGATTCGAGTACTATCTTAGTGTTAATGAAAATATTTTTTTCTTAATTTTTTCAATATTCAATTATTTATGTAAATTCACAATATTTTTAAATTCTTAGATTCTTTTGAGAGAGCTATGGAAAAACTCAAAGCGTTTGAAGAAGACTCTAATATCAGCACAGATCCTGATGCTAAGAGAAATAGAAAGTTTAAAAAGCTGAAAACGCACTCTGATAGTGATTACCAATACAATCCTATTGTAAAAAAAGAAGATAAGCATAAATCCTTCAAAAAATCTGGTAGTAAAATAAGTTCACAAGACATTGCGCCACTATATCCTACACTAAAAGGGCCGCAAGGTTCATCTACCCCGAAAATAGTAAAATCAGAGCGGGTTTCAATTCCTTTATCATCTTTAAAATCGAAAGTAATTAATGAAAAAACTAATTCTTCGATGTCACAGGATTCAACATTGCCTAGGTCGTTACCGACTAAAGAGAAATTCCATGTAAATGCAAATCCCAAAGTTGAAGATTTGTCTAATTGTAAACCATCTACTTTTGGAAAAACAAATTCTAACAACAATTTTTCGGAAATTATCTCCAATGACTGTCAACATGATAAGGAAAATAAATGCACTAATTCGTCATCTGTAAAAACTACTTTCCAAATAAATAGAAATTCTGCTAAACTCAATCGAATTCCACTATCTTTATTCGTGAAGAAAAGTTTAAATTCTACGCAATCATCGAAGTTTTCAAATCCTAAAAATCAAAGTGCAAATATTAGTTCACAGTTGCAAAATGAAAGTGCACAAAATTTCTTAGATGGACAAAACTTTAAATCAGGTAATCAATTTTCGACTTATATAATTATTACACTAGTTTAAAAGCATGCTCGACCTCGATCTCATTTTATATACAATATCCTTCATTGAATAACCAGAAATATTTTAAATATAAACGAAACATGTTTAATGGTTAATGCTCAAAAAGATACAAAATATTAAATTTTTTTTACAAAATTTAATTTCGTCTTTTTTTACTAATTAAAACTAATTTTTATTTGACATGTCAGAATTCAATTGCAATGAATTTTGGGATTTTCATTAATAAAGGCCTTAATTTGCAAAAACTTATTAGGTAACTTAAATTAAAAATAAATAAATAAATTTCTACTGTCAAAAAAGCTTTGATTAATATTTTAATTGACTCCAATTCAGTTCATCCCAATTTTAAACAATTTAAACTTCAATTCTCTCTTCAAAATGGTTTGTTTTCAATCATCTCCCTTGTTTTAATTAACCTTAAATTTAATTCAACCAAATTTTAACAAATGATAGTTTAAAATAATCAAAATGTTTATCGAAAAAAATGATATTTAACCTTAAATTTAAATCATCAATATTTTAACAATCGACATATAGTTTACTCAATTTTAATAAATTCATCATATTTTTAATTACAAATTATCAACTAGTATCCAAGAATCAGAAAGGTCTGCATAACCCAAATTTGTTTAAATTTTACCTTACAATAATTTTTTTAAACAAGTTTCTAATCATATTTCAAGCAATTCTACAAAGTTTGAAATTACTGATTTGTACTGATTAAAATTCTAAAATTTATTATAGTCAAATAAAACGTCAGAGAATTTTGAAAAAGAACATTTTTTAGGTCTCTCAACTTTCGATATTTGTTTAAAAACATGTCTTGTGATTTCCTAAAATTTTAACGGCTAGGTTCATTCCATTTATTAAATTTATTGTTTATTTTAGATGATACTTTTCCTAAGGCTGCAATGAGAGGATTAATTCAGATAAAAGCAATGCTGAGAGCTATAACTGAACGTCTGGATGATATTGAAAATGATCTAAAGGATATTAAAACTAATATGCAAGAAATAAATAATTCTGGGACATTGAAATCGAATCCAACTCAAGTAAATAATAATGTAAGAGCAGTGTTACCAATTAAAAGTTTGGATATACTATTTGATTTTGAACAAAATCTTGATGTAGAGGATTACCGACGGGATGTCGTAAGTATATCTCATGATTTTCATAATTAGATCAAAAGATCATTTCAAGGATTTCAATCTTCATCTTTTTCATCTAATCATGTGCGTGTTTGGGACTATTGTATTTTAATATACGCAAAGATTAACTAATTAATTATAAATATTAATTTTTTCCAGGTCATATTTCTTAATAAAATAGGAGGAAAAAATTTAAAGGATGCGGTTTTTTCAATGATGAATAGAGTCCTCAGTAATGAAGTAGGCTCTCAATTTAGCTGGTTGGGAAACAAAGGAAAAATCCCTTTTTGTAACCTGAAATTGTGCAACTTGATAATGGGTAAGCTTGAAATTTTAATATGTTGCTTTAACGATTAAAGAATTAACATCTGTAACTTTTAAGGCAAATTATATAATTTAAATAAAATCCATACAATCCTCCTGATCCAAAGCTTTAATTCCAGTTGAAGTTGACCAAATAAGATTTATAGAACATGTAAAATTTTTATTAAAATTTTTTATCTAATAGATTAGCAATTAGAATGGTATAGTACTGTCGCGCTTTTTTATTAAAAGAAAACATTTTATTCATCTTGAAAACAGTGTCTTAAAAAAAACAAAAAAAACAGACAGATGCTATTATTCAATTATTTATTCTATGAAAATTTCTGTAAAGAGAATTTATTTATTGTTGTACTCCAAAAAATATTTAAAAATTTAAATGCTCCATTCAATTACACATTATTTTAATTATAAAAACCGTATCCTTAAAAGTAAATTACCAATGATTAATAATTAGAAGTTACGAACAAAGAATCGGTTATAACCTTATGCAATTCGGGACCTATGATCCCGAAATTAAATTTTATAGATTTTGGTACTTTGTAAGATTTATTTTCTAATAGTCAAAGGCGAACGATTTTGAATTCTAAAGAATTATAATCAGTTTTTTTACAAGGACACAATTGATTAAACAAAAGACTTAGTTCATAGATTTAAAGAAATAACAAAATTATTACAAACTTTTTTCTATATTTGTATTCTCACAAGAGAGACAAAATTTCACTGTTCTAAAGGTAGAGAATAGGAATAGTTCAGGTTCCCTACAGAATTTTAGGTGCTTAAAATGACTTATAAAATGAATAATCCGAAGTTAAGGCGTTTACCCAATTTAGAAGCGCTAAAAAAGGCTATTTGCATAAGTTTTTTTAGATTTAAATTATGACTATTGAGATGTGAGGTACTAAACATAATAAATACACTTCCGAAGTACAAAAAAAAGCTTTTTTATTTTTTTAAGAAGTTTTTTTATTTATAAATAATTGTTGAATAAAAATCAATAAAAAAGGGGTCCGTGCTGTTCATGGAATTTCTGGCACAGATGGTCTGAAATCAAAAGTCTAAACTCTATTAGACTCAGCATGTTCATAGCTATAGCGCATATCAAGCTATTTTTGATTTTTGCAAAATTAACAAAATGACGAACATTTTTCGAAAAAAAAGTTAAACCGTTTTGAGGCACAAAAAATATTTAAAATAAAAATTTTGAAATGATAAGAAGTTTCCTTGAAATTAATTAATTTTTAAATTTTCATGGCTGCCATATTGGATTCGCCATATAGAACTTATTTTTTGCGTCCTAATTACTTTGCTTTTTTAAAAAATTTAAAAATTCAAATAAATGTGACCGGGAATTACAAAAAAACCACCCGGAAATTTACAATCATAAAAATTATCGTCACCCTGACATAGTTTGTGTATTTTTAAGTAATTAATAAATATTATGTTTCACAGTATTTATTTTGCACATATTTTTCAGAAACTTGTTTATGATACATAATTTTATGTAACAAAATAACCATTTAATAGACTATTCTGTAACACTTCTGTTTAATTTAATTTTATTTGACCGAACTTTCATTTAACGCTATTCCCTGTAATAAGAGGGTTATTGAGCAAGCGTTTTGGCTAGTTGAGCAAGCCCTCTGCTCAATTGTCCTAACGAAATATGGACAATTGGGCTGGTTGCTCAATCATCCAATGCATAGTGCCCAATAATCCACAAGGTATTTCGAGCTTAAAACTGGAGAAAAAGCGACTTAATTGTTGATGAAACGCTAAGAAACGTTAAATTATGGATAAATGCAGAAAAATAGATAATAAAAATACGTATATTAAGAATAAATAACATTTTCGAAAAGACGTGATTTATTGACACTCAGAGAGCAGAACACCTGACTAGCAGAATAGACGTAGCCAATCAAAATCTTTCTACCGCGAGAGACTAAATTGTGATTGGCTACGTCTATTTTGCTAGTCAGGTGTTCTGCTCCCTGTGTGTCAATAAATCACGTCTTTTCAAAAATGTTATTTATTCTTAATATACGTATTTTTATTATCTTATTTTGTGTATTTATGCTTAATTTAACGTTTCTTAGTGTTTTATCAATATTAAGTCGCTTTTTCTCCAGTTTTAAGCTCGAAATACCTTGTGGATTATTGGACTCAATGCATTGGGTGAATGAGCAACCAGCCCAATTGTCCATATTTCGTTAGGACAATTGAGCAGAGGGCTTGCTCAACTAGCCAAAACGCTTGCTCAATAACCCTCTTATTACAGGGTTTCTTTCGAAGAATTGTTATTTGCAGGGGCGGATCCAGGCGAGGTTCTTGGAGGGGGTTCTGGGAGGGAAAGAGATAACACTATAGTGTTATCTCTCTCACTCTCATATAAATATTGGATTCTTGGAGTGGGGCGATCCAGCAGTGCCCCCTCCCTGGATCCGAACCTGATTATTTGATAGAATAAAACAAGCTACTAAATTGTCAAGGAAAAAAACAAAATATAGTCTGCAAGTCAGAGAAATGTCAGGTTAAATGAAAGTGAAATTCTTGTTGCAACCCTGGTAAGAAATCCAAAAATTGTCCGGCAGTAAATTTCGGACAAATTAAAAATTAATGTTTACTGCCGGACTATTTTTGGATTCCACCGGTCAAATTTCCGTTTTTTGATGCATATGGTTTTTACGTCGGATTAATTTTTGATTATTTTAGACGAATTCCGGATTTTTATTTACTGCCGGACTATTTCCGGATTCCACCAGACAAATTTCCGGTTTATTCTTAGATATTATTTTTATTTTTGGACAGCTTTCGGATTATTTCGGACAAATTCTGGATTTCTATTTACTACCGGACTATTTTTGGATTCCAGCGGACAAATTTCCCCTTTTTTAGATATGATTTTTATTTTAGACTGATTTAGTATTATTCCGAATAAATTCTGGGTTCTTACTTACTGCCGGACTATTTTCGGATTGCACCGGACGAATTTCCTTTCTGCTTAAATATTTGTTTTTGCAGATTTAGAGCGTCTAACTTGTGTCCAAAGGGACCCAGGATCGAATCCCATTGCCTTGCGATTTTTAATTCGTTAAGTTGTTATAATTGTCTAGGTATAGCGTGTCTTAGGTTAATATAATCGTACAAATCGAGAATAAAATAAGAATTGTTATAAAAAATTAATAAAATTGAGCAACAATGATGTGTAAATAATAATTAATATAGAATATTCTTTTGCCAGTAAAAAAATAAGTGTTTAATTAAGAGAATTCCAATTTTTTTTTATTTGCTCGAACAACAATAATGTCAACCAAATTATTTGAATATTTCCTCAATGGATAAATTTTCGTTTCTGTTGGTCAAATTTCGGACAAAATTTGGACTGTATTCGGACAAAACCAGTTTAATTTCGGATAATAAATACCGGACAGTATTCCTGACGATATCTAAAGCAGATACCCTGCGTGATCCGTGAAATAGGGGAATTTTTTAAATGATCTTTAATCAGATACATTAACTTGATATCCAAATTCAATGCAGATAAAATTCAAATTTTTTTACAGTTTACAAAAATTCTAATTAACCTATTTTACCATCAATGCCTTGTAAAATAGATTTAGCTTGGTAAAGTAAAATATAACTTTTGCTCCAGAATCTACTTTACTTGTATTGAAATCTTCGACAGCTGTAGAGAATATTACTATGTCGTAAAAGTAAAATTTCATAAATTACAATATATAAATCTTTTATAGAATCTTTATTAAGAAATGCAAATTTTACGGATGGCGCGATCAATAACGAAATGGATAATGTGTCAGAAGATGATTCAAGTGAAAGTGAAGTTGAGCATGATCCATATAATGACGAGGATGAGAATCACATGGAGGAGGATCATGATTAATTTATCCAAGTTTTGGCATTTTATTTTTTGAAAAGAGGGAAAACTTAAACAAATACATGACTAACGAGTATACATTTTTAACAAATTTTACATAGAGTCAAAGTAACAGACGATTGAGGTTTTCTTTATTGTTTCACACAAAACACGAGGAGATCATAACGTTGTATAATGATACCGTTTCTTAAATCGATTTTAAGAAACGATCGAAGAAACGGTATCAATATAATCCTGAAATATTTGTCGATAAATCAGAAAGCAACCTTAATTTTCTATAAACTAAAAAATATATTTCAAATAACCAATTACTTGTCAATTATTGAATAAATATTTATTTCTATCAAATAATTATTGTTTGCATCAATTAATTAATAAGAATGTGTCTTAATTATAAAAATTATTTGTTTAAACGTTTGATGCAAATAATGAATATTTGAGGCAGATAAATTTGTTTGTTAATATTTAAGTCAAAATGACTATTTATACCGAAGTCTTGTTTACTTATTTCAATTTTCAGTTAGTGTCTGACTGATCCCAAAAAGTTGAGACACTTATTGATGTTTTTAGTTACTGGGCATTCAACAAAATATCTTTAATAATCTGCCAATAACTTGTATAAATAAATCAATTATTTAATTACTATCAGACAAGACCACGTATTGCAATATTTTCAATGAGAATAGAATAAGGAACATTGATTGATCATCTCGTGCTATCAATACAGAATCAGGGTTAAGGTTTGGTCAACTATCCATTTTCCAATATATTCTTCAAAAGTTCTTTCCATACCTCATATTGGGTTCATTTAAGTATTACGCCAGCATACTTTCAAGGTTTCTAACACCCTTTTCCCCTAAATAATAATTTTAGCTTTTTTATAATGACCCCCTTTCACCCTTTGTTCTAAATTACAAAAAAACGTTTAATTGAAAAAACATAACTGAAAATAGGAATTATTTATAATTTCGTTTTTGATTCAAACATGAGACTAGACTTTTCTTGTACATTTTTCATCGTTGAACACGAATCTGTTCCAAAAAGCTGTCCAACACGTCCAAATTTTCAGAAAAAAGTAGATAAACCTTGAGGTGCTTATTCTATTGCTAGGGTTAAATTGAGGCTACAATCTTTAACTAAAGATTAAACAATTTTTTGGGACCGATTCGTATTCAGCGAAAAAAATTTTGTCAAAAAAACTTAGTTCGATGCTTGACACATATTAAATGTTGATCTGTGTTATCATACATATTAATTTTAAATTATAAGCTTTAATGCATTATTTTTAAAAATATTGTTTGTTGTAATGTAACATTACAGACTTTAAATGCAAAATATAAAAACAAGTTATATTTTATTTTAATTCCCAAGGAATTCTCTTTGCGCTATCCTATTGTTAGTAGCATTTGTTCTTATAAAAAGATTTTTAGAAAACACATTCTAAAAATACGTACCTAACTAAAATAAAAAAAAAAACCGGGTACCTCCACTCCCTGAAACATGTTTACGTACATACTATAATGATCCCTAACCTAATGATCACTTTCCTATCCTGTTTCTCTTATTAAAACAATCGATTTATATTAACATTATTCGATTATCAATTCTCATATCGTGTATGTAAAGCACTTCCTGAACATTGCCTGAAAATTTCATTTACTTTAATTTAATTTAGTTTCATCTTAAATTCATTTTGTCTATACAATACTACAGTATTCTACATAAATTGTAATATCTTAATCACTTAGATTAAATAGCATAAAATCAGACCTTTTCATCAAATTTATTTCAAAAATTGTTCAAACTTGTTTGTGATTCTTAAGTACTGAATTTGAATTTCAGTAACCATTACTGAATTATGTATTTATTCTGTAAACTTCTTGTTCACATTTTAAGTCTTTGAAAATGCTGAAAAATAAAATTAATTTTAATGCTGTCTATAGTTTTTGAAAAAGTCCGTTCTTTATTCTTTTGTAAACATTTGTGCTTTTCTTATGGTTAGGTCTGTTACAAAACATTAAATGTAAGCAGTGGTGTAACTGTGAGGGCCCTTGCAAGGGCACTGGGGCAAAAAGAAACAGGGGGCCCCAATTACTTATAATGATTTACAAGTTTAATTCATTCATTCATTCTCTCCACATCTGACATTTCTCACTAGACGATTTTTCTTTTAAAATTTTAAATCATATTTCACCTTTTTAAAATAAAAAAAATGTATTTTAAATTAGAACCCTGCGCCGTGGAAAATTTTAACGGCGGCGCGCCGATTAATACTTTTTCAAAATTGAAAATGGCGGCCCCAATATGGCGGAAGATTTTTGAAAAGGTAATTGGATTCGCTTGATACTCGATATTAACTGATTCGTAATCAGCGCCGACAAACACCCCTATATACCAAGTTTCATAAATTTGGACGAAAATTTCGAAATATCGTCCGCCATATTGGATCCGCCATTTTGAATTTTAAAAAGTTATTAACAACTTCATAATCTGTGACCCAAAAAACCCTATGTACCAAGTTTCATTAATTTTAATATAAAACTTAAAGATTGGTCCAACAGATATTAATTTTTTACTTTTTTTACAATATCCGCCATTTTGTCGCCGCCATATTGAATTTGATGAATTAACTAAAACATATTTTTAATATGCCAACAGTTTATGCCACCTTAGTACACATTAAAAGAATGTTTTCGGGAAGAAATAATGATTATAAAACAAAAACTTGTCGATTTATCTGTACATTTTTTCAAAAAAGCCGCCATATTGGTTTTGCATAAAAAACGTAAAGAAACCCTATTCCCATATTTAAAAAAAATGTTTCTACTTGTAGTAATATTTCACAGTAAGGCTACGATTTTTGTGATTTCAGACGTTAATGTGGTTATAAATGTCATAAATTTAAAAATTCATAACTTCTTTTAAAGTCATTGTAAATAAATTTTTATAAAATGGTTTTAAATCTCGCAGTGCGTACTATATGAAGCCAATATAGAAAATTAAAGTAAAAATTTCAGTCTTCCAGAAAAAATTCACATAATGTCGAAAAAATGGTTAAGTTAACTTTTGAGTTTCAAATTCTAAGAAAAAAAATCAATTATGTCGTATAAAAATAATAAAAATCTCAAATTTAGCTGTTACAAAACAACGCCGATGAACGCCGACACGCCGATAGTCTATCGGCGCGGCGGCGCAGGGTTTTAATTTTAAATATATATCCCAATTTTCAATTATTTTCTTCAATTTTCATTTCTTTTTATTATTTTGCAATTATTTTCTCCATCTTTTAATATTTTCATTTTTTTAAAAATTAATTTCCTAAATTTTCAGTTATCTCAAATTTAGATTATTGTCACCAATTTTACGTGTTTTAAACGATTTTCCAATTATTTTTTTTTTTTGCTTAAAAATAAATCCTGCGATTTTTTTCTTCTTTTCTTCAATTTCTAATTATTTTCATTATTTTGGCATAATTTTCAAACATTTTAATCATTTAACTTAAATTTCAATTATTTTCATCTACTTTCGATTATTTCTACGTTTTTTTATTCTCTTTAATTAAAATTTTTAAGTAATTTTGTGATTATTTTCTTTTTTTAAATATGTATTCTTTGATTTTTTCAATTATTTCTCTTAAATTTTATTTACTGTTTACAATTTTTCATATTTAAATTATTCTCATCATATTTCAATTGTTTTACTCATTTTTCAATTACTTTCAGCATATTATTTTATTTTTTTCAATTTTGAATTAATTTTATTATTTTTTAATTATTCTCCTCAATTGTTAATTATTATTCTCATTTTCTAAAACTATTTTTTAAGATTTTTAAGTATTTTTCTAAAATTTCAATTATTTTCTTAAATTAAATTTTTTTAATTGATTACTAAGATCTTAATGTATTTTACTTAAAATGTCAATCATTTTTTTATTATTTAAAAAAAATTATGTAATTTTTTCAATTATATCACTCAAATGTCGTTTATTTTTTACAACTTATCACTGTTTGTATCATATTTCAATTATTTTTTTTAAGTTTTAAATTTTAAAATAATTTTTCAATTACTTTCCAAAATTTATTTTCTTCAATTTACATTAAGGTATTTATTTGGACAATTTAGTTTTGTCTAAAGTTCAGAAGTCTAAAGTTCGGAGGTTCCGGTGTATTTACATTATTTTTTATATTATTTTTTTCAATTTCCAATTACTTTCGTTCTTTTTTATAATTTCCAAAAAGTTTTTAATTATTTCTCTTTAATTGAAAACTCGATTTCAATTATTTTCTCTAATTTTTCATTATTCAATTTTTTTCAATTTATTTTTAAGATATTTATGTATTTTTCTCAAATTTTAATTATTTCCTTTATTTTAAAAACATTTCTACGATTTTTTAAATTACTTTCGCCAATTTTTAATTGATTTCATTTTTTTTCAATTAATTTGCAAAATTTGCAATTATTTTGTTTCATTTTAATTATTTTTTTCAATTCTTTTTAATTTTAAAATTTTATAAATTTTGTCCTGAATAAATATTTATTTTATTTATTTATTTACATAAATTTAATTTTAAATATTATATTTAAAATATTTGTAATCATTGATAAAACAAAGCGTAGAAACTAATCGCGTGCCAGCGCGCGTTGTTTAATTTAGTCAAACTTTAAATTACTATAGTTAGTAAGGTTTTTGGAATTTCTAATTTAACAAAAAAAAAAAGTTTATTAGGGTTGACCAAGGGCCCCCTGAGCTTAAAGGCCTCGGGGCACTGACCCACTTTGCCCCTTAACAGTTACGCCACTGTATATAAGCTATGTTTTTTTTCTTTTTTTTCAAAGAAAGTTTGACTTTTAGAAAGAAATTTAACTACGTTAACATTATTCTCTTACAATTGTTTTGATGTGCCGAAAGATTGGTCGTGTATTTATTTTTATTTACGTTTTTGTATATTTAATATTTATACATATATTTTTTTTTCTTTTGTTACATCCGTTATAGTCAGCCAAATTAAAAAAAAATTACTTTTTCCAATTGCATAATCTGCTTAGGGGCTATACTTGATTACGTCATTGTACGCAATTATTGTCCGTAATGTTGTATTATTTTATTAAATAAATTGAAGAATTCTTATGTACGCATGCAATGTTTATTTATTTATTTTTTATTCTTTATTTGTTTAAATTGAATTCGTATTACTTGGCGTATAATATCAAAAATTTATATCGTATTTTATGTTTCGTTTTTCGAAATTAAAAAATGTACGTACAACCATTATGCCCCCCTCCCCTTTTAACAAAGTATAATGAACATTCGAAACCCCTCCTCCCCCCTATAGACAGTTACGTAATTTAAGCATGGCCCCTTACAGGGAATATAATTACATTTTTTCTGACTAAATATCAAAAACTCTTTTTATTTGTCATAATTTAAATAATTTTATTTTTAGGTTAAATAACAACGATGAGGAAACGATTTAAAGACTTGTCAGATCGTCAATGTCGACATGTAATTTCCCAAGATTTACTTCAATATGAATTTTTAAATACAAACCAATCTCATGCAGATAATTCATTATTGATCGATAACATTGTGAATGATGAGAATCACATGAACGTTGATAATCAACCATGTGCTGAAGATTCATCTGTTTCTGAAAAATCTTTAGATGTTAATCAAATTGGCGTAATAGATATGGAAATAGTTGAACCTGAAATATGTAAAGAAGAACAAGACTCTGAAGATTTAAAATCTTTTTTGGCAACCTGGGCTAGTGATTATGGACTAACACATTCACAACTAAAACCGCTGTTAGTCAAATTGCGAGAACACGAGTGCTTTGAAGAAAAAATACCGAAGGATCCAAGAACATTGCTGAAGACCCCCAGAGGAAAAACAATTGTTCAAACAGTTCGACCCGGAGAGTATTACCATTTTGGTATAAAAAGTGGAATAGAAGAAGTACTTAGTAAACACAAGAACCATTCATTGACAAGTGTTAGAGTAAAAATAGGCATTGATGGTGTTCAATTAACAAAGTCATCAACATCACAATTCTGGCCTATTTTAGCTTCAGTAGAACCATTCTCAGATATTTTCCTTGTTGGCGTATATTTTGGCTATGAAAAACCCACATTTGAAGAAGAATTTCTCGAAGAATTTCTTGCAGAAACGGAGAATTTATGCAATAACGGTATTCAGTTCGGTGAAACAAATCTCCCCTGCGAAATTTATTGCGTTATTTGCGATGCACCAGCCAAATCGTTTATTTTAAATGTTAAAGGACACACTGCATATTGTTGCTGCACGAAATGCGTTATTAAAGGAAAATGGAGTAGAAGAAGAGTGTTTTCCGCACAAAGGTAAATTTTATACAAAACGTTCTGATGCTGGTATTCGAAATCGAATATATAATAGACACCAACTGGGATTCTGTTGCTTAAGTCGAATTCCTAATTTTGATCTTATTAGGAATATTCCACTAGATTACATGCATCTCGTATGCCTCGGTTGTATGAAAAGATTACTTTCTTTTTGGTTAGTTGTACGTTCAAAACATCGCTTACCAAAATGGCAAATAAACAAAATATCTAAGCGTTTATTAACAGTAAAAAAATACACTCCGAAAGAATTTGCTAGGAAACCGAGATCCCTAAAGGTTTTAAAGTTCTGGAAAGCAACAGAATATAGGCAGTTTCTTTTGTATACAGGGACCATGGTTTTGTGTGGAATTTTACCCAAAAAATTGTACCAACATTTCAATACCCTTCACGTTGCTATAAGAATATTATGTAACGAAACTTTTGTAAAGAACGAAAATTATCTGAATTTTGCGGAAGAACTGTTATCTCATTTTGTATGGTGCCTTACAACCTTGTACGGTAGTTTTAGTGTGTCTTATAATATGCATGGATTGTTGCATTTGGTTGACGACGTTAGACTTTTTGGGACTCTTGATAATTTCAGCGCATTTAAATTCGAAAGTTACATGCAACAACTTAAGAAGTAGATGAGAAAAGGTGACAAACCACTACAGCAGTTAGTACGAAGATATTCAGAGTTTAAAGAAAACAGTAACAAACTTGCAAAGTCACCAGAAATGGGTATTAAAATTAATTGTCGTTCAGAGCATTACAATGGTCCTTTGCCAGAAGGATGTTGCAATCCTCAATATCGCGAATTATCAATTGCTGGTTTAGCATTAAACGTTTCACGAACAAGTGATAGTTGTTTTGGCCTAACTACACAACAGATTGTTTTAATTTCTAATATCGCTCATTCTTCAGACTCGAATGAAATAGTCATTATCGGGAGAAGGTTTGAAGATGTAAATAATTTATATACAAAACCATGTTGCTCATCTATAGTCAATGAATTTGTTGTAAAAGACTTGTCAGATTTACAGTTATGGCCGCTAAAGTGCTTAGAGAAAAAGTATTTCATTGTACCGTCAAAAAAAGACGAATACGTCGTTTCTTCATTGTTGCATATTGATTAATTTAACGAATAATTAATTAATCTTTTGCTAATTGTAAATCGCGAATCAGTTGTATTTGAATGACTTTTTGCGATCTAATATTCATCGTTGTCCCTTATCTTGATCAAAAACATTGAGAATTGTTAATGTATCCCAAATTTTTAGGCGTTTGACTAATTTATTAAGACTCAATCTCGTGATACAATATTATTCATTCTTGTTGAAAATGTTAACATAGTTTAAATATGGTTTACTTATTTTTTGATTTATCAGCCTTTGCTGATTCTTAATGTCGAATCAGTCGCACTGGAATTAAATTTAATTTTAAGCATTCTGCGTTCTATGAATTTTGCGTTTTGAATTTTCTACGTTTTAGTTATAATGCACAAGAATTTTGCTTCTAAGCATTAATGTTAATTAATTACATTGGATAAATAAAAGATTTAATTGTTTAAAAAATCTTGCAAAACTTTTATTCTAATTTAATATCTATTTATTCAATATAAAGCCTTAATGAGAGCCTAAAATAGATTTCTCTAATGAACCTAGAAGCACGTATGTATACTATTGTACACATAGGTTCATCAAAGAATCCCATTCTGGAATCTTCTTTATGCTACAAAAATAAGATAATTCTTTCCGCGTATAGACAAAGCAATAATTTTTAAAATTGAAGGACATTGAGTTTTAAATGATACTCCTGGTGTTAGTATTCACTTTGAAAATTTTAATTTGATCTTTTGGGTATTATTTGTTTTTTAAGAATATTAATTGTGTTATTTCAGACTTAACCTGAAAGATTTTAAAATAGTTATTTTTCGTTTTTGCCTTCGTAAGAATCATGAAGAACAAGAACAAGATTTAAATCGGATTATAAAATGTTTATTCAATATGTAGAAATTAAAAATAATGTATAATATACAAAATGGTATTTGTTTAAAAAAAATTGTGAAATTCGACACACACAGTACAATGTTTCCTACCCATCTTTGGAAATTCACAAGAATCTTAGAATGTACTCATTTTGAAAAATTATTTTCAGGATCAGATACTCGACAAGTTTCTAATTGAATGAGATGCTTCTTGAATTTAAACTAATGTTTAGACGATCAAATTCAACATTGACGCAAGCCTATTTCGAATAAGAATTTTTGTTATATTAAATTCTATCGGATTATTTCTGAATCTATTTCTAACTATTTTGTTGCAAATTACGTGGATTGATTCGATTTAAGTGTTTTTTGAATGTCCCAGAAATATCTCACAAACGACCTGCGGATGTCACAGGGATGACTTATAAATATTCCGGGTATGTTCCATAGACGTTCCGGAAATATCCAAAAACATCCCAGGGATATCCAAAAACATCCCAGGGATATCTAAATACATCAAAGAGATGTCCCGAAAATATCCCAGGGACATTGGCGGTAGATTTTAAAGACGTCCCAGGGAACGGCGGTTTGGATATCCCTAAGACGTTCAATAGATATCCCTGGATATGTCTGGGACGTTTCTAGGATATCGAATATCTATCTACGATATCGCGTGGATATCCCATGGATATCTTTTTGTTTTGAGGGTTCGTGCTTCTTCGCATCAATTCATGAAACGTAAGGAATAGAACCGTAGCTTGTAAAATAATTGTAATTACTGTTTTTCCAGTTTCTTGACATATTATGTTTCAAAACATAACCTAATTAATCAACTTTTACTAATCATCAGTCTAAGTAATTGTTAATATGTTTTTAAGCAAATTATTCCTGTTATACTAATTAACTAATTTTATTAACGTAAAGCTAAAAGTGCAGTCTTTTTTAAAGTCTGTAGAAATTTATGTCATGCTTTGAAGAACGAAAAAAAAGGTTACGAATTTTTAGATTTTAGCTAAAATCACACAATTTCCTAGACTTTTGAATTAATTTAAAAAAAATTATTCTTTAATAAATTCAAGAACAATTAATATTATAAAATAAACTCCAAACAATTTTGAATTTATTATAATACATACTAACATAATAAATTCCAGAATATCTTGAATTTTATCCAATCAAAATAAATTCCAGATCATTTTAGATTTTTTCTATAGGTAATAGAATAAATCCCAAATACTTATTTATTTATTATTAAGTTCTAAAGTATTTTATATTTTCTCTATGATTTTTTAGTTTTTAAAGTGAATTCTAGAACATTATTCCAAAAAGAATTCTAGAAATTTTATGATTATACTATAAATTATAGAACATTTAATATTTTTTTTACAATTTTGGACTCTAAATAAAATATTGCATAATTTTCTTGAGAATTTGGAACAAAAAACAGAATATTTAAGATTTTAGAGTGCAGAAAACTTTAAAAGTTATAATTAATTTCAAAACATTTTAGACTTTTTTATATTTAAATTCTGGATTAAAATCCAAAATCTTTTAGACTCTAAAATAAATTCCAGGTGACTTAATACTTTAGAATACATTTTACAGGATTAAAGATTTTATAATAAATTCTGTAATATTAAGGATATTTTTCTTATTATTTCGATTCTAAAGTAATTTCAGAATTTTCGAGATTTTAATATAAATTACAGAAAATTTTAGATTTAAAAATAAATTGAAAAAGATTTGAGATTTTCTTTTGATTTTTAGATTTTTGATAAACTTGTAGAATTTTTTGAGACACTAATGAAAATTCAAGAATGTTCAAGATTCTAAAATAAATTAAAGACAATTCTTGTTTATTTATTAAGTTCCTAAACTGTTTAGATTTTAAATCTGTAAGATTGTTTTTGTTAGATTTTATCTTTATTTTTAGAACTTTAATAAAAACCTCAAATTTTACATTCTAATATAAATTTCAGAAAATTGTAGATTTTATAAAAATTATCTGAACATTTCAATTTTATTTTTAATTATTAGATTTTCCATAAGAGTCTGAAATTAATAGATTTTAATATTTTAAGAATGTTACATGTTATAAATAAATTGCAGAAAAGTTTAGTTTGAAAAATAAATGCTATAAAATTATAGAAGTAACAAATTCCAGAACACTAAAGATCTTATACAAAATTCCGGATTTTTAAAATTCTGGATGAAATTTCAAACTTTTTTAGATTCTAGAATAAACACCTACAACTTTATATTTGTTTTTTTCATTTCAACATTTTTTTCAGAAAAAATATCGAATTCGTTATAGATTCTAAATAATTAATTTAGAAATTCTAAAACTGAAATGTTTAGAAGCTTATTTTGAAAACTTAAAAAGTTTGTATTTTTTTTTTTAGAATTTCAAATGTTTGAGAATTTTTTCTAGAATGAAATGAATTCTAGAATTTTATTTAGAATTTGAAAATTTCCAAATAATGTCTAAAAAGATTAGAAATATGATATTTTTACGGAGAAAAAATTTAAATTTGCATAAAGAAAAAAAAACTTTTGGGTATTTATTCTAGAATCTAAGAAGGTTTTGACAATTTATCCAAAATTTAAAAAAACTGAAATTTTATTTAATATCTTAAATGTTCTGGAATTTATTACATCTACAACTTTATAGAATTTATTTTTAAAACTAAACTTTTCTGCATTTTATTTATAACTTAAAACATTCTAAAAATATTAGAATCTATTAATTTCAGACTCTTATGGGAAATCTAATAAAAATAACATCGAAATATTTAGATATTTATTATAAAATCTACAATTTTCTAAAATTTATTGTAGAATGTAAAATTTGAGGTTATTTATCAAAATTGTAAAAATAAAAATAAAATCATAACAAAAATAAATCTAAACAATTTTGGAACTTCATACATAATCTAGAATTTCCTGAAACTTATTTTAGAATCTTCAATGTTCTCCAATTTTCATTAGTGTCTCAAAAAATTCTACAAGTAGATTAAAAATCTAAAAATTAAAAGAAAATCTCAAATCTTCTTCAATTTATTTTTAAATCTAAAATTTTCTGTAATTTATATTAAAATCTCGAAATTTCTGAAATTACTTTAGAATCGAAATAATAAGAAAAAAATCCTTAATATTACAGAATTTATTATAAAATCTTTAATCCTGTAAAATGTATTCTAAAGTATTAAGTTACCTGGAATTTATTTTAGAGTCTAAAAGATTTTGGATTTTAATCCAGAATTTAAATATAAAAAAGTCTAAAATGTTTTGAAATTAATTATAACTTTTAAAGTTTTCTGCACTCTAAAATCTTAAATATTCTGTTTTTTGTTCCAAATTCTCAAGAAAATTATGCAATATTTTATTTAGAGTCCAAAATTGTAAAAAAAATATTAAATGTTCTATAATTTATAGTATAATCATAAATTTTCTAGAATTCTTTTTGGAATAATGTTCTAGAATTCACTTTAGAAACTAAAAGTTCATAGAGAAAATATAAAATACTTTAGAACTTATTAATAAATAAATAAGTATTTGGAATTTATTCTGTTATAGAAAAAATCTAATTTTATCTTAAATGATCTGGAATTTATTTTGATTGGATAAAATTCAATAGAAAATTCAAGATATTCTAGAATTTATTATGTTAGTATGTATTATAATAAATTCAAAATTGTTTGGAGTTTATTTTATAATATTAATTGTTCTTGAATTTATTAAAGAATAATTTTTTTAAAATTAATTCAAAAGTCTAGGAAATTGTGTGATTTTAGCTAAAATCTAAAAATTCGTAACCTTTTTTTTCGTTCTTCAAAGCATGACATAAATTTCTACAGACTTTAAAAAAGACTGCACTTTTAGCTTTACGTTAATAAAATTAGTTAATTAGTATAACAGGAATAATTTGCTTAAAAACATATTAACAATTACTTAGACTGATGATTAGTAAAAGTTGATTAATTAGGTTATGTTTTGAAACATAATATGTCAAGAAACTGGAAAAACAGTAATTACAATTATTTTACAAGCTACGGTTCTATTCCTTACGTTTCATGAATTGATGCGAAGAAGCACGAAGACGCCCGATCGATTTGGAACGAGATTCGGCTTAGCCATTAGGTTTTGCGTGTGTGTATTGCCTCACCGATTTAAGCAATATATATAGCTAACCACCTAAGCTTCGAATTTTGTCCGCAAGAGCGCATACGATAACAGGAAACAATCATTTGCATTACGTGCGTACTCTCAGTTTCTCTCTGTTTAAAAAATGTCTTATATTTAAAAAAAAAATTTAACTGTTGGTACTTTATTTTACTTATCGGCTTGACGGTTTCCATTTTAAAAAATTACACTTTACTGCCTAGATGTAGTTGTAATTTTATTTAATTTAGATTTTACATGAACCATAAACTAATTTACTAATTATATTACTTTTAGAATGTGAAATACTTTTTATAATTATGCGACCATTTTCTTTCAGGTAAATTTAAAAACATATTTAAATTCACAGAAACTAAATGATTAAAATTTTTCTTTTTACTATTGAAATCGTAAAAAAATTCTAAAAATAATATGCGAAATCAGTGAATTAGATTCAAAAATGCAAAAGTTAAATTAAATAAAATTACAACTACACCTAAGCAATAAGGTGTAATTTTTATTTTAATGGAAGCCAACAAACCGTAATAGTTTTCAATAGACTTCACGAAAATACAAAACAAGTACAAATACGTGTATGACGATTCAGTAAAATGTTCAATTTGAGTCAGGGAAAATTCAGGAAAATGTCAGGAATTTTTTTTTTAAAGTTGTTAGACACCCTGAGTTTGATCTATCTTTTATGCTCTTCAAAAATTTATCAATACCTCGATTTTTTGAAAAAACTAAAAAAATGTTTATCTTAAAAAGGCCACCTTCTTTTTCTTAAAATTTTAAGGGTTTATAGCTACTTAAGTGTATTACTCACCACAAAAATTTCATTTGGCATTTTTTGTTTCTTGGAAGAAAACAATTATTTTCTATTTTTTCGTAAAAACTAGTGATGCACGACGATACGAGAAAAAAATTTTTCGCTCGATATCGTTCGGATTTACTGATTATGTTCAGGGCGATCATTTCGGACTCTCAATTGTCTTTTAAGAGCATATTTTTTGTAAATCTTTTTAATAAATGACTCGTATACTTACTTGAGTTGAACTTCAGTGCATTTTATTTGCTTTTCCAAAAATAATAACTTAAAAATATTAATGTAATTATTATAAAATACAATCTCAAAATTTAAAATTCATTAAAACTGCCATATTTCAACACTACTACTTATTTTTCAGAAGTCTTTTAAGAAGCTCAAACTTGGCACATATTAAGGTTTGTACAAAATAGACCGGACATTGAAATTTCAGGAGGCTAATTTGTTTAATTTCTGAAATATTGAAGTTTGAAATTTATCACAAAAGAGGTTATTTTTTTACAATTTAGATTTATTTTGAAGTTGGTTAGTTTAGCAATAATAATCGATTAAAAACGATTTCATGTAAATTAAAAATCTTAATTATGATGAATTTCTAAGTAATTATAAAAGTAATACATTATTTATTTAAGTAATATTTTTATTTTTTTATAATTTCTTAGAAAGTAATATTAATTAAGATTTTAAATTTAAATGAAATTGCTTTTAGTCGATAATTGCTTAACTAACGAACTTCTGAATATATATCGAAATTTAAAAAAATAACCCCTTTTGTAATAAATTTCAAACTTCAATATTTTAGAAATTAAACAAATTACCCTCCTGAAATTTCAATATAATATCTATTTTGAACAAACTTAAATATGTGCCAAGTTTGAGCTTCTTAAAAGCTTTAAAAAAAAATATGTATGTTGAAATATGGCAGTTTTAATGAATTTCAAGTTTTGGAATTGTATTTTATAATAATTAAATTAATATTTTTAAGTGATTCCTTTTGGGTCAACAAAGTAAATGTACTCATGTTCAATCTAAGTGAGTATCCAAGTTATTAAAAAAAAAAAAATTACAAAAACAGTGATCCTAAAAATGATGAAAATTGACAGTTTTTGGATCAATTTCAAATGCAATTTTGTTCTTCTTTTTCTTTTTTTTCTTCTTCTTCTTCTTCTTCTTCTTCTTATTATTATTATTATTATTATTATTATTTTTAATCAGAGAGAATTAATCTAAATGAATCAATAATACACATATTAATACTTTGTTTAGAAAAATTTTATTCAAGCCTATATTTATTAATTTAAATTAAAAGTTTGAAATATGGTCCGAAGAAGCCATTATAACCTAATTATCACACCCTTATTTACGTTTGTAAAATAAACAATTTACTTTTTTAGTATAACTAATAATTTACATAAAATTTTAATTTCTTGAACTTAAATTAATTGCGTGTTACTTTAAAGTAAAAAATCAAAAATATATGTTTTTTTCATTAAATAAAGAATAATTTTTAAAATTAAAGAAATGATGTGCACAATTTTGAAAAGTCATTTACACACACTTAAATTTTTACTGAATTTAAATAGACATTACAGAGAAAGAAATTAAATCATTATATAATAATAAATAAATCATTTTGTTTAATAAAAAAAAGGATGTCATGGTTGTTTCCATTTCAATTCAGACAGGCTATGTATGTTGAAGTCAGAGAATCATTTCCCATTGAAATATCTTATTTTTCAGAAACATTTATGTTATGTATAACAAATTATAAAATAAGTGTTACCCAAAACTTATTTTATAATTTGTTTTGTAGAAAAATAAAACAACGATTAATAAATATGCAAATTAATTGCAATTAAAATTAAAAAATCTAAAGAAACACTGTCTAATTTCAAATTTTAAAGAAATCATTATATATTAAATTAATTTTATATAGAATTTGTCAGTTTTTACACATTTAACATTTCTTGAATTTCAGTGATATATTGAAACTTTATTCTACTTGCAAAAATGCAAAATTTATGTATTTATTTCGTGTTACAATTAATAATTCGAAAGATTCGCAAGTTAGAGATAAAATCTATCAAACTTTTTTGCTCCACTTCTTAAGAGGAACATTTTTTCTATTTGGATTTTTGTTGTATCTAATACAGGGTTTAAAAAAACTTTGAGTTTTCTTTTCTTAAAAAGAAAAATTTTTTTTATTCTTCTCCAAGAAGCGGGACTTTAATAAATTCTTATAGAAAATAATCGTTATACCTCCAGAAAGTAAAAAAAAATCGAGAGAAAAAAAACATTGGGGATTATCAGAAAATTTGATTTTGATTTTTTTTTAAATGCCGCCGTTTTGTTAACTTTGAAAATATTTTAAATTTCCTTATGGAATTTAAAAGAACATAAAAGCCCTAATTAGACACAGAAAGGATCATTTTAATATATACAATAGTAAAAAAGATATAAAAACTTTAAAAAATTTTAACGTTATTTTCTTGTAATCTCACTTTTTAACTTAAAAAATTCAAATCCGCATAACTTTGTTAAAAATTTGTTTTCACCAAAACAGAAAAATAAGTGGCGTCTAAAATTATCTGATAAATAACATATATTTCAATGGGCAATAATTCTTTGACTTCAACATACATAGCCTGTCTGAATTGAACCTCTTTCATTTTCGCATTTCGGAAAGTTTAAAAATTTCATATAAATCTTGAATTTTTTATTTAAATGTCATTATTTTTTAATTGACTACAACTTCACGCCTAATTTTTTGGTAAAAACGAGATGCTCGGAATGATCGTTCGACTATCCGAGATGTTCGCTTTACCGAGACTAAACAAATTAATCGCTCGTCTGTCAATTTTATGAAAAACAAAAAATGTCGCTCGTTTCTAGGATTGTGTCGCTCAAATGCATCACTAGTAAAAACCTCTGAAATTTCGCAATGTTTAAGATTGAAAATCGTTCGTTGGCTCTTTTGTTTAAATTTTTTTAAAAAATATCATAACAGGGAACAAAATGTAAAAACCTATTAGGTATACATGGAATAAATACATTATATTATCCAACTTACTTAAAAAAAGAGAAATTTGTTTTTAAGTTGGCCACCTTTTTATTGAAAGATTTTGATTTTTATAGAATTTAGCAATTTAAATGTAATCAATTTGCTATTTTAATATTTTCATATTAATATATAATATACTTTTCATATAACGAATATTACTTAAACTCTTAATTGAAATTAGCAGCTAATATGTATAATATATCATATTAATATATTGGCTTATAATATATTTTAGCTGATAATTTCAATTAAGAATTGAAGTAATATTCGTTATATGAAAATTATATTATAGGTATATTAATATGGAAATATTATAATAGCAGAATTATTACATCCAAATTGCTTAATTCTATAAAACTCACAATTTTTCAATACAAATTACAATAAAAATGAGTAATTACAACTTAAAAACAAATTTTTCCTATTTCAAGAAAGTTAGATAATATTTCTCTTTATCAGCTGAATTACTTTTTTTTTATATTTTGTAACAATATCATTAAAAATTTAAACAAAAGGGCCAACGAAAGATTTTTAATCTTAAAAATTGCGAAATTTCAGAGGTTTTTACGAAAAAATAGAAAATAATTTTTTTCTCCCAAGAAACAAAAAAATACCAAATGAAATTTTTGTGGTGAGTAGTACACTTAAATAGCTATAAACCCGACAAATTTTAAGAAAAAAAGGTGGCCTTTTTGAGATAAATTTTTTTTTAGTTTTTTCAAAAAATCAAAGTATTGTTTTTGTTTATCAACATTTTTGACTTTTCTTTGTAAAATTTTAAAGAGCATCAAAAATAGAACAAACTAAACCAAAGTAAAGAGCAAGTAAAAAGCTTGAAAATTATGTAAATTACGAGATTTTTAAGAAAAAATTTATAAAAATCTAATTTCTTTGTTAAAATCTTTAAAAAATCGTAAAAATTCAAAAAAAAATTTTAACAAAATTTAAAAAAATACGTATTTCCTTATTTTTTGAGCAAAAAAACATACTTTCATATGAAGTTAATTTTCGATAGGACTGCCTGCATGATTTGAAATGGATTCGGGCAAGAATGATGATGATAGCGCTGTTAAGGAAAAATCAAGATATTTTAGCCAATATCCATAAAAAGTGCTTAAAACTTTTTTTTAGTCCTTAACGACGCTATGATCAGCTTCTACAACCATGTTCTCTACAATTTTCCTGTAATCTACATTTAAAAATACATTATTTGTGTACCAAACTTGAACTCTCTATTTGAGAAAAAAGCAATTAAAGTTAAACGTTCAAAAAGTCAGATTTTTCAAGATATTAGCGGAATTTTTGCTATCCACGAAAAACAATCAATTGATATTTGTTAATTGGAAATATTAAATTAAATTTTCAAAATTTTGAATGATAGGTACGATATTTTTCGATTTTAAACCATTGTGCGTCAGTCGAATACAATGAGAGGAAATGCCAAAGTCTTTCTTTCTCTCTCTCTCTCTCTCTCTCTCTCTCTTTCTCGCCTAGAGTTTTAATCAGATTAATTTAAAACTTAGGGAAAATATTCATGACATGTTATACTATGAAATAAAATTTTTTTTTAAGATCGATTTTTTGAAGTATTAAAACACATGTAACCCCTTAAGTATATTCAATTTTACTTGAATTAAATAATTAATTATAAGCAAAATCATATTATACCTGTATATTTACAATCTTTAGAACAAATTTGTCACAACTGTAACGTCTAAGATGTGACACAATTTTTTCTTCATTTTTGCCCATTCTGATGGAGTGTTTTACAGAAATATATGATGCATAATCTTGTGATTTTTCAAGAGAACGAATTTTCAAACTACCCAGATTTATAACAAACAATGACTCAATTCCTTTGTAAAAACTGCCATAAGGAATTCTTAATTGCGACGCATTTAAGTCCACCTGTAAAGAATTTTTTTGTTTAGAAGAAAAGCTAAGAAATTAATAAAATTGAAAAAAGTTAGATGAAAATTGTTATTATTAAAAAATCTTACTTGAATATCGAGGACGGAATGTTTCTGAATAGCATATTCAAGACCTAAAGTAGACATTTCTTTCAAGCCTTCTAACTGCTCTGCAGCGACTCCTTGAAACCTAAAATCAAGATAAATAAAAGATTTACACTAGTAAAAAGTTAAATTTAAACACGTGAATTAAATAACACGAACTGATTCAAAGTCGTCGGTTCTTGAACGTTGAATAAATTTATTAATTCCATAATAGTTTGAGCATCTTATACGACGTGGACAGATCCAGACTTAGCAATAACTCGATCTCCACATAATTTATCCATAGGATTTTTTTCATACGAAACAGAGAACAAACTATTGTCTGAAGTAACTCCTTCGAAATTGAACAGCGACGGAATTGTTTCTTCTTGTTTAACTCCTAGTAGTTTTAAGTCACCAATGGAGGCAGTTACTCTAGTAAAATTTATTAATTAAAACTCTAGATTTTAATGACGATTCAATTTAAAATTAAAATTAAGTATAGATAAAATATAATAATTTTAATTACAATTCAACAGGTAAGGGGCCGTCCATAAATTACGTCACACCTTTTTTCCCCTTTTTACGACCCGCCTTCCCCTTGTCAAAACTTGTCACATATTTCTCAATCCCCTTTAAAATTACATCCCATTTTCTTGATCCCCCCCCCCCCCAGAGACCGTCAAGAAATTAATTTGAAGTTTTTTCCAACTATCTAGTAATAGTCAATAGATTTTACTTAAATATTGAAATCAATTCATCAAATTTAACACAATAATTAATAGTTGTACCGTCATAAAAGCTTCAACCCCTCCTTTTTTAATGTGTGACGTAATTTATGAACTAATCAATTATTTCAAACTTACGATATCTCATTTGATGAAAGCCTAGATTTAAATGTTGCCAACACATTAAATTGCAGATCCAGGCCCAGCGGAGATTCCTTATCCGTATCAAGAATAATGATTTGAAGACCTTGAGCGGTCATCGCTTCTTCGATTTCTTTTCTGGAAAAGAATGTTATATTTTAAACAAAAACACAAGATACAGAACATTTTTAAAAATAATTTTTTTTTACTGATTGCAATTACAGAATTTATGCCTGCTTCTTCATCTTCATTTTAAGGTCATCTCCAGAATCAAGCAGCGAACTATCCTTTTTTCGCCTTTAGATCGTTTTCCTTTTCGGACAATTTTTCAACCTGTTTAAAAGTGACAAAAGTGATTAAGTCAAATAGCTTAATATGCGATTTAAATATTTACACGGAGAGAAAAATCTATCCTTTATAGCAGGAAATTCATTGCAAAAATGAAGAAATATCAGAAAAATGACAAAAATAATTGACAATTGAAAACAAAATTGGAAAAATGACAAGAATATTACACAACTGTAAAAATATTTTAAAAAATTTAACAACAAATATGAAATTTAATCTACCTAAATTATTGCCAATTAAATAATTAAGAGAATTATAGGAGTAAATGTTGGAAATAACTGAAAATTTAACAACTGCATTGAAAATCGAAAAAAAAAATAGTTTAAATTGAAGAAAACAATTAAAAATTGAAGAAAATAATAGAAAAATGAAGAATGGAATTGAAATTTAAAAAAATAATTATGAATTGAATGAAATAGTTGAACTATTTCAACTAATTTCAAATTAAAGAAACTTATTGATAATCGAAAGAAATAATTGAAAAAGGCAAGAATTTTTTACTATTAAAGAGTATAATTGAAAATTTAAAAATTGAATTGATATATGAAGAAAATATTTAAAAATTGAATAAATTAAAAGTTTAAGAATGAAATAAAAATTTGAAAATATAATTGACAATTAAAAAAGGCTAGAATTATTGAATCAGGGCTGTTATTGATTTAAAGCAAAGTTATCAAAGTTTTTTTTAATCATTGGGGCATTTGCATTAAAATCATGATTTAAATAAAAAAAAAAATTACAATTCTCCGGATGTCTAATACTGCATGTGAAACATATCAAATTATTATAATTTAAATAAATTTCAAAGTTCAATTAACTCATATTCCAATTTGTTCAAACTTTCAAATTCCAACTAATTCAAATTTGAATGCATATTAATTAAGGCAAGGTAATTAAATAATAAGAATTATTTTCCATATTCGCAATAATCATTTTTTTAAATTTATATTATATTTCTAAGAGATTTCACTTTTTCGAAACTGTTCAATTTTTACCTTTTACCTAATTTTTACACAATTTTGTTATTATAAAATGCACTAAATTTTTTATAAGTGTGGACAGACAGAAAAAATGAAAGAAGGAATGAAAGAACTTGTGGAATATTATTATAGATTTGTAACATATGAAGAAAAATTTTTTTTCGATAAATTTTCTTAAAATCTTTAAATCCACGAAGAAATTTCTGGTTGAGTAACAAATCTCCTGGTCATTTTCCGGTTTCCCGGTAAAGTAGCCTCCCTGATATTAGAGTCAACAAAATTTAACTTGTTTTTATTTTTAAACTTTATTCTTAGCAACATTTTTAATTTAAACTAATTGTAAGATTAGAAAATCATGAATTTAAACACATAATTTCTTTAAATTGGAATGGAATTAAAGTTAGAATTGTGGAATGGATAATAACTTAATTACCAGATATGGTTTTTCTTTACTGATGTTCTGTCTATTCATTTTTCAAATAATCAATGCTTTCCTCAAATGTTAACAGTTTCAGCGAAAGAAGAAATAGCAGTGTGTTCCAGATCTGTAATAAAAAAAATTACAAAAGTTTTTGTCAAACTTTATTGACGACCGAATCCATTTCAAATCATGCAGTCAGTCCCATGGAGCATAGAGAATTAACTTCATACGAAAGTATGTTTCTCGGCTCGAAAAATAAAAAGACACGTATTTTTTTTAATTTTCATAACATTTTTTTGGAACTTTTACGATTATTTTAAGATTTTAACAAAAAAATAAGTTTTTTATAAATTTTTGCTTTAAAATATCATAATTTACACATTTTCCAAGCTTTTTAGTTGCTCTTCGGCTCATTTTTTTTTATGTTTTTTTAGAAATTTATCAAGAAAAGTAAAAAATATTGATAAAGAAAAAAAATACTTAGATTTTTTGAAAAAACTAAAAAAAACTTATCTAAAAAAAGCCACCTTTTTTCCATTAAAATTTTTAGGTTTTATAACTACTTAAGTGTACTACTCACCACAAAAATTCCACTTGGTATTTTTTTGTTTCTTGGGAGATAAAAATTATTTTCTATTTTTTCTTAAAAACCTCCTAAATTTCGCAATTTTTAAGATTAAAAATCGTTACTTTGGCTCATTTTTTAAATTTTTGATGCTAGTTTTAAAAATTATCATAAAAAATAATAACAGCTAATAAATAGCAATATTATCCAACTTTCTTGAAAAAAGAAAAATTTGTTGTTGGACACCTTTTTATTGAAAAAATTTTTAGTTTTATGGAATTTAGCAATTTGAATGTAATCTTTTTGCTAGTATATTATTGACATATTGGTATATATTATACGTTTCATAGAAGGAATATAACTTTAACTCTTAATTGAAATTATCACCTAATATGTATATTAGGGTGCCCATGAAAAATAAGAATTATTTTCTATATCATATCCTACTCCCAAATTTTCTTCTTTTTTATGAAAAAATATGGTTCCTATTTTCTCGGATTTTTTAAAAATAATTTAGAGGTCGCGACGAGTCATTTTATGTCAGACGATACTTTTTTTAGGTTTCTCATTTTTTGAACTTATAACATCTAGGTTTATAAAAAAATTTTTTGTAGAATATCACTTCAAATTTATCACTCAATTAGTCCAAAATTATTTCGTGTAAAAAATAATAATTTTAGGGTAGATAAAGCAATTTTCAATAGTTTCACTTTAAAAAAATTTGATTTTTAGGGTGCAATAAAGTCATAAATTTTAATTTTGTTCTATTTCTTAGAATTTAACTTCAAAATTTTTTTGGTTGAGTGATAAGTAAGTAAATGAAGACGAAAAGTCGTTATCATTATCAATTCCTGAAATAATTGTTGCTTTTTTTCTGTTTTGTAATTGTATTCTAAATTTTTAAACAAAATTTCAAGTTGTGCAAAAACATCGCCTAAACTTCCCAAACTCAAAAAAACTATCATAATTCAAGGACAACTTTAAATTTAAAAGTTTTCTAAATCAAAAATTAATAAATCTTAAAATTATAACTATTAAAAATTGTTATTTCTACCCTACAATAATATAAATGTTGCTTAAATATCAGTAAAACCTTTTCTTGTCTTACTTTATAGACAAAAAGTTGACACACTTTTAGATTTGAGGCCCTACAGTGTCTCAAAAAAAATTATTCTTTATGCGGTATAAATTTTGACTGATTCATTGGAAAATTTGAAGTGATGTTTTACAGAAAATTTTTTTTTTATTAACCTATTTCATAAGTTTAGAAAATTAGAAACCTATAAAAGCGCATTGTTTGACCTAAAATGACTCGTCGCGACCTTGAAATCATTTTTTAAAACTCTAAAAAAAAAATAGGAAACATATTTTCCCATAAAAAGGAAGAAAATTTAGGGATAGGATACGATATATAAAAATTTTTTTTTTCATGGGCACCCTAATGTATATATATATATATATATATTATATTAATATATTGGTTATATATATATTTTATTTTCTGATAATTTCCATTAAAAGTTGAAGCTATATTCGTTGTATTATTAAATTAATTACATCCAAATTGCTAAACTTCATAAAACTCAAAATTTTCCAATAAAAAGGTGTACAACTTAAAAACAAATTTTTCTTTTTTTAAGAAAGTTGGATAACATTGATATTTATCAGCTTTTATTACTTTTTATGATATTTTTTAAAAATGTCATTAAAAATTTAAACAAAGGACCCAAGGAACGATTTTCGATCTTAAAAATAGCGAAATTTAAGAGGTTTAAAAAAAAATAGAAAATAATTTTTTTCTCCCTAGAAACAAAAAATACTAAATGAAAATTGTAATGAAAAAAGGGTGGCTTTCTTTGAGATAATTTTTTTTTTAGTTTTTTAAAAAAATCTAAGTATTGTTTTTGTTTATTAATATTTTCTACTTTTCTTGATAAATTTCTAAAAAACGTAAAGCATAGAAAAAAAATGAGCCAAAGAGCAACTAAAAAGCTTGAAAAATGTGTAAATTACGAGATTTTAAGGTAGTTCTGCGGCAATTATACTTGAAAAAATCGATCCTCTATGAGGAAGCAAAATGAGGAAGTAAATTATTTTGCTTCCTTGGAAGCGAAGTGTCCATGAAAAAAAAAATTTTGTAATTTCCAATTATTTCAATAATTTTGCAATTTTTATTCTCCAATTTTTAATTTTTTTAATTATTTTCAATTTGATTTACTTCAGAGCACGTGATGGAAAATGACGCCAATGTCACGTGATCCAAAGGCAAAATTTCTTTGCGACTTTTCTCAACTACTGAATATTTTTAAATGAAACTATGTAAAATTACTTAAGAAATATCATCAGAAATGGCTCTCTGACCCTAATTTGCCTTCATTATCCCTACAAAAATTAATTTTTTGGCAATATAAAAAGACACTAGGGTCAAGGCCCATCCAAATGATATTTCAAGTAAATCTATAAACTTTCATTTAAAAATATTCAAGAAAATTCGTTGAGAAATTTTGTCAGTCAGTGGGACTGACCACCGTGCAGCTAAGGGTTAAATTATTTTCTCTTCATATAAATAATTATTTTTATTATTTTTCAATTATTTTCCTCAATTTTTAATTATTCTTATCTTACTGCTATACAAATAGTGACAATCAAATTAATTCCAATTTTTTCAATATTTTATAACTAATTTGTTATTAGCAATAAATGTATGTATGTTTATTAATGAATTAGTATAATAAAATGCAAAAAATCATGTCTGCATTGCTATTTTCTTGCGTGAAAAACGGAAAATATCATATAGAAACAGGTGGAAGTCTGGTGTCCGGCTGTACTTCAAAAAGATAACCCTCTGCCTGCTCAAATGACCGTTATCGTCTAAAATCGTCTACTTGAACGCATGGTGGGGACTATAGATAATAATTCGTTATGAAGCGCTACAGTAGGGAGAAGTTAGCGTAGGCAGAGAGTTAAACATTAATTGTCAAATTCATAATAATAGTGATAATTATTATTGATATGTGATGATAATACGTACTATTTACGAAAAGTTAAAAATTAATTAAATTTATAGTTTAAACCATTTAATTACACAGGCACACAAAAAAACTAAAGTTCTCTGATCTGGGTATGAGACCAATATTTTCTTATGTATTTTGATGCGCTGAATCCGAATTCGTCAACAGAATTGACCCATCACGTCACGTTTTGACCCTAACCTCAAAATCAATAAAATGACAGTTTTTGTTCATTAGAATCTGTACCCGACTTAACTTTAATGCATGCCTAGGGCCAATAGAAAGCTTGATTTATGACCTTTAAAATGATTTTTTAAAAATTGTTCTACGATGATTTTTAACGGAGATATGAGGTTTTACGTAATATATGATTTTTTTAAAATGTTAAAAACGCGTGAATAGTGAATTATGGAAAAAAATTATTTTATGAAAAACATACCATATCTCCGTTAAAAATCATCGTAGAACAATTTTTTAAAAAGCATTTTAAAGGTCATAAATCAGACTTTCTATTGGCCTTAAGCATGTAATAAAGTTAAGTCGGGTTCAGATTCTAATGAACAAAAACTGTCATTTTATTGGTTTTGAGGTTAGGGTCAAAACGTGACGTGATGGGTCAATTCTGTTGACGGATTCGGATTCAGCGCATCAAAATACATAGGAAAATATTGGTCTCATACCCAGATCAGAAAACTTTAGTTTTTTTGTGTGCCTGTGTTATTACTACAATATTAATAAAACTTATTTAAATCAAATATTTTTATCACATTACTGAATATTTATTAAATGTGTAATGACACACCTGATTAGTGTCATTTCTTGTGTTTTTCACTTTAGTTGGCGCAAAAACAGCCATATTACCCTTTAAAAATATCTTAAACTCCAGAAAAAATTCCATTTGTAATTTTGACTATATTTAGGTCAAAAATTACCATTTCTTGAACTTACGATATTTTAAAAAACCCTAAAAATCCCCAATTTTTGTGTATTCTGTCCCCCATTGAGGCGTATAAATATTACAAAAATTCTATTTAGCCTAAATCTCATATTCAGCCTAAAAACCATTTAACATAAATCCCATCACACCTAAATTCCATTTAACCTAAAATGCATTCAGTCTAAATTTCTTTAACCTAAATCGCATTTTACCTAAAATGTATTCAGCTTAAATTTCATTGAACCTAAATCCCATTTAACATTAATCCCAATTTATCCTAAATTCCATTTACTCTAAATCCCATGTAACCTGAATCCCACTTTACTTTAATTCCAATTAACCTTCATCCTATTTAACCTAAAACCCATTGACCTCATTTCCATCTAATCTAATTTCCATTTAACCTAATTTCTATTGCACCTACATCCCAGTTAACGTAAAACCCACTTAACTTAAAATCTATTCAGCCTAATTCCATTTAAGGAGGAATCGGACAAACAATCGGAACAAAAGTTAGTCCAAATGAATAATTTTGATTTTTGATATAGAAGACACATAATTTAATGTAATTTTTTTCACGGGAAGTGTGGACACTTGTAGTTTTTACAAAATTAGCCGTTAAAAATTGCAATTTGATGAAAATTAAAAAAAATTGACGTTGGAAACGAGTTTTTGTTTATTAATATTTTCTACTTTTCTTGATAAATTTCTAAAAAACGTAAAGCATAGAAAAAAAATGAGCCAAAGAGCAACTAAAAAGCTTGAAAAATGTGTAAATTACGAGATTTTAAGGTAGTTCTGCGGCAATTATACTTGAAAAAATCGATTTTCTATGGATTTTCTTTAAACTGTGAGAAAACGTTATTTTATATGTGCCTTCTATCTGGTTAAAATTTCAGTACCCCTTGCCATGCTCAAAATTGAGATATTCATGTTCCAAATTCCAATTTTTATCATTTTCCATACAAAATTGACATTTCCAAACTGAATATCTCAAATTTAAGCATGACAAGGGGTACTGAAATTTTAAACAGATAGAAGGCACATATAAAATAACCTTTTCTTACAATTTAAAGAAAATCCATAGAAAATCGATTTTTTCAAGTATAACTGCCGTAGAATAGTCAATTATTATTTAAATTTAATATTTTTATTCTAAAATTAATTAAAACCAAAAAAGAGGTTAATTATTGTTAATAATTACAATGATTATTTTTAAAATTAAATTAAATTCTTTCCTTTCTTTCTTTCTTCTTTTTCTTCTTTTTTCAACTACCTTAAAGAAAAAATTTATAAAAAACTTTTTTTTGTTAAAATCTTAAAATAATCGTAAAGGGACGTATGATTAAGTGCTAAAATTAATTATTTAGAATTTTCATTTAAAAGAATTTCAATTTAAACGAATTCTAATTTAGAAGAATTTTCATTTTACAGAATTTTAAGTTATCGGATGTTTTTTCGGCCATTTGCAATTTCTGACAAATGAAGATTCTACCTTTTCCGTTTTCTATCAAATATCAATTCGTACTAATACAATTTCGAACAAATGAAGATTCGTTCAAATGAATATTCTGGCATTCAAAAGTTCGATTAACTTAAAATTCTGTTAAATGAAAATTCTTTTAAATTAAAATGAATTTAAATTTAAATTCTTTTAAATGAAAATTCTGCTAAATATCAATTCGGTGACCTAAAAATTCTATTAGGTAAAAATTCGAATTCATTTAAATTCGATTGAAAACAAATTCGAAAATGTGAAATTTCGGCTACAAGAAAATTCTAGCTCATGAAATTCTATGAAATGAAAATTTTAAATAATTAATTTTAGAACTTAATCATATGTCTCATCGTCAAAATTACAAAACAATGTTATGAAAATTAAAAAAAATATGTGTCTCTTTATTTTTCGAGCAGAAAAACATACTTTTGTATGAAGTTAATTCTCAATGCACCATCGGACCGCCTGCATGATTTGAAATGGATTCGGTCTAATTACAATTATACTCTTCACTTTTCTTCATCCAATAATTGCATTTATTTTTTACGTATACAAACTTTAAAAATCTTACCTAGCAATTATTATGTTCTATTGTTGAAGTGGGCTTTCTATCTCTCTTCAATATGTGGTTTCAAGATTATGTGCCAAGGGAATGACTATTATATTTTTTTGACAAGGCACTTTCCATACTTTTCTATATATGTCTTCTACGTTCCATAAATGTTTTTCTGAATGACGAAGATTTAGAATATGAATATTGAAAAGACTTGAATTGGGATTATCATACAAGTTCTCACGTGGAACATTTTTTTCTGCAATAAACCAAACTTTCCCACTGTTATCCTGTGCTACATTTTGTACTATAGCAAAGTTACCATCTTTCAACAGAACACAGCAATCTTTCGAATTATTGCAGTTTATAGTCAGTGTTTTACTTTCATATACTTTAAATTGCTGCATATTGTCAAGAGCTTTCTTTGGCAATGGTCCATTGAAATGTGCTTGTTTTAAAATGTATAAACTTGCAAGCGAAGTCCTTGACACTTCTATATTTTCATTTTCGGCTTTCTCTATTTCCGCATATCTCCGCGCTATCTGTTCAAAGGGTTTTTCACCTTTGCGTATCATTTTTTTTATTGAAGACATATAGTTTTCAAAGCGAAAAGCACTGAAATTATCAACCGAACCAAATCTTCTTACATCCGAACAAAGATGCAATAAATTATGCACGTTTTGTGATACGTATTCCTTACCGTAAATATTTGCAAATTCTTTGACAAATTCGTTTAGCAATTCATCGGCATAATCTATGTTAGAGGGAAGTCGAGTGTGTGTGTCATTAACTAAAATTGTTAAGGCACAATGTAATAGTAAAAAGTGATGGTAGACCTCAGGTGAAACAATGTTTTTTAAAGCAATGGGTCCAGTATAAAGTAAAAACGTTCTGAACTCAGTTGCTTTCCAAAATGAATACTCAGAAAGTAATCGTGGTCGTCTGTTAATTTCTGCTGGAGTACTATTTCGTAATATCAATAATCTACGTGAAATTTGATCTACTTTGTTACTTGTTAACCGTACTTTTAAGGGTCCTGTTAACCACAATTTTATTAATCTTTTGACTAAACCCAATAAAACCAAATGCATGTAATCTAATGGCACTGAAGATATAATGCTAAATCTCGAAATGTTTAGCATAATTGATTTAAATTCTGTTTCCAATTTACGAGAATCTTCATCAGTTTTCAGTGTGAAAGGTCCAGTTCCTGGAAAGCAAATTTAACCACTTTTTTTGCCATTTTTTCTTGTTTTTTTTTTAACATACTCTCCACTTATATTACACTTTGTACAACTGTCGTACCCTGTATGACTCTTTAAATATAAAACAAAAGCTTTTGCTGGAGTATCACAGGTCAAGCATTCTAATGATATTGAAAATTTTTCATTATTTTCTGCACAATCACTAAGTAAAAGAGCTTCATCCACAAATTTTTTAAGAAATTCATTGGCGTTTTCTGGTTTTTTCATACCATAGAAAGCTCCAACGGGATAAACTTTCTGCGAATCTAATTCCGAAACCAAAATTAACCACAAACCTTTGACAGTTGATTTAAAAATAGGCAAACCATCTATATTAATTGATAATTGTAAATGTGATCTATTTCTTCCATTCTTTTGATTTTCTCGAATCATTGATTTTACAGCTCTTTTCAATCCAAGATGTATATATTCCCCATCACTCATTTCCGTAATTTCTGTGAATCGTTCGGTTCCTAGTAAAGTACGTGCATCCAAAGGTAATTGATTGTCGGTAAATAATCGTAAAATAAGAAGTAACGCTGTTAGTGCAACCAAAGTAATTTTAAATTTTAGTGCCCACGAACGCAAAGCACTTTTAAAACATTTGTCTTTCTCTGTATTGTTCTCTTCTCCAATATTTTGTGTGATTTCGTTTTCTATGTCAGACGATTCGTCTCCAGACAGTTTGTCACTTTCTGTAAATGTAACCAACAAATCAGATAAAGAACAGTCGGAGCCATCATCAAAATCAATACATATTTCAGAATTACTTTCTTCATTTATTGTTTCCAATATGTCATGAATTTTTCGTTTACAAGTTTTTCCAACTTTTAACGTGTTCAACGGTTCATTTACAATATCGTTATCTCTAACTTCTTGCACGTTCAATGGTAACTTTTCAATGTCGCTGTCTGATTCAGAAGATGTGATTGGGTCAGTTGAACATTTCATTCTACAAGAAGTTATACTAATTCTTCGACAACTGTTTCTTCTTCTTCTTCGCTACTTTCTTCGACAATTTCATTCTCATTTGACGACGGAGAATTAATTACTTATTCTGCTTTAAATCGATTGTCCTTTTTTTCAAGAGTCCTTAGAAATTCACTATCATCTACTTCGTTATTAGGAATAATACGGCGGAAGTGCCTGGTAGAATAGGTTAAATGGAATTTAGGCTGAATACGTTTTAGGTTAAATGGGTTTTTGGTTAAATGGGATGTAGGTTCAATGGAATTTACGTTAAATGGGATTTAAATAAAGAGAAATTTAGGTTAAGGAGGAACCGGACAAACAATCGGAACAAAAGTTAGTCGAAATGAATAATTTTGATTTTTGATATAGAAGACACATAATTTAATGTAATTTTTTTCACGGGAAGTGTGGACACTTGTAGTTTTTACAAAATTAGCCGTTAAAAATTGCAATTTGATGAAAATTAAAAAAAATTGACGTTGGAAACGAGTATTGGAAACCTAAATTTCTCTTTATTTAAATCCCATTTAACGTAAATTCCATTGAACCTACATCCCATTTAACCAAAAACCCATTTAACCTAAAACGTATTCAGCCTAAATTCCATTTAACCTAAATGCCATTAAACCTAAATTACATTTAACCTATTTCCATTTAACCTAAATCCTATTTAACCAAATTGCCATTTAAACTGAATCCCATTAAACATAAATTCCACTTAACCTAAACCCCATTTATCCGAAATTCCTTTTTACCTAAATGCAATTTAACCTAAATTCCGTTGAACATCCCATTTAACCTAAAACCCATTTAATCTTAAATGTATTCAGCCTAAATTTCATTTAACCCAAATCGCATTTAACCTAAATTCCATTTAACCTAAATTCCATTTAACCTAAATCTCATTTAACCTAAAACGCATTCAGCCTCAATCTCATGTTAAATGGGATTTAGATTAAATGGGATTTAGATTAAATGCGTTTTAAGTTAAATGATTTTAGGCTGATTGACATTCAGGCTAAATGGGATTTAAGGAATGTTAATGCGCCTCCCCCTAGTTCCTCTAAAAATATGTTAAACTTCAGAAAATATTGCTTTCGTATTTTTACTAATTTTAGGTCAAAACTTCTATTTTCGTGTACTTACTACGGCCATGGAAAAAACACCCAGATTTTGCGGCTATTCTACCAGGCACTTCCGCCGTATTATTCCTAATAACGAAGTAGATGATAGTGAATTTCTAAGGACACTTGAAAAAAAGGACAATCGATTTAAAGCAGAAAAAGTAATTAATTCTCCGTCGTCAAATGAGAATGAAATTGTCGAAGAAAGTAGCGAAGAAGAAGAAGAAACAGTTGTCGAAGAATTAGTATAACTTCTTGTAGAATGAAATGTTCAACTGACCCAATCACATCTTCTGAATCAGACAGCGACATTGAAAAGTTACCATTGAACGTGCAAGAAGTTAGAGATAACGATATTGTAAATGAACCGTTGAACACGTTAAAAGTTGGAAAAACTTGTAAACGAAAAATTCATGACATATTGGAAACAATAAATGAAGAAAGTAATTCTGAAATATGTATTGATTTTGATGATGGCTCCGACTGTTCTTTATCTGATTTGTTGGTTACATTTACAGAAAGTGACAAACTGTCTGGAGACGAATCGTCTGACATAGAAAACGAAATCACACAAAATATTGGAGAAGAGAACAATACAGAGAAAGACAAATGTTTTAAAAGTGCTTTGCGTTCGTGGGCACTAAAATTTAAAATTACTTTGGTTGCACTAACAGCGTTACTTCTTATTTTACGATTATTTACCGACAATCAATTACCTTTGGATGCACGTACTTTACTAGGAACCGAACGATTCACAGAAATTACGGAAATGAGTGATGGGGAATATATACATCTTGGATTGAAAAGAGCTGTAAAATCAATGATTCGAGAAAATCAAAAGAATGGAAGAAATAGATCACATTTACAATTATCAATTAATATAGATGGTTTGCCTATTTTTAAATCAACTGTCAAAGGTTTGTGGTTAATTTTGGTTTCGGAATTAGATTCGCAGAAAGTTTATCCCGTTGGAGCTTTCTATGGTATGAAAAAACCAGAAAACGCCAATGAATTTCTTAAAAAATTTGTGGATGAAGCTCTTTTACTTAGTGATTGTGCAGAAAATAATGAAAAATTTTCAATATCATTAGAATGCTTGACCTGTGATACTCCAGCAAAAGCTTTTGTTTTATATTTAAAGAGTCATACAGGGTACGACAGTTGTACAAAGTGTAATATAAGTGGAGAGTATGTTAAAAAAAAAACAAGAAAAAATGGCAAAAAAAGTGGTTAAATTTGCTTTCCAGGAACTGGACCTTTCACACTGAAAACTGATGAAGATTCTCGTAAATTGGAAACAGAATTTAAATCAATTATGCTAAACATTTCGAGATTTAGCATTATATCTTCAGTGCCATTAGATTACATGCATTTGGTTTTATTGGGTTTAGTCAAAAGATTAATAAAATTGTGGTTAACAGGACCCTTAAAAGTACGGTTAACAAGTAACAAAGTAGATCAAATTTCACGTAGATTATTGATATTACGAAATAGTACTCCAGCAGAAATTAACAGACGACCACGATTACTTTCTGAGTATTCATTTTGGAAAGCAACTGAGTTCAGAACGTTTTTACTTTATACTGGACCCATTGCTTTAAAAAACATTGTTTCACCTGAGGTCTACCATCACTTTTTACTATTACATTGTGCCTTAACAATTTTAGTTAATGACACACACACTCGACTTCCCTCTAACATAGATTATGCCGATGAATTGCTAAACGAATTTGTCAAAGAATTTGCAAATATTTACGGTAAGGAATACGTATCACAAAACGTGCATAATTTATTGCATCTTTGTTCGGATGTAAGAAGATTTGGTTCGGTTGATAATTTCAGTGCTTTTCGCTTTGAAAACTATATGTCTTCAATAAAAAAAATGATACGCAAAGGTGAAAAACCCTTTGAACAGATAGCGCGGAGATATGCGGAAATAGAGAAAGCCGAAAATGAAAATATAGAAGTGTCAAGGACTTCGCTTGCAAGTTTATACATTTTAAAACAAGCACATTTCAATGGACCATTGCCAAAGAAAGCTCTTGACAATATGCAGCAATTTAAAGTATATGAAAGTAAAACACTGACTATAAACTGCAATAATTCGAAAGATTGCTGTGTTCTGTTGAAAGATGGTAACTTTGCTATAGTACAAAATGTAGCACAGGATAACAGTGGGAAAGTTTGGTTTATTGCAGAAAAAAATGTTCCACGTGAGAACTTGTATGATAATCCCAATTCAAGTCTTTTCAATATTCATATTCTAAATCTTCGTCATTCAGAAAAACATTTATGGAACGTAGAAGACATATATAGAAAAGTATGGAAAGTGCCTTGTCAAAAAAATATAATAGTCATTCCCTTGGCACATAATCTTGAAACCACATATTGAAGAGAGATAGAAAGCCCACTTCAACAATAGAACATAATAATTGCTAGGTAAGATTTTTAAAGTTTGTATACGTAAAAAATAAATGCAATTATTGGATGAAGAAAAGTGAAGAGTATAATTGTAATTAGACCGAATCCATTTCAAATCATGCAGGCGGTCCGATGGTGCATTGAGAATTAACTTCATACAAAAGTATGTTTTTCTGCTCGAAAAATAAAGAGACACATATTTTTTTTAATTTTCATAACATTGTTTTGTAATTTTGACGATGAGACATATGATTAAGTTCTAAAATTAATTATTTAAAATTTTCATTTCATAGAATTTCATGAGCTAGAATTTTCTTGTAGCCGAAATTTCACATTTTCGAATTTGTTTTCAATCGAATTTAAATGAATTCGAATTTTTACCTAATAGAATTTTTAGGTCACCGAATTGATATTTAGCAGAATTTTCATTTAAAAGAATTTAAATTTAAATTCATTTTAATTTAAAAGAATTTTCATTTAACAGAATTTTAAGTTAATCGAACTTTTGAATGCCAGAATATTCATTTGAACGAATCTTCATTTGTTCGAAATTGTATTAGTACGAATTGATATTTGATAGAAAACGGAAAAGGTAGAATCTTCATTTGTCAGAAATTGCAAATGGCCGAAAAAACATCCGATAACTTAAAATTCTGTAAAATGAAAATTCTTCTAAATTAGAATTCGTTTAAATTGAAATTCTTTTAAATGAAAATTCTAAATAATTAATTTTAGCACTTAATCATACGTCCCTTTACGATTATTTTAAGATTTTAACAAAAAAAAGTTTTTTATAAATTTTTTCTTTAAGGTAGTTGAAAAAAGAAGAAAAAGAAGAAAGAAAGAAAGGAAAGAATTTAATTTAATTTTAAAAATAATCATTGTAATTATTAACAATAATTAACCTCTTTTTTGGTTTTAATTAATTTTAGAATAAAAATATTAAATTTAAATAATAATTGACTATTCTACGGCAGTTATACTTGAAAAAATCGATTTTCTATGGATTTTCTTTAAATTGTAAGAAAAGGTTATTTTATATGTGCCTTCTATCTGTTTAAAATTTCAGTACCCCTTGTCATGCTTAAATTTGAGATATTCAGTTTGGAAATGTCAATTTTGTATGGAAAATGATAAAAATTGGAATTTGGAACATGAATATCTCAATTTTGAGCATGGCAAGGGGTACTGAAATTTTAACCAGATAGAAGGCACATATAAAATAACGTTTTCTCACAGTTTAAAGAAAATCCATAGAAAATCGATTTTTTCAAGTATAATTGCCGCAGAACTACCTTAAAATCTCGTAATTTACACATTTTTCAAGCTTTTTAGTTGCTCTTTGGCTCATTTTTTTTCTATGCTTTACGTTTTTTAGAAATTTATCAAGAAAAGTAGAAAATATTAATAAACAAAAACTCGTTTCCAACGTCAATTTTTTTTAATTTTCATCAAATTGCAATTTTTAACGGCTAATTTTGTAAAAACTACAAGTGTCCACACTTCCCGTGAAAAAAATTACATTAAATTATGTGTCTTCTATATCAAAAATCAAAATTATTCATTTGGACTAACTTTTGTTCCGATTGTTTGTCCGATTCCTCCTTAAATGGAATTAGGCTGAATAGATTTTAAGTTAAGTGGGTTTTACGTTAACTGGGATGTAGGTGCAATAGAAATTAGGTTAAATGGAAATTAGATTAGATGGAAATGAGGTCAATGGGTTTTAGGTTAAATAGGATGAAGGTTAATTGGAATTAAAGTAAAGTGGGATTCAGGTTACATGGGATTTAGAGTAAATGGAATTTAGGATAAATTGGGATTAATGTTAAATGGGATTTAGGTTCAATGAAATTTAAGCTGAATACATTTTAGGTAAAATGCGATTTAGGTTAAAGAAATTTAGACTGAATGCATTTTAGGTTAAATGGAATTTAGGTGTGATGGGATTTATGTTAAATGGTTTTTAGGCTGAATATGAGATTTAGGCTAAATAGAATTTTTGTAATATTTATACGCCTCAATGGGGGACAGAATACACAAAAATTGGGGATTTTTAGGGTTTTTTAAAATATCGTAAGTTCAAGAAATGGTAATTTTTGACCTAAATATAGTCAAAATTACAAATGGAATTTTTTCTGGAGTTTAAGATATTTTTAAAGGGTAATATGGCTGTTTTTGCGCCAACTAAAGTGAAAAACACAAGAAATGACACTAATCAGGTGTGTCATTACACATTTAATAAATATTCAGTAATGTGATAAAAATATTTGATTTAAATAAGTTTTATTAATATTGTAGTAATAACACAGGCACACAAAAAAACTAAAGTTTTCTGATCTGGGTATGAGACCAATATTTTCCTATGTATTTTGATGCGCTGAATCCGAATCCGTCAACAGAATTGACCCATCACGTCACGTTTTGACCCTAACCTCAAAACCAATAAAATGACAGTTTTTGTTCATTAGAATCTGAACCCGACTTAACTTTATTACATGCTTAAGGCCAATAGAAAGTCTGATTTATGACCTTTAAAATGCTTTTTAAAAAATTGTTCTACGATGATTTTTAACGGAGATATGGTATGTTTTTCATAAAATAATTTTTTTCCATAATTCACTATTCACGCGTTTTTAACATTTTAAAAAAATCATATATTACGTAAAACCTCATATCTCCGTTAAAAATCATCGTAGAACAATTTTTAAAAAATCATTTTAAAGGTCATAAATCAAGCTTTCTATTGGCCCTAGGCATGCATTAAAGTTAAGTCGGGTACAGATTCTAATGAACAAAAACTGTCATTTTATTGATTTTGAGGTTAGGGTCAAAACGTGACGTGATGGGTCAATTCTGTTGACGAATTCGGATTCAGCGCATCAAAATACATAAGAAAATATTGGTCTCATACCCAGATCAGAGAACTTTAGTTTTTTTGTGTGCCTGTGTAATTAAATGGTTTAAACTATAAATTTAATTAATTTTTAACTTTTCGTAAATAGTACGTATTATCATCACATATCAATAATAATTATCACTATTATTATGAATTTGACAATTAATGTTTAACTCTCTGCCTACGCTAACTTCTCCCTACTGTAGCGCTTCATAACGAATTATTATCTATAGTCCCCACCATGCGTTCAAGTAGACGATTTTAGACGATAACGGTCATTTGAGCAGGCAGAGGGTTATCTTTTTGAAGTACAGCCGGACACCAGACTTCCACCTGTTTCTATATGATATTTTCCGTTTTTCACGCAAGAAAATAGCAATGCAGACATGATTTTTTGCATTTTATTATACTAATTCATTAATAAACATACATACATTTATTGCTAATAACAAATTAGTTATAAAATATTGAAAAAATTGGAATTAATTTGATTGTCACTATTTGTATAGCAGTAAGATAAGAATAATTAAAAATTGAGGAAAATAATTGAAAAATAATAAAAATAATTATTTATATGAAGAGAAAATAATTTAACCCTTAGCTGCACGGTGGTCAGTCCCACTGACTGACAAAATTTCTCAACGAATTTTCTTGAATATTTTTAAATGAAAGTTTATAGATTTACTTGAAATATCATTTGGATGGGCCTTGACCCTAGTGTCTTTTTATATTGCCAAAAAATTAATTTTTGTAGGGATAATGAAGGCAAATTAGGGTCAGAGAGCCATTTCTGATGATATTTCTTAAGTAATTTTACATAGTTTCATTTAAAAATATTCAGTAGTTGAGAAAAGTCGCAAAGAAATTTTGCCTTTGGATCACGTGACATTGGCGTCATTTTCCATCACGTGCTCTGAAGTAAATCAAATTGAAAATAATTAAAAAAATTAAAAATTGGAGAATAAAAATTGCAAAATTATTGAAATAATTGGAAATTACAAATTACATTTTTCGATGACAAAAACTGAAAAATCATGAATTATTACTTGGGTTTTTAGTCACTTATATACTTTATATAGGTCAATCGATTCGTTTTGAGACAAGGAATATGATTTTGTAATTCGTTTGGTTGAATTTTTAGCATGAAAAAAATTTCCAAAAACGAGATAAATGATGAAAAAAACTGAAAAATCATGAATTATTACGTAAGTTTTTGATCAACTATAAAAGTTATATAGGTCAATCGATTCGTTTTGAGACAAGGAATTTGATTTTTTAATTTATTTGTTTAAATTTTTACCATGAAAAAATTTTTTGTCAAAAAACGATATTTTTCGATGAAAAAAGGTGCTCAAAAAAATTTGATTAGGTATTTTCAAAAATCCCTGTGTCCAAATTTAGATATTTGTGAACTTCATATGTTATCCAAGTTTTATTAAAATCCGTTGAAGCGTTCTCGAGATATCCTGGCGACAAAAAATTTACCACACACACACACGTACACACACATCCGGATTTTTTCTCAAGAATTAAAATTTGAACTTTTCAGATGAAACTGAGTCGATTTAGACTATTTTTGGAAAATCAAAAATTTTAACGATCACAATGCTTCCTCTATGAGGAAGCAAAATTAAAATGTTTAAAAAAGCGAAACCTCTTAGAAATATTATAAGAATTAAAAAAATGATTATTTATAATATAGAACATAATTAACATTATTTTAATATTTTGCATTAATTATAGGTATTTAAATTTGAAATAATTGAAATTTAAAACTAGGAACAAATTGGAATATGAGTTAAACGACGTTTGGAATTTATTTAACTTATAATGACTTAAAGATATAAAAATATACTATTTTTTGTTGTCTTCATACCAAAAATTTGTAAATCTTAGATATTTTAATCATCTGCATCAGCACGATTTTTAAAATTTTTATGATGATTATGATTTTTTTATGTTTTACATTCAGCATTAGACATCCGAGAATAAAATTGAACTAAAATTTTTTCGATGAAACTTTAATTATTTATAATATGTTATACTTTATTTTAAAAGAGAATTTAATGCTCTTTCAATTAGTCTTCACATTTTTAAAATTTATTTTTAATTTCATAGAGAAATTCGTATTTAAAATCAAAAACTCGTTATATCTCAAAACGCCCTGACTCAGATTTTCTTGAAACTCATGTGGAAATAAAGCTTAGATATTGTAGTTTTTAGTTACTTTGGATTTATTATGGACATTTAAGAGGATTCTTGGACAAAAATAATATAAAATACGTGTTTTGAAAAATCTACCATGTAAGTGAAGTTAAATTCTAATTTACTCTGACGTTCGTCAGTGTTTCATGGAATAAATTTGATTTAAAAATATACCTTTTTGCGATCGTCTTTTGTACGTGGAACGGTTTGAAACAGAATAGCCCATATAAAAATATCACCATCCATAAAAATGTTTCCTACTTCAGAAATTTTGATCCAGAATTAATTGAAATTTGAGATAATTAATTGGAAATATGGAAAATTCACTAAAAAATAATTTAAAATTTGAGAAAACAATTGCAAAAGAATGAAAATATTTAAAAATTGAAAAAATAATTAAAAATTGAAGAAAGTAATTGAAAATTCCGAAAAAAAAATGGAAAAATTCTAAAAGTGTAAGAATGTATATTGCCCAACCTCTGATCAGAATTAAGCAATTATTCCTAATTTAATAAAACCGGAATTTTCAATTCACAAAACAACTAAATCTTTTGAGACTTAAGACTTTAAAATCAAGGGCGCCAGCTAAATAAAGTTTAATATTTTATTTATTTAATTTTTATTTATTTAACAAAATTTATTTTATTTTTAATTATCACTTTAATAACTCAAGAGCATGAAAGACTTCCGGGAATCAGGTTGAAGGTTCGAGGTTAGAAATGCCATTGTAAGATCAGATATTTAATGTAAATTGCCCCAAGTACGGCAGACAAAATTTATTAAGCGAGATACAAAAGTTTTAATACACTAATGGCGTGAAACTCGTTGGCCGGAAGGGACGCTATGAGCACATTTCACGTTTCGATCTTGTACATTAAAAGAAATTTTAAATTTTAAGAAACAAATAACAATTTAATTTCTACAGAGGATCTATCACTAAAACGGAGATTTCCCTCGAAGTGCATTCCGAACTATACGAGAATCTTTCCATAAAAAAAAGGATTTTATTCCGGAAGCGACACCTCAACGATTTTTCCCGAGCACATGTTTTTCGAAGACGACTTTAGTTTCAATTTACCACTTTTAACACTTTAAAACCCGACACAATGATACAAGGGAGAATCGGAGAAAAATCTCTGAATTTTACATATTAATCTTAATTCCGAGCGAGAAAGAGCACTATTAAAATTTCGACTTTAAGCTATTCCCGGGATCCTAACCTCAAAATGTCAAGTTAATTATACAAACGAAATTTACTTTACACGGTCACTAACGAAAAGCCAAAAAGACTCACCTCTTCTTCCGGAATTGCGGAAAGGGCTTTTGCCATTTTTAAATAATTTTTATCTTTTTTTCTATAAAAATAACTTTATAATTACAACACGCAATTTTGCGTCAAGCTGAGAAAAACTTCGGAACAAGAGTGAGGAAGAACGGCCAGAATCTCTTGACTTCGATTCTTTCAGCCAATCACATAATTTTGGCTTCAGTCACGTGACCTTACGTCAGCCGAGTTGAAAAACCATTGAAGAGACTAGTTGTTGAGGAGCCCCGGCAGCTGCCATTCCGTACACCGGAATAATACATTTTAACTTGGGACGAGATGCTCAAAACAGCCAATTCTCATAAGGAAAGACATCTCTCCCAAATTCTGAGGCTAGAGTCCACAAATGGTGCCAAACAAACAAAATTCCAACTTTTTAGAACCATTGTGGCACTCTGAAAACTAGGCACCCACTGTCGATCCAGGTACTCCGACAGCTGTCTCCCTCTGGCGGTCGGCGCGAAGTTCAATTCAAATTAAAGACCAAGTTTTTCCCCTCTTGTCCATTAAGTGCTTTATTTGCTCATAAAACAAAGAAATAAAAATAAACGCAATTAATAAACAAAAATAAAATAAATTATTACAGTGCTCTTTCCCAGGTATTTCGACCCTTGTTCCAAAGTAAAGAAAAATCTTGCCCGTTAAAGGCGAATTTTGGGACGTGAAAAATACCACGTCACAACATCCCCCGCCTTGCCGGGAACTAACCGTTGTAAGTCTCTTTGGAATCTCGTGATACTCTTTAGTGACCAAAACAAAACAAAAGGAAACCGTGGAGCTGGTCCGAATACCTGGGAAGCACTTGCAGTTGAATCAAGACGGAACATTATTGAGTTTACATTTCATAACTAGATTACCACACTAGAATTCAGAGTATAAACTAGAGATCAGTGTAATTAGCTAGGAAAACTCTCTGAAAAACGCAGAGTAAAGTCGAATGAAGGGGTAATCATTCTCAATGAAAACAAGAGTCAATCTTAGCATTAAATTTTTGGGAGTTTAGTCATCGTCAGACGAGAAAAACGGCTTGAGGAATCTAATATGTTTTTTTCCCGCAAATTTTCCCTGGATAGTGGACAAGTTATAAACTACGGGTGATAGACGGCGAGAGATCTTAAATGGGCCCTCATATTTCGGAACCAATTTGCCCGAGATTTCTTTAGCTTTGTCGGATAGGACACGCTGTCTGCGAAGCACTAAATCTCCTACTCTAAAACTAGCATTCCGCCTACGCTCGTTATAATATTTGGCCTGGGACTCGTACGCACGGCTCAAGTTCCGACGAACCATATCACGGAGCAATCCCAACCTTTTCACTCTGGCTAACCATTCTGAGTAGTTGGGTGTTGCATGCGGCAGGCTCTTTTCTAAGTCCTTTCGTAAATTTCGGTACGGTACGAGATCTCTTCCATGATTCAAAAATGACGGTGATACTTGTAAAGATCCATGAAGCGCTGTAGTATAGGCGAATCGCAGTTCCGAAAGGTGGACGTCCCAGTCTTTATGATTTCCGTGCAAATACGTGACAATCATGGTCTTCAAGACACGATTTACTTTCTCGGTAGGATTTGCTTGTGCATGATAAACCGGACTAGTGGTATGAATAACTCCAAGAGTCTTACACATCTGACCTATCAGTTTATTCGCAAACTCGGTACCGTTGTCCGTGTGAAACACCTCTGGGGTTCCCCATCTCCACACAACCAAATCCATGAAATTTTTCCGAACGGTCTCTGCGTTTGCTGTACGAATAGCGACGCATTCTATCCATTTAGTAAACAGGTCTTGAAAAACCAAAACATAACGATAACCTGATTTACTTTTCGGAAAAGGTCCCATAACATCACTAGCGACTACGGTCCAGGGCTGCTCAACGACACGTTCTCCCATCAAACCAGCTGGACGCGTTTGTGCAACCTTACATTTCTGGCAATCGGTGCATAATCTAACAAACTTAGCAACATCGTTGAAAATTCCGGGCCAATAATACTTCTGAGATACTCGAGCATAGGTCTTATCAATACCCAGATGGCCAGATTGTGGTTCGGAATGAGCTTCCTTTAAAACTTGACCTCTGAGCTCCATCGGAAGAACCAGTTTCCATGCGTTCAAGTCAGGTAGCATGGTGTCTGTCATTTTATCCGGGTGGTGACGATACAACTTATCATTCTCAACTTTCCAGTCAGGAAAAACTACTGGCCGTTCTAGGACTGCATTCAATCGGCGTATATACCACGAGTCTCCAGTTTCGGAAATCGATGAAAGCTGAACGATCTCGTCTTCATAGAGCCGAGATAGGGCGTCCGGAACATGGTGTAGAGCCCCTTTTCGGTGTATTATCTCCATATTATAAACCTGGAGTTCGAGAGACCACCTCGCTAATCTACCGGCTGGATTCTGTACACTATTGAGCCACTTCAAGCTGCTGTGATCCGTAATCACCTTAAAATGGTAGCCTTCAAGGTACTCTCGAAACTTCCGAATTCCAAAAACCACAGCCAAGCATTCTCGCTCGGTAACAGCATAATTACGTTCAGCCGACGTCAGAGTGCGACTAGCAAAAGCAATTACCCTTTCCTGACTATCTTGCTCCTGTGTAAGAACAACGCCCAGGCCGGTGGCACTGGCGTCAGTCTGAAGACAAAAGGGGTGATCTTCAGCCTCATAAAATCTGGGATAGGCTAAGATCGGAGCCTCAGTGAGAGCCTGTTTTAACCAATTAAATGCCTCACTTTGCTCTTCTCCCCAATGCCATCTGACATTGTTACGAAATAACCTAGTTAAAGGTTCAGCGACCCTGGCGAGTTCCGGAATAAATCTGCGGTACCAGGAAGCTAGACCCATAAACCTACGCAATTGCTTAACGTTCTTCGGAATCGGGTAATCTAGAACGGAAGCTATTTTATCAGGATCAACTCTTAGCCCCTGGTTATTAACGATAAATCCTAATTACTTAACCTCGGAGCAACCAAATTCACATTTCTCGGGATTAATGGTGAGACCTGCCTTCTCGATCCTGTCTAGAACCTTCTCAAGCCAATAAAGGTGCTCTTTGAAAGTTCTGGACACGACAATTATGTCGTCGAGATAACAAAACACATGAGGTCTCATCTCGGGAGTAATGATTCGGTCCATTAAACGTTGGAAGGTGGGTGGAGAATTACACAACCCGAACGGCATTCTACGAAACTGAAAGAAGCCTTTACCCTGAGCCACAAAAGCAGTAAACGGGCGGCAAGCAGGGTCAAGTGGTATCTGATTGAAGGCGGAACTAAGATCAATCTTGGAAATGTATCTCGCGGAAGTCAATTGTTTAAGGATGTCAGACGTATAAGGGAGGGGGTAGGCGTCCTTAACTGTCACTGCATTGAGCTTCCGGAAATCTAAACATAGTCGATACGATCCATTTGACTTAGCCGCCATTACTACAGGGGTAGACCAATCGCTGTTTGAAGGCTCTATCACTCCTTCTTCCAACATGCGATCTACTTCGGCATGCATTGCCTTCTGAATCTTAGGCGAAACTATTCGGTAACGTTCCTTAATCGGAGTCGAGTCTCTTAACTTAATAGTATGCTGCACAAGGTGAGTAGCACCCAATTGTCCTGGCACCTTGGGTCGGAGTTTCTTTTTCAAAAACGCATTTAATTCCTCCTTCTCCGACTCCTGTAAACTAACAATTCCGGAACAAATCTCCTCTTCCACCAAGAAAACCTTAAGAGGATGTTGTGTCCCCGAATCGTCCGGTATATAGACCTGTTTTAACCTAGCACTAGTATACATGTCAAAACTTCCTTGGGCGCCTAACCCAAGGATCATCTCAGTACTAAGATTATCTACTACCCTAACCTCACACTGTCTCGTAAACTTGTCGATTGTTATCGGAATAACAATCAAACCTGATATATCATCTAACGAGTTATTAGCTAAAAGCATTTTAGACTTTCGGGAGGTATCAAGTGCTAAACCGGCAGTTTTCATTATTCTGTGAACAATCTCAGCTCGAATAAAGGTCCTAGCCGACCCGCCGTCGATAAGGGTATCTACCGGAACCGAGTTTATGTAGGCCGTCACGTGAATCCGATGGGCTACTTCAGAAGATTCAATAATTCCACTAACTCCCTCCTGCACAGGCTCCATTTGTCTATCAGCATCTAAAACCAAAACTCTTGTGCTGTCAACAATTGGGGCAGTGGCCATCGAAAGAACTGTCCCACTCTGTGAGGAAAACCTTGAGTTATTTACCTTAGGAACCTTGTTCATTCCAACCTGCACAGGCTCCATTTGTCTCTCAGCATCTAAAACCAGAACTCTTGTGCTGTCAACATTTGGGGCAGTGGCAATCGAAAGAACTGTGCCACTCTGTGAGGAAAACATTGAATTATCTATCTTAGGAACCTGGGTCACTTTTGGTAGCTTTAAACTATCTTTGAATGCACCATCGTCGTTTTCCGGGATAGCGTGTACTTCAGCTGTAATTGAGATAGTATTACTACCGTCACGCTGTGCATTAGTATCCGCCACTATCATTTCCGGGAATTCTCTTTTTAACAAAGAGTCAAATTCGAGATCGGTCGGCATTGAAACTCCCTTAAAATCGGGTAAATCGGTAATGGAGCTTACTTGTTCGACCGGGATGATCTCGTCAAGACCTGTGTCATTTAATACGGAAGGTTCTAATTTGACGGTCCTATTATCATGAGAGGCAGTGTTGACCGGATTCACTGCTTTTCTCCCGCGTTTCCCGCGCAATGGGGGCAAGTCTTCATCGTATAACCAACAGTTTTACAACCATAGCAGACAAGACTAGCACAACCTTTCTGGAAATGACCAGGCATGTTACACTTTCGGCAAATTACCTTTAAATTCAACGAGCTTACTTTCAAAATTTCCGGGTTTGACTCGTTTTGGGCTTCCAATTTTTGTTTTTGTAGGGGCTTATCAGCAGGAGACTGCTGACCATCCCCGGGCTTAGGGGGGCCCTTGTTTTTAGCGGAATTTTTGCCTTTGTTAACACCGGGATTTTTATTTGACTCAGATTTTGCTGATCCCGTGCCCACGGCTGAAGTTGCTATTACTTCAGCGGGTTGTGCATCTAATTCAGTTAAGGCCGAGATTCGTGTTTTAGGAGTATTGGGTTTTACGGGTTCGGAACGATAAGCGAATTCTGGCAAAAAGGAATTCTCGGGGCTTGGTGGAGCTCTGTATTCTTTAATCGCATTCCACTCGTTCTCCCAAGTTCTGCCGAAATAAGCCAGTTCGTCAAACGAACGGAAATCGGACCTACGGATAACTCTGTGATACTCAGGTTTCAAACCACGATGAGCCCAATCCAATTGTTCAACTACCGGGATTTCATGTTTAAGCATCATGATCAAACCTTGAATATTCGTTAAATAGTCATCGATGCTTTCTTTTTGACCCTGAGTACGATTATAAATATGCTCCCGAATGCGTCTTTCCGAGTTGTCATCCCCAAACCTACGCCTAAAATCGAATTCAAAATTTTGCCAACTATTCCACTTGTGTCGCGAAATTCTAAACCAGGACAGAGCTATCGACTTTAAAAACATAGGCATGACTCGTAAAAGCTCTTCGTCCGTAATAAAACTAATTTCTCGACTTTCCGTAATTCGAGTCAAAAATTCTTCGGCACTATTACCGGGCTTCCCATCAAACGAAAATCTCCACCCGGAAATTAACCTACCCAAATCTCTGTGTACCGTCCGATTCGGTCTATGAAACTCTGGGGTCTCGTGAAAGTGAGAGCTCAGGTTGTTATGATCAAAGCTAGGGTTTATGGTCTGTCGATGTCCTGCACCGATGTTTGATTCAGTTGCGGGGGGTTGTTTGGGACTCGAAGTTAAAGGTTGCTGTTGTGGTTCGCTACTCTGTTTTGGAAAGAAATATGGTTCATTACAAAAATCTGTATCGGTTTCATTATATACTCTAAATCGATTGAATGAATTTGGGTTTTGAGGTCTCGGTAAATCCTCGAATGCCACACGGTTCTTCCTAGGAATGGTCTCTTTTAACCCCTTTGGGTTGCTAGGAGGGTGAGGTTCCGTGAATTTAGGAGTTGCTCCTACAGAACTGCTGCTTGGTGAAAGCCTCTCAGTGAACTGCCCAACCATGTGATTCGGTAAGCCACGCCCAAAATCTCCCAAAGTGAACCTGCTCAAATCAAATTCTTCACGCACGCTATGATCAGCTCTCGGGACGGAAAACAATGACTCTGGTTTTTCCGCACCTAAACTCTTTGAAGTTGTTAACGGAATACGAGGAGGAAAGTTCGGATTGGTTATTCCGGTTGCGTCTACTTTTAACTGAGTAAAACTGGGTAGAGAGGTCTGTGAAAACATAGAGGGAGCCAAAGTAGCCGATGGAATCGGGTGACTAGTACCAACCGATGATACACTAACACCCCCATTCGTGGTCGTTACGGTGTTAGCCGTCGAGGTGGTTGTTACATCGGTAGTAATCGTAAGGTTGGTATTAATGGTAGGTTGGTAACTGCTTGAGTCAAACTGGGACTTAGCCAAATTGGTTTCTTCAAAGAATTCCGATATGTCGCGAGAACTCACATGTGACGTAACCGAACTAGCACAAGAACCTCTCACGGAAAACGCAAAAATAGCCGAAAAGACCCTCTTTAATCTTTTAAATTTGTCCCTGCGCGTTCCCGTATCTACCAACTCGAGACGTTCAATCCACTCGTTTATTTCTTCCAATTCTAGACCCCCTAACCATTCGTCTAATTCCTCTCTAGTATTAACTTCCGGAAAATCATCGGTGACCGACATCTTAAATCCTCGTTAAAATCCCGAAATAAAACAAAATGCAAATAGCTGACTTATTAACGTATCAACTTAATCAATAAAACACGCAAAAGAATTGACGGTAATTTTAATTAAACCGAACTGAAAACGTTAACCAAAACCGTAAGTCGGGTAAAATCTCGAAACAACAAAAAAATTGTTAAATTCGGAAGGGCCACAACAGCTTCCTTTTAGATCGGTGAGAAAAAAAAATTTATTTTTCAACCATTAAACGATGGCGCTACAGCAGCCAAAAGATCATTTTCCTGAAGCCACAATTTTTGCAAGAGAAACTTTTGGGTTCATACCGAAACTCAAAAAAGTTTTCTGCAAAAAGGGAAATTCGGCGCTAAGGCAGCCCACTAAAATTCAAAATTAAATTGGGAATAAAATAAAATTCCTTTCTATTGACTGATTGGCGCAAAAAGGCAGCCGGAAAATCTCAGGTTAACTCTTCGGAAAAAAAATTATTATTATTCTCAAAAAAGAAGTATTGTTAAGTATCTTTAAGAAATCTATCAAATCTATATTAGGCGCAAAAGGCAGCCATTATTTCCATCGGATATCAAAACAAAATTTTTCGAAATTATTTTCACAACAAGTTTCATCAATAATGAAAGGGCAGTGACTCAATCTAAACTAATCTTCGCGACTTTAAATCAAGAAAACAACATCAATACCATTATCGCAAAATCTCAAAATCTTAAAGTCACTACCAGTTCCGAGCAAATACTTAATTTCACAAGTTGAAAAAAATTTAATAAATTCCGAATCTCAAAAATCTACAAAAGAAACAAAAATTTTCAAAAGAAAATTATTAGTCGAGATAAATATTATTCATCTTGAGAAAGGCGCAAAAAGGCAGCCAACACTTCTCTCCGATGTCAAAATTCAGAAAATTCAAATTAATAATAATTCTTATTAAAATCAATAATTAATTAAATTCATCAATTTAAATTTTCTGTAATAAAATCAGCAACAAGTTTTGCAAAACAGTTGAAAGGTAGGGTAAAGTTTACTAAACATGTATTGTTGCAACCAATAATCAAAACTTTAAAATACTAAATCCATGTTACAAACAAAACAATGTTGTCAATTCAAAACAATTACTAAACCCTATCAAATCCGGGAAAATATTCACCAAACGAGTTGCTTTGACTCTTGTTCTCGTGGGGAAAAAAATGTACTGTTCAATTATTTAATAAACAATTAAACCAATAACCAAATCAGATCACACTTTTTATCATGAAAAGAATAAAATCAATTCATGATCCCAGTCTCTGCTTTCCAGTGTGTCAGAATTCACAAACAAGTATTATAATTCCGAGAAAAATATTAAGAAGTTAGTGCTGTTTCTCACTCAAGAACAAAAAAAAATTTTTAAGACTGAAACGTGCTCGAAACGCTTTAATTTTTAATGGCTATTTCCAGATTTTACAAAACAAATTATTTTGCAATATCTGGCCCTATGTTGCGGGCGTCATTTGTAAGAGTGTAATTGCCCAACCTCTGATCAGAATTAAGCAATTATTCCTAATTTAATAAAACCGGAATTTTCAATTCACAAAACAACTAAATCTTTTGAGACTTAAGACTTTAAAATCAAGGGCGCCAGCTAAATAAAGTTTAATATTTTATTTATTTAATTTTTATTTATTTAACAAAATTTATTTTATTTTTAATTATCACTTTAATAACTCAAGAGCATGAAAGACTTCCGGGAATCAGGTTGAAGGTTCGAGGTTAGAAATGCCATTGTAAGATCAGATATTTAATGTAAATTGCCCCAAGTACGGCAGACAAAATTTATTAAGCGAGATACAAAAGTTTTAATACACTAATGGCGTGAAACTCGTTGGCCGGAAGGGACGCTATGAGCACATTTCACGTTTCGATCTTGTACATTAAAAGAAATTTTAAATTTTAAGAAACAAATAACAATTTAATTTCTACAGAGGATCTATCACTAAAACGGAGATTTCCCTCGAAGTGCATTCCGAACTATACGAGAATCTTTCCATAAAAAAAAGGATTTTATTCCGGAAGCGACACCTCAACGATTTTTCCCGAGCACATGTTTTTCGAAGACGACTTTAGTTTCAATTTACCACTTTTAACACTTTAAAACCCGACACAATGATACAAGGGAGAATCGGAGAAAAATCTCTGAATTTTACATATTAATCTTAATTCCGAGCGAGAAAGAGCACTATTAAAATTTCGACTTTAAGCTATTCCCGGGATCCTAACCTCAAAATGTCAAGTTAATTATACAAACGAAATTTACTTTACACGGTCACTAACGAAAAGCCAAAAAGACTCACCTCTTCTTCCGGAATTGCGGAAAGGGCTTTTGCCATTTTTAAATAATTTTTATCTTTTTTTCTATAAAAATAACTTTATAATTACAACACGCAATTTTGCGTCAAGCTGAGAAAAACTTCGGAACAAGAGTGAGGAAGAACGGCCAGAATCTCTTGACTTCGATTCTTTCAGCCAATCACATAATTTTGGCTTCAGTCACGTGACCTTACGTCAGCCGAGTTGAAAAACCATTGAAGAGACTAGTTGTTGAGGAGCCCCGGCAGCTGCCATTCCGTACACCGGAATAATACATTTTAACTTGGGACGAGATGCTCAAAACAGCCAATTCTCATAAGGAAAGACATCTCTCCCAAATTCTGAGGCTAGAGTCCACAAATGGTGCCAAACAAACAAAATTCCAACTTTTTAGAACCATTGTGGCACTCTGAAAACTAGGCACCCACTGTCGATCCAGGTACTCCGACAGCTGTCTCCCTCTGGCGGTCGGCGCGAAGTTCAATTCAAATTAAAGACCAAGTTTTTCCCCTCTTGTCCATTAAGTGCTTTATTTGCTCATAAAACAAAGAAATAAAAATAAACGCAATTAATAAACAAAAATAAAATAAATTATTACAGTGCTCTTTCCCAGGTATTTCGACCCTTGTTCCAAAGTAAAGAAAAATCTTGCCCGTTAAAGGCGAATTTTGGGACGTGAAAAATACCACGTCACAACACTCATTCAAAATTTGTTTAATTAATTGAAATTTGAAATAAAAAATTGAAGGTTTAGTAAATCAGTTAAAAAATAATTTTAAAAATTATAATTTTGAGAAAAAAATTGAAAAATTAAAGGCATCACTTTAAAAGTGATGAAAATAACTGAAAAATAATACAAATAACTGAGATTTGAGATAAATAAATTAAACTAGATGAAAATTATGTCCATTTCATGCGCATTTCGGTTCCAAGTAAGCAAAACAATTTACTTCCTCCTAAAGGAAGCAATAAATTAATAATATAAAAGTTAATTGGCGAATTTATTAGAAAAAAAAAATTAATGCAAAAAAAAAAATGGAAAAACATGAATTATTTTACGAATTTTCGATTAATTATAAAAGTTATATAGGTCAATCGATTCCAGGGTGTCTACTGGAAACCTAATTTGAAATTCCAGGACTTTTCTAGGAAATTTAATTCAATGATTTTTAAAGAAGGCACATTTTCTTTACAAGAAAACTACAGAAAAAGATAAAAATTATGTTCATTAAGGGGCACACCTAGTGTGAGTGACTGAAAAAAACGTCGATTTTTAGGAATTTTTTTCAGGGAAATTATTGCATCTAATTTTTTTTAAAGTTTTGTACATGTATATTTGTATAAATAGTGAACATTTTGTAATTTTTGCAAAGAAAAATATCTTTTTTTTAAAGAGTTATTCGCTATATCCAAAAAAAAACCAGTTTCTCCACTGCTGCAGTTATTGCGGCCTTCTGAGTGACTGACATCAAAAAAACCAAAAAGATTATTAAACTAGAAGATATTTGCCGTACTATGAGGCTCCAGTTTTTTTTTGGATGAAAAATAAAATTTTGGGATGCCAAAAACTATCGAATTTTTTAGTCGAAATTTATAATTTTTTTTCAAAACTCCGCCATTTTTTTGAAATTCAATATTTTTTTCCATCCGAGGGTCATAGTACGGCAAATGTCTTCTAGTTTAATAATCTTTTTGGTTTTTTTGATTTCAGTCACTCAGAAGGCCGCAATCACTGCAGCAGTGGGACAACTTTTTTTTTTACACTTGCGAGATGGGACATAACTTTTAAAAAAATATGTATTTTTCTTTATAAAAATAAAAAATTAATAACTGATTTATAGACAAATGAAGGTAAAAAAAATTCAAAACATTTGACGCAATACATTCTTCAAAAAAAATTCCTAAAAATCACCGTTTTTTTAGGCGCTCACACTAGGTGTGCCCCTTAAGGTGTCCCAAAAAAATTTTTTTTTCTTGATCCTATCCTTTAGTTTTGTTTATATAAAAAAAATGAGACACATATTTTTTTTTTATTTAACATTTACCACTGCCACTGAGGCCTTGAAAATTAACATCGAATTCTTATGCTCTCTAAAGCTGAATCAGTGAATAACTTCTAGTTGCTGAATCAGTGAAATTCACTGAAGATCAGCCGTTTTTCACTGATTCAGCAGCCAGAAGTTGTTCACTGATTTGAATCAGTGAAAATTTCACTGATTCAGTTGTAGAGAGTGGAAAAAATGCAATTTTTCGTAAATTTGATATAAAATCTATAAAAATTGATATTATTCAATCTGCAAATCATATTTCTCTTCAAAAATGTCCCAAAAATGAAATCAAAAATGAATAAATTTAATTTAATTATTATTTTTAATAACATCCCAAACCCTTCCCCCTATCCTAAAAAATAGAAAATAAATCCCTTTCTTTTGCTCCATTATCTATGTTTGTTTAAAACATTTTAACAACAAAAAATATGTTACTGTGTTATTTTTAAATATTTCTTAAATTGTTTAAATTATTTATTAATTATTATAACTGTTTATTATTAACAATTTTTAGTTATTCCTTAGAAAATAGGACTTTTGAATTTTTTTCTAAAAAAAATTAAATAAAAAATAAATAAATAAATTATTAGTGGTTACATTAAAACATGTTTAAACAAATAATTGTTATTATTTTTTATTTTTTGTAGAACTGTATCAAAAGAATTATACTTTTTTCTGAATTTTTGTAAAGTGTGCCTAAGGGATACTAAAAAAAATTAAATTACTAAGAAGAAAAAAAGTTATGAAATAATAGCAATAATTTGTTTAAACAATATCTAATATAATAATGTACTAATAATTTTTTTTCTTGTTCGAATAAATAAAGTTTCAAACTGCGAAGAAAAACCTACAATTCTCTAAGAAAGAACTAAAAACTATTAATAAATAATAACAATAAATAGTTTAAGCAATTTAAAAAATATTTAAAAGTAACACAGTAATATATTTATTATTATTAAAAGCATTTAAAACAAACATAAGTAACAAGATGATTTATAGATCAAAAAAAAATTTATTTAATCCAATGTTTTTTTGGACGTTATGAAAAATAGTTAAAATTAAATAATAATAATCTCCGTAAACTCCTAAAGTTAGTTACTTTTTATATTTATTCATTTTTTCTGTCCACGTTTTAAAGTCTGAAGTGAAGTTAGTTAGTATCAATATTTATTCATCTTTTTCTGTCCATGTTTTAAAACCTGAAGTGAAGTTAGTCTTACTCCCTGTTATTTTTGTAATGATAGGACTTTTTCTTAATTTAAAAAGTTGCTCCGGATTACGCTCGTCGGATGGGGCCAACGTACATAACCTCCATATCGATGGAATTTTCAACCCAACGATGAATCGAACTTAAATTCTAGCTGAAACTTAAAAGAAAAGCAAAAGCAAAATAAATCTTAGCCTGCTGGCTGACATTTATTTTTAAGAATATTAATTACTAGGAGGTAGGGTGAAGTCAATGATGACACCGAGAATTAAAATATAAAAATAACAATAGTATATTTTCATGATTAAAAATTGAAATGTTACAAGAAATAAATTAACAAAATCTTAACTGCTGCAGAGTAAACTAGATAATAAACGATTCTAGACTTTTCTTAGATTTCGAGTTTTACAATATTTCCTTTCTCTACAAGCTAGCTAGTCAAAAACAGTGAACCAACGAATGGTCTAACATAGACTGAATCCTTAATAATTTTTGACTGACGTCACTCCCCACCCCTGTGCAATAATCCCCTCCAAGGGAAAGATTGCGTCTATTCTTTGGGTAGAGAGAAAGCAAACAGGAGCACCTATATTTTTCTCTCTCTAGCCAAGAAATTGAGAACCTAGAAGAACACGTAACACGCACCTCTATCAATTTGGTGAACGCCTAGGACATCCTTCACCTCAAAGGTTCCGGATGATACGTGTGAGTTTTGAGAGAGGAGCACCTCTACTCAATCCTCGCACGTTCTCGGCAGTCCATCTGACCTACTAGGTACCCAGGGTCAAGGATGAAATGCGGCGGGAGCACCCACACGCAAAACTGCCTCTTACCTGAGTGTCCTAGCATGAGACCGAGGAGCACCTCGAGTCTCGACAGCCAGAAGACTAACTCAATTGGCGAGCGCAACTGAATATATGTACGCCGTCAGTCGCCGCTGCGAAGAAGGGGAAGAGAGTGACGAGCGAGAAGTGGGAAACCCCACTTTCTTCGAGAGCCTTGCCGGCTTCTATAGTAATGTATGAGTCCGCTACACAATTATGACCCATATCATTACATTTTATTGATTTTGACTCTCTTTATCAGGAAATATTTTGAAATTTGAATTGAAAGAATAAAGAAGTTTTCGTTAGTGTCGTGTTTTACTGGTTTTTAATTGTCATTTGTGTAAAAAAACAGTTTCGAAAAATGCTTTAAAAATTTATTATGGTTTTTGAAGAATTTTAAAATATACATAAACACATGCAATTAATTTCTTAAATTTTCAGTTATTATCTCAAATATACATTATTGTCATCAATTTTCCATTATATAACAATTTTTTAATTATTGTCTTTTGCTTAAAAATAAATTCTGCAATTTTTCTTGATTTTTATCAATTTATAATTATATTCATTATTTTGGCATTACTTTTAAAATTTTTAATGATTTATCCGATATTGCAATTATTTTCATCAATTTTCGATTATATCTGTGATTTTTTAATTATTCTCTTTAATTAAAAATTTTTAAGTAATTTTGTAATTATTATTTTTTTTAAACATATATTCTATTTTTCAGTTATTTCTCTCAAATATTATTGAATGTTTTCAAGTTTTTATATTATTTCAATTATTTTCATCATAATTCAATTTTCTTTCTCAATCTTATAATATTTTCAGCATATTTCAATTATTTTTGTCAATTTTCAATTAATTTTATCATTTTTCAATTATTTTTTAAGATTTTTAAGTATTTTTCTAAAAATTTAAACATTTTCTTTAATTTCTAATTATTTTCATTTTTTATCAGAATTTAAAATTTTTTTTATTAATTATCATAAATTTCAATTATTTTTAGCTTTCTTCCAGACTTTTCTCCAATTTTTAGTTTTCCTTATTTTATAAAATAAATTTCTAAAATTTTTTAAGTATTTTTCTCAAATTTCTATTATTTTCTTCAATTTTTAATTATTTTTCTTTCTTTTCATAATTTCTAAAAAAATTTACTAATTATCGTAAATTTCAATTATTTTTAGCATTCTTCTAGTCTTTTTTCCAATTTTTAGTTATTCTCATTTTCTAAAATTATTTTCTAAGATTTTTAAGTATTTTTCTGAAAATTTAAACATTTTCTTCAATTTCTAATTATTTTCATTTGTTATCAGAATTTCAAATTTTAAATATTAATTATCATAAATTTCAATTATTTTTAGCTTTTTTCCAGACTTTTCTCCAATTTTTAGTTTTCCTCATTTTATAAAATGAATTTCTAAAATTTTTTAAGTATTTTTCTCAAATTTCTATTATTTTCTTCAATTTTTAATTGAAGCAATTTTTAGCATTCTTCCAGTCTTTTTTCCAATTTTTAGTTATTCTCATTTTCTAAAATTATTTTCTAAGATTTTTAAGTATTCTTCTGAAAATTTAAACATTTTCTTCAATTTCTAATTATTTTCATTTGTTATCAGAATTTCAAATTTTTGTTATTAATTATCATAAATTGCAATTATTTTTAGCTTAGTTCTTCAATTCTTTTCTCCAATTTTTAGTTATTTTCTTTTTTTTTCATTGAATTCTAAGATCTTCATGTATTTTTTTTTCAAATTTCAATTATTTTTTTTTATTTATTTAAATAATTTAAATGAATCATATTTGAATTATTCTCGGCAAGTTATAAAATTTAAAAACATTTTTGAATTATTTTCCAAAGTTTATTTCCTTCAAATTTCAATTCTTTACATTTGTTTCATAATTAAAAAGATTTTTAACTATTTATCTGACTTTTCAATTATTTCATTATTTTTATTATTTTCTTCAATTTTCAATTACTTTCGTTCTTTTTCTCGTTCTTTTTCAAAATTGCCAAAAAATTTTTACTTATTTCTCATTGATTAATTGATTAATCTCTAAATTTTAATTATTTCTTTTAGTTTTAATTTATATCTCAATTTTCAACCATGTTTTTTTAATTTTCAATTATTTTCTCTAATTTTTCATTATTCAATTTTGTTTTAATTTACTTTTAGAATTCTCAAGTATTTTTCTCAAATTTAAATTATTTTCTTTATGTTTAAAACATTTTTGTGATTGTTTAAATTACTTTCCCCAATTTTTAATTGTTTTCATTTTTTTTCAATTAATTTGCAAAATTTGCAATTATTTTGTTTAATTTCAATTGTTTTTTGCAATTTTTTTTAATCAAGGAGTAAATTAAAATGAATAAATATATTTAACAAGATAGGTGTTATGAAAATTAAGGAAGTTGCGTTTCATAGGTCGAGAAAGAAAACACTCTCTCTGACAATCTAACCAAAATCACAATTTTCTTTTGATGTATTTAATAAAAATAAAATATTTGAATTTTTTTTTCTTTTGCAACAATTCTTTTGAAAACAAATATATCAAATTTGTTTTTTTTTCATAAAAGATCGTTTTTGAATTAAATAATCAGGAATGTCAGTTTTCGCAAAAACGTTTGACAGGAGTATCCTTGTTTTTCTAAATAATTAAACAAAAAAAAAGCGATGTTGCCGTATGTATAAATTTTAGATGAAACAAAAATAAAACTTGGAAAGTTTAATTTTTTATTTAATTTTACTCTCTTATCTTGCGGTGAACTAAGTTAAAAAAAAAATTTATTGGATATAAAAAAAAAATGTGTAACCAAAAAGATGTATTTTAACCTATACCTGTGTAAAATAGTCACTTTCGAATAATCATATCTCAGAAGATAAGCCGTAAACTAATTTTATATTTTGTAGAAATACGTATTGAACATTAAACTTTTTTGCTGAAAATTTTAATACGTTCTCTATGATTTCGATTTTTGAAATAACTACGTTAAATAATAAAAATTACAAAGCCGAAGAAATATCTGAAAAATGAGGAAAATGGTTGCCAACCGAAGGGAAAATTTTAAATCTGTAGAGAATAATTGTATATTGGAAATTGTCGAAAGTTATAGTAACATAAACGCGCGTCCAGGCACGCGTAAAACATTGGATTGTTTCTGGTTATTTGAAACTACAAATTGTTGCAAGTAGAAATAAGATTAATAATTTAATGAAATTCGTTATTCAACTAAACTTAATATTTCAGATAAATATAACTCTTATTCTATGCAAATAAAAATCGTTTCCGACTTCAAGAAATAATTAGATAAAAGAAAGTAAATAAAGAAAAAGAAATGTTCTAAAAGAGCACGAATTTTCCAATTTATAAAAAAAAAAAAAAAAAGGAAGAGAGAAAAATATAATAAGACAAGCAAATAAAAGCGGAAAATAGCGTAGGTAGATACATTACAAAAAAAAAAAAAAAAAATTTGAAATATCCTTGTTAAGAATAGTTCTGAACAAAATTTATTCAAACTTCTATAATTCTAATAACGTCAATCGTTCCAAATTTCTATTGAGGATTAATTCTATTCTTCAAAAGCCCTAACAATTCAAGTTTAATTTTTACAAAATTTAAATAGTTCCAAACTAAAACAGTTTTAACGAAATGTTGACTCAAATCTATTTAGACTGTAACTAATTCAGAATTTTATTTGTTAAAATCTTAAGACTTATATTTAATTTTTTTTTTCCTTTTAAATTTTGATTAATGAGAAGTTGAATCGATTCAAAATTGAACTGCTATAAACTTTACATATTTTCAAAATCTAATAATGCATATTTAAATTATTCCTAACACTAACCATTATATACAAAACCTTCTAATTATACAAAAAGGAAAATTTTTTTTTCATCGTATATTAAAGCTTTAATAAGTCAAAATTTCGAAAATTGGGTCTAATGGAATTTGAAAATAAATGAAATTTATAATTAAAAAAAAAAAATTTTTATTAAAGTTAAAATTGTGAAAGGTTCAAATGTTTAGTTATTAATAATCGGAATAATAAAAAGGCAAGGATTGATTAAAGTTTAGATAATTTAAAGCCTAATAACCAATAGAAATGTATATGAATCCAAAATTCAATAAATTAAACTTTAAATATATATTGATTCTTTATTAATAGATCTTCACTAAAAATATTTATTTCAAAATTTTAATGACATAAATTTTCAATGATCTAAATATCAATTAATTTAATCACAAGAACATTTCAAGTTAATTTATATTGATAGAAGGAAATTTTAATTTACTAATAATTTTAGTGTATGGAAGTTTCAGTTAAAAAAAAAATTTAGTAAATCTATATTTCAATTAATCTATTATCTGTTAATGCAGTTAAGTCGACTTTTATCAAAGTAGACTCTAATTTTGATTTAAAGATGCATTTTTTTTTCAAACGCAACTGATTTAAAACAAACAAACAAACAAAAATATATATCTAAGTGACAGACTTCAGGTGCGGACAGCCTAGAATGAATGTATCTTGCGGATTGTTATTTTAACTAATAACAATCTCCGTAAACTCTTGAAGTTGGTTACTAATTGTAATTATTCCTTTTTGTCTACATCCAATAATCCAAAGTTCGTAATTGCAATTCATACTATTAAAGCCTAACAAAAAAAATTGGGAACAATGGAACCCGTAATCTTACGCAAATCTAAAAACTAGTAATTTCAATTTATAGAAATCCGGAAATTTTGAATTGATTCTAACTCTAATTTAATCCAAGCTTTAATAAATTAATACCCAAAATTATCAATCCTAAATTCTTTTATCAATTCAAACTTTGGCTAATAAATAAAATTTTCATTTTTCGAGTTTAACGTTTGCAACTAGTGTTTTGAGAAAATTTTGGGATTTCAATATAGATTTTAGTAAAATTCTTTAGCCTAACGAACTTGACAAAAGCCTATTACAAAATAGTGAAAACTATAATTCAGTTAATCTTAATTCCTGTCATTACAAATTGTGTCCTTTCAAACCCATAAAAGTCAAGTGCAGAGAAGGGACGTAAAGGGAAACCGTAAATAAAACGGCGATGACAGATAGAAGTACCCGGCCGACGTTTTATATTATTCCGAAGCGTCAAGTGAGTTCGAACGAGCCGTCGGATCGCGACATACACAAAAGAACTCAAAACAAAAAGATTAGAATCAGGTCAATTTCAAAATCACAAGGAACCAGAAATAAAATCAAATCTAAAAATAATACAAAAAGAAAATTTTTTATATCATCTATGCTTTATTTGAAACTCGTACATCAAAAGATGTCATTTTGGCAGGATATAAACCGACCAAATCTAAATCTACTTGACCTTCATTAATGAAAATTGCGGTTTTTCTTGATTTGCATCAATCTATAATTATATTCATTATTGTGGCCTTATTTTAATTTTCAATTGCTTACCCAATATTGCAATTATTTTCATTTAATTTCGGTATTTCTGCGATTTTCTTTTTATTCATTTTAATTAACATGTTTTAGTAATTTTGTAATTAATATTTTTAAAAAAAAAAACATATTCTACGAAATTCCCAGTTAATTATTCCAAATTCTATTGAATGTTTCCAATTCCTCATTTAAATTAAATTTATCATAACTCAAAACCTACCCAAATTTAAATTAATTTCAGCACCTTTCAAATTTTTTTGACTAATTTTATCATTTTTTTTTCCTTGATTGTCGACTATTATTCTTATTTTCTAAAAATCCTTTTCTAAAATTTCTGAGTATTTTTCTGAAAATTCGAATGTTGTTTTTTTCAATTTTAATGATTCCCATTTATTACCAGAATTTCAATTTTTTTTTAGCCATTTATCTGACTTTTAAATGGTTCTTTTGTTAAAGTATTTTTTTTTACACTATAATCCTCAAATTGCATTAACTTTCGATCTTTTGTCGTTCTTTTCGTAATTGCCAAAAAGTTCTACTTTAATTAAAACTTGTTCTGTCAAATCTTAAACTATGTCTATTTTTTTATCCTCTCTAATTCTTCATTATTTTCCTCTATTTTAATAAACTTCTGAAAGTTTCAAGTATTTTCCTCAAATTTTGTTTAACTTCCATTTATTCAAAATATGCTATGTAATATTTCCAAATATTTTCCAAAAATCTAATTATTTTCTTTAATTTTTTTTTATTCTTTTATCTGAATTTATTTATCCTAAAGTTTTAACCATGTTTTTTTCAATCTTCAATTAATTTATCAAATTTTCATTATTCAACCTTGATTTAATTTACTTTTAAGACTCCCAAATCTAAATTCTTTCTTTATATTTAAAACATTTGGAGGACCCTTTAAATTAATTTCCCAAAGTTTAATTTACGTAAACTTTTTTTCCAATTAATTTGCAATCATTTAGCTAAATTAAAATTAATTTTCGCAATCCCTTTTTTTTTTATTTCAAAAATACTAAAATTTTGCCCTAAATAAAAATTTACTTTAAAAATATTAATTTGATTTTTTTTTCCTCCTGAAAAAAAATAAAAAGCTCTTTTAAAATTGAAAAGAGTCAAAGAGGATAAAAATTTTGATTTTAGGTGTTTAGGTAATAAACTATCATCCCCGCTGTAGGGATGCGCGAAATAAAATTAATAAATTTAAGTACTTACTCGTAAGAAAAAGGCGGAATTTTACTTCCAAGCACCCACAGCCTCCACAACTCCTGGATGCACGACCTCACTTTATTTTTCGACCACTCCCAATTTGCGAAAAGGCTCGCAATTGGAAACGTCGGCAACTCACACCGAATTTTCACCATTCCGCACTCTTCCAATAATTGCAATATAACGGGCTCATCCGCGTATAATTCCCGTAACCGAGAAAGCAAACTCAACTCGGCGCCAACATCCACTGAAGCCATCAGAAATTTTTTAAAAAAAAACGAACCCGACATGAAACTTTTGAAAAAAAAACTCTAAAAATTTTAAACGAACCGACTACAAAGAAATAATGCACCAGACTAATCCAAAGGAGCTCTTTGAATCTCATCTAACGCCAAGACCAAAGCAGAAATAAGAATCATTGAAACCCAAAACCAAGATAACGCCGGAAACAACTAGGCATTAAAAGCACGAACAAATCTAGTATATTCCAAGGGCCAACTAGATTTCATTCCTTAGAAAAAATTTTGTTACAGATCACCAGGGGCGGTGATCATAAAAAGGGGGTGATTTGTAAGGGGTACACCCTTTACTTATTTTTTTTTGGGTTCGATAGAATAATATAATTATAAAAATTATCTTAATAATAAAACCGATTAAATTTCTGGAGTATGACAATTTAATAATCAGAGATAACAAATTAGGAAAATTTTTATACTAATATTACCATTGTAATTATATTATTCTACTGGTAGTAATTTTGGAACAAAGCCGTTGATAAAATTACAACTCTATTTATGTACTAGAAACTATAAATTAAATAATAAATAATACAAAAACATAACAACAAGATACATGTATACAGCTAAAATGTATGTGTGTATGCATATGGTTGTATACATGTGCGTATGTACGCAATTGTATGGAGATGGATAATTTAAATTCGAATAAATACGTTTGGGCAATAGTTAAAAAAAAAAAAAAATTTAAATATCGTGTACTGTATAAAATTTCGCCACCACAATTTTAAATAAATCAAAAGAAAAGCATTCACAAGAAATGTCACAGCGAAAGAAGACTCAACTCACACACATGTAAGCGCCTATGTGGCAGCATTCCGTGGGAGTTGAGCTGACAATGCAAGAATTTTAAATAAATTATAAAAATAATTCAATTTATGTAATTTTGCAAAGGAAAATTTATTAAACATTAAGTTAAATACGATAAGATGACGATGAATTCAAATAGGCAAAAATTGATTTCTTAGGCCCGGAAAATGGCAAAAATCGGTAAACAATGAAAATTGGAACAAATAAAGTCGACCAGATTTTCAAAATAAATTACCGGAATCTTTGTTTCGCAAATTTATAAAAATTGCAAAGCAAAGAAGAGTAATGACACTGCACCCGGTCCCAATTTTCGAAGGGTGCTGAATTGACAAGTCAATCCGAATGAAGCAACCCGGCAACAGAGTTTCGCAGGGTAAACTTGCAATTCTGCGATTTTCAACTAAGAACCGAGGTGTAGAAATTAATTAAAGAAATTGTCTGGTCGCACAACTATAACACCCGTCGATCGAGAAACAGTTCACGGCTCTGAAAAAGTAATCGCCCGTCGCGTACTTTAAAATCGTTCCAATTTTCGAAGGGTCAACGCGAACGTACAATCAGAATAACCCATAAAAATTGAGAAGTATAGAACATCACCACGGTCTAAAATTCGCGAGTAATTTCGCGAAATTTTCGAATTGATTTGCCGGGTATGTTTGAATTTTAAAAATTTGGATAAAAAGTCAATTCGAAATGTGTAAACGTTTAATTTTTCAAGTTTTATAAATTTTCCGAAGTCACATTTTCAAAACATAAAAATAAAAGAACTTGGCTGTAGAATTAGACCCAACGGTTTTCGTATTGCTGATTTTCCGGGTATAATTTGAACAAGATAAAATCGGTAAACATTAAATATTTAAGGATTTTTGCCCGCCAGCCATTTGGTGGTAGTTAATAAAATTTAAAGTTAATTTAAGAGACGCTGAAGAGTTACAACAACTTAATTGAAAATTTTGACGTGAATACTCTAAATCGCTAATTGGATTCATCCTCATCCCAAGAAGAAACTTCGCATCAGAGCATTGGTATCGTTAAAGTATCGTTTATCACTAACCCACTCATTTTGTTAAATTCAAAACGATAAAAATTTATTTGGCGTATTCAGGGAATTTAAGATCATTGTAAGTTTTTCTAAATATGCAAGTAACTTAATAAATTTCACTCAAAGGTTAAAAAAAATAAAATTTGTCGTCATTATTGTGTAAAATTCCAGACCAAAATTCACCTTTCCTTTCTCATTGAAAACCGAAATATTCTGAATTGATAGAATCGAGACTTGACTCATTTACCACTCCGTAACGAGTTGAAACTAAATTGATTATTTGCTACGAGCCTCCATTTGTTTGAATATGAATAATAATCAACTATTTAATTATTTAAATAAATAATCGGTTCGTCACACTTTTAAAAACAAACCCTTTGTCTTTTCTTTTCTTTTTCATCAGCCGTGGTTATGAAAGAATTAAATTTCCTCATATGGCGATTACGCCTCATACTGCGAGTAGGTTCCAGTACGTTAAAGTTGTTCAAATTGCATTTTTTTTCCATCATATCCGAATATTCTACAATGGACAGTTTTTTTGTTTAATTTCTTAAAAATATATTGAATTAGAAAGAAATAACTCTAGTTATTTATAATAGTCATAGTAAAACTATGACTATTAAAGAAAAATTGTACCCTACTCTGCGAAGTGTTTTAATTTAAGGAGGTTCTCTCCATTTACTTTATTTCAAACTACAAAATAATTTTTCACACTAAAGGGGTTACATCTGTTTGCAATTTTTTTTTCTTTAGATTTTTTTTTATTGGCTTAAAATACACTATAATATTCCTAGATTAATAATCAATAACGTCTTTACAAGGAAGCAACTTGGAAATGTTCTGAAAATTATTTTTTCTAAAGCAAATCCGAAGTGTAAACAAAGAAAATTTTAAATTCAAAGGCATTTTTTTCGAAACCATATTTTTTTTACTGGCTTGAAGTACACTATAACATCCTTAGATTGATAACACTGGTAGACAAAAACGAACTTTTTTTTTGTTTCAAGAAAATATAAAAGATAAATAATTAGGTTATTGTAACATTTAATTGTTATAAACAATTATAATTAACAAATAAACAAATTTCATTTAAAAAATTGCAAGTAGCTCTTTTTAAATAAAAATTGGAATGTAACACATGTGAGAGTAAGATAACACTTAAAAATAATAGATAAACAATAATTAATTGTTTATAACAATTATTTGATTTAACAAATTTTGTTGTTATTTCTAAATATCTATTAAATTGAGCTACAGAGTTAAACTTTTTTCTAAAGTTTGCAATTCATCAATCCGAATGGAATCATTTGTTAACAACAAATTAAGAAAGAAAATTTAACCAATTGTTTAAACAAAATATTATTGATTATTTAAATCATTTGTCATTTGTCATTTGTTAACAACAAATTAAGAAAGACAATTTAACCAATTGTTTAAACAAAATATTATTGATTATTTAAAACTATTTATCAAATTAAGCTAAAGAGTTGCAATTATTTCTCATTTTTGCAAATCATCAAGCCGAATGGAATCATTTGTTAACAACAAATTAGGAATGACAATTTAAGTAATTATTTAAACAAAATATTGTTGAATATTTAAAACTATTTATCAAATTTAGCTACAGAGATGCAATTTTTTCTCAATTTTGCAATTCATCAAGCCGAAGGGAATCATTTGTTAACAACAAATTTAATCAATTGTTTAAACAAAATATAGTTGTTTATTTGCAACTATTTATCAAATTGAGCTACAGAGGTGCAATTTTTTCTAAATTTTGCAATTCATTAAGTCGAATGAATTCATTTGTTAACAACAAATTAAGAATGACAATTTAACCAATTGTTTAAACAAATTATTGTTTATTAATTACAAATATTTATAAGGTTGTGCTACAGAGTTTCAATTATTTCTTAATTTCGCAATTTACCAAGCCGAATGGAATCATTTGTTACCAAGAAATTAAGAATGACAATTTTATCAACTGTTTAAACAAATTTTGTTGTTTATTTACAACTAGTTATCAAATTGCAATCAATTGCAACTCTGTATCTCAAATTTATAAATAGTTGTTAATAAACAACAATAAATGTTTTAACAATTTGTACAATTATTTTAAAAGAATTTATCATTCGGTGAAGTTATTAATTCATAGGAATTTATCAATCACTACGAGTCAATAAAACATTTCACGGCAATGTTGCTGCAACGTTGCTGCAATATTACGTGCTATTTGGGAAATGACTTTCTTCAGCTTGATAAATTGCAAAATTGAGAAAAAATTGCACCTCTGTAGATAATTTGATAAATAGTTATAAATAATCAACAATATTTTGTTTAAACAGTTGATAAAATTGTCATTCTTAATTTCTTGGTAACAAATGATTCCATTCGGCTTGGTAATTTGCGAAATTAAGAAATAATTGAAACTCTGTAGCACAACCTTATAAATATTTGTAATTAATAAACAATAATTTGTTTAAACAATTGGTTAAATTGTCATTCTTAATTTGTTGTTAACAAATGATTCCATTCGGCTGGATGATTTGCAAAAATGAAAAAAAATTGCAACTCTGTAGCTTAATTTGATAAATAGTTTTAAATAATCAACAATATTTTTTTTAAACAATTGATTAAATTTGTTGTTAACAAATGATTTCCTTCGGCTTGATGAATTGCAAAATTGAGAGAAAATTGCACCTCTGTAGCTAAATTTGATAAATAGTTTTAAATATTTAACAATATTTTGTTTAAACAATTGGTTAAATTGTCATTCCTAATTTTTTGTTAACAAATGATTCCATTCGGCTGGATGATTTGCAAAAATGAAAAAAAATTGCAACTCTGTAGCTTAATTTGATAAATAGTTTTAAATAATCAACAATATTTTTTTTAAACAATTGGTTAAATTGTCTTTCTTAATTTGTTGTTAACAAATAATTCCATTCGGATTGATGAATTGCAAACTTTAGAAAAAAGTTCAACTCTGTAGCTCAATTTAATAGATATTTAGAAATAAAAACAAAATTTGTTAAATCAAATAATTGTTATAAACAATTAATTATTGTTTATCTATTATTTTTAAGTGTTATTTTACTCTCACATGTGTTACATTCTAATTTTTATTTAAAAAGAGCTACTTGCAATTTTTTAAATGAAATTTGTTTATTTGTTAATTATAATTGTTTATAACAATTAAATGTTACAATAACCTAATTATTTATCTTTTATAAGTTCTTGACTTGAAATATAAGTACTTCTTAAGTACAATTAACTGATAACTATAAAGAAATCTATAATTATTTTTTGAAAAAAATTCTTGTCAACTTTGTTAAACAAAAAATTAGTAAATAATTTAAAAAAATAAAAAAAAGTATCTTGAGGTATCTCTTAAGAATTTATTTATCTTTATAATAAAAAAAAAGTTAAAATCCGTTGAAAATTACGAGCCGTAGAGCTTTCTGAAACATATTTTCTGGGTTTGCACTACTGTGTGACCTTGCCGTCCACAGTACGCGGGAGCAAAAGTGCATTAAAACCCCTTTTGCGCGCGCTCGCTAAAGAACGATTCCCAACGGCTGCTGGTTATTGTTTCATGGTTTTTCGCTTCATATCTTAAAAGTTGAAGATTTAGGCTTTCATTTAAGCATTATTGGAAGTTTCAGTGACGTCACGTTTTGATGTTATCGTCCTTCAAAAAGTGCCAAAAACCCTGTTTTTTTAACACTTTGACCCCCCCTTACGAAAGTTTATGACATAAAATGTATGTCATACGCGCTTGACGTAAATTACATGACGTTTTTTCGCGACGTCAAGTAAATCACGTCAGAAAAATTACGTCAAAAAAAAAATGCCACAAATCGCTAAAATAAATGATTTTTTAAGAAATAAACGATTCTAAACAGCAAAATACAAAAAACAATGAACAGCTTGGGTTGTAAACTACACATAAAGGTTATGTGTAGCTTAAAATTAATAAAAGTTATATTTCAGTTAATAAATACAATTTTTAAATTTAATAAATTAAAAAAGAATTTTAAAAATACAAATTACTATAAAAGTGAACGAATTAAGATTAATTGTTGCTACAATTAACTGCGAGAACCTCACATAATGAGGATATTTTTTAAAAACAAATTTGGGGGGACAGAGAATCGAACCCGGGTTCGCCGCACGCAACTGACTAATACCTAACGCCTAACCAACTGAGCTATCTCGATTAACTTCTATACAAACAACAAATCTTTTTCTTAAACTGCAAGTCCATATTATGTGTTTTGCTGGAAAATATGTAAAAAAGCAAAAATCTAAATTCCTAAACGACTTATTATGATAAAACTTATTGTTTTAAAGAAGCCAGACAACCATTTTTTTGCGTAAATTGATATTTTCCTTTTTAATTTTATCCGAATGTTTTTATTAGGGGTGGTTTTCAGGTGTTGATATTTTTTGTTATTAATTTACAAAGTTAGGGTGTATATTTCTGAGTATGTTTTACTCTTTCAGATTTTGATTAGATTTTTTTTTGAACGAATTTTTATTTTTTTAATAATTTTGTCAGAATATCATCCTTTAGGGTGGTTTTCATGGGTTGATCATTTTTTTTATTAATTCAAATAATTAAATTGTATATTTTTGAGTATGATCAACCATTTTAGATTTTGATTAGATTTTTTTGTGCAAATTGATTGTTGTGCCCCTTTCTGCTACTACCTGTCGTACATTTTAATTTTTGTTATCTTAATATCTCAATTTTTTTTTGTGTAATTAAAGTTTTATTTTTTTAATTGTTAATTTTGTGGTAGATAAATATTTTATTTTTATTTGGATTTAATTAGTTTACTTTTAAATTTAATTTTATTAATTGTAACATTTTGTTCTTAAGAAATGAAATAATTATGCTTTCAATAATGATCAGAATTGATTAATCAATTATTTTTGTTTAAACTTTTGATTTTTGTACTGATATATTCTTTAAGTCAACAAGAGTTGACGGAATTCAGTTCTTTATGTTTTCTTTTAGAAATTAACTATTTATTTCTTTGTATATTGTCTGGCTTCTTTAAAACAATAAGTTTTATCATAATAAGTCGTTTAGGAATTTAGATTTTTGCTTTTTTACATATTTTCCAGCAAAACACATAATATGGACTTGCAGTTTAAGAAAAAGATTTGTTGTTTGTATAGAAGTTAATCGAGATAGCTCAGTTGGTTAGGCGTTAGGTTTTAGTTAGTTGCGTGCGGCAAACCCGGGTTCGATTCCCTGTACCCCCAAATTTGTTTTTAAAAAATATCCTCATTATGTGAGGTTCTTGCAGTTAATTGTAGCAACAATTAATCTTAATTCGTTCACTTTTATAGTAATTTGTATTTTTAAAATTCTTTTTTAATTCATTAAATTTAAAAATTGTATTTATTAACTGAAATATAACTTTTATTAATTTTAAGCTACACATAACCTTTATGTGTAGTTTACAACCCAAGCTGTTCATTGTTTTTTGTATTTTGCTGTTTAGAATCGTTTATTTCTTAAAAAAATCATTTATTTTAGCGATTTGTGGCATTTGTTTTTTTGACGTAATTTTTCTGACGTGATTTACTTGACGTCGCGAAAAAACGTCATGTAATTTACGTCAAGCGCGTATGACATACATTTTATGTCATAAACTTTCGTAAGGGCCGTTTTTCTCAAAATTGTGACGTGATAGAGAATTTTTGTTATCAGATTCTTAATCTACGGAAAAAATCCTATCAAAATCACCTAGAGTTTTTCTTGAAACAAAATCGTTGTCGACCAGTGTAATCAATAACGTACTTGCATGGAAAACAAATTGGAAATCTTCTTAAAATTAATTTTTCTGGAGCAATTCCGAACACGGTGAGCTTCGTTTAAGTTCAACCCAAAGTGCATGACCCTTCTCAGGTTTTTTTTTAAATCAGTTCGATGATGCCTCACGATCATTTTAAGATGAAAATTAAAATAATCGTTGGAGGGAAACTCAAAATATATTGATTATTCAATTTTTTTTGTAGGTTATTGAAGATATTTTCATTAAAATACCGTTTATTAAAATACTTAATGATTTAAAAGCTATAATTTAACATAAAAATAGATTTTTTATAAGAATTAAACCATTTTGATTCATAGAATTAAGAAAAATTTAGAAAATAGTTGAAAAAATGGAGATTTTCTTAATTTTTTTAAACTTTACTCCTCTATAGAACGTTATTTCATTAAAGTGATGCAGAAGTGAATTAAAGTTCACAAAATTTCCTGTAAATCAAAAAAAAAAACTCTTCTACCTATCACCGTTACCAAAATATGGTCATTTGAATTTTAAATTTAATGGAAAAATAGTTAAAATTTAACATTAGATCTAGATTATTTGGTGACATTGTTTTCGTAGAACCTTACCTCAATACCAAAATTTAATACGTTTAAGAAGGTTCAATTTTGAACAGTTTCAAATTAAAAAAAACTGATTTATCTCACATATATCGAAAGTTACATTGATTTAAAGAATGTCTGTTTGTATAAGAGAATTTTAAGTGGTTTTTAAAATTCTATTTATTTTGCAAAATGCAACATATTCATATTAACAATGTTTCCTTCTTTGAAAAGTAAATAGTAAGGTATAAAGATTTGGTAACATACCGTCAACTGGGGTAACTTCGGACAAGCAGGCTAATTCCGGACACTTAAAATTTAGCTGTTACCAACTTCACATTCTTTTCATTTCTTTAGATCACGTAGTTAAAAAGTTTATAAAATTAAAAATGCGATTTAAACTATTCGATACAATATTTTTGCAATGAAATTTAAGTGTCCGGAGTAAGCCTGCTTGTCCGAAGTTACCCTAGTTGACGGTATATGAGATAAAGCAGTTTTTTTAATTTGAAACTGTTCAAAATTGAACCTTCTTAACGTATTAAATTTTGGTATTGAGGTAAGGTTCTACGAAAACAATGTCACCAAATAATCTAGACCTAATGTTAAATTTTAACTATTTTTCCATTAAATTTAAAATTCAAATGACCATATTTTGGTAACGGTGATAGGTAGAAGAGTTTTTTTTTTTTGATTTACAGGAAATTTTGTGAACTTTAATTCACTTCTGCATCACTTTAATGAAATAACGTTCTATAGAGGAGTAAAGTTTAAAAAAATTAAGAAAATCTCCATTTTTTCAACTATTTTCTAAATTTTTCTTAATTCTATGAATTAAAATGGTTTAATTCTTATAAAAAATCTATTTTTATGTTAAATTATAGCTTTTAAATCATTAAGTATGTTAATAAACGGTATTTTAATGAAAATATCTTCAATAACCTACAAACAAAATTGAAAAATTAATATATTTTGAGTTTCCCTCCAACGATTATTTTAATTTTCATCTTAAAATGATCGTGAGGCATCACCGAACTGATTTTAAAAAAAACCTGAGAAGGGTCATGCAGTTTGGGTTGAACTTAAACGAAGCTCACCGTGCGAAGTGTGAAAATAGACAATTTCAATTTCAAACGCGTTTTTCTCGAAACCACATTTTTGAAATCTGCACGCAGTAGAACTCAAAGAATTGTCATCCGATTGACTTGAAATTTTAACTGTAACTTCTTAATTAGATTATCTAAAGAAGTACACACGATTTTAACAATAGATGAAAAAAATTTTTTTTTAGCTATATTTAAATAGCGATTTTTTAGTCGAAAAATCGATTTTTTTTTCAAAGTCTCGCCATTTTTCGAAAAAATTTTATAAAATTATAATCGTGTGTACTTCTCTAGATAAACTCGTCTAGTTTATGAAAAAAAAAATTTTATGCTTACACATGATGGTCCAGGGGAGTTCTACTGCGTGCAGCGGAGTCACTTTTTTAAATATCACGTTATATTTATCGACAGAAAGCCGACATTTTGTAAAGTCATGGCAATAAACAATTTTTTTCATATACCTGAAAAGTTGCTTAGTTGATCTATATGTTATTTGTTTATGTTCATTCGAAAAACTGCTCAGAAAAAAATTTGAAAAAAGCCTCCAACCAGATGTAACCCCTTAATACAAATAATAAAATAAAAATTAAATTCACCAAATTTTGAAAGAGCCCCTTGCATGTTTATCAGAAATATTGTGTTGACCAAAATTTGTTGTCATAAAATTTGTATAAAGAACTCTAGATCATAAAACGCGCATAAGCGCGCCAGTAGTTTATCTAACATAAGCCTTTTTTTAACACAATTATAAATCTTTCAAATATACCTTTGAATAAAAATAAAACAAATTTAATAATATAATTTATTCTTATAAGAACTTCGAATTCTATAATAAAAAATAAAAATATATTAACCTACAAATAAGAAACCAAAAATTTTACGGACGAAAATAAATTGAACCTCCGGCGATCAAAAGGACCTATACGTGAAATAATAGAGAATTTTAAGTTTATTTCTTAAAATAACCTCGACTCCGAATCTTTTAAAAATTTTAGTACCGATTAATAGTTGTTAATAGAGTAGTGCATATTTCCTGAAAATTTTATTAAAAAATCCTAATTATGTATTGTAAAATTTATAACAAGATAAAGACAAAATATTAAATTTTTCTGCTTATGAATAAAATTTTTTTTTTTGAGATTATCTTGAAAACTAAAAAAAATATTGATAATTTTTTCTTTAAGGAAAAATATGCACATTAAAAAATATTTTCAGCTATACAATGATTGAAAACTTTTAAGAAAATATTTGAATTTTCATTAAAATGTTAAAAAAGGAGAAAAAAATTGAAATTTGATGAAGATGAAATCCAGTTCAAATCAGGCAAACTGACCACACCTTCTGAACATAGATTTTGTTGGCAATGAAATATATTACTTTTCAACAAAAGAAGGAGATAACAATTTTTTCAAATTTGAAAAATGAATTTATAATAATGTTTTAAGTATTTCAACTTATAATGAAAAAAAAATTTAAAAACTGATTAAAAATGTTTCTTTTGCATGTCATTTTTTGTCTAATTAATATAATCATTTTTTTTCATGATACTTGTAGATAATGTTTTCTACTTTAAGAATTAACAGAATGGATTCTGCATATCTGAAAATAAACATAGTTAATAATCTCGAAAACAAATCAAATTGTTCAACTCAAATTGTTAATAATATAGAAAAAGAAGAATTCGTATAAGTTTGAAGCTGGCTAAACCATATTTGCAGTCAAGAAAATTTTTTTTAAAAATTAAAAAAAATTTCTTTATACTAAGTTTTATTTAGAAAGAACGTTTCGATTGATTTAATTTTCTTTGTAAATAAAACTTACACTAAAACTGAAACTTAGATACAGATAAAATAACATTTTTAATTATTGAAAAAACTACCCTGGCTGCAAATATGGTTAAAGCCCGCTTTAAACTTATACGAATTCTTCCTTATATTATTAACAATTTGATGTAAAATTTTGAAAAAAATCGAAGGTGGTGTTTTTGAGATAATTGACTTTAATTTTGTCTTATGTTCAGACGCTATTTTGTTGATTTTTAAGATTTTTCAAAAATTCCAATGAATTTTAAAGAGGAAGAAATTAATTACAAGAATAATGAAAAAAATTTATTTTCTTAATCACACAAAAAATAGCGTGCAAAAGAAATTTTTTTATTAGTTTTTTAATTTTTTTTGTAAAAACTTATAAATTTGTTGTAAATTATTTTTGGAAAAATAAATTAATTAAATACCGAAAAAAATGTAATAACGGAGCAATATTTACAGAAAATAATTACAACAATAATAGGAAATAATTAAAAATTGAACTTGATAGAAAAGTGAAAACCAAAGAAATCTAGTGAACAGTTATAATTTCAATCCAATTTTGATAATATTTTTTGTTCTTTAAAAAATTCTCTAGTATTTTGAATAACAAAATAAATAAATAAACTACTTCAACGTCGTTGGAAGGACCTTGTTGATTTTCTTTAAGGAACTGAAGCGTCAGGAAAACTCAAAATTAATATTATCTTTAACAATTATATAAAAATAAAATATTTTTTGTTTCATAACTTTTAAATAAAATAGTATATTAGCCTCATACAACAAACAGATTGTAGAAAGTGTTTCAGATAGCAAAGTGAGCTGTTATTTGTCAAATTGGATGAAATTTACAAATTTTCACTAGATTTAAGGGCATCCCTGTCAAACATATAATGTCAGAATCGTGTTAAAATAGTGTTTCAAATAGTGTTTCAATATTGTGAATTATGTGTATAAAATACATACTTAAATATGTTCGATTTGTGTAATTTCGAACGCTTCTGTGTTTTATGAACACGTATATAAGTGTGAAATGTGTGCTATAAGTGAGTTTTAAGTATTTGCGAAAGCATGTGAAGTGTTAGTTCCGAAAGACTCTTTTCACACTCATCTTACACTGATCTGACCATAGAAACTCATATTTTACATTCTTTTAACACTCTTTTGGCAGTATACTTTCTGGAATTACTTAGTGTGAGATATGTGTCAGAAGTGAGTTATAAGTTTTTGCGAAAGCATGTAAAGTGTTAGTTCTATAAGGCTCTTTCGACACTCATCTTACAATGAGCTGCCATGAAAACTCATATTTTACACTCTTTTAACACTGTTTTGGCAGTATTCTTTCCGGAATTACTTAGTGTGAGATGTGTGTCAAAAATGTGTTTTCAGAACTTACAGAAGCATGCAAATTAATGGTTCTAAAATACTCTTTAGACAATCATAAAACACACTTCTGGTCTTGGAAACACACATTTCGCACAATTATTACACTGTGTCGGGTTGTCAGAAGCGTGTTGTAAGAAATTACTAAAGAATGCGAATTGATGTTTCCAATATACTTTTTAAGCAATCATGGAACACATATATTCTATAGTGGAAACACACATTTTACATACTAACTAAATTAGTAATTGAATAAAATAATAATTAATAGTTACAAATTCGATGAAAAACTAATTTAAATTATTATTTTATCTATTATGGGATATAAGAAAAAATTAAATTAGTAATTGAATAAAATAATAATTAATAGTTACAAATTCGACGAATAACTAATTAAAATTATTATTTTATCTATTATGGGATATTAGAAGAAATTTCTACATATATTTATTTTAATTCGATTTATTCTTCCTGTATAAAATGCACACAAATTTTATACATCTAATCGTAATATGAAAATATAATATTTATTATATATATATAAAAAATACTACTGATTATAACAAAAATAAATTAAATTAAAAAGTTACTTTAAATAATAAGATTAATTCAATTCGATTTTTAATATCTGACTTTTCTAAGCACAGCCCGCAATAACTAATTCATATCTAGAGACTTTACAAATTTAATATATAATTTTCTCTTCCGCTTTAATTTCTTGGATTGATTGTTGATGTCCGGGAAAAATATTTTGTTCATTTTCCATATTATGATGAAATTGACCCAAAGGAGAGAAGAATGGTTGGGCTAAAGGGTGAGGCTGATTAATTTCTCCTGAAGTTTGACTAGCTTCTCCTGAAACTTGACTTACTTCTCTTAAAACTTGGCCTGTTTCTCGTAAAGCTTGACTAGTATTTCCTGAATGAAAAGCAGTCACATAACCTCGTTTTTTGTATTGTCGTTTTGTTTGATTTGTTAGTCCATGTCCACCTTGTTGCCTTGCCTCATAACGAGCCTTTAAAGAAGGTGAGAGGCTACTAATAATATTTTCTTCCGATAAGCCCTGTTGTCTTCCTTTGCGCAACGCGGCATCCAAACCTCTATGTCCCTTCAGTTCATGTCCCCTCTATGTTCCCTTCCATTGCTCTTCTTGACAGATATCCTGGTAAATTAAAAACATATTCGTCTATTTGCTTGGGAGTATACATGTCTACTTCTACTCCACAATTGTTGATTATTTTCCGAGACTGCATCCAAGCACGATATAAACCTGCAAAATTTATAAAAATTACAGTATTAAATATTAATGTTTTTTATTAAAAAATGCAGTCATTAAACATTTTCATTGTTTCATGAAACTTACCACGAGCAGCACACAGAAAGTCGTCTGAAAAAATTTCTATATCTCCATTAGATGCCGTTTTTTTGTTAAGTTGGCATCTCATCTTCCACGGTTCCTTAAAACAGCCCCTTAATAAGCATGTGTACCATGTACTATGGCAATGAGTAACGTTTTTCAAGGAATCATAATAAAGCTTGCTCATGGTGACATTGTTAGCTATGTGAATCTGAAATCGGAAAAGTTTTTTTAAAGTAACGTTATTTTAAAGAATGTCTTAAACAATAAAAAAATAAAATATGAAAAGTATAAAATTTATCTGTTCCCAAAAATCTCTTCCTTATGAATAAGAGATTACCTCCTCAGTGTTAGCAGAACTAGATGCACTACTATTAGAATGTTGAGTGGAATTAGTTCCTTTTACTGCATTTAAAATGTCATCTAAAACAAAATGGATATATCTATTTAGCATCAAAAATATAATCATAGGCAAAAAGATTAGTTAAATAATTAGAACATTTTTCTTACTCATGCTCTGAGATACGCTAGATTCCACAGCTTTAAATACTTCTTCCTGTAATTTCTTATTAAAATCACCAATAAAAATGTTTTGAATCTCTGTTTTTATAGTGTATCTAATATTTTTCATTTCTTTACTAAGCGCTGTTATTACGGCATCTGCAACTACATTTTTGATACTTGGAAGTTCATCTGTTTCTTTACTTCTTAATTCTGTTTCTTGAATTTGTTTTGTTACTGGAGACACTTCATTATTATTATTATTATTATTATTAACATTAGATAAGTGATTTGTGGCTGCACTAGAAGTTGAATTGAAGTTGAAAAAATTTCGTTTCTCTAATTCCTCCAATTCCAAATCAAGATTATGTTGCTTTGCTCGTTGAATCTCTTTCTGCAATCAAAAAGTAATATCATTGTTAAATATATTTTCCTATGAAAAACTTTAGAATCTCAGATAGTATTTTGAAAATTTAAATAAACATAAACATACCTTACGCCTTTTTGCATCTACCACTGTTGGGGGTCCATGTGTAGGAAATTCATCTGCTTTAGATGTTAGAGGTTCCCCAATATCTTTAGTTAAAGCATTTCGAATAGATGGCCACTTAGTTCTATTTAAAAAACTAGTCTCTTGCAGGTGAGATTTGGAAACTGAAAAAAAAACACATTTTATAAGATTTTTATAAGATTTTATAAGATCTCATTGTTAACGCACTGAAAAAACAATCTGGTTAAAGTAACCTAAAGTCTGGTTCACAATGGCAAAAATACGATTGACGGAACATTGGGCCAATATTGGGAGCCTTGTTACCAGTATTGGTCCAATATTGTCACCATTTTGAAAATCAGACTTTAGATTCGTAATCAGCGACCCCTAAAACATTAAAAAATGTTGTGATCCAGTTTAATTTTTTGAAAGATACTGATATCTGCAATATTGGTTCAGTATTGGTCCAATATTGTGTTCCCAGGCTTAGCATCGGTTTCTACACTCCCAGCCTTGGTCCAATAATGGCGACAATATTGGACTAATATTTAACCAATTTTACATTAAAAATGGTTTCAAAAGCAATTAGTTTCAACAAGTTGTTATAAACAAATAGAAAAAAATTAAAAATTAATAAAAACCAAAGTAGCTAATCGATTATACGAGAAAAGTTACTCAAGAAAAAAAAAATGAATTTAAGCTCCTTTAGTAATTTTTCGCGTATAATTGATTGACTCTAATTATTTTCAATAATTTTTAGCTTTTTTTATTGATTTATAACAATTTGTTTAAACAAATTATTTTTGAAACAATTTTTCTTGTCAAAAATCGTCATTGGACCAACAGCCCGTTTCTCATATTGACGTTTTTGGTACCTGCATTTCCCTAAGCATGGATTGAGAGGAGTTCAAGGTTATTGCTATTGTTTATTGATTATTTATGACAAATATAGTGAACAATTTGGAAATATCTTACATATTCCTTCAAAAATTTTTTGCGTACAATTGACTAGCGCTGTTTATTTTTAATAATTTTTAATTTTCTTGTATTTGTTTATGACAATTTGTTTAAACAAATTATTTTTAAACAATTTTTAAGTTAAAAAAAGCATCATTTAAACCCTTTACTTTTTTCCCGTAATGATGGTGGGGTGACCCCCATATCAAATAATGAAAGGGATAATACCCCCCCCCCCACCCCATAAATAATATTTTTGTGTAGATCCCTAAACCCGTTTTTTATCAACTGAGAATATTTGAAATTATCAAAATTATTATAATTAAGTTATAGAGGTGTTAAATCTTTATAAAAATAATAATCTAATTTTGTATCCAGGAGCTGAACAAATTTATTTATTTCATTATATATTTTTAACTTAGAAAAAGAAATCTTTTGGTCAAATCACCAATTTACTTTTATATTTCCATCATCCTTGGAAAGGTTTATCTTTATGGAGGTGCTACAATAACAAAAATTGGGGAAAACCCAGATTGACAATACAGCTAGTAGACCCAACACCAGGTAAAAGAAGTGAATTCTAAGAAATAATAGATATTTGTTAGTTCTGAAGACTGAAATATGACAATATGAAATTTTAAATACTTCATTAACAATGTATACTATCATAAATAAATTTTGAAAAATATGAAGAACTAAATTTAATAATGTATATAATTGTTTATAGTAAATACATGTGGATATCATAAATTGTTTAAAAAAATATTAAAAATTGTTAAATATGTTTTTCAAATCATACAAAAGCCTTTAGTAGATATTAATGATTAAATTTATTATAAATTTATATAAATTACATAATTATGTATAATTATATATAAATTATATAATTATATAAATTTATTATAAATATATACTCTAAATAAATATATAAAATATAAATAAATATTATATAAATATTATAAATTTATATAATATATAATTATGTAATTTATATAAATTTATTATAATTTTAATAATTATTATCTACTAAAGGCTTTTGTAAGATTTGAAAAACAAATTTATCAATTTTTAATATTTTTTTAAACAATTTATGATATATCCACGTATATTTACTATAAACAATTATATAATATAAATTATAATATATATATAATATATATAATTATAACATAATAATATAAATTACATATAATTTATATAATTAGAAATAACACAGCCCCACAAAAAAAAAAAGTGTCATGTACTTTTGATCGAAATACCCTAGTCCTATGTATTTTGACGCGCTGAACACGAATCCGAAGTCCATTTTGCTCCATCACGTCAAGATTTTTTTCTAACCTCAAAAAACATGTCGAATTTTGAGAGGTAGGTGATTTTTAAAAAAAATTTATGGATTTTCTTCAAACCTGGTATCTGGGGGTTTTTTGGGTCGCTGATTACGAATCTGAAGTTAGATTTTCAAAATTCAAAATGGCGGATCCAATATGGCGGACGAATTTTGAAAAAATTTGAAGATTTACTTCAAACTTGGTATCTGGGGTTTTTTTGGGTCGCTGATTGCGAATCTGACGTCATATTTTCGAAATTTTTATGAAATTTGGTATCTTCAGGTTTTTAAGTTGCTGAGTGTGATTTCGAAGCGAGTTTCTCACATTTTCAAATATGACTTCTATTACAATTTTATCATAAAATATTCCTTGGTAACAGATTGGATATGTTTGGTGCAGAAGCCAAATAAGAAAGTACATTGTTCCATTCTGCATCTTATTCCTGATGGACATATCATTGTCATTCTATGTCTAACGTTCTTATTGAGCTTTGGCACAATTTAAATCCTGCTGCTTCGATAAATGTAGTAGGCGATGACAATTGCCCCGAAAGGGGATGTGTAGAATGATTCGCTTCCTGTTTATCGAAGTAACGAAGCCAGCGTAGGCGCGCTGCCTTGCAGGTGGGCGTTAGGATCCCTAACGTGCGGGTTATTCAATAAATCATGGCTTTTCCAAATCAAAACAACACAAAAACTTCAAATGCTTCAAAAATTAATTTTAAAGCATTAAGATCAAAACACATATGCAATAGCAATGCAGATGCATTTTGTTATATATGTGGACAGTTCGATGTTCCAAAGAATTGTAAACCAATCAATGACAATATTAGAAAAATTTACAAAGATTGCTTTGATTTAGAGATAGCCGATCAAAATGAAAATTGGGTTCCACACAAAATTTGCTTATCTTGTCACATAATGTTAACTCGTTGGAATAATACTAAGGAGGATAAGTACTTTAAATTTAAAAAACCAATGCTGTGGAAAAAACCATTGAAACAAGAAGATTGTTACTTTTGCATGACCAATGTAGAAGGTTATAATAACAAGAATAAAGGAAAAATATCGTACGCTGATGTGACAACTGTAACCAAACCAGAAATTTTTTGTGATACACCTTCTTCTTCAAAAAATTTTGAAATCGACTGTTCAAAAGTAGAAGATGTATTTAGTGATATAGATGACGACATGAGTATTGATGACAAAGATGACTATTACATTCCAACTGGTGAACAGGAAGAAGAAATACCTGAAAAGTTCACACAAGAAGAACTCATCAATCTCATCAGAGATTTAAAACTACCAAAAGATGTTGCAGAATATCTTGCATCAGTTCTTAAGAAGAAAAAAATGCTATCGAAAGGAACTACATCTTCCTTTTATCGCGATAGGGAAAAGGAATTCAGAAAATATTTTACAGAAGACAAAAAGCAGTCATTGGTATATTGTTCTGACATTAATGGGTTAATGGATCAATTAAAACCTGGCGTATACAAAGATGAAGATTGGAGGTTTTTCATAGACTCTTCTAAAAGAAGTTTAAAAGCAGAATTACTTCATAATACTAATATTTATGGTTCGATTCCTATGGCTCATTCTACAGAACTTAAAGAAAGCTATGAATCTGTAAAACTAGTTTTAGATAAAATAAAATATCAAGAACATAACTGGCAAATTTGTGGGGATTTTAAGATCTTAAGTATTATGTTTGGACAACAAGCAGGTTTCACAAAAACGCCCTGTTTTTTGTGTCTGTGGGATAGTAGAGATAGAAAGAATCATTACAAAAAAAAGGAATGGCCAAAAAGAAAATCTTTTAAACCAGGATCGAAAAATATCATTAAGAAGCCATTGATTCATCCCTCAAAGGTATTGCTTCCACCATTGCACATTAAACTAGGAGCAGCAAAACAATTTGTTAAGAGTTTAGATAAAAATGGAAAATGTTTTAAATACCTAGAACAAAAATTTCTTGAGGTCTCTGATGCCAAACTAAATGAGGGAGTTTTTGATGGCCCACAAATTCGAAAATTATTAAAAGATGCGAAATTTGTCAGAAACATGAGTAAAACTGAGAAAAATGCATGGATTAGTTTTAAACTAATTGTTGAAAATTTTCTGGGGAATAACAAAAGCGAGAATTGGGAAGAAATGGCAAATAATATGATAACAAACTTCGGAAAGCAAGGATGCTTGATGAGCTTGAAGCTACATTTCTTAGAATCACATCTAAAGTACTTCCCCGAAAATTTAGGAGACTACAGTGAGGAACAGGGAGAGCGATTTCATCAAGACCTTAAAGAAATGGAACGTCGTTATCAAGGAAGGTGGGGCGTAAATATGATGGCCGACTTTTGCTGGATGCTGAAAAGGGATGTTGTACCAGGTAGTGTGAACTTAAAGAGAAAACCGCTACACAGATCTTTCGAAAACAAAAGAGTGCGCTACCATAAAAGGAATAAAGGAAAATTATATACTTCAGAACTGATATATTGAATTTTAACAATCTGTTTTCAGATTTGCAATCAGTCACCCCACAAACCACTAGATACCAAATTTTATGTAAATTTTAATATTTTAAAAAAATTCATCAGCCATATTCTTGCCGCCAAGTAAATCTTAATATGTTTTTTAATTCGGCCGCCATATTGGATCCGCCAGTTTAAATTTAGAAAATTTAACTTCGGATTCGTAATCAGCGACCCAAAAAACCCCCAGATACCAAGTTTGAAGTAAATCTTCGATTTTTTTCAAAATTCGTCAGCCATATTGGATCCGCCATTTTGAATTTTGAAAATCTAACTTCAGATTCGTAATCAGCGACCCAAAAAACCCCCAGATACCAAGTTTGAAGTAAATCTTCGATTTTTTTCAAAATTCGTCCGCCATATTGGATCCGCCATTTTGAATTTTGAAAATCTAACTTCAGATTCATAATCAGCGACCCAAAAAACCCCCAGATACCAAGTTTGAAGTAAATCCATAAATTTTTTTAAAAAATCGCCTACCTCTCAAAATCCGACATGTTTTTTGAGGTTAGAAAAAAATCCTGACGTGATGGAGCAAAATGGACTTCGGATTCGTGTTCAGCGCGTCAAAATACATAGGGCTAAGGTATTCCGGTCAAAAGTACATTACACTTTTTTTTTTTTTGTGGGGCTGTGTAATTTATAAGAAAAGTAACTACAGAACGAATTAAATTTTATTGCTAGCAATTGATTTTCAGTATTTTTAAATACTAAAATTTAAATGATTATAGTTATATAATATAAAGTATCTATAATTTCTATAATTATAAATAATTTATAATAAAGTAAATAAAGTATATACACTCTCTAAATCTAAAAAGGTCAAAAATGACTATTTGGGGGTTAAAATCGTGAAGACTTTTCTCATTTTCAATTAGTAAAAAATAACTAATTAATAGTAAAAACTACTAATTAAGCAGTTAAATTTAACTAATTAAATAGTAAAAAATAACTAACGTAATTAGTAAATGGAAATCTACTAATTCTTTTAGTGGTTTAACATAACCTAAAACTACTTTATAAATAATTTATAATAAAATAAATAACGTATATATATATATATATATATATATATATACTCTTTAAATCTGAAAGGGTAAAAAATGACTATTTGGGGGTTAAAATCGTGAACGAGTTTTCTTTTTTTCAATTAGTAAAACATAACTAATTAATAGTAAAAATCTACTAATTCAGCAGCTAGATTTAACTAATTAAAGAGTAAAAATTATAACTAATGTAATTAGTAAATAGAAATCTCCTAATTCTTTTAGTAGTTTAACATAACCTAAAATTACTTTATAAATAATTTATAATAAAGTAGATAAAGTATTTATATAGTAAACAATTTATTATAGCATATGATTTAAATTAAATAAATTATATACTTACGTCCCATCCTTCCAATATAACCGTAGTAAGCGTGTTTTTTACCGTCTTGACTACCGAGTTTCGTTTTAATAGAATAAATTCGCCCGAATTCAAAGTCAGTTATAGCTGTACGTACAAATGATGATTTTTTATATTCTGGTGCAGGACCTACTAAGAATATGTCTGAAATTGGCACATACTCTTTCTTTCGATCGCTTCTCCCTGTTTAAAGAAAGTATTAAAATGTATAGTATTTGATAGGATTTCTATACGTGAAAAATTGAAATTTCAATCAAAATTTATCAAATTTCAATCAAAATTTATCAAATTTCAATCAAAATTTATCAAATTTTGAAATTTCTATCATTTTTAATAAAAAGTTAAAATTGTAATCCAACTCTATCATACGGTTTGATAAAAAATCTATCAATTCTAATACAGAAATGAAATTTTAATACATTTCTATCAAAAGGAGTGTATCGAAATTTAATCAAATTCTATCCACTGTAAAATCTTATACATTTCCATTAAAAAATTCTTTTAAAAATAAATCAAAAATCAGCTAAAAAACTTAATACTTTTTTATCAAAATAGTTGTATTGAAGTTTAATCAAATCCGATCCACTAAAAAATCTTGTACTTTTCAATCTAAACGATTTTTAAAGATTGAATCAAATTCTATAAGTTGAAAAAATTAATACTATTCTATCAAAAGGTTTGTATCGAAGATTAATCAAATCCTATCTACTGAAAAATTTAGTACTTTTTAATCAAGAGTGCTTTTAAGAAAGAAATCAAATTCAATACGATGGAAAACTTAATACCATTTTATCAAAAGTTTTTTATTTAAGTTCAATCAAATCCACTGCAAGATCGAATACTTTTCAATCAATAGTTTTTTTAAAAAATGGAATCAAATTCAATCCGATGGAAACTTTGAGACTTTTATATCAGAAGGTTAATATTGAGGTTTAATGATATCCTATCCACTAAAAATGCTTATACTTTTTAATCAGAATAATTTTTTAAAATTGAATGAAATTCTATCAGCTGGAAAATTTAATATCCTCCTATCAAAATTTTTGTATTCATATTTTATCAAATTCTATCCACTGAAAAATCTTATACATTTCAATCAAAAAGTTCTTTTAAAAATAAATCAATTTATAAATATAAATCATTTTAATCAAAAGAGTTGTATTGAAGTTTAATCAAATCCAATCTACTAAAAAATCTTGTACTTTCCAATCAAAACAATTTTTTAAGATTAAACCAAATTCTATAAGTTGACAAAAGTAATACTTTTCTATCAAAAGGTTTGTATCGAAGATTAATTAAATCCTATCTACTGAAAAATTTAGTACTTTTCAATCAAGAGTGTTTTTAAGAAAAGATTAAAATTCAATACGATGAAAAATTTAATACTTTTCTATCAAAAATTTTTTATTTATGTTCAATCAAATCCAATCCGATGGAAACTCTGATACTTTTATATCAGAAGATTAGTATTGAGGTTTAATGATATCCTATTCACTAAAAATGTTTATACTTTTTAATCAAAATAATTTTTTAAAATTGAATAAAATTCTATCAGCTAAAAAATTTAATACTTTTCGATCAACATTTTTGTATTGATATTTAATCAAATCCTATCCACTGAAAAATCTTATACATTTCAATCAAAAAATTCTTTTAAAAACCAATCAAATTCAATCCGCTAGAAAACTTAATACTTTTTTATCAAAAGAATTGTATTGAACTTTAATCAAATCCAATCCACTAAAAAATCTTGTACTTTTCAATCAAAACAATTTTTTAAGATTGAGCCCTCTTCTACTTGCAACTATTTTGGTTTTTTGTCTCCCTCTTGTACTAATGTTAGAGATACAAAATGAAAATATGCGGCTACCACAAGAAGACTGGCACCAGATGGCGTATCGCTGTATCCCTATAGTTAAATCAAAGTAATATAGTTTATTAAATGAAAAATTGAAACTTTAAACTGTTTTTAGATGAAATAATTTTTATTTTTATAGTAAAAGTTTTGCATCCGTCATTGGCGGATCCAGGGGGGGGGGCACGGGTGCTTGCCCCCCCCCCGGCAAGAAGGCTGGAACAGTAAGGAATTGAAAAAATGAATTCCGCTTAGTGCCTGAATTTTCCTCTTTTTTGAAACTTGCGGAACGGAACAAATGTTAGTAAACTTTTATTCCTTTAAGTCCATATTAGGAGTAACCTAAAACGGTATTTAGAGGAATTCACCAAACCTTCAGTGACATTTTAATTCCTAACAAAGGAAAAGAAGTGGTTCAAGCTGAATTCCTTTAAAATCATATATACAGTAAAAACTTTTTTAAAGCAGATTTAAATGGTAATAAAAAATTCTCAGCGATAAATAAATTTTTTAGCAGACTACAAAGTATCTTTCTTTTCCATTTTTAATTAATATATATGTTATGAAATCTTTGTTTATACAATAAGAATTATAATAATAATAGTTTGACACAATATGATAATAGTATATCACTAATAATTGGAAATAAAATAAGTTACTTACAAAAATTTACTTTGACAATATTATTAATTTTATATAAGAATAATGACTAACACTCGGTCATTTAATGTCAAAATTTCTTGTTGTTAAAATATATTATCCATCATATTTTAACATTGTCAATTTCAATGTGTAGTCTTTAAAATATGTGTAGTCATTTTGAGGTATAAAAAATAGGATTTATTAATAATAATAATAACAATAATAATAATAATAATAATAATAATAATCTCGCTCGATATCTCTGTGGTAAATGGTAACGTCCGTTACCGAATATCACAGAATTGCCTGACCGGTTAGGTCAGGTAAGATGCCCTCTTCCGAACACCAAGGAAATATTTGGTCCACTTGACCAAGTGTTTGAGTGGCATCTAAGATGGGGTTTCTGACATCTCAATCGAGCGCCTCCCCAGGTGGCGGATAGGGGAAATCCTCCCAGATATGGGTGGAACCGGGCAATTCAAATACCCGGGGCGGACCAACGTCAGATAGGGGTGGGCACCCGATATAATTGTCGACTTTGTGTTGGGCTAACCACTCACACAGAGTTTTTTGCGGTTACGACCACAGTAATGCGCAGCGCCACCCACAATGGGTCTCTCTCGGATGGAGACCAGGGTTCAGTTGGGAGTGGCAATAGGATAGAACCCAGGCAACGACCAGGCTTCGACCAGGGACAAACTCGTACACGTTTAAAATGGACGGACCAACTTCGAAGGGACATCTTAGACTGTTGGCGACAGAGCTCTCCGGACCGAAGAGGTTACATGTTGAGGCTTCATGAGCGATGGAGCAATATGCATCCCCAATACGCACAAATGAAACCTCAGTACTTACGAGATCAGGTATCCTTTTTGCGAAGGAAAGGCCATGAAGTTCTTCAAGAAGAACCCTCTGAGAACATACCATCAGTTCTCACAACAACACCTTTGCAGACAGTTGAGTATGTAAACATAACAGCAAGGGAAACCAAAATCCATCTTAAGGTTTCCATTAAAATGGACAAAATGGCTGAAGCGAATAGAGAACTTTCATTACTTCCAGAGGATGTAGATCTCTGGACATTGAACTGTGCAGTCTATGAAAAAGCAGTTTCCTTGGTTCGTGACAGTAACAGAAAATCTGTTTCAGAGCGCGTTGCCAAGACCTGTAAAAGAATTAGGCAGGTTCAGTTCAAAATTGGGGTGGCTAGACGGAATGCTTCTCACCTTCAGAGTGTGATTGCTTATCTGGAGACGAATCGGAGATTTACACCTAGAGTGTTAGAAATATCCCGATCTCTGAAAAGATTGCATCATACTTTGAATAAATCTAAGCTGCAGACCATCAAGCAGCATTGGACTGAGAAGATACGTTCTCTTGTAGTCATAAGAGAACGTTTAGAACGTCGGGTTAAGTGGATAAAACAAAATAATGTTTTCGAAACTAATCCTTCCCGCCTATTCGGTATAACATCGCCGGTCGTTGACAGACCACCATGTCGCGAAGAGATCGAAAACTTCTGGAAAAACATCTATGAAACCTCATATTCGTTGAATGAAGAAGACGCTTCTTTGCCTCTTTTCCGTAGCTTTTGTCTTAGACAAGGGCTTGACCATCATGCGGAGGAATGCCCATCAATTACTAAGGAGGAAGTGAGAAATGTAATTGCTAAAACTAAAAACTTTTCAGCGCCTGGGCCGGATAAAATTAACAACATGTGGTGGAAGAAGTTTACTTCAACACACCAACACCTGGCCCGCATATTCTCAACTTTTCTCAACGGAGAACATCCCGTACCACAGTGGTTGGTGGATGGACGTACGGTACTATTGCCAAAATGTGGAGATTTGACTTGTCCAAAGAATTACAGACCAATAGCTTGTCTTAACACCTGCTACAAGCTATTTACTGGTATCCTTAAGGAAAGAATTTTGTCATCTATTCAACCAGTATGGAGTACAATAGGCGAACAACGAGGATGCAAGAGAGGTCTGGCAGGTTGTAGGGAGAACCTACTGATTGATAGGTGTGTCACCCAAGACTCGATATTTTATCGACGAAACTTGTCCATGGCTTGGATTGACTACCGTAAGGCGTTTGATTCCACCAGTCATGAGCTTATTATTAAGCTTCTTGAATGTCTTGCGGTACATCCAGACATAGTGAGATGCTTGAGAGAGCTTATGCTTTTATGGAGAACAAGGTTTGTATTAACATCAAACAAGCAACAGGTGATGACTGACGTCATCATCTACAAAAGAGGAGTTTTCCAAGGCGACTCTCTTAGTCCTCTATTGTTTTGTATCTCCCTCTTGCCTCTGTCTGTTGTGCTTCGTGAAAAACACTCTGGATACTTGTGTGGCAAACCAAGACATAGAGTTCACAAGATTAACCACCTGTTTTACATGGACGATCTTAAGCTCTATGGCTCCAGTAAGGAAGCATTAAAAATTCTAGTGTTTGCAGTGGCCAAGTATTCCAGTGCAATTGGAATGAGCTTTGGACTTGATAAATGTGCTGTTGTCCATATGAATAGAGGAAGACTGGAAACATCTGAAACATCAGGCGATTTAGACGATCTTCAGCTTATTGGTGGCAACACCATTCATCATCTTGGTGAAGGAGAAACTTACGCATATCTTGGAATTCCACAATCGGAAACTCAAGACGTGCGTGGGCTTAAAGATCAACTCCAAATTAAATATCGAGGTCTTCTCAGAAAAATTTGGTCATGCGAATTATCAGGGAAGAATAAGATACAGGCCACAAATGTATTAGCCATTCCTTTAATACTCTACACATTTGGGGCTGTTAAATGGAATGTGGATGAGCTGAAGATACTGGATAGACAAACGCGCAAGATGATGACAATACATCGATGCCATCATCCAAGGTCTTCCGTAATTCGAATATACCTTCCACGAGATCAGGGAGGAAGAGGGTTACTAAGTTTAGAATGTCTTCATCGCCGTATTGTACTGGCTGCGGCATGCTCAGTGATGAATAGTACGGATCCTTTAATGCAATTTGTCCATCATCATGAAGTTGCAAATAATGGGGCATTTTTATATCAAGCGGCAAATAGAGCGGCAAAGGAACTTAATCTTCGATTTGATACAAATAATACCGAACATGGAATAGCGTCATTAGCACCTTTGATGCTCAAAAAACATGTAAAAAATGCAGAACATGTACTTCTTTTAGAAAAACATGTTAGTAAGCCTGTCCACGGACAATTTTATAATATCGTCAGAGAAATGGGATTGTCTGTAGGTTTGTCTTTTGCATTCCTTAAATCGGCTGGATTAAAATCGGAGACAGAGGGATTTTTGTTCGCTTGTCAGGATGGAGTGATTAATACTTTGGTGTACCGCAGCCGTGTGATGCATATACCTGTTGACGATTCCAACTGTCGTGCATGCAAACAATACCCGGAGACACTTAGTCATATATTAAGTGCCTGTCCGATTTATGCATGTAACAGATATATAGAAAGACACAATGGTGCACTGAAGGTTTTGTATTACCACCTTCGTCACCAGTACGGTATAGATAAGGAGCCCATTCTGCCGTATGCCCAAATGGATCAAGAATCCGTTGTGGAAAATGACCAGTGCAAGATCTACTGGAATTTTTCTTTCCCCACCACTCATCATATCAGTGCCACCAAGCCTGATATGGTCCTCCAAGATCATAAAAGTAAGATCATTTATGTAGTTGAGTTTTCGGCTCCTGCCGACAGAAACATCATTAAAAAGGAGGATGAGAAACGGATCAAATATCAAGAGCTCTTATTCGAATTGAGTAAAATGCATCCAGGATATAGAGTCCATTTGATTGTTTTAATTCTCGGCTGCTTAGGAGGGATGAAGGCTTCATTTGTGAGCCAACTGAAGAAGATCCCAACCTGCGAACGTCAAGCCAATTTGTTAGCAGGTAGAATGCAAAAAGCAGTTCTTTTGAATTCTTTTTTTGTGGTCCGACAGCACTGTTCCTCGTAAAAAAAAACATCTTTAAAGGTAGCTCTAAAAAAGCATCCAACAATTTCATGTCGGCCGCATAAGAACATCGGCGGCAATGGACATGAAGACCCAAAGAACAGAATGGTGAAACTGTACAGAGTAAAAAAAAGAAACTTTTGCTTACCTTCCAGGACGGAAGGAGCAAAAGTTGATAAGAATAAGTAAATCAAGAATTGGGAGAGGTTGTTTTAGTGCGGTATTGCCACAGCACGTGGTCGAGTCCCACACGAACAACTGCGTAAATGCATTTTTTCCTCTCCTAAACTTGTTTTGTAAAAAAAAAAAAAAAAAAAAAAAAAAAATCTCGGAATCTCTGTGATATTTGGTGCTATCCGCTACCAGATATCACAGAAACGCTTGATCGATTTGGTCAAGTCCTTAGTTGCCCTTTCCCAAACATCGTGGAAATACTGGGTTTGTTAGGCCGAGTGTTTAAAGGGCATCTAAGGTGGGGTTGCTGGACCTCAACCTGGCGCGTCCTCAGGTGGCGGATAGGGAGATCCTCCTAGATATAGTTGGTATCGGGGAAATGAAATACCCGACGCGGACCATAACCAGATAGGGCTTGACACCTGAAATAATTGTCAACCCTGTGATGGGTTAACCACCCCCACAGGGTAACTTGCGGTTACGACAACTGTAACGCGCAGTGCCACCCACAATAGGTCTCTTTCGGATGGAGACCTGGGTTCAGTTGGGAGTGGCAATAGGATAGAACCCAGGCGACGACCAGGCTACGCCCGTGGACAAGCTCGTGAGCGTCTACGATGGACTGAGGAGATGAAGAGAGATGCCAGCTTATGTTGGCGAAACTCTTCTCCTGACCGTAGAGGAATAATGAAGAGATGTTATGAGCGATGGATCACTATGTATCCCCAATACGCTCAAATAACATCTCAGAATCTAAGAGATCAGATATCCTCTCTGTTGGGTAGGGGATATGAAGCTCTCCTTCAAGAAGATCGAGACCCCGTAGAGAACAGACGATCAGTTCTCACAACACAACAAATGGTCGAGCATAGTAATGTGGGCGCAAGAGAAACCAAAATTCATCACAAGGTTTCCATTAAAATGGACAAATTGGCAGCGGCGAACAGAGAACTTTCGGACCTTTCAGAAGATGTAGACCTCTGGACATTGAACTGTGCAGTTTATGAAAAGGCGGTTTCTTTGCTTCGCGAAAGCAACAGAAAATCTGTTTCTGAGCGCATTGCAAGAACAAAACAACGAATTAAACAGGTACAGTTCAAGATTGGGGTGGCCAGACGGATGGCTTCTCAATTGCAGAGTGTGATTGCATATCTAGCAACAAATAGAGCATTTACTCCTAGAGTTTTGGGCATAGCCCAATCTCTAAAAAGATTGCATCATACTCTCAAGAAGTCTAAGCTGCAGAATATCAAGCAGCATTGGATTGAGAAGATACGTACTCTTGTAATTATAAGAGAACAATTAGAACGGCGTGTAAAATGGATAGAGCAAAATAACACTTTTGCTATCAATCCGTCCCGCCTGTTCCCAGTACCTTCTCCAACCGTTGAAAAGCCACCTAGTCGTGAAGAGGTTGAAAACTTCTGGAAGAACATCTACGAAACCACATGTTCTCTAAACGATCAAGATGCATCTATACCACTCTTTCGTAGCTTCTGTCATCGGCAGGGGCTTGAACACCCTATGGAAGAGTGCTCACGAATCACTGAGGAGGAAGTGAGAAATGTAGTTGCTAAAACTAAGAACTATTCAGCACCCGGTCCAGACAAGATTAATAATCTATGGTGGAAGAAGTTCACTTTTACCCACCAACATTTGGCCCGTATATTTTCTAGCTTTCTTAACGGAGAAGATCACGTACCTCAGTGGTTGGTTGAAGGAAGAACGGTACTTCTACCAAAATCAGGAAATTTGTCTAATCCAATGAATTATAGACCAATAGCTTGTCTTAACACCTGTTACAAGCTATTCACTGGTATCCTCAAAGAGAGGATATTAACATCCATAGAGCCAGTGTGGAGTGCAATAGGTGAACAGCGAGGGTGTAAGAGAGGCCTAGCAGGTTGTAGGGATAACCTACTGATAGATAGGTGCGTGACCCAAGATTCGATATTTTATCGGCGCAACCTGTCAATGGCTTGGATTGATTACCGTAAAGCATTCGACTCTACGAGTCACGAATTGATTATCAAGCTTCTTGAATGCTTACAGGTACATCCAAACATTGTGAGATGCTTGAAAGATCTAATGCTCAAGTGGAGGACAAGGTTTGTTATAACATCGAACAAACAACAGGTGAATACTAACATCGTCACCTATAAAAGAGGAGTTTTTCAAGGAGACTCACTCAGTCCTCTACTTTTTTGCATCTCCCTCTTGCCTCTGTCTATTGTTCTTCGAGAAAAGCACTCTGGATACATGTGTGGCAAACCAAAAAATAGAGTATATAAGATCAACCACCTTTTTTATATGGATGATCTTAAGCTCTATGCCTCCAGTAAGGAGGCACTTAATATCTTAGTGTTTGCAGTAGCTGTGTATTCCAGAGCTATAGGTATGTCTTTTGGATTGGACAAATATGCCGTGATTCATCTAAATAGAGGAAGACGAGAAACATCGGATTTACAAAGTAACTCTGAGGACCTTCAGCTCATTGGTGGCAACACCATACAACATCTTGGTGTAGGGGATGCTTACACATATCTTGGGATTCCACAATCGGAGACTCAGGATGTTTGTAAGCTTAAAGATCATCTCCAAAAGAAATATCGAGGTCTTCTTAGAAAAATTTGGTCATCTGAATTATCTGGGAAGAATAAGATACAAGCCACAAATACATTAGCCATTCCTTTACTTCTCTATACATTTGGAGCTGTTAAGTGGAATGTGGATGACCTGAAGTTACTAGATAGAGAGACACGTAGGATGATGTCAATACATCGATGTCATCACCCAAGGTCTTCTGTACCTCGAATTTACCTTCCACGCGATCAGGGAGGGAGAGGTCTACTTAGTGTAGAGTGTCTTCATCGCCGTATTGTATTGGCTGCGGCGTGTTCGGTGATGAACAGTAATGATCCTCTTATGCAATTTGTCCACCATCATGAAATTGCAGATAATGGGGCATTTTTATACAAAGCGGCAAACAGAGCGGCAGATGAACTTAGTCTTCCGTTTGATACCAGCGATACAGAACAGGGATTGGCATCATTAACACCTTCGATGCTTAAAAGACAAGTGAAGCAGGCTGAACATGTACTTCTATTGGAGCAACATGTTAGGAAGCCTCTTCATGGGCAATTCTATAAGATTCTTAGGGAGATGGAGTTGTCTAAGGATCTGTCTTTTAGATTTCTGAAATCTGCTGGTTTAAGATCGGAGACTGAGGGATTTTTATTTGCTTGCCAAGATGGTGTTATCAATACCTTATATTATCGCAGTAAGGTCATGCAGATACCTGTCGACAATTACAACTGTCGAGCATGTAAACAATATCCGGAAACACTTACTCACATTCTAAGTGCGTGTCCGACGTATGCATGTTCCAGGTATATTGAAAGACACAATGCTGGACTTAAGGTATTGTATTACCATCTTTGACACCAATATGGTGTAGATAAGGAACCTGTCTTGCCATACGCCCAAGAGGATCAGGAGGCTGTTGTGGAGAATGAGAATTGCAGAATCTACTGGAATTTTTCGTTTTCTACCACTCATCGTATCAGTGCTACTAAGCCTGATATAGTACTCCAGGATCATAAAGGTAAGATCATCTGCGTGATTGAGTTTTCGGGTCCTGCCGAGGGCAATATCGCTCAGAAGGAGGATGAGAAACGGCAAAAGTATCAAGACCTGCTGTTCGAATTGAGGAGAATACACAGAGGCTATAAAGTCCATTTAGTTGTCCTTATTCTCGGCTGTCTAGGGGGGATGAGAGCTTCATTTGTTAGCCAGCTTCAAAGAGTTCCAACCTGCGAGCGTCAAGCTGACGCATTGGCAGGTCGAATGCAGAAGGCAGTTCTGCTGAGCTCTCTTCATCTGGTCAGGCAGCACTGTTCTTCATAATATAACATCACGAAGGTAGCTCTAAAAAAGCATCCAATAGCGTTCCTGGCCACCGCGTAAGAACAACAGCGGCAACGGACAGGAACACCTACAGAACAGTGAACTGAAAACACCTCGAGCAAAGGAATCGCGCTATTGCTTACCTTTCAGGACGGAAGGAGCAAAAGCGGATAAGAATACGTAAGGCAAGAATGGGAGAGGTTGTTTTAGTGAGGTATTACCACAGCATGTGGTCGAGTCCCGCACGAACAAGTGCGTAAATGCATTTTTTCCTCTCCTAAACTTGTTTTGTAAAAAAAAAAAAAAAAAAAAAAAAAAAAATCATAATAACAATAATAATAATAATCATAATGATATAATAATATTCATAATACAATAATAATACACAATAACAATAATAATATTAATAATACTAATAACGGAGAAATAATAAACAACATATTATTGCTATTGTTAGGATATACATATCAATAAACTTATTATAACTTAAGACCTACATGAACACTTTTTAAAGTAATTAAGGAAATGAATATTATCAACTAAATAGAAGAGTACCTTTAATAAAACTTAATTTTGATTAAAATTTAAGCTCTTTGTGAAAACACGTTCAAAACTTTCGCGAACTTAACTGTTTGAAAGTCCAAAAGAAACTGCGACCGTTAGCGACATAACACAAAGAAAAAGTATAAGTCATTTCGTTGGAAATTTAGAGCCATATGCTTTTCTTCACATTTTCAGTTAGGAATGTGACACTCTCAAAACCGGTTTCGAGCGGAGTAAGGAGGGGAGTCAATAAGTATAGTTATATTTATCAACTGCCCTTAGTGAATAATTGGATTAAAAAGAATTGAAAATATTCGGTTCACAACATTGTTCTCAACGGATTTCAAAGAGAGTCAAAATATACTGAATGAATTCTACCTAGGGGAACTCGTTTTTGCCAGCTTACAGCTGATCTGACGGAACATTTCGGAGTTGAAAATGACTGAAATGAATCCCGCTTTACGGTATAGGATATACGCTTCGGAATAATGAAAAATTCACGTCGCTAAATTTCGAGTTCTATTTCGTGACCATGAAATTCGAGGAAAATTCAGGCATTAAGAAGAAAAGATATGTTTGATGTTTCGGGCGTAACTCTGTAAATTCGAATTCTTTACTATTCCAGCCTTCTTGCCGGGCCCAAAAGCCTCATATTTAACAATGAGAGTGAGAGAGATAGCACTATAGTGCTATCTCTTTCTCTCTCATGCAATACCCCCTCCAAAAATCTTGTCTGGATCCACCACTGGCATCCGTTGGTTTCTATTTATTATTAATAAAAACCTAACCTATTTAACGTTGACATATTTTTAATTTTTGACATTCATATGGGCAAGAATCTGTCAAAAGAAAAACGATCTGCAAGTGGTCTTTCGATTTCTTTCAAACTGTGGGAAATAATAGTCTTAGGTATGATTGTCAAAACCCAGAAAGGATTTTCGAAAATTTACAAAATGGCGCCCGCTACGCCATGTTGAATATCAGAGCAGTGTTTTTTTCAAAACTCATTATTTCCTAATCCACAAAATGAATTTTAATGAAAATTTCAGACAAAATAGATAAATTAACGTAGTTTAAAAAAATATTACAATAAAAAAAAAAATACAAAATTTTGACCCAAAAAAAGTTTTTTAAATTTTTTGAACTACTTTTTAATTAATTTGGCCACTTTTTTGGATTTTCTAATGTACATATTATGATTCCTTATAATTTCACCTTTATTTAACAAAAAAAAAATTTTTGGAGACTTGAGTAGTTTTTGAGATATTGACATTTTAGTGGGAGCGCACACCGCGTTTTCATCTCCACGCGTCAAGCGCACAGTGGGACCAAATTGGAATTTACTGTTCAAAAACGTCTAGAGCCTTCATTTTTAAACCGATTTTACTTTTTTTTTGTCTTAAATGAAAGATTATAAAATTTAGAAGAGATTTGTAAAGCCTGATTTTAAATCTTTTTTGTTTATATTAATTTTTTAATTGTAAAGTTTAACAAAAGTAGCAATTTTTAAGAAAATGTTATCTCCAGTTGCTATAATTGAATGATACGTGCTATAGCTATTTAAAAATGCACCTAGAGTACCCCCTAAACTGTAAAAAAATTACACAAGTGAACATTTGAATTTTATAAATTAATTATGTTAACAAATAATTAAGGTTACAACAAATTGTTAATAAGGACAAAGGCTTCGTTAGATTTTGATGGAATTTTTTACTCGGGGGTTTTTGGGGTCGCTTATTACAAATCCGTTATCAGTTGTTCAAAATTCAAAATGGCGGATCTATTATGGCAGACGACTTTTTTTAAAATTCATCAAATTTTTTTTGAAGTTTGTTCTTCAGGGGTTCTTGTGGTCGCCGATTATAAATCCGTTGTCATCTGCCATATTGGATCCGCAATTTTTAATTTTGAAAAACTGATAACGGATTAGTAATCAGCGACCTCAAAAACCCCCGACTAACAAATTTGATTGATTTAAAACCAAGTCGTATGCCATATTGGAGCCGCCATTTTGAATTTTGAAAAACTAATGAGGGATTCGTAATCGGCGACCACAAGAACCCCTGAAGAACAAACTTCAAAAAAAATTTGATGAATTTTAAAAAAAGTCGTCTGCCATAATAGATCCGCCATTTTGAATTTTGAACAACTGATAACGGATTTGTAATAAGCGACCCCAAAAACCCCCGAGTAAAAAATTCCATCAAAATCTAACGAAGCCTTTGTCCTTATTAACAATTTGTTGTAACCTTAATTATTTGTTAACATAATTAATTTATAAAATTCAAATGTTCACTTGTGTAATTTTTTTACAGTTTAGGGGGTACTCTAGGTGCATTTTTAAATAGCTATAGCACGTATCATTCAATTATAGCAACTGGAGATAACATTTTCTTAAAAATTGCTACTTTTGTTAAACTTTACAATTAAAAAATTAATATAAACAAAAAAGATTTAAAATCAGGCTTTACAAATCTCTTCTAAATTTTATAATCTTTCATTTAAGACAAAAAAAAAGTAAAATCGGTTTAAAAATGAAGGCTCTAGACGTTTTTGAACAGTAAATTCCAATTTGGTCCCACTGTGCGCTTGACGCGTGGAGATGAAAACGCGGTGTGCGCTCCCACTAAAATGTCAATATCTCAAAAACTACTCAAGTCTCCAAAAATTTTTTTTTTGTTAAATAAAGGTGAAATTATAAGGAATCAGAATATGTACATTAGAAAATCCAAAAAAGTGGCCAAATTAATTAAAAAGTAGTTCAAAAAATTTAAAAAACTTTTTTTGGGTCAAAATTTTGTATTTTTTTTTTTATTGTAATATTTTTTTAAACTACGTTAATTTATCTATTTTGTCTAAAATTTTCATTAAATTTCATTTTGTGGATTAGGAAATAATGAGTTTTGAAAAAAGCACTGCTCTGATATTCGACATGGCGTAGCGGGCGCCATTTTGTAAATTTTCGAAAATCCTTTCTGGGTTTTGACAATCATACCTAAGACTATTATTTCCCACAGTTTGAAAGAAATCGAAAGACCACTTGCAGATCGTTTTTCTTTTGACGGAGTCTTGCCCATATGCAAAAACTTAAAAACATTTACGAAACATTTTCAATAAACGGAATATTACTAACATAAATTGTTTCTTTTACATTTATTGATATTAATTTTTCTTTGATTTTCTGAATAGGGAACGCAATTATTTGTTCGCCAATTTTTACGCATTTTAAATGTTGAACATCAAATGATGAATTTCGTCGTGTATCTGTATTCAATTTCCGTGCTATGACAAGAACAGAAGTATCTGATTCATAAACAAATTTTGTTATTTGGACAATCGAATTATCTTGTAATTGAGCAATTGTATCGTTCCTTTTTTTGCATGTGTATATTCAGTGCCACAATATATTTTACCTCTATAAATACAACGTGTGTAAAACTTGTTATTCGAACTTGGTCCTAATAGTATTACATCTGTACCAACAGGTACTCTTTGTGCCGATTGTATACATTTTTTATTATTGAAAAGAAATTTACAAAACTGAGCTGCCGATTCTGACTGTGTCGTTTGCTTCCATAAGATTTTAAATCAATTAGTTTGCCGCATTCGGCGCACAATTTGACCGTATATTCCTTTGGGTCCAGTGACTTGCCTTTTTAAATAAAAAATTCCATTTTCATATGGAAAAGCTGATGTGGCCCAAAGGGGTCCTGACATTCGAACAGAGTGTACCAGATGAAGTAGAATGTGCACATTAAATGTCATATTACCTATACCGTATAGTAATTCAAATTCTCCTACAAATTTTAAAATGTCGTATTCACATTGTTTTAACTCTTCAGAAGTTATTGATTTTTTAAGAAGAGTGAATATTGATCGTACTAACAATGAAGTATGTTTAATAATATTAATACCTGTTTTTTTATCAATTTGTGAGTCAACATCAGACAAAATGCATTCCAAACATGGTAGGCAATAGAATAGTAACCAAGACTGCCACTCAGAAGCCTTCCATTTGGCTTTATCCAAAAAAGACCTGGGCGAACGGTGAACTTCATGGGATGGTGTTATTTTCGAAATTAAATCGTTTAGTTTTTGTCGTTGCTCTTTTGTAAAGTGCCATGAAGATTTACTGTCAGTCCATATTTGAAACATTTGTTTAACAACGCCAAGTAAGACACCATGCATGTAATCGCAAGGAAATCTCCACACCAAATTGAATAGTATTAGATGTGATAAATAAATTAAATATTTCCAAAATATCCCGTTCACCTATATGTATGCACTGAAACTTCAAAATAAAAAACTATTTTCAAACATTTGCAACTTTGTGAAATTAGAGGGGGACACTTCAGGAATTTTTACTCTATCTTAAGGTAGTTCTCCGGCTTCAGGGCCGCACAAATACTATAAAAGAATAGATAAAAACAAATAAATTAAATATGAAAACGTAATTTAAAGCAATATGTTAATTTCGTCACACTTGCTGGGTTCGCGCCACGATGAGTCTGGGATTTTTCTAACTCGTGAGATAACTTCAGTGGAAGGTTTGACGTCGAGGAATAATGATATGCACTGTCGGTAATCGACTTGTGCAGATCACTAGAACTCGACTGTCGATAAACCGGTTGTATTCAGGAAGAGGTATTTCTACAGTTTTCCCTCTCCACTGGCGAGCAAACCCAATATACCGGGTGGTCCAGGCAAATTCGAGTACTTCTAATTTCAAAAGCCGTTCTGTAGACGCAAAAACACTTAAAAGTATATATACAAAAGTACAATTCTAGGAACTCCCTACGGGGGACACTCATTGGGCCAGTAAGGTCGTTAAAACGAGTGTATAATAATTAAAAAAAAAAAAAAAAAGAATAGTTTTAGCGCCATTAAACTGCTTTTACCCTTTACTCCATTTACCCATTTTCCTAATTTCGAAGCATTTTCTGCGTCCATTTTATGACTTTCACTTGTTCTGATAATATCATTATCTTCTGTTAATAACGGATAACGTACACAATTTTCTTTATGAACACCGTGTGAATAACACCAACTGCAACTACAATATGAATTGAATTGAGATCTATTTTGAATCACAGGACGAGCAACTGAGTCGACAGGGCTTAATAGAGAAAGTACATTGATCTTAATATCTTGATCGTTCAAGTCTGTACAGTGAAAACCGTTATTCGTTAAATGCATTGATTGATCTACAAATTTTTCCATAAAATATTGAATTTGTGTTGGTGAAGGTTCTCGATTATCTATGCTTAATGCACAAAGAAGAGGATATTTAAATCGAATTTCAGGTGGGAGTTCATTTATAAAACATTGTAAAGGCCAAAAAGATTTTTTAGAGCTATGAAAAATTGGAGCACCATCTGTATTAAAAGATAACGTTATTGTAAATGAAAAATTACTGTCCTCATTTGAAATGTTAAAACTTTTTCATATAATTCACCATCGTACACATCGCGTATTAAATTTAAGCCATCCTTAGCATTTTTTCGAATTTTTTCAGCATATTTTATCAGTGCTTTTTTGACATCAATGTTACTCAACAATAATTTCAATTGATATTCTAAATCAACTAAAAATGAAATAATTTTTTTATGACATTTTTAATTTGAATTTTTGAAAGCATTTACGACAAGTAGTTTCAGTATTTTTAAATTTCTTTTTAGACGAACATGGCAACAAATCTACAGAACAAGTTTTTCAATAAAAATGGTATTTTATAACATTATCAGGAGCATCACATAATTGAGAAAACATATATTTCGATAAACGCCAGTTTTCGAATTCTGGACCAGCTAAGACCTTTACTAAATCAAGTAATGCCATTCGAGCTGTATCACTAAGGGAAAAACGTAAACAAAATCCTAGTAACATAAATAGTACATCAGAAACAGAAAAAGCAGCATTTGGAAACATCATTTGTTTTCCAAAATTAAGAAGTTTAGTAAAACCGATATCAAATTCTTGACTACTATCTTCATTTGAATGTTCACCATCAGATTCATCTGAATTCTCAAAGTCAGAAGATTCAAGATTTATTGAATCGTTATCAGAAAAAAAATTGCTTGAATCCATAGAAGCCGATCGGTGTAATTGTCCATAAGTTCTTTCTCCGTTGATTGTTTCTTTATTGAATGTGTCAGATAAATCTTCTTCATTATCTAATGGTGTAAAACATTCTTCTAAAATGGTGACATCTATTTCATTAGTTTCATTTGCCGGAATAGCAGTTGATGGATCGTCTATTTGACAAATAATATAAAATTATTTATTTTATAGTTAACATGTTTTAACGATTTTTTACTTCATTATTATATTATAAGCTATATATTGATGATTTTATATGCACTTTGGTACATAAGAAATAAAGTTTTATTCAAGTTTTTCTATTCAATTAATTTGTATTGAATTAAATTTTTTGTCTTCAGGACACCCAAGCAGCACGTAATAATACGCGAATATCACAGTGATATCATATAGTAATATTGGTAATATTACGGGATAATATTACAGTGAAATTGACGTGATATTGAAATGTCCACCTGAAGGTGATATTACCGGTTGATATTGAGGTAATATTACAAAAATATTACGAAGTATTATTGACGGAATATTACGGTAATATTGAGGTAATATTACACAATTATTTAATGGAAACATGGTAATATTGAGGTAATATTACGATGATATTGAGGTAATATACGCCTTCCCAATAAAAATTGACAACTGGCGCGTTGCCGCGCCAGTACTGGCTAGTATTGTGCAAGGCTGGCGCAGTACTGTATCCTAGTACTGGCGCAGTATTGACCTAACTCTGGGACGATAACGCTATTCAGTACTGACTGCCAATACCAGCACAGTACTGCCTGCCAGGGCTGGCGTAGTACAGTATGCCAGTACTGGTACGGTATCAAATGCAAGTACTACTGCAGTACTGGCTGCCAGTGCTGGCGCAGTACTGACCTAACTCTGAGATGATAACGACGATCAGTACTGACTGCCAGGGCTGGCGCAATACAGCCCTTCCAGGGCTAACGCATTAATAGTGAACAGTATCAGCGTATATTGGCAAGGAGAAATTCGGGTGGAAGAGTGAAATCAAATAACCCAATGGGAAAACAGTCACTGGCGCAATACAATTTTGTTATTAATTTACTATTTATCATTATTATTGCTTATTTGAGCAAATAAAAAATAAAATTTATATTTTTGGAATACAACTATTATGTACAATTATTTCATTAATCGAATCAAAACTTCGTCTTGCAAATTTTATTTTGAGATTTTATTAGTTAATTTAATTTGTTTAATCAAATTTTTACATATATGGTTAACATTCGCTAAACCTAAACAATTTAAACTATTTTATGAAACGAAAAATCTCACGCTGGTTGGGATCGAACCCGGGACCCTTCGGACGCAAGTTATACGCTTATACCCCACAGCCACGCTGGCTTAGTTTAAGATTTACAAAATCCAATATTTTAAGTTCAGATCAGTTATGGGGAGGACCATTTACTTTTTTTAATAAATATTTGTTAAACTGTAGTAAACTTTGCCTAAATAATTAATAAAAAAAATTGTTTGAATAATATTTATAAAAATTAAGCATTCACCTAAAGTTGTACTAATGTTAGTCTATATAAAAAATCCAGAATTTTTTAACTTTTCATTTTTGAGGATTCACTTCTAAATTATCTAATTTTTAAATCTTTATATATGGCAACTTTTATTGATAACAGTAAAGATTAAAAATAATAATAATATTATTCAAAAAAATAATTTTGAAAATACTGTAATCTATAAGAATAACGTTTTTTAATAATTGTTTATGTAATAAAATAATGCAACAACATTTAAAATAATCGAAAATGAAATACGACTGCCAAAACTGTACATCAATACTGGCGCAGTACACATACAGCGTTACAGCCAGAACCGCGCCGACTCTGGCAAGCCAATCCTTGGCAGAAACATCAGGCGCGGTACCGCGCCAGTTGTATGCATCGGCATAACCCAGAAATTTTTCATTGGGATTGTACTTCTCAGTCATCCAGTTCTTGGAATACATTTCAGAAAGTGTTCTTCGTGTATTACCTTAAATACTCTTTGGTAAAATATGAAGAACACTTTCTGAAATACATTCCAAGAGCTAGATGTCCGAGAGGTACAAGTTGTATTCACGTCGTGTCGAACCTTACGTGTTCGAACCCGGTGTGAGCCCAATTTTTTTAAAATATTTTATTTAATGTAGAATAAATATTGAAATAAATAAATAAATATTTGTAATATTACCTCAATATCATCGTAATATTACCTCAATATCACTATAATATTACATCAATATCACTGTAATATTACTTGTACAATTACCTTGAGACGGACATTTCAATATTACGTCAATATCACTGTAATATCACCCCGTAATATTACTAATATTACAATATGATGTCACTGTGATATTCATGTAATATTACGTGCTGCTTGGAAATGTCTAGGGACGTAACTACAAATGTCGAGGCTCCCCTGCAAGTTTTTTTAGGAGACCCCCTCACCCCATTACTTTTTTAGATAGTGTATAAATAATTTCGGGCAATATTTTTTTTTTAATTTTATTTTTAAAATTTTTCTTTTTAAAAATTTTTTTTGCGTTAGGGTTATTTTGGGTTTGAGGCCTCCTAGCAAGCCTTTTTTTTGATAGAAATAAAAATGTGTTTGCAACTGAGTTAAAAGATAATTAATGTACTCCGTTAGCTACACTGAGAAAATTCTATCTGTGATGATTACAGAACTAATCTGTACTGCAGGGACGAAATGACCATTTCTGTTTTATTTACGTATTTACCTTGTTGTTCTTAAGAATATGTCTGCTAATTTTACAAAACGTTCTGTAGTGTGTCATAAGCATGTACTACACTTCGCATCAAATTTTTGTTCTGTTATTATTACAGGATTAGGAGGAAAAAATTAACTTTTAAATACAGTGGTCTGTCATAAAAGAAAGTTAAATTATTACAAAACTCATTATATAAAGCTGTAAGGTTCCTTTAGGCACAGAGTGCAGTATAGGCAAGATAATTTTACAGAACTGCTTTGTAAGCATTACGTACGCAACATTAAAGAAGGTAACGTTCGTCAGCTTTCGGCTTCTTCCGGCATCTTACGGCTTCACTCGGCAACAGACGACGCTACACACGACGTTGTAGTTCATATAGACGGGTCAAAACTAACTGACATGTGCTGTAATAGCTGTGGTCGTTAAGGCGTTCGTGATAGGGTCGGGTCGCGCGAGTTCGAATCTTTCACCATGCGAATTTGTTTTCAAATAGTTAAAAAAAAATATTTGTAAGCAACAGGAGAGAGGGTATATCAGTAAATAAGTGTGGGTTACGTGCGAGTTGCGTACATAAATTGACTGAAAGAGAACAACTGAAAAACTGGAAGAAAATTTTTTTATATATGAACAGGTTAAATTATAGAACTGTTTTGTAACGTTTTACGGTGAGTTTATATCTTTTTCTAAGTTATAACATAAGTCTTTCTTAGACTCTTTAATACTCGTTAAGTATATTTTGTCCTGTAATTTTATCACTACGTACGATAATTTCTGTGCTTCTGTACCATTAAATAGTATGAGACAATCTCGTTTTTTTTCTAAGATCATTTTATTTACTATTTATTGAAGGTGGCGTTTCGTCCCACCAGTACCATAGCAGTTCTGTAATCGTTACAGATATAATTTTCTCAGTGTAGCTAACACCTTTATTAGCTACAGTGTGAAAAGTTTCACTAGGATTTTCTGTTATCTGTGACAGCAATTTTTCTGGTAACATATGTGACAGAAAATTCTGTTACCTTGTCAGAAATTCAACATAACCTCATTGATCATCATTGATTCTGCGCATGCGCAAGGAGAATTGTGACAGAAATTTCTTTCACGCGTATCAGAATTTATTTTCTGTAACGACATTTAGAAATTTTTGTTATAAATGTAACATAAATATTTCATGAATTTCAAAATATTTTTAAAGCAGCACGTAATATGTCGTCAATATCACAGTGACATTATATTGTAATATTATAGTGATATTGAAATGTCCGCCTCAAGGGAATATTACAAGTAATATTACAGTGAATTACTGTAATATTACAGTGATATTGAGTTAATATTACAAAGTTATTTTACAGTGATATTAAAATAATATTACAAACTTATTTTATATCAAAAAAATTCTCAAAGAGAATTGAAGGTAATACATGTAGAACACTGTCTGGAATTTTATTTGGCGTAAAATATATTTGTAATATCACCTCAATATCATTGTCATATTACTTGTAATATTACATCAATATCACTGTAATATTACTTGTAATATTCCCTTGAGGCGGACATTTCAATATCACGTCAATATCACTGTAACATTACTAATATTAGAATATAATGTTACTTTGATATTGATGTAATATTACGTGTTGCTTGGGAATGTATATCTATAAATATGACGAAGTACATTAATTCTGTTAACTCAGTTGCAAACACGTTTTTATTTCTATCAAAAAGGGTATTAAGACATTTCCCTATAATGATCAATAAGTCAAAAAATGAAATTAAACCTACCACAAGAAAGACCAGAAAAAGATGTTAAAGATCTTTGACTCCATCTAAGATGTGTTTGTGCACTGACTTCATTTGCATTGTAATTTGGTTCCAAATACTGTTTGTATCTTTTAGGTTTCATCTTTGCTGAAATATAGAAATAAATTTGAAAAGACTGACAAGTTATGAAAAAGATATATGCAAATACGAACATAAATCGGGTAATTAAATATTATATGAGCAATATATGTGTTACTGTCAAAACCCGAAATTAGTACAAACTAGTCAAAAATAGTTCTGACAATGCCCTTTTGTCAATACTAGTGTAAACTAGTCAAAACTAGAATTCACTAAATTTTCCTATTTTTTTCGATTTTTAACTAGTCAAAACTAGAAGTAAATTTTCTTTTGTTTTCTACTTTTAACTAGTCAAAACTAGAATAAACTAAAAAAACTAAAATCAATGAAAAGAAGGTTTATAATTAAGATAAATAAATGTGAACAAAAAGTTTAATAAACTATATCGACCTCTCTAAATTTCTTAGAGTGAAACCTCACTCTTAAAGAGTGAGATTTCACTCCAGGCAAGAGTGAAAATTGAGCCACTCCATATGGAGTGAATGTTCACTCATTGAAAGAGCGAATTTATTCACTCTATAGATAGAGTGACGAGTTCACTCTAATTAGAGTGAATTTTTCAGCTGATTTAAAATGGCGGCTCATTCCTCTTAGATCAAATTTCCCACTCCAATTTTAGATTGGGTAAATTAAAGCTTTTGAAAATTTGCATAACATAACTTTAAAGGAATAATATCTTATTTTTGAAAAATAAAAATAATAAATAAAAATAAATATTGAATCTCTTGAATAACTTTCTGTCAGTACTGTGGTATTTTCGTATTTATTTAGTCTCAAGGATATTTGTTATTTAAATTATTTTATAACATTTTATTATATTATATTTACAAATAAAACATACAACTTAATACTAACGCTAAACTTATATAATTAAAATATTTGACGCTGAGGGGTCTCGAACGTGCGACCCCCAGGCCTAAAGCCCAACGCTCTAACCACTATGCTATACGCTCGTTGGTACAAAACTTACGAACTGCCGTTATAAGTTATACGTGCTTACGTTCACTCAAAACAGAGTGAAAGTTTCACTCTAAGTCTTGGAGTGAATATTCACTCCAACCACTGGAGTGAATTTCTGCACTCTTTCCATTAGAGTGAGCGATTTCACTCTTTTAGAGTGAACTTTCACTCTATCTGGAGTGAATGTACATCTCACTCCTAAATTAGAGTGAAATATTCACTCTAAGAAATTTAGAGAGACAGTATAATATATTACAGTAATTTATTTATTTATCTTAGTTATAAACCTTATTTTTATTGATTTCAGTTATTTTAGTTTATTCTAGTTTTGACTAGTTACGTCAAGTAGTAGGTTTATATATAATATATATATATATATAAATAAGTGTACTTACGAAATCAGCAAAAATGTAATAACTATTTTTCGAAAAAGGGTAAAAAACATAAAAGGTTTTCACTTTTTTTAACACTATTTCCTCGTATTGCAATTCAAAATTTAAGAGTAGAACCTTTTGGAAACACTTTGCTCTGACGTTGATTTTCAACTGCAGATGGAGGTGGAAATGGTCAAGATACAAAATAGAAAGCGATTTCTATACACTGTAAAAAATTTTTCGGAAATTTTTCCGAAAAAATTCGGACAGCACGGAACCCCAGACGGTGGAAATTTTTCCGAAAAAAAAATTGGTTTTATTTCCAACTTTTTCGGAAACTTTTCCTACTGATGAAGAGGAATTTTTTCCGAAATTATCGGAAATTTTTCCGCATATGAAGTTGGACATTTTTCCGAATACGTCGGATATTTGTCCTGACATTAAGTTGGAATTTTTTCCAAAATTACCGGAAATTATTCAAATTTTGTACACGGAAAAAAAGGGTTGGGTTTAATAACCAAAAGAAAATTCGTTTCTAACCAAAGTGGGTGGTTGACTATTATATGGTCTGAGTCCTGACCCAACTCATATATGAAACATTACATGTACAGTTGTAATAAAGAAATATGTTTATCCTGATACAAAAAATCCCATTGATTATTTAATAATAAAAATCAAATCAACAGATTTAAAACATTAAGGAAATTTATATTTTACAGTATGGGATTTGGGTTTGTTTTTACATACTTATTTAATTCAATTGTTGTGTTGTGCTGAAATTACATTTGATTATTAATTAACATTTTATTTATACCTTAAACGCAACTAAACGCATACATACGAAATTTTTGAAAAATCCTAGCGACACTGAGATTCGAACGCACTAACCCTAACGCTAAACGCAAATACGCATATTACGATACGAGCACCTAACCATTGAGCCATCTTGGCTATGAAATTCTCTTTTCAAAGAACTTGGTGATCTCAAGTTTCGTTTGGTCGCCACGTGCAGATGAACCCCCGCAATGGCATCGCCCGTCAACAATAGACTCTCATAAATTTTGGTCCTATGGTTTAGTTAGCATTACTGGCATGTGACACTCACACATATTTTCACCAAAAGGAGAATGGCAATAAATTCCTTTCGACAAATTTTTTGTGAATCCATTATTTTAAAGATTAAGACATTTTTTTGAAGAAGATTTTTAAGAATCTTATCCAAATAAAATTTAAAAATATTTATTTGAAATAAGATAATTTATATTCGGAGAAATTTTCATTTTTTGTATAATCTGTATATCTGTTTATATTATTAAGAAACATTCAAAGATAGAAAACATTTCTAATATTAAAATTTAAAATTTTATTACAATCATTACTAACAATGTTTACTTTTTTTCTGATTGAAATTAACATAAGATTAAATTTATTTGGTAAAAAAATTATTTATCGTTACTAAATTACCAATAAATTAAATAAGTAAATATTCTTAACAAAATTAACTGGTTCAAACAAAATAGTTTAAAATTAAATTATATGTATTAGGAGAAATAATTGAGAACAATAATTAATCGATATTTAAAAATGATAAAAGAATACAGGCTCGGATACAGATTATCAATAAAATGAATACAAACAAATTGATTAACTTCAATAAAATGAATACAAATAAATTGATTAACGTTTTAAACAATTTCATTTATTTATATTAATAAAAGTAATATTTTTAAAATGCAAACATTGACCAAAACAATTTTTTTTTTATAAATTAAACAGAAGAATTAAATATTAAAATATAATAGTAATAAATATGTAAAACAAAATTTTTATAACAAAAACATGTTAGATCTATTAGTTCTGTATCAACAATCTTTTAGTAAAATTTTTGTTCTTCACATAAATAAATTTTTCATAATTATAATAAATAAAATAATTAGAAGAAACTAATTAAGTCATTTGTATTTTTTAAAAAATGAAACTAGGAGTTCCTTTTAGTAGGAGTACAAAATAACATTTGTTCTTCACATAAATAAATTTTTCATAATTATAATAAATAAAATAATTATGAGAAACTAATTAAGTGATTTTTATTTTTAAAAAAATAAACCTAGAAGTTTCTTTTAGTAGGAGTACAAAATAAAATTGTCTTAGATTGAGCAATATAATATGCACAAGTTAAAAATCCGTTTAGTTTGGAAATTTTTCTGAAGTTTGAGAAATAATTTCCGGTTTTTTGTGGAAAATGTATTTTTCCGACTGCACTCGGAAATATTTCCTTTTACTATAGGTTAAAAATCCGTTTTGTTTGGAAATTTTTCCGAAGTTTGAGGAATAATTTCCGGTTTTTTGTGGAAAATGTATTTTTCCGACTGCATTAGGAAATATTTCCTTTTACTATAGGTTAAAAACCCGTTTTGTTTGGAAATTTTTCCGAAGTTTGAGGAATAATTTCCGGTTTTTTGTGGAAAATGAATTTTTCCGACTGCATTCGGAAATATTTCCTTTTACTATAGGTTAAAAATCCGTTTTGTTTAGAAATTTTTCCGAAGTTTGTGGAATAATTTCCGGTTTTATGTGAGAAAAGTATTATTCCGACTCCATTCGGAAATATTTCCTACTACCATAGGATAAAAATCCCATTTGATTGGAAATTTTCCCGAAGTATAAGGAATAAATTCCGGTTTTTTGTGGAAAATGTATTTTTCCCATTCCATTCGGAAATATTTCCTACTACTGTAGGTTAAAAATCCGTTTTGCTTGGAAATTTTTCCAAAGTTTGTGGAATAATTTCCGGTTGTATGGGAAAAAAGTATTTTTCCGACTCCATCCGGAAATATTTCCTACTACTATAGGCTAAAAATTCGTTTTGATTGGAAATTTTTCCGAAGTTTGTGGAATAATTTCCGGTTTTCTGTGGATAAAGTATTTTTCCTCCTCTTTTCGGAAATTTTTCCTACAAAATATTCGGAAACCTGTGTTACCTACCAGTTTCGGAATAATTTCCTACTAATTCATCGGAGAAAATTCCGAAATTTTTTACAGTGTAGAATATGAATTTGCACCTGTCATACCAAAACTAACCTGACTTTACAATCACACTATGCAAGGAAATCTTCTGAAGCTTCTTTCCCATTTTCGACAGTCTCTATATACTGCCATATTGAAAATTCCTATAGGATACCATGTAGGATTTCAAAAATGTCATTTTCAAAAATCCTAGGTAGGATCCTACCTAGAAACCTACATGAATTCCTATATGCCGACCCACATAATAGGATACCATATGGGATACTGCATAGGTTCGCCGGTTCGCCTATATAAGAAATAGATTCATGAGATGATATTCTATATGGCATTCTATATAGGAAAGTACAAAGGATCCTACGTGGAATAGTACGTAGGATCCTACATAAGATCCTATATGGAAACCGACATGAAATCCTATACGTGATAGTACATAGGATCCCATATGGGATACTGCATAGGATGTCCCATATGGGAATTATATATATGTGGGGCGATACGTGGAGAAATACATAGGATCCTCTGTATAGGAACCTATGTATAGGATACTATGTAGGATCCTACATAGTATCTAACTCTGCCTGTTATCTTCACGCGCTGTAGTTTTGAACTTTTTTTTAAACATTCCCTGAACATTGAATACTTTTTTTTGCGTAATATTTCAAGAACATTAAATTGAAATGTTGCATAGGTTATATATGTTGACATTTTGATACTTTCATTAAGCTTTGCTGAGATGCAAATTGCAATATTGCGAACCCTTCACTGCAAGGTTCAGGAAAGTTTCAGGAAATATCTGGTGCTGTGCGGGACCATGCCATTCCAAATCTTTTTGTAAATAGTTTTTTTTATAAGGGTCTAAATTAAAAAAAAATGCTTTTGTTTAGAAAAAATTGTTTTTTTTTAAATCAAAAAAAATAATCTTACTTTTTTATTTACACTACTTGAAAATTGAAAAAAAAGCCAACTTTTTATATGTTGGAAAAATTATTTTAAATTCATTAGGTTAAGAGGTATATGTGATTGAAGAGAGGATTAGGTTTAAAAACCTACAATTTTGAAAATAATTAATTCGAATATTGGTCTACTTTATCAAAAATAAGAAACCTATGTATCTATTATTTTTTATAAAGAACAAATAAAAAATAGATTCAATCGAATTTAAAATGTGGACTGTAAATTTGATATATAATTGCCCTTGTATAATTTATCTGTTATTAAAATTTGATGAAAATGTTTGGATTTGTTTTTGAAATATTATTTTTTAATTTTTTTCTTTAAAAGATTAATAATTTTAAGGCTTGAAATTTGAATTGCCTCTCTCTCTCTCTCTCTCTCTCTCTTTCTTGCTCTCATACGTTACCATGACAACCGCCAGGCTGCAGAGCTGTGACCGCACCATCTTCACCTTGCCATTTGATATTGCTTCGCTCAGCGCCGCGCGCGACATATTCAAACTCATTTCCAAGCGAATAGTTGCATAGAAGAGTTATCATCTAGTTGTTTGTGCTTTTTTGGCGGAATGAAGTACGCGTGTGCAAAATTTTGTAAACCCTGTGTTCGACACAAAGTGTTGGCAATTATCAAAACTGATAAAGTGAAACATTTTCAAGGTGACGAAGTGGAAAATAAGACAAATGTGCGGATTAACTGTGGAGATAAATAGACAATAAATAGACAATATTTGGTTGTCAAAGGTCAACTTTTTTAAACCAATTAACTAAAAAAAAACTCAAATAATTTCTTTTATTATTCATTTTGTTCTATTATTTTTTTATTATTTTATATTATAATATTAATATACATATACATGTATATTAATATTATAATATTCATATTTCTTAAAAAATTTATGTATTATTTTTATTTTTTTTGCATTTTTTAAAAAATTTTGTTACAAGATGCAAACAACAATGTTAAAGTTAAATAAAAATGTACAAACAAAAAAATTCAAAAAAGTGATTTTTTCAAATTTTTTCATTTTAAAAATATCAATAAGAATCAATATCAATCAATAAAATTAATCAGTTACGTTTATTAGAGGGGTCTTTTTTTCATTGATTAAAAAATATAATTTGTATAAAATTCCATTTAGATCTTATATAAAAAAATGGATATTTCCTGAAAAAAAAATGTCTGAAGTGTGGGTCTCTACTTTCTGTTATTTTTAAGGAATATCTTTTATTCATATATTAATATGTATACTACTTTTTTAACCTCGAAAAATAAATACTTATTTTACATAAACAAATCGTATGTCCTTAATTAAATTTTCATGATTTATTTCAAATATGTACATGCCTCACAAACCTTGCCTTCAATTATTATTAAAATCGGTTACATTTTACAACTATGGATTTTTTTCTTGAGTAAATTAAATTAAATTTAAATTATTTTTATATAATTACGCAATTCGAATTTCACGTATATGGCCCCAACACAACCGGTTCTAACAATGGTCTTTCATTGTTTTTATATTTAAATAAGTAGAGCATATTATATTTTTTTGAAAAGTGCACAGGGATTTTTTAATTATTTTTGACCAAATATTTGTACTGAGACACCCTCGCTCCAAACATAAAAAAATCCCTGAACCTAAAAGACGAAAAATAATTAAGGGCACACTTCAAGATTTCTGAAACGGAAATAAAATTAAGTTTTTTTTTGTTTGAAAAATATACAAACGGGCTGGGAAAACCCATAATAATAAATATAGCCCTGTTGCTACCCCTTGTGGCGCGGCTTAAGTTTATGAAATGATGGGCCTCACTTAAATAGTGAGGAGAAATGAGTAACTACAAATTTCAAAGAAAATATAAAACTAGTTTATATTCCTTTTTCAAGATTGTTTTTCTTTTGTAGGATTATGTAGATTTCCAAAATCTCAAGTAAAGGATGAATGTAATAATTTATAAAACTGCCTGAAATTACTTTTCCTATTTATATACTTAGCGTTGCACAATATTACGATATCGAAACAAAAAAAACTTATACAGAGGTGCATTTAAAAATTTTTTTTACTATTATTTTTAATACTACATTTTTTTGTTTGTTTGTACTTATTGAAATTAATCATTGACAATTAAATCAAAACTTTAAAAAGCTTGTATCTTTCTTCATTAAAAAAATTTTAGTTAATAATTTAAAAACCAAAAACATGTTATATGCCAACGCTACAAGGCAGTTTCAATGTTATTATAAATTAAAATTTTGAAAATATTTAGGTTCCTATATTTATATTTTCTTTATTTATTCATAAATATTTCCTCTCCTTTTTTTTTCTTTCATTTGAGAAACTTTAAAAACTTTTCAAACAGTTTTGTTTTGAGAAATAGGGTCTCATACGCAGGTCAATAGCCTAGACGCCTAGAACATCTTCCAATGTTTACGAGCTAAAGCAGATGTGAAACAAACCTTTTTCTTATTGTGTATTGTGCTTGCAAAAAGGCAATAAAAATTTTAATCCATTTTCTCGAATTTTAAACCGAAAATATTTATTATTTTGTAAATCTCAAGCCTACTTTCAATGTTTTTAATTTCATATTTTTTCAAAGGCAAAATAAGATAATATTCCAAATAGAAATCTATATTTCAGAAATTACCTAATATCAAGAATTATTTTCAATAAGAGATAAGAAGATAATAAGAATAAGAGAATAAGAATTCCCAATTTAAAAAATATGCAATCTTTCTCTGACACGGATTCCGAAAAGGATAAAAAGAAAATTCTTAAGCGTACCCTACAGAAAAACGGGACCTCACTTTTCACATAGCTTTCTACGTGCCGTACTATGTGTAAGTGGTGGTGAGAAGGGACGTGAAACGCCATGTGAAAAGGGACGTGCAGAACTACCTCCCTTTTTGAAATTGCTTTTCACGTACAAAACGATGTCCAGAATCATGTGCAAAATAAGGTTGAGAACTACATAAAAAACCATTCAAATTTAAATTATATTATTTTATTATTTCTACCTTATTGAAACAAACGATTTTTATGTTTGTTTAAAAGTAATGTAACTGTCATATTTTTATATTTTTTAAATTATTAAACAGTATAATACATTTTTTATGTAAATAATATTTAATTTAAATATTTTATTCTCAACATAATGTATTATAATAGAAAAAATAAGGACGGGATAAGGTGTGTAATAAATCCACTATAAATTAATAATAATAAAATCGGTATCACTAATCATTAATTTTTAAAAAATGTTTTTTATTAAATTCTTCTTATCACGCCAATTCTGAAACATTCAAAAGTGTTTAAAAGAATTAGATTTTTATTATAATGGGAATTAAAACATTGCTTACTCTCTAAACCTGAATTAGAGATTTTCCACTAATGAATTAGACAAAAATCGGTCACTATTAAATAGTGAATATTTTACTAATCTTTAGTAGAAAACTACTAATTATTAGTAGAAAATTACTAATTTGAAAGTGAAATATCTACTTTTTGAAACAGTAAATTTAGTAGAAAACTACTAATTATTAGTAGACAAATACTAATTTAAAAGTGAAATATCTACCAATTGAAAAAGTGAATTTCACTGTTTCAATTAATAGATATTTCACTTTAAAATTAGTAAATTTACTAAATTACTAATTATTAGTAGAAAATTGAAACAGTGAAATTCATTTTTTCAATTAGCAGATATTTCTCTTTCAAATTAGTAATTTTCTACTAATAATTAGTAAGGTAACGGTACCTATACTCGATCAGCACCTAAAGTCGATCAGTGATGATTTAATTGGACAAAATTAGTTAATAGTTTTATTACAATGGTAAAATCAATATTATTAAACTATTAATTAATTTTGTCCAATTAATTTATCACTGATCAACTATAGGAACTGATCGAGTATATGTACTGTTACCTTAGCTTCCTACTAAAGATTAGTAAAATATCACTATTTAATAGTGACTGATTTTTTTCTAATTCATTAATGAAAAATCACTAATTCAGATTAAGAGAGTAGTTTTAGTAGTCTTTAATTGCGCGAAAACCTTAATTATTTTATTTAATCTATAATAGAATTCTTCAATATGTTTTGACGTCTACTCTCCTAGAATTTTGAAAGGAAACTGAGGAAACTATTTCTTTCTTGTCCCCTGCTTAAAAACCGTTAAACTACTAAAACTACTCTCTTAATCTGAATTAGTGATTTTTCATTAATGAATTAGAAAAAAATCAGTCACTATTAAATAGTGATATTTAAAAGTGAAATATCTACCAATTGAAAAAGTGAATTTCACTGTTTCAATTAATAGATATTTCACTTTAAAATTAGTAAATTTACTAAATTACTAATTATTAGTAGAAAATTGAAACAGTGAAATTCATTTTTCCAATTAGCAGATATTTCTCTTTCAAATTAGTAATTTTCTACTAATAATTAGTAAGGTAACGGTACCTATACTCGATCAGCACCTAAAGTCGATCAGTGATGATTTAATTGGACAAAATTAGTTAATAGTTTTATTACAATGGTAAAATCAATATTATTAAACTATTAATTAATTTTGTCCAATTAATTTATCACTGATCAACTATAGGAACTGATCGAGTATATGTACTGTTACCTTAGCTTCCTACTAAAGATTAGTAAAATATCACTATTTAATAGTGACTGATTTTTTTCTAATTCATTAATGAAAAATCACTAATTCAGATTAAGAGAGTAGTTTTAGTAGTCTTTAATTGCGCGAAAACCTTAATTATTTTATTTAATCTATAATAGAATTCTTCAATATGTTTTGACGTCTACTCTCCTAGAATTTTGAAAGGAAACTGAGGAAACTATTTCTTTCTTGTCCCCTGCTTAAAAACCGTTAAACTACTAAAACTACTCTCTTAATCTGAATTAGTGATTTTTCATTAATGAATTAGAAAAAAATCAGTCACTATTAAATAGTGATATTTTACTAATCTTTAGTAGGAAGCTAAGGTAACAGTACATATACTCGATCAGTTCCTATAGTTGATCAGTGATAAATTAATTGGACAAAATTAATTAATAGTTTAATAATATTGATTTTACCATTGTAATAAAACTATTAACTAATTTTGTCCAATTAAATCATCACTGATCGACTTTAGGTGCTGATCGAGTATAGGTACTGTTACCTTACTAATTATTAGTAGAAAATTACTAATTTGAAAGAGAAATATCTGCTAATTGAAAAAATGAATTTCACTGTTTCAATTTTCTACTAATAATTAGTAATTTAGTAAATTTACTAATTTTAAAGTGAAATATCTATTAATTGAAACAGTGAAATTCACTTTTTCAATTGGTAGATATTTCACTTTTAAATTAGTATTTGTCTACTAATAATTAGTAGTTTTCTACTAAATTTACTGTTTCAAAAAGTAGATATTTCACTTTCAAATTAGTAATTTTCTACTAATAATTAGTAGTTTTCTACTAAAGATTAGTAAAATATTCACTATTTAATAGTGACCGATTTTTGTCTAATTCATTAGTGGAAAATCTCTAATTCAGGTTTAGAGAGTAAGCAATGTTTTAATTCCCATTATAATAAAAATCTAATTCTTTTAAACACTTTTGAATGTTTCAGAATTGGCGTGATAAGAAGAATTTAATAAAAAACATTTTTTAAAAATTAATGATTAGTGATACCGATTTTATTATTATTAATTTATAGTGGATTTATTACACACCTTATCCCGTCCTTATTTTTTCTATTATAATACATTATGTTGAGAATAAAATATTTAAATTAAATATTATTTACATAAAAAATGTATTATACTGTTTAATAATTTAAAAAATATAAAAATATGACAGTTACATTACTTTTAAACAAACATAAAAATCGTTTGTTTCAATAAGGTAGAAATAATAAAATAATATAATTTAAATTTGAATGGTTTTTTATGTAGTTCTCAACCTTATTTTGCACATGATTCTGGACATCGTTTTGTACGTGAAAAGCAATTTCAAAAAGGGAGGTAGTTCTGCACGTCCCTTTTCACATGGCGTTTCACGTCCCTTCTCACCACCACTTACACATAGTACGGCACGTAGAAAGCTATGTGAAAAGTGAGGTCCCGTTTTTCTGTAGGGTAAGGTACGTATATGCAAAAACATAAGTAAACTTTTTTCATATACATATATATATATATTTTTATTGTAGTTAAAAAAAAGTAGTTTTATCATCAGCTTTCATGTATACATTTATCAGAATTTCAAAATTTTTTTATTAATTATCGTAAATTTCAATTATTTCTAGCTTTCTTCCAGTCTTTTCTCCAATTTTTAGTTATTCTCATTTTCTAAGATTTTTTAAAACTTTTCTAAAATTTCAAATGTTTTCTTCAATTTTTAATGATTTTCATTTTTTTCATAATTTTAAAATTTGTTTATTAATTATCGTAAATTTCAATTACTTTTACCTTTTTCTTTAGTTCTGTTCTCTAATTTTTAGTTATTTTATTTTTTTTAATTGATTTCTAAGATATTCATGTAATTTTTTTCAAATTTCAATTATTTTTTCTTTAAAAAAAAAAAAATTCTGTAGTTTTTTTAATTATTACACTTAAATGTCATTTATTTTTTACAACTTATCATTGTTTGTATCATATTTTAATTATTTTCGTCAAGTATTAAAATTTAAAAACATTTTTCAATTATTTTCCAAAATTAATTTCCTTTAATTTTCAATTCTTTACATTTGTTTCATAATTTCAAAAAATTTTAACTATTTATCTGACTTTTCAATTATTTCATTATTTATATTATTTTTTATATTATTTTCTTCAATTTTCAATTACTTTCGTTCTTTTTCACGTTTTTTTTTCATAATTGCCAAAAAGTTTTTACTTATTTCTCTTTAATTAAAACTTGTTTTGTTCAATTCTAAATTATGTTTATCTTTTTTCATTTCTTTTCTTTTATTTTTAATTATTTTCTTTTATTTCAATGAACTTCTGAAAGTTTTATGTATTTTTTCAAATTTTGTTTAACTTTCCTTTATTTAAAATATTTTATGTAATTTGTTTAATTAATTTCTCAAATTTTAATTATTTTTTTTAATTTTAATTTATTTATCTCAATTTTTAACCATGTTTTATCAATTTTCAACTATTTTCTCTAATTTTTCATTATTCAATTTTGTTTTAATTTACTTTTAAGATTATCAAGTATTTTTCTCAAATTTGTATTGTATTGTATGTATTTTCTTATTATTATCTTTTTTTTATCTTTAATGGGTGCTTCTACCCGTGCAATGTACACTAAATAAATAAATAAATAAATAAATTTAAACTATTTTCTTTACGTTTAAAACATCTTTAGGATTGTTTAAATTACTTTCCTTAATTTTTAATTGATTTCATTTTTTTTCAATTAACTTGCAAAATTTGCAATTATTTTGTTTAATTTTAATTATTTTTTGCAATTATTTTTAATTCTAAAATATTATAAATTTTTTCCTAAATAAATATTTATTTTATTTATACTAATTGATTTTTAAATATTAAATTTAAAATATTTATTTCTTTTTATTAGATAAATATTATTTACCAATTTGTTATATTTATTATTGTATTTTATAATTTTAAAATGTATGAAAAACTAATCGCGCGCTGGCGCGCGTTTTATTTTGCTAGTAAATAAATAAGTATATAATTTATAAATACATAGATTTTAAATAAAAAATAATAAAAAAGTGAAGAAATTTTATTTTTAAATGAACCACTATTATAAAATTTAAACAGCAATAAAAATTTACCTTGTTTGAGTGTAACAATTTTGTACATTTTTTCAAAACCTACAAATTTACTATCAAATTTTTTTTCTTTTTTGAAATTTTATTTTTGTTGGTTTATACTATGAAAAAGTAGAAAAATTAAATTGCAATCGTTACATTTTTGTATTTTTATAAATTTTTATTTTTTGAAAAAATTCAATTTTTTTAAAATCTGTATTACTATTTATTTATAAACAGTGAAATAAATAAATGGAAATTAGCATTGGAAAGTAATAAAAACTATGAAAATGTTTTCAAATAAACTGTTTGAAATTTCTAGACCAAATAATATTTTTATTTGTTATTAATAGTTGAATCTTTTAAAAATCTTTCTCTAGTATTAGTTGTCCAGTTTGAAACCCAAGGAAGGTTTTATTCTTTAAGGAACAGAGTATGCAAATAAAATTTTTGTTTAAAAAAAAGTTGTTCCCAATGGTTTGTAAATTATTTTTTTTTTTACATGTTAATGACAAATAGTGTTCTAGATGTCCAAAATGTTATTACTGCATTGTTTAGGTCTAAAATTTTTGACACTCACAATTACAACTCTTCTTTTAATGATTCTTTGATCATGACTATTTCTAAACCCGCGCACCCTATTACCTGAATGGAATCTGCCGTATAGAAGTTTGACTATAATTATGTTAATTTATTGACAAAAAAAAGTCGTAAAAAGTAGAGAGTACTTTTCAACTACTATGCTAATGGAAAATCTTTTTTCCTGAAATAAAAAGCCGAATACTAATCTGGACTCTAAGAAAAATCTTTTGCAAGCAAAGTTGGCAAAAGTAGGATTCGCTTCTCTGCCTACAATAACATCAATAATTGTGCCGAAACTCACAGTAGCTGTGAATGAACTTCAAAAAGTAGTGCAAAGACCACAAGAGAAGATAAAAGAATTATCAGTGAGTTATACTTAATTAACTCTAGCGAATTGCTTCAAGTTAATTTACGACAAATTCATCGCACAATCATATCAAATAAATATAAAATATCACCAAAAATTGATGAAAAAAACGTAGTGAATTAAATAAATAAACAATTCAATTATTATTTTATAATTGTTGTGCGGGAAATTAGATTATAATTATTAATATTTATGAATAACAAATAATAATAGTAATAAAATAATATTTTATTTATTCATATCAATAACTTTTCATGAACATTTCCCTACAGACATTCTAAATCTTGAAAAAATTACCAGTGGTATCTTTCTTTAACGATTTTTTGAAAACCCACATATTAATTTAAAAATAAAATACTTTTACAATGTCACCAAACAAATCAACTAAATAAAAATTATAAAATAAGATCTAATTATTATGTTATTAAAAATCATAATGTATTTACTTTTTTATCTGATTTTGCTATATTAAAACAACTTTTTTGATATTACAAGCCAACAATTTTCCTCTTGAATTTTTTACAACTTTAAATGTATAAATTATTTTTTAATTCTTAAGCCTAAAGTTGATTAATTGACACCTAAGGCCCATTTAGAAAAATTTCTCAAAAGAAAAAGAATGAAAAATTTTGTATTTTTAGAAATTGTTAAAAATTATATTTTTAATTATATAATTTTAAACTTTAAACTTCTATTTTTTTATTTTTAATGTTAAAATAAAATTTACTGACCTTAAAGAAAAAAGAAATTTCAGGGGAGGGGGGTTTGTCAAAAAAGACAAGGTGATGAGGTTTTTTTTTAAAACTTAAACAGATGTCAAATATATTTTGGGGTGGGGGGGGGGGTTAAACACTTCTAACACACCCCCTGGCTACGGTCTTGCTTCTTCACATAATATATATTCGCTCACATTCAATTTTTACTATAATAAATGAAATTAACAGATAATAATAATATTGATTATTAAATGTTCTTATCAAATACTTAATTATTTCCAAATTAAATTATATAATCAGCCATAATTAGTTATTAAAATAATAAACGTCTCTAACATTTTCTTAAGTAACAATTTAATACTTTATCTTAAATCTTCGTATAATTTATTTTGTTGAAATAATATTTCAAAACTTCAAAGTAGAGAAATGTGAAATTGAGAAATTTTCCTGGACTCAAGCGGTCAACACGTGTTGTTTTATTGCCCTCTGTCAACGAGGTCTGGCGTCTTTTTATGAATCCGGCTTTTAATCAATTTGACCCTTCAAAATTTCTCTATTTTTCAAAAAATAATATTTTAAGAAGCGATTTTCCCATACTTGCCTTTTAGAATTTTATTCATTTAATTTTATTTTACGCAATTTATGTTTCTTAATAACAATATTTAAATTAATTGATTATTTAGTTTTAAGGTCTTTTGTAAAATCAAATTTTTATAATTAATTTCATAACAAAAATGATTTTATTCAAATTGAATGTTAAATCATTTTTGAAATCGAAAATTTATATCCAATTATCGATATCTCCATTAAAATGCGAGCGAGATATTAGTCGCTCGTCACTGCGCTCGTCACACTTACGATACTCTACTAAGGGGAGGAATGTTTGAAATTTCAACCCTTCGATATTTAAGTGGTTAATAAATTAAATAAATAACAAAAATTTAGATGGATTGAAATTTCACCGGTTTCTTTCCTTCCCGGCAAGAAGGCTGGAACAGTAAAGAATTGAAAAAATGAATTCCACTTAGTGCCTGAATTTCCCTCTTTTTTGCGACTCGCGTAGCGGAACAAATGATACTAAACTTTTATTCCTTTTAGTCAATTTTAGGAGTAACCTAAAGCGGTATTTAGAGGAATTCATCAAACCTTCGGTGACATTTTAATTCCTAACAAAGAAAAAGAAGTGGTTCAAGCTGAATTCCTTTAAGGTCATATATACAGTAAGAACTTTTTTAAAGCGGAATTGAATGATAATTAAAAATTCTCAGTAATAAATAGTTTTTTTAGCAGACTAAAAAGTATATCTGTTTTTTCCATTTTCTTAATGAATATATATGTTATAAAATGCTTGTTTATACAATAATAATAATAATAATAATAATAATAATAATAATAATAGTTTGACACAATATGACAATAGTATATTACTAATAATTAGAAATAAAATAAGTTATTTAAAAAACTTCATTTTGACAATAATCAATTGGAATGTGTAGCTATTTTAAAACATGTGTAGCTATTATGAAATATAAAATATAGGATTTATTAATAATAATAATAATAATAATAATAGTAATGATGATGATATAATATTCATAATAACAATAATAATACACAATAATAATTATCATAATAATAACAGAGTAATAATAATAAACAACATATTATTGCTATTGTTTAGTTTATATCAATAAACTTATAACTTAAAACCCACATGAGCACTTTTTAGAGTATTAATTAAGAATATGAATATAATTAACTGCATATAGAAAATATTACAACTATTAAACTTTACTATCAAAACTTAATTTTAATTAAAGTTTAAGCACTTTGTGAAAATAAGTTTAAAATTCACGCGAACTTAACTGTTCGAAAGTCAAAAAGAAACTGACCGTTAGCGACAGAATACAAAGAAAAAGTAGGTCCTTTTGTTGGAAATTTAGAGCCACATGTCTTCCTTCACATTTTCGGTTAGGAATTTGACACTCTCATAACCGGTTTCGAGCGGATTGAGGAGGGGAGTCATGCAAGTAGTTATTTATCAACTGCCCTTAGTGAATAATTGGATCAAAAAGAATTGAAAATATTCGGTTCACAACATTTTTCTCAAAGGATTTCAAAGGGAGTCAAAATGTACTGAATGAATTCCTTTAGTAGAACTCGTTTTTCCCAACCTACAGCTGATCTGATGGAATATTTCGAAATTGAAAGTGACTGAAATGAATCCCGTTCTACGGTATAGGATATACGCTTTGGAATAATGAAAAATTCACGTCGCTAGGTTTCGAGTTCTATTTCGTGACCATGAAATTCGAGGAAAATTCAGGCATTAAGAAGAAAAGATATTTTTGAAGTTTCGGGCGCAACTCTGTAAATTCGAATTCTTTACTATTCCAGCCTTCTTGCCGGGTTAATTTGAATCAGTGGAATTTCACTGGTGAATCAGATAGATGTCGGTTACTGAATCATTTATTAAAAATTTGCACGGCAAATGAGTCATATCCCACTGATTTGTAATTTGTAATTTTTATATTTGATATATAATTTTACTGAATGAATCAGTCAATTGGTTCAGCGAAATTTTAATTGCAAATCAATAAAGTATGACAGATTTGTGAAAATTCTTACTGAATGATTTAGTAACCTACTTCTAGCTGATTCGCCAGTAAAATTTCACTGATGCAAATTAAAAGAGTTTATTTAAAATTTTGTTTACAGGTGACGTTAAACAGAGCTGCTTCTCATAATAACGAAAATAAAACAGAATCTAATATACTAGAAAAGTCTGTACTTGTGGAAAAAGTAATACACGTGACACTTCAAATTCTGGTAATAACAAGGTATTCTATTTTTATTTATTTTATCAATTTGTATTTCCTTAAAAATAGCATTGGTTTTTATTTACTTACACCAAAGAAATCTGAAGATGAGAAGAATTTGCGCTCTTCATTACTTTTACATTTTATTTTTAATATACGAATATACATTTAAAAAAAAAAAGATTTATTTTCTTTATTTGAGATTTTGATTAGAAGACAATTTTAAATTGTTCATCTTCGATTGAAATTGTTCTTGTGCATTTTAGATTTTTTGTTTTTAAATTGAAATTATTCCTCTCAAATGAAACAGATTTGTCACCAATATCATCGTAATATTACCTCAATATCACTATAATATTACTTGTAATATTAATTTGAGGCGGACATTTAAATATTACGTCAATATCACTGTAATATCACCCCGTAATATTACGAATATTATAATATGATGTCACTGTGATATTCATGTAATATTACGTGCTGCTTGGGAAGAAGCAAAATTTTAATAAATTTTAATTCAATTTTTAAATAATGAAATTTTTTCTGTTTTGCAGGAAAATGAAAACTATATCATCAATGAACTTAAACGAACTATAAAAAGAAAGGAAGATGAGATAAAAAGATATAAACATGAAAATGCAAAATTAAAAAGAGAAATTGAAGATGAAAGGCAACAAAAGAATGACCTGCTTGTTTTAAATGTAGAATTACAGAGAACGGTCATTAGACAATTTTCAAACTTGCATTGTAATTATTTTTTTATATAACTATTAAATATATTGTCTTTAAATTGTATTAATACAAAATTATTACTGACAGCTAACTTGAAGGACTTGACAAATGAGGTTTCAGAGGTCGCAAATAAGAGGCGCATGAATATTCCCTAAATCTCATTTAGCCTAAATCCCATTAAGCCCAAAATTAAAAAGCCTAAAATGCATTCAGCCAAAATTCCATTTATCCTAAATTGCATTTAACCTAAATTTCATTTAACCTACATCGCGTTTAACCTAAATTCCATTAAACCTAAATTTCATTTTACCTAAATCCCTTTCAATCTAAATTTCATTTAACCTAAATCTCATTTAACCTAAATCTCATTTTACCGAAATTCCATTTAACCTAAATTCCATTTAACCTAAAACGCATTTAGTATAAATTCCATTTAACCTAAAATGCATTCAGCCTAAATCTCACTTCACCTAAATCCCATTTAACCTAAATCTCATTTAACCTAAATTCCACTTAACCTAAATCCCATTTAACCTAAAACGCATTTATTCTAAATTCCATTTAACCTAAAATGCATTCAGCCTAAATCTCACTTCACCTATATCCCATTTAACCTAAATCTCATTTAACATAAATTCCACTTAACCTAAATCCCATTTAACCTAAATTCTATTTAACCTAAATTCCATTTAACCTAAATCCCATTTAACCTAAATCCCATTTAACCTAAATTCCATTTAACCTAAAACGCATTCAGCCTAAATCTCACTTCACCTAAATCCCATTTAACCTAAATCTCATTTAACCTAAAACGCATTTAGTCTAAATCCCATTTAACCTAAAACGCATTTAGTCTAAATTCCATTTAACCTAAAATGCATTCAGCCTAAATCTCACTTCACCTAAATCCCATTTAACCTAAATCTCATTTAACCTAAATTCCACCTTATCTAAATCCCATTTAACCTAAAACGCATTTAGTCTAAATTCCATTTAACCTAAATTCCATTTAACCTAAAACGCATTGAGCCTAAATCTCACTTCATCTAAATCCCATTTAACCTAAAACTTTATTTGATTCAACTATATTTATCCTTAAATTAAAAAAATTTTTAGGTTCAATGGGATTTAGGTGAAGTGAAGTTTAGGCTCAATGCGTTTTAGGTTAAATGGAATTTAGGTTAAATGAAATTTAGGTTAAATGGAATTTAGACTAAATGCGTTTTAGGTTAAATGGGATTTAGATTAAGTGGAATTTAGGTTAAATGAGATTTAGGTTAAATGGGATTTAGGTAAAGTGAGATTTAGGCTGAATGCATTTTATTTTAAATGGGATTTAGGTAAAGTGAGATTAAGGCTGAATGCGTTTTAGGTTAAATGGAATTTAGGTTAAATGGGATTTAGGTTAAATGGAATTTAGGTTAAATGGGATTTAGGTTAAGTGGAATTTATGTTAAATTAGATTTAGGTTAAATGGGATTTAGGTGAAGTGAGATTTAGGCTGAATGCATTTTGGGTTAAATGGGATTTATACTAAATGTGTTTTAGGTTAAATGGGATTTAGGTTTAATGGAATTTAGGTTAAATGAGATTTAGGTTAAACGGAATTTAGGTTAAATGGGATTTAGGTTAAATGGGATTTAGGTTAAATGGAATTTAGGTTAAATGGAATTTAGGTTAAATGGAATTTCGGTAAAATGAGATTTAGGTTAAATGAGATTTAGGTTAAATGGAATTTAGATTGAATGGGATTTAGGTAAAATGAAATTTAGGTTTAATGGAATTTAGGTTAAACGCGATTTAGGTTAAATGAAATTTAGGTTAAATGCAATTTAGGTTAAATGGAATTTTGGCTGAATGCATTTTAGGCTTTTTGATTTTAGGCTTAATGGGATTTAGGCTAAATGAGATTTAGGGAATATTCATGCGCCTCGCAAATAATTCGGGAAAGGAAAGTGCGTACCCTGTTGGTGCGATTAAAGGAGAACAGGTAAATTTTAACTTAATAAAAAGATTAATTACAGACACTTTACTATCTGAATTGGAATAAGTGATAAGTAAACAACTGATTCCAATTAGCATATAATGATATTAAAACATAGTATACTTAAAAACTACATAGTTTAAATAAATTGAAATTTTAATTTCAAATTTTTCAAAACATGATATTTTAAATCCAAATTTTGTTATTCCGAGAAATTGAAACAAATACAATTTTTCATATAACCACTAAAGTTAAATGAAATGTAGAAAAATTGTAAAAAATTATTGATATTTAAATACTTTTTAAAATGAAGACGTTTTAGTTCCCAAGTAGCACCTGAATTTCACAGTGATATCAACGAGGAATATTCCTGTGATATTCAAGGAAAGTCAAAATGTTCGCTTCATGATGATATCCCGTGATGATATTAAGGGAATATTTCTGTGACATTGTAATGATATTACTGTGATATTGCTGTGACACTCAGGTGATATTCCTGTGATATTCAGGGGATATTTAGGGGATATTCCCATGATATTGTGATGATATTTAAAATGTATTTTTATTGAAATAAATTTTAAATATCCTCTCAATATCACAGGAATATCCATTGAATGTCACAGGAACACCATCTCAGTGTCACAGAAATAGCATTTTAATGTCACAGGAATATCCCCTCAATGTCACCGCGGAATATCAGCATGAAGCGGACATTTTGATGTCACAGGAATATTCTTCGTTGATATCACTGTGACATTCAGGTGATATAAATATGGTAAAAATCGCGGATATTGGAAGGTAACAGTCTTTTTAAAATGTTCATAATTCTAAAATAAAAATACATACGGAGATTGTTACACATGAATTAAAAATTATTATTCGCCGGTCATAACAATCGTTTCGTTTTTCGCGATTTTGATCATATATTAATATTTAATCAAATACACAATATTTGTAATACTATAAAAATGTTTTCATTAGAAAATATGAAAACACAATTTAAAAAACTTTAAGCAAAGTGCATGTATATCTGTTTTTTTACAGGTACATTTAGGTCACGACGAATGGATAAAAAAGTCTGTTTATGACTCTATTAAAGGAAAACTCAAAATTACTCAACCAGTATTTGTAAAAGAAATATCTTTGGCTGTGTTTGGTACGGACACTCTTTTAGCCAGCACGATTACTGGCAAAACATCCAATAGAACCAAACCCGGTAAAAAATAGTGCATTACAATTCCCGGTAAATCGTATATCACATGATGATGTGAAGTACGTTTTTGCGTAAATGTCGTATTTCACTTGTCAAGTGAAATACGATATCGTGGAAAGTGAAAAACGGTCGCCTGATTTAACACGTTTCAGATGGAAATGTGGTTTTAAGAGGCACTTGATTGAACGTAGATCAATAAATAAACCGTATAGAAGTTAGATATACGAAGGAAATGGTTAATTTTGTAAAAAAAGAGACTATAATTGTTAGACTGACGAGAACACATAGTCGGCAAACAAGGTTACTACCTTACCGACCAGATTTGAATTTAACGCGGAGTATAAAGGCACATTGAAAGAGTAAAACAATTTTTTTAATATTAAATATAAACAGCAAATATAATTGAAATTGTTAAAACTAATTATAATTTATTTTACATTAAAAATAATGAGTCTTTTAATTAATTTTTTTAATTAAAACTCTCAATTTCCTCATTTTATTGTCACATTAAATTTTTTAATATTTCAAAAGTATTATTATTATATATATTATTGAAAAGATATTATCGATTTCACTGAGTCAAATAAAACGAAAAAATCTTCACTTTTTTAACGTTTTAAAAGATCAAAAAACTTCCTTTTTCCGGTGTTGCTGTGAAAATCGAAGTGTTGCAAACTAGCATCGATGGAATCAATGTGCTTTGGATGTAAATCATACATGCGACACTCCAACAGAAATTGCAATTGAGTAGAACTACGCAGAACTTTCTTGTTTAAATTCGTCAAATTATTAATAGTTGTCTTAATTTTGTTTGAGTCATCTACGATGAAACTTTCATCAGACCGTTGCAAATCCATGGTCATAATTATTATTATTATAATTGTTATTTTTTGTAAAATTAATAAAAGAAAAATAATAGTTTGTTAAAATTTCAAATTTTAATTAGAAATTCTTCAACTAAAACCAAATTTTATTTCTTAATATTTTTTCAATTCAAAATATTAAAGAAAAGCAACAAATACATTTTATTATAATTAATTACAATTTACTTATATATGAAATACAATTAATTTTAAAATTATTTTCCTATTAAAAATTTGTTATTTGAAAGTTACAACTCTTTTAAAATTATTAGAATTTTAAAATTAATACGAAACTAAGTAATTAATAAAGAAATTCTTTTTTATATTCAAATTTTATTTTCTTCTTTTTAATTTGAAATTATTTTAACATTATCATAATTTTTTTTATTTGTAAAATGAATAAAAGAATATAAGAATTTTGAAAGTCTTAAATGTAAAAGAAGACATCATGATTTATAATAATAAATCTGCTTTATTATTTGCTTTTATTCAATTTACAAACAAAAATAATTTATAAATAATTTGAAATGAAGGACAATTAAATATACTTCAAAGAATTTATTTGATTTCTTTAATTTTATTACATAAAATACACATACCAAAAAACTTATATAAAGATGCACTTAAGAAAGTACAACTTTTGCTTGCAAAATTTCGAATTCAATTTTGAAAGTAAAACGAAAAAGAAAAATAATTACAAAAATTAAAAAAGTTTCAGTTAAAAAGACATTTAAAACTGCAAGACATAAAGTAAACGCTGGTAATTTCGGGCAGTACTGGTAGCCGAATGACACAAATTTCTTAATACTATCAAATTACTATATAACTATAATAACTATATAACTATAATAATTACTATATAACGTTTGCATTTGTTTAATAAAATAAATAAGCTTTTTAAGTACATGTTAAAATTTTAAAAAAATTTTAAAATCGATGTAATTTTTAAGTTATTTGTTAAAAACTGACTACTGAAACACTGTTTAAAATTTCTTGCCTTTCCCCTACATTTACTCAAGATGAACATTGCCTATCAAATCTCCTACATCTTCCAATTCCCTTTCGTCATTTATTATTTATTGTTTTACTTCCTCACTTCCTTCATCTTGAGATTCAGCATTGTTAGACAAATCTCCAAAATTTCCATCCTCTTGTTCGTCATTTATTACTTCCGATGATACTTCTTTATTTACTGCCTCTTGAGTTTGAACACTTTTATGGCCAAACAATTTTTTAATTTGAACTCTTCTTGATCCGCCTAAATGAAAATGAAATAAATAATTATAAAACTGTCATTATAGATTTGAGACGCTTAAATATATGACTACTCATATTGCGGAGACACCTATTTCGGAAAAAATAAAATTTCGTTTTTTTATTCCAATCTGTAGCTTTTTAGACGCACTTTTTTTTCAAAAAGTCATAAATTGTTATTTTTTATATATGGTATTTTTAATAAATTGGCTTTTTTTTAATTATACCGCTTTTTTAAATATACTATTTTATTAATTTTATTTTTTTCGGTTGTGTAACCCGAAACCATTTCGAAATGAGTCGCAATTCGTTAAATCAGCATTTTAGATCGAAATAGTGAAGAAATTATTATGTTAGATCCTAAAAATGTTTCTACCAAACGAAATTTTCTTTAAAAAAAAACTATTTTTTTCATAATTTGTTTATAAATTGTTTATAAACAATTAATTTTTTTCAATGTTCTGGACATTTTAAAAATAAGTAAAAGACATTGAACTACACTTAAATCTCTAAGATATCGAAGTACATTGAGAAAATTGACCAGCGATTATTTGTTTTGGGTCATTCCATGAGGAATTCGTTTCATCGGAAGTAGACAAGGCTGATAAAAATAATGATTTTTTTAAAAAAATCAAAAACATCCGATTTATTTGATTTAAATCGGATTTCTTTTATTTCAATGAAGAATTGATTTTTTTAAAAATATAACCAGTATTTAAAATATTCAAATGTTTATTTGTAAGTAGTTTATTAAAGAAATGAAGAAAAAATTAAAAAAACAACACAAGCATGACACAGTGCCATAATTATATATAAAAAAGTAGAAACTCTTTTCAAAAAATTAAACTATTTACGGACATTTTTTTTAATTAAAATAATAAATAAGAATATAATTAAAAATAACGTTAAAATATATTACTGAAGAGAACAAAATTTTAAAATTAGAAAATTAGAGAATTATTTTATAAATTGAATAAAAAAAGAATTAATTAAATTTTGTGAAATTTAAAAAAAATGTAAAGAAAAGAAATTCTATGAAGTAATAGAACGATGTTTGAATGAGAATATTTAGTACAAGATTAAAAATTAAATTCACATAATATAAAATAAAGGAATAAAAGCTTTCAAAAAAGTAGAAAACTGGAAAATTTTAAAAATGTAGATAAAAGCACCAAATCAATGTTTTCAAAAATTCGCAATTATAAGATAAAAACTAAAAAATTAGAAAGAAGAAAAAATGCTTCCTTCTTAGAATAATGAAACAATGATTACAAAAATTAAAGAATTAATTAAAACGCAAGGAAGATCTAAAAAATAGTGAAACATCACGAAAACTAAATAAATTTAATTTATCCTTAAGGATGTTTATCCAAAAAATCAATTTCTACAGATTCTTATAAAATTTTAATGACACATTAAATGCATTACTTTACACGTACTGTTACGATTTTATTAAGTTTTACCGTTTTGTTTTTAAGATATAAATTTATAAAGTTGGGACTTTTACATGGAAACAGCAACAAAATGCGCAAAATGACTATATTTTAATTAATTAAAAAAACACGGTTCTACAATTTTTTTAAGAAAACTAATATATTTTTAATTGTAATATAATACAACTTTTACAACGATATTTAATTAATTTACGTACCGTTGCTAAGAAAATGTTATTCAAGGTTAGTAATTCTTCACTTTTTTGAAATAATCAGGAAGAAAAAATTTTAAAAGCTTGAAATTTTCAACGGAAAATTTTTTTTACAATAAAATTCGTTTGTGTAATGATTTTAACTACAAAATACTATTTAGAAACCAAATTATAAGAAGAAATAAAATAAAAAAAATATTGACTATCATGGTCCAATAGAATGAGAGCCGCTTAAGGGTATAAGCATCCTTAATCTAAAAAAATAAAAAAATGTAAAAAGTACAACAAAAAATTAAAAAATGTATATATCAAGATAAATAAAAAGAAAATTCACAAAAGAAACATAAAATCATATAAAATTAACAAAGTTTAGGCAAATTAAACTAATGTTACGTCCTCGTAACTTTATAAAAGAGAATATATTTGTGCGCTGAAATAAGTCTAAAGCAAAAGAAAAAAAAATCAATACCAATTGTATTCTGTGACCACTGACTTGTGCGCAGAGTTCAGGTGACACGTGCTAATGCCCTTTCTCGAATTGTGCGCCAATTCTCAAACGACACACTGAAACCACCTACAACAGGGAAGCGTCCCTCTGATTTCTGTAACCATGGGATCACCCCTGTTTCCCCTCTGACTTTCCAGAACTATGGGATCTCCGAAAGTGTTTCTCCCTCATGAAGAAAAAGTCACCTTTAAGAAGGGTCAAGCTACCCTTGCATTTTGTGTCTATATAAGAAAAAAATGGTAGTGGGAAAAATCAGTCTGCGGAGGATCACCAAGCTTATTGTTTCCAAATCTAGTCGACCTCAGAACTCCGAACTCATTCTAGTCTGTGATGGTCCTCTGAATTTGATGGTCAACATCCTTAATCAAGAAATTTTAGTCTGCGACGAACTTCTGAACCAGCTTGTCTAAAATTCAACAAATTGAAATTCAGACTGTTGAATCTGAAAGTCAAAGTCTTTTTACTAAGAACTCTAGTTTGTTCTTAATATTCTTCGAGGTTCTCCTTTGAGAACTTGTTATTTACGGTGTACCCTGTGCTACACCAAATTTCTACGAGAGCCAAGCTGAGAATTGAGTTTCTTCAAAGTCAATCATCGCTACCGGCCTGTTTGACACCTGGAGCGTTTTACGTGGAAGCGGCCGTAAATTTCCTGTGTTGTGAAGCTGACACACTCTCGCCTCGCAGACTCCGGATTTCCTAAGGAGACCCGTCAACCATCCTATTTCACGACTACTCTCGAGCTCATTCAAAATACTAAAAAGTAAGTAACAACAATTTTCATCTCTATATCTTTCAATCCTATTCATTGACAACCCATTAACGAGTTCACCTTTTTTCAGTGGACTCTTTCTTTCCAAGGATTGTCATCTCATTGCAGAAGTTTCTCTCTCACTCAGATCAGTTTGTAAAAATAAATAAAATTGGTATTGATATTTTGTATAAAAATCATTGTCAGTTAACATTTCTTTTCCTGCTCCTTTAGTCCTAGGGGTATCCCTAGTAGATAAATCAGGGGTTTAAAATATAAATTTTAAATAGATTTAGTACGTCCCTTCTGGACGTTACAGAGTCAATTTAAAAATTTTGGTGCATCGGCCGGGAAACCAAAAAGAAATAAAAACTGACATGATCACTGAGAGAAACTACTGTAATCTTTAATACTAATCTTGCATAACTACTAATCCTTCCTATTTCAGTATAAACTATATTTCCTGAAAGAAAAAAAATCCTTTCCCTTAAAAATCAAGTACAAGCTTCAAAATCTCGATTTCTATCATATACGAAATCTATGAAAAATCTATAACAATCAGTGGTAAACTCAAAATTTTCCATATCTATCATATTTAACATTAAAGAAAATCAGTAACAAAATCAAGTTTGAATTCTATACCATCCTACAAGTTTTATCCTAAGTGTAATTAATAATCAAGATCATCCTTCTTTTACAATTCTTATAATCATGTGTGAATAAATCTCAAATTCTTTGTCTTTATTCTGAACCAAGCGTGAAACTTATCTTGAACTATCTTTTTATTTTTCCTTTCTTAAATCACGTGTGAATAACTTTTGAAAATCTCTATTTTACTCTCTACTAAGTGTGAACTATAACCTTAAAATTATTGAAAAAATTTGTTTTATTTATATGGGCTATATCAAAACTTTCAATTATTAATATTTTAAGTATTAAACAAGTGTTAAAATTATCTTCTTTTAAAACCAGAACAGATTAATTTCGGATATTTTTATTTGTTAATGTTTTTTTTTTAGAGTTAAACAATTTGTAAAATTATTTTCTTTGTATTGGAAAAATATAGAAACGTTTTTAGCCTTTCGGCAGACAAAACGTTTTTAAGAATTTTTTGAGGACTCGCCTTTCGGCCGCGAATCAAAAAATTCGAAATTTTCCTTCATATAAATTTGGAAAAACATAGAAACAGTTTTTAGCCTTTCGGCAGACAAAACGTTTTTAAGAATTTTTTGAGGACTCGCCTTTCGGCCGCGAATCAAAAAATTCGAAACCTTCCTTCATTTAAATATGGAAAAAGATAGAAACATTTTTTAGCCTTTCGGCAGACGAAACGTTTCTAAGAGTAATTAAGGACTCGCCTTTCGGCCGTGAATTAAGAGCTCAAAAAACTTCCATATTTGAATTTTTTTTTTGTGTCATTAAAATATCTGAAATTTTTTTTTTATTTTTTCTTTTTATTCATTGAAAACAAAAATTTCCTCTTTGAATATTTCTCTTTAAAGATAACTTAGTCTTTGAAATTGTTTTACAAAAAAAAATCTATATAATAATTTTAATAATGATAATAAAAAACAAAAAAAATATTTTCTAGTAAAAATGCCAAATGAAAAACAAGGAAAACCTTGGAGACCACGAGGTGGAAAGAAAGCCTTAAAACGATTCAGCACTACTAATGAAGCAAATCAAATTAAAATAAAACCTTTTAAATCGCAGGAAGAATTTTCCAAACATTTTGAATATTTGCTAAACAAAATCGAGTTAAACATTAAGAAAAATTAAGTTGTAGAAAATAGACCTTTTAAAATAAATATATTATATATTTTAAATCCATTCTCTTTTCTTTATATTTTTCCTTTCTTTTTCCAGTCGATATAAATAAGGATGATTTTGAATTTTTGACACAAAAATTTAAAGGAGCACTAGAAAACTTAGAACGGACGATAGCTCTGGTAAACACTAGAGGCCCTCTTTTTGATAAAAAAATCCAAAAATTATTATTTGCGTCCGACAAATTGCTCAAGGATTTAGAAAATATTAATTACGAAAGGAAAACTGTTAAAAGTAATAAACTTATTAAACATATTGAAAAATTTAAAAAAGCAGCAACGAATATGATGGATTTATAAAACAAAATTTAATCAACAAGGTTTAGCAATCACTTCTCCTCAAATCCTTTCCCAAAATCACCTGTATTTATATATTATAGGTTAATTTAATAAAATTTTTACTTAATTTTAATAATATCTTTATTAACAAATTCCAAACTATTCAGCTTTAATAAAATGCATTTTTCTTAATTTCAAAAAAACAAAATGAGTACAAACCACATGCGAAAATTAATTATAAATGTTCAAACAGTATTTAACACTTTAGAAAAATTAGTTTTTCAACTAGACAAGCAAGGACAATTTGCTAAGGAAATTAAAGATATTTTAAATGAATCAGAGAATTTGTTACAAAATATTGAAAACTTTGTTTATGGTAATGAATATTTAAACACTAGAGGTCTTGATTACCACATTGATAATCTTTTAATTACTTTGGAAAACCTTTTAAGCAATTTGAAAGAAAATTAAAATTTCTAAAAAATCAAAATATAACTTCAACCAAATTATATTAAACTTTTTCCTTAATAATGTTAAATTTTAAAGGTTATGTCAGACAAAACGAATTCTCATTATACTAGAAGGAAGGCTCAGGAACAAGGTTTCTTTAACCCACTTCCAAAGGTTTGTCATAGTCCAACAAATACTCCAAGTCGAGATCAAAATCAAGCTAAAAATCTAGTTGACAACGAAGCAAAAGATAGTGCTTCTCAAGATTTAACGGGCTTAATAAATTCTAAAAATAGTACAATTATCAATCCGAATTTAAATAAAAATACGAAACCTTCTACTTCTAATAATAGTACAAGCACTGAATCGATAGGAAATAAAACCCCGAAAACAGAAAAAACTCTAAAAGATAACACTTATACACATCTTAGTAAATCACAAGCCGAAAAATTCGAAAAAAGTTTAGAATTAACATCTCCGGAATCAGAAAATTCTTTTAATCGAACCATTACCGGTTTTGGTTTTGACATTTTCAATTCAACTCCAATTGATGAAAAATTTGACCCCAAAGAAAGTTTAATAAAATTATCTTTTGAAACAGGAATTGATAGACTAAAAGAAATAAAGTTAGATAAATTATCTCAGATTATCGATTCCCATTTAGAAATTATGTCGTTGCCTAATAATCAACAAGTGTCCCTACGGGATGCCCTCGAGCTGGTACCATTGTTCGACGGTCACAATATCCCCCTCGCTCTTTTCATAGAAGGGTGTGGCGAAGCTAAAGAGATGCTCCCCAGGTCACCACAGGTGGAGGGAAATTTGGTCAAAATGATTAGAGGAAAATTAATGGGAGAAGCGCGTAAAGCCATTTACGGAAGTTCTTTTTCAACAGTAGAAAATCTTGTTAACCAATTAAAAAAGATTTATTTACCAACCAAAACAGTATATCAATTACAAGGGGAACTCGGAAGTGTCTATATGTGGGAAAATGAGACTGTAATTTCATACGCTAACCGAATAAAAGAAATATCGGATCGAATTCTTGATGCACATAAAATGAGTAATAAGGGCGAACTTGATAAAGCTTTTATTGAAGGTTTAGAGCAGGATTTAATATTATGTTTTCGTCGTGGCTTAAAATCCGAAATTGAAGTGCGTGTACCAGAATGTATAGTATTTAAAGAACTAACTAACAAATCCATGGAGATAGAACGTAGATTAAATGCTACAGCGGATCTTAGAAAAGGAAATTTAGCCAAACAGAAAAATCCAGATAGATCAAATGACGCTAGGGTCACTTTTGCACAAGAGAATATAACAATGTGCCAAATCTGTAATAAAAAGGGTCACAGCGCAAATACGTGTTGGAATTTAAGAGGACGAAGTAATTCACCAGTCGCATTTAGAGGAGGAAGTAGACTTTGGAATAGAAGAAACTCCCCTTCACCAAAACGAGAATGGAGATCACCATCTCCAATACATCCAAACCTGCGTGAATATCCAAGGAATAGGTCCCCCTTTTCGCGAGACGATTGGGTACCTAGATCACAATTTCCCTCACAATCCCCCCAAAGATCTCAAAATTTTTACCAAAAACCTCCTTATCAAAATCCTTATCAAAATTCTCAAAAATTTTTTCAAAATCCTTACCAAAAGCCACAAAATGTTTATCGAAATCAATATCAAAGACCTCAAAATTTTGAACAACGATCCTCTTATAATTTCCAAAACGAAAATACTGACATTCAAAATCCTCCTTCGGTGAATAAAAATATAATTTGTAATTACTGCAAAATTCCAGGTCATGTAATTAAAGAATGTAGACGCAGAGAATACAATAATCGCTTTAGGAATCAACAAAGTAAACCTATTCACAATTCGAATCCGGAAAACTCTCAAAACCTTCCCAAAAACGGTGCGATGGGACAGGTAAACGAAAATTAAACGCACCTTTAGATACCACTAAACCTTACCTCAAAACTGTACAATTTAACTATAGTAAAGGAAATCCAATACCATCAATTTCAATAAATGTAATTAACTCTAAAAATCCTCTAAATATGATGATCGACACAGGTGCAGGTTTAAATTTAATAAAAGAAAATGTTTAAATTCTTCCATGCTAATCGATAAATCAAGAAAAATACAACTAACCGGAATAAATGCACATCCAGTAAATACCTTAGGACAGGTTAAATTTGAAGTTTTAGGTTATCTTACTACTTTTCATATTATTCCAAATGAAGTTCCTGTTGAAGAAGACGGAGTATTAGGATATGAATTTTTTACAGACAATAATGTTAAAATCAATTATGCTGAAAGACATTTAGAGGTTAATAACAAATTTTATCCTTTTTCACCACGTGATACTATCACATTACCACCAAGATCGATCTCAGATTTATTTTTGATAATAGAAAACAATGATATAAAGACAGGTTATGTTCCACTCTTAACAGTTAAAAAGGGCGTTTATTTAGGAAATGCGTTAGTAACTAACAGTCAAGGTAAAGCATATGTAAGGGTAGCAAATACTAGATCAGAACCAGTTGAAATTCAAATCCCAAAAGTCACCTTAGAAGAGTTCAGAGAATATCACGGTGAAACTAAAGTAGTAAAAAATATAACAGCAGAAAAAATCTTAGATTGTTTTCAAAATAATGAAGAATTTTACCCAAAAACAGCTAAATTTTATAAAATTTCAGGAAAAGAAAGATCAGAACAAATTTTAGATTTATTACGTTTAAAACATTTGAGTCGCGAAGAATTATCACATGTAGAATCTCTAACTTTAAAGTATAGTAATATGTTTCATTTGCCTGGCGAATCCTTGTCTGCTACCAATGTTCTCCAACATAAAATTTCTACCAAAGATGAAGAACCAGTTTTTACGCGTCAATATCGATTTCCTCCGGCGCATAAGGAAGAACTTCTAAAACAAACTAGCGAATTATTAAAAAATGGTATAATTAAACCCTCTGAATCCCCATACAATACACCTGTATGGATTGTTCCTAAAAAAGATGATTCTCAGGGAAATAAAAAATGGCGTATGGTCTTAGATTTTAGAAAACTTAATGAAAAAACTGTCACTGATTTCTTTCCTTTGCCAAATATCCACGAAGTTCTTGAAACTTTATCAAATGCCCGATATTTTTCCGTTTTCGATTTAGCTTCTGGTTTCCATCAAATAAAAATGCATCCAGATCATTCTTATAAAACCGCTTTTTCAACCCCATATGGTCACTATGAATTTGACCGAATGCCATTTGGTCTTAAAAATGCTCCTAGTTGTTTTCAAAGACTTATGAATGCCGTTCTTTCTGGTTTAATAGGAACCGAGCTATTCGTTTATTTAGATGACATTGTTATTTTTGCAAATACTTTAGAAGAACATCAAATCAAATTCGATAGTTTAATGGAACGATTAAGCGCTGCAAACCTAAAATTACAACCAGACAAATGCGAATTCCTTCGACCGGAAGTAGTTTATTTAGGCCATATTATCGATAAAGATGGAGTACGTCCAGATCCAAAGAAAACAATTGCCGTTGAAAATTTTCCAGTACCTAAAACAGTAAAAAATATAAAACAATTCTTAGGTCTAGCAGGTTACTATCGTCGGTTTATAGAAAATTTTTCGAAAAAATCAATTCCTTTAACCCAACTACTAAAAAAGGATGTACCATTTAAATGGACAGAAAAACAGCAATCAGCTTTTGATATACTAAAAAAGGAGCTCTGTAAAGAACCTTTATTACAACGGCCAGATTTAGATGAACCATTTATTCTTACAACTGATGCTTCTGATTTTGCCATTGGTGGAATCTTATCACAAGGTAAAATTGGGAAAGACAAGCCAGTAGCTTACGGATCCAGATCTTTAAATGAACATGAAGTAAAATACGACACATATAATAAAGAAGCTCTAGCCATTGTCACTTTTGTTGAACATTTCAGGCATTATTTATATGGAAGAAAATTTACAATTGTCACAGATCACAAACCTTTACTTTGGTTTCAAAAATCTAGTGATCCCTGTTCTCGAGTCACTAGATGGAAATTAAAATTGTCCGAATATGATTTTGATATAGTTTATAAAGCAGGAAAAACTAATGTAAATGCAGACGCATTATCGAGGAATCCAATAAACATTGCAAAAAGAATTACTCCAAAAACATTTTATGATAATGAGATAAAAGCAAAGCAACTTATTAACTTCTGGACAGAAGATTCAGACGATGAAACACCAGAACCATCAGTCTGGGAAGAAATTAACATCAATAATAACCATGAAGAGGAATCAAATGAGTCAGAACCAGAGCCACAAGTAGGAGAAATAAATGTTTTTAACGAAAATGAACCATATATAACAAGTTCAGAAGAAGAAATGGATGAAAAGGAAGATAATTTAATTTGTAACGAAGAATTTGATTATGAGCTTTTCGAAGAATTATACAATGAAGAAGATAATGTCAATAATATACATGACGAAGAGGATGATGAAATTTGTGCAAGTTTCGAGGAAGAAACAGAAGATGAAGAAGACGATCAAACGTGTGAAGAGTTTGATTATGACCTTTTTGAAGAATTATATACTGGAGATGAAAATTTTAAAGTAATAACTAGAGGTAAGTCAAAAAAAATAAAACAAGAAAAAGGTAGAAAACAAAATGAATCGGGTGAATCTGAAGAAAATATAAATCAGGAAAATGTTCGAAATCTAAGAGATAAAAATTCTAAATTAAGTTCAAATCGAAATCCAGAAAAAGAAAATAAATCTGGAAAGTTTAAAGAAAATGTTCGAAATCTAAGATATCAAAGTTCTAAGTCGGTAAATACTAAGTCGGGTGAAACAAGTCAAAGTTGTAAGTCGGTAAATACTAAGTCGGGTGAAGCAAGTCAAAGTTCTAAGTCGGTAAATACTAAGTCGGGTGAAGCAAGTCAAAGTTCTAAATCGGTAAAGTCGGGTGAATCAAGTAAAAATCCTAAGTCGGTGAATACTAAGTCGAGTGAATCAAATAAAAATTCTAAGTCGGTGAATACTAAGTCGGGCGAATCAAGCGAAAATTCTAAGTCGGTTATTGGTAAGTCAGGTGAATTAAATCAAAGTCGAAATCTAGTAAATAAAAATTCAGAATCGGGTACTAAATCAAGTGAATCAATGGAAAATCAAGTTCAAGAATCCAAGAAATCTCGAAATCCAAGAAATCTAAAGTCAGATACAACATGTCCAGTGTATAAAGAAGACGTAGAAGAAGAAGAAGAAGAAGAAGAAGAAGAAGAAGAAGAAATAATAATTAAAAAGAAAAGAGGTCGTCCAAGAAAAGAAATTGTTCAAGTTCCGTTTATTAATGAAGAAGAAATTAAAACATTAACTAAAAAGAAAAGAGGTCGTCCAAGAAAAGATAAGTCAATTGAACTAGTTGAATATGGAGACGAGAATGAAGTCGGATTTGAAGATAAAAATGAAAGCGAAAACGATGTAGTGAGTAAAGAAAAAACGATAACCAAGAAGAAAAAGGGGCGTCCGAGAAAAGAGAATAAAAATCCAGTTCCATTTACCAAGATGAAAAGAGGCAGACCAAGAAAAGAAGCTACAGAAATAATAGAAAAAAGAAGTAAGAATGAAGATAGTGAAAATTCCGAAGAAAACTCTGATCCAGAGTTTGAACAAAATGAATTATATGATCCAGGTTATGAAAATTTTCATAACAATTCCAGTGACAGTGATTCCGAAGATTATGATGAAGAAATATTTGAAGATGAAGATATTGAAGAAATAAGGGAAGAAAATAGTTTAAATAATAATGTAGGTTCTAGTTTAGACGAAAGTTTTTTCGAAATTCAAGATGATAATGATAACCTTCCTGAACCAACTCCTACCGATCCATCAGAACCTGACCCACCCCAAGAAATCAACGAACATAACCCCACCCCATCTAAAAATATCGTAGAATGCAAAGATCAAATGCGTATGCGTAAAGACAACTACGCGTATTTTATTTCAACTCTAGGAGTCCCTATGGATAACGGTTCTCAAAGTCTTTTTAAACAAAACGAAATGCCACAATTTAAAAGTCTTATATTAAATGAAGCTAAACAATTTAAGAAAGGAAATTTTTATCACATAGCATTACCAATTATTAATGAATCTGAAATAAGTTTGACCGAATTAAAAAAGAATGTTACGGAAACTGTGCAATCTCTTAAAATATTAGCTGAAAAATTAAATTTAAAATCAATTAGTATTGCAAAAACGGGTCAAGTCATGCACATGGAATGGTCAGAAGTATTAGCAATTTTTATAGAAACATTTCGAGAAACTAATGTGAAAGTAATAGTTTGTAAAGGTTATACTCAATACGCGACTACTGAACAAAGAAAAATTTTGATTGAAGAAGCACACTCTTCAGCGCTAGGTGGTCATAAAGGTGTGACCAAAACTTATACTCGTATTAGGCAAAAATACTTTTGGGAAAACATGAAACTAGATATTCAAAAGTATATTCAAACATGTCTTCAATGTCAATTGAAAAAGTTAGTTAGAGTAAAAACAAAAAACCCCATGGTTATTACAGACACCCCTGGCGTTGCATTCGATAAAATTTCTATGGACATTGTTGGTCCATTATCAAAAACTAAGTTAGGAAATGAATGCATTCTTACAATCCAAGATAATTTAACCAAATATTCTTTAGCCATACCATTACCTAATCAGCAAGCAAGTACAATTGCGGATGCGTTTGTTAGGAAATTTATTTGCATTTTCGGATCACCTAAAAGTGTTTTAACTGACCAAGGCACAAATTTCTTAAGTAACCTTATAAAACGGTTAGCTAAACTTTTTCGTATTCGACAATTTAAAACCACATCTTTTCACCCCCAATCCAATGGGTCTCTGGAAAGATCCCACCATGTTTTGGCCGAATATTTGAAGCAGTTTATAAATAAAAACAACCAATGGGACGATTTGCTTGAATTAGCCATGTTTTCTTATAATACAAGTGTTCATGAAAGTACCAAGTGTACACCTTACGAACTTGTATTTGGGCGTTTACCAAGATTTCCTTCAAGCCAACCATTATTACCGGAAGAAAAACTAGCCACTTATGAGGATTATCTAACTAATCTGATTTCCAAACTACATAATGTACAAAATTTCGCCCGTAAAAATCTAAACGAATCAAAAGAAAAATCTAAAATATATCATGATCAAAAAATAAATCCTCAAGATTTTAAAATAGGTGATAGTGTCTTTCTACTCCAAGGTCCAAAACCCAAAAAGTTAGGCGATCAATATACGGGACCTCATGAAGTTTTAGAAATTTTGGGCAAAGGAAACGTTAAAATCAAAATAAATAAAACACCCAAAGTAGTCCATATAAATCGATTAAGAAAATCTCATATTAAGCATCCTATGCAAAATTATAACCAATAGAATAATCGTTAAATGTTTGATGTTTAACGTTCAATGTTTGATGTTCAATGTTTAGTGTTAGATTTTAAAATCATATTGTAAATACCCCTCTCCTTTTTCAGGAGATGGATTCAAAGCTCCTTTTCGCGGTTTTATTCATCGGATTCCTTTTCTCTCATACGATGGTACATGCGATCGTGGGATATGACTGCGCTTCTAATAGATTGAACATAACTACCCTTTCTCTGCTTGAAGTAGGAGAATGTCCAACCCCAGACATCAAAGTAAATTCAACTGAGACTTACATCCAACTGATTCAATTTAGTGGAATAACAACTACTAAGGTAATACAATGTCAAATTGAAATTAGACGTTCAATAAAATATTGTGGTATGCATTCACATAATTCAGATGTATTTAATGGCGAAGCTGAATATTTACGTGAAATATCATACGATACTTGCAAAAGTATCCATAGAACAGGTATATATGAGCACGAAAATGGCATCAAGATTTCAAATATAAAAATGAATAGTACTGTAAGTCATCCTGCAACATTTGGAGGCACTGTAAAAACAAATGGAAAATGTTCAGGGATCGACTATAAAGATTCCTTTGGTAGTTGGGAAAATGTTATAGTTATTGGTGTAATTAGAATAAAAATGTATGAACAAACAGCTATTGTAGATTTAGACGCAAATAGAATTAGACTAAGATCCGGAGTAACTTGCCCTTTATCGGCAACAAATTGTATTGACATAGAAAATGGCTATTCTTTTTGGGAACCCTTACCCAAGGACATTTGTAATTTCAAAAAATATCAAGTACTTTATGAAGGACACGCTAACAAAATTTATGACCTTAAATCTCATGAAACTCTTTTTTCTTTTGTGTCTCAAGAACTGACTTTTGTTTTAGCTCAGACTGGACAGTTTTCTATTTGCCAATACATATTATATCGTACAGAACATCCTAAACTTTTTGTTTTTCAAACGACACGAGGACATACATTTTTGAGTAGAGAAGACCTTACATTTGAAAGTATGGACATTTTTACATACGTAAACTCTAAATTTGTTTATGTCGAAAGACACATTCGTACGGAAATGAATAAACTATACCAAGACGTACTTTACCAACGCTGTACTTTAGAAAGACAAGTTTTTAAAAATTCTTTGATTCTTGCGACTCAAGCTCCAGACGAATTTGCTTTACACCTCATGAAAGGCCCTGGCTATATGTCCATAGTAGCTGGAGAAGTAGCACATATTGTAAAATGCGTACCTGTTGATCTTATCCATAGAAAAGTTAAAGAATGTTATTTACAACTACCAGTCTCGAAGGGAAACGATTCATTATTTCTTAGCCCTAGAACACATATTTTAACAAATTTAGGAACCCAAATAGAATGCAATGCTTTCCTTCCTTCAATGTATAAAGTAGGAGATTTTTGGTATAAAGTATCACCCTATCCTGTTGAATCAATACCACCAGAAATCATGAAACCTATGACAAAACCGACTTGGAGATATACAAATCCCGCTTCACTTGCAGTAAGCGGAATTTACTCTCAATCTGATTTAAATAAATTACGCGATCATATTATGTTTCCTGCAGAGAAACCAATGATGATAAACTCATTGGTTCGGGGTATGATGGGCCAATCAGTATCCTATAGTGGAATGTCTTTATCAAATATAATTGATCAGAAAACTCTAGATAAAATTGTAGCTTCGACTTGGACAAAATTTTGGACTATGTTTACAGGCTTTGGAACTGCCAGTGCTGGCATAATTGGTATAATTATTCTTATTAGAGGTATCAAATTAATCGCTGATACCTTTATACATGGCTATGCGCTTCATAGAATGTTTGGCTGGTCTGTGTATTTATTAGGCGCTTTATGGGATTCTGTGACTAATTTGCTGTTACATATTGGCAGAAAACCACCTGCAGAATCCAGTGCGAGTAGAGTAGAAACCCAGCTTCCAGATTGCATGTTACCCCCTCCGCCTTGCACACCAGACTCACCAGAACATAAAACACCAAATAATCTTACAGGTAATTGGAATAATCATCAAACACAGCCAATATATCCAAACCCACACTTCGATAACAAATACATTACGCATGTTTAATAAAATAATATAAAATGTATCGAACATGCTACCTTTTTCTATTACAAGAATTCTTAAAGAAATGCTGTTTACCACTCTTTAACCTCAAAAACATAAGTTCTCCAAATCAGGCAAGCCAGCTTTTTCCTGCACGCTTAAACATTCAAATGACACAATTATCGCAACAGGAAAAAATTTGAAATTTCTTGAACAAGTAACATCGAAAACTCTTTATACTATCCTCACAGAATTTTTTAATATCAAACAATTGAATCAAGCAGCTACAAATGAAATTTCCAACCTAAATCTACTTTGTTATAAACATCAACTACCTTATCCTACCTATTCCTTTCTTCATATTGCCGATAAGCAAAATTCATTCTTTATTATCATAGTTAAAGTTTTGGGAACCAAGAAAACAATGATAGCACAAAATCCTTTCCATGGTAAAATTAAAGCAGCCTCATTAATGAATATAACCATTAAACAAATTTTATCCTCATGGGAGAAACCAAATCCCTATAACTCATATATTAATAATATTTATTTTCATAATTTACCTAACCTGACTAATATACAATCTACCCCTCAATTAACTTCTTTAACTCCCAACACTCCAAGTAACAACCCTATTTTATTAACCCCGCCTCCAATTTCATTTCCAAATCTTCAATCATATAATTACAATCTTGTTACCAATGCAACCTTCCTACCACCATCACCGCAATTATTAACTTCTTCACAAAACCAAACTCCTATTGCATCAAAGAGTTTACCTTTCAACCTTCAAAATAAAATAAAAAACCAAAAAAGGAACAAAAGAGTAACCTTTTGTAAAAAATATTCAAATTGTGGGCTTCATATTAAAAATAATAATTGAATTGTCTTGTTAAAGAATCTTTCTTTCTCTATCTCTCAAATCACAAATTATATATTGTTTTTCTTGTTTCAGGTAACCGAGAAGCAACATGTTACTTATATACCTTTTCCTTTTTACCTTATCTTCTTCTTTCATTAACACCAAAAAGATTTCGGAAACTAACATACCTTTTTCTAAATCTCCTGCGCTCTATTTCGAAAGCTTCGGAACAGCAAGACTTATTTCTGACAAATGGGATATAGCAACCTATCTGAACATGAATGAAATCATTGATATACAAAAACAAATTAATAATTTATTAGATAACCACCCTTGTAGAAATACAATAACACCATGTTTCGAGTTAGAAATTTCAATTTACAAAAATAAAATAGAAAAATTAATTACATCAATTCAAACAATTCAAAAAGAGATAAATAAAACAAGCGAACACATGTCACACAACCAAAATGAAGAACATTATAATATGCGTAGAATCCTATTTGATATAACAGAAAATGGTTTTTTCGATGCTCGCTGGAATCAATTCTCATTACATGTATTTCCATCCGATTTTTATACTATTTTAAATAAATTTCAAGTTCTAAAAATAACACTAACCCACCAAGGAATTTCACAAAATCTTTCATCACTTATACGATTCATGGATCAATATATCTCAACTCTAAAGAAAATACACAACTCACTATTTAATTCATTAAATAATATTTGGAATCCATCCTTATTATCAGATGATTTTACCCCCATTTTTAAACAGATTCTTTCCATCAAAACAGATTCCTACTTACCAGACAACCTTACTTTGTCAGACCTCATCGGAATAACTAAAATTAATGCAATGCAAATTAGAAGTTTTACAATTTTTCTCTTAACTATCCAATTACCCTCCAAAACAAAGTATAATGTATATAAAATACACCAAATTAAAGGATCATCAAAATTGAGAAAAGATTTTGAAGTTTTAGCAGGTATAAACAATCCCTCTCATTATATAGCTCTAGCTGATAATAACGAAACGTATTTCTTATTTGATAATCAATATTTTCAAACCTGTTCAGTATTATACGAAGATTATATATGTAAAGAAACAATAACAATAAAAAATACAGTTTACGAACCAACTTGCGAAAGCTCACTATTAAACCTAGGAATACCTCAAAAATGCGAATTTGCAATCTATTTTTTAGTTAAAACCAAATGGATCCCTTTACAAAAAAATAACACTTGGCTATACACTTCTTTACCCACTCAAAATAATAAAATTTCTTGTCAATTAAATTCTTCCAAGACAATCAATATTAAAGGCAATGAAATTTTACAAGTAAATCCTAAGTGCAAACTAGTTCAACCAAAGCTTCAAAATAATGGAATTAATAACGCCATTTTAAAATACCCTTCAGTCTATACACCTATTTTGGATTAAATTAGTCCATATTTAACTAATCTGTTAGAAAGAAATTTGTCTAATTCACAATTTTTATTAAACAGCTGTTTTGATCAAATAAAAAGAAGTGGAAAAATTGCCTTAAATGAATTAGAATTTTTCGCACAAACTTTGGAGAAAAGTAATCTTGATATAGAAAAGAACTCTTTAGACCATTCCTTATTTTCTATAACCTTTATAGGCATAATAATAATTTTAGTGATTTTAATAATTTTCGTTATTAAATTAGATAGGGACATACAAAACAAAGCTTTTCGACCAGACGAAATTTCCTATTAGCCAAACCGCTCTTTGAATATACTATACTATACTGTCTTACAGTAATGCATAAATACGAACGGAGCCACAAGACCAGAAATTATAGTACGGACTATACATGTCATCTGTAATGTACAAGAAAACCGGGAAACCCCAAGTAAAAATTTAAATATCATCTAAATAAATTCTAAATATCACGTGAAAATCAAAAAACGCAACTAGAACCGCGAGCAACATCGCCTTCATCAATTTAACGCACGGCCTCATATCAAGGCATAGAGATAGCCCAACGACAACGCGGCAAGCGGAGACGCGTGCATCCCTACCATCAGACTCCGGTATAAGACGCGCCTACCTTTTCCTTTCACTTTTCCCTCTCCCTTCAGACTTCCACTCTCGTACACCTTGCGTCTGACATGTACCCACCTATACTACTGTAGCTGAACGCGGACAGTCTATAGAGCTATACTCCTTATTCTCGTTGGAAATAATTATGCAAATTAAAAAAAAAAAATATATATATGTATATATATACAAATTCACAAATTAAAATAAAAATCAAAAAACGTATCTAGAACCGCGAGGAATTAACCGTTTAGGAATTGACGCATGGACCCACACGGAGGCACAAAGAGAGCCTAGCTGTACGCGGTGCGCTGCATCACATGCATCCCCACTACAACTCGCCGATACAGGATTCGCCTTTCACTCACATTCTCTTTCTTTCTCTCTCTCTCTCTCTCCCTTTCTAACCCTTTCTTTAATCATTTTCACTCCTATTTTCTAACCCTTTCATTAAATCATTTTTATTCACATTCACTCTTTCTCTCTTTCTTTCTTTCTCTAACCAGTTCTCTTTCTCTTTCTCTCTCTCTCTCTCTCTCTCTCCCTTTCTAACCCTTTCTTTAATCATTTTCACTCCTATTTTCTAACCCTTTCATTAAATCATTTTTTATTCACATTCACTCTTTCTCTCTTTCTTTCTTTCTCTAACCAGTTCTCTTACTCACTCTCTCTTTCTCACTCTGTCAAACCCTTTCTTTAATCATTTTCACTACTATTTTCTAACCCTTTCATTAAATCATCTTTATTCATATTCACTCTTTCTCTCTGTATTTCTATCACATTCTCACTCACATTTTCTTTCTCTCCCTTTTTCTCTTTCTACCTAACCCTTTCTCCCTTTTAATTCACAATTTCTTTCAAATCACATTCTTTCTCTCTTTCCATCTAACCCTTCCTTTCCTTTTAATCACAATATCTTCCATTCACATTATTACACCTTGTCCTTTACACTCTTCACTTCCAAATTCTTATTTATCAAGTTAATATTAAAGGTACAATATATTGAATAAATTAAACAAATTTTACACAACTAAAATTTATTAAAATAACCACTTTTCATCTCGAAATACAACTTACTCCTATATTAATACTAGGTTTAAATTTCTCTCATATTATTAACATTTTACATAATACATTATTATAAATTCGTGTGAAACTCTTCTTTCATCTTTTATTTCAATTTAATCGAACGTCTTACTCCAAATCAAGCTCCCTGAAAAAATAAAATAATGAAAATTTAATATCACATCTATTATTATGTGTAATTAATCAAGTTAATAAATTAAACCACTTACTTCAAAGATTCGTCCATTTTCGATGACATAGTGTCGGCCAAAAAGTGAAATGGGCCTTTCTCCTTTTTTATGGGCATTAATTAGATCTCGAAGAAGCCTTTCCCGGAATACACGCTGCATCCCCAACCAGCTCCTGGGCAGGGTCAATGTCCCTATATCCGTATCCTTTCTTTGGCAATTATAAACTATATTCAATCCTCCCCTATTTTCAACCCTGCTACCATCAATCTATAACAAAACCAACGAATACATTTAATCATTGTGATAACTATTACTATTATTACTATACCTATTATTTTAATTACTATAATTATTATCATTATTATTATTATCATTATCATTATTATCATTACTATTCTTATTATTTTTTCTAACATTTATTATTATTACAAATGACATATAATTTACTCACCGTTATTAACTTCTTTCTGTGTACTTGGCAATATTTGCCACCGATAAAAAACAGCCTTCGGGACCTTGAACCAATATTTCCTCCTTTAAACGTTGAAACAGCGACAATCGTTGCGATTGGGGAAAATTCACCCACCAGGGACGTAGATGTATCTCTTTCCCCAGAGTTACGGTAATTAACTTCTTTAAAAAACAGTATTGTTTTTCCCACGGATTTTTCTCCCATGGTCCCTCGACATCTGATTTTGGCAGCTGTTCAACATTTAAAATTGTGGGCATCTTGACCTTTGATTTCGATGGCTCCTCAATTTTTGACCCCTTTGGCCCCTCGACATCTGATTTCGACAGCTCCTCAATGTTGGAAAACTTTTGCACCTTGACATTGGATTTTGGCAACTTCTTAATTTTTGATTTTTTTTGTACCTCGACATCTAATTTTGGTAGCTTCTCAATTTTTGACCTTTTTGGCCTCTCATTTGGTTTTGACGACTCCCCAACTTTTGATTTTCTTAGACCCCTAACACCCAAACTTTTCGGTTTCTCAGGTTTTTTTTGTTCACTAATATCCAACTCCTTTGTTTTTTTAACACTTAAATTTTTGGGCTCTTCAATAACTACCACGTCATCAAATAAATCTAAATCAAAGTCCATATGTTCCAAATTAAAATCCATGGAAACGTCAGATAACTTACTGCACCCGGGCACTAAATCATCTACATTAATCTCAGTTAATGACTCATTTAAAGACATTTTTTCTTTTAAATTATTTAGTCACTACACAAGATTTTTTCCGATGTTACGTAAGGCCCGGATAGTTCGAAACTAAGGACCTCGTTTTCGGGTCATTTCATTGAAACCTAAGAAAACTCCAAATTTAGAAGCAAAAAACGGCAAACTCGTACTCTTACATTCCTTTTTAGAAAAAAAAAACTAGAATTTTGTCTATGAGTTGACTTTCGACCTTTTTTCCTCGTACCAGCTAACGTAATAGCAGGGGTCAATCAATTGTCAAAAAACCGGACGTTCGATCCTTTCACTCTTTCTTACCCTTTTGCATGAATGGGGCACACTTCTCATTCTACTTTCCAGCTTCTTCCTTTTTTTTTATTACGTAGCCTACAACTCTAGTAAAGATCTCAACGAAGTCCCTTTTTCTTTTTACTTAACTAAAAATTTCAATGACCTTAAAACTCCGTAGTTGTTCAAAATCGTTTTCTTTCTTTTCAGTAAAAATAAAATAGAATTTCAAGGAAATGCAGCAGGACATCTGCCCTGTTTCGAAATTAAATAACATGAGTATTGAGTACTCATTTACAAAACTAGAATACGCTTTACCAAACCCGAATCCCACACCTTCGAATTCAACTTGTATAGTCCAGATAAATTCGGATTACATTGAAATAAACATACAGGGTCGACAAACAAAAAAAGAAACTAAGAGAGCTCTAGCAAAAATAATGCTGGAAAGATTGCATAATAGATATGAATTTTGTGAAAACAGGGAAAGTGATTCTGACTGGTGTGATAAAGAAAGATTGTATAAATGGGATTATTCTTGCGAGCGCTGCTATGAGCGAAATCATTTAGCAATGTATTGCAATAGCATAAAAAGAAACAAAAAATACGTGGAAAAAGAATAAAAAATAATAAATGTCGTGTATGTGTAAATTTTAAACATTTAACATGCCTTATTAATGTATCCTAAACTCAAAATTCACAAATGTTGTGTATGTGTAAATTTTAAACATTTAACATGTCTTATTAATGTATCCTAAACTCAAAATTCATAAATGTTGTGTATGTGTGAATTTTAAACACGTAACATGTTTTATTAATGTATTTTAACCTCAAAAATAATGAATGTTGTGTACGTGTAAATTTTTAACATTTAACATGTTTTATTAATGTATCTTAACCTCAAAATTCATAAATGTTGTGTATGTGTGAATTTTAAACATCTAACATGTTTTATTAATGTATTTTAACCTAAAAATTCATGAATGTTATGTATGTGTAAAATTTTAAACATCTAACATGTCCTATTAATGTATCCTAACCTCAAAAATAATAAATGTTGTGTATGTGTGAATTTTTAACATTTAACATGTTTTGTTAATATATCCTAACCTGAAAATTCACAAATGTTGTGTACGTGTGAATTTTAAACACCTAACATGTTTTATTAATGTATTTTAACCTCAAAAATAATGAATGTTGTGTATGTGTAAATTTTTAACATTTAACATGTCTTATTAATGTATCCTAACCTCAAAAATAATAATTGTCGTGTATGTGTGAATTTTTAACATTTAACATATCTTATTAATGTATTCTAACTTTAAAACTTTATGATTATTGTATATGTGTGTTGTATGTTTCAGTATATAAATATGTATGTCAAATTTAATTAAAATCCTTAAATATTCTATACACGTGAGATGTGTCAATTTAATTAAGAAAATAAACAGCGTTTAAGCTAGTTCTAACCTTATAAAACTAAATTTAGTTAAGTTTAAGTTAAAGTAAAACTAAAATTAGTTAAGATCAAATCAAGTAAAACTAAATTTAGTCAAGTTCAAACTCAAGTAAAACTAAATTTAGTCAAATTCAAATTCAAGTAAAACTAAATTTAGTCGAGTTCAAACTCAAGTAAAACTAAATTTAGTCAAATTCAAATTCAAGTAAAACTAAATTTAGTCGAGTTCAAACTCAAGTAAAACTAAATTAAGTCAAATTCAAATTCAAGTAAAACTAAATTTAGTCAAATTCAAACTCAAGTAAAACTAAATTTAAGAAAAGCAAACTAAATTTAGTAAATCCAAGTTCAAATAAAATAAATTTAGTAAATTAAAGTTCAAATAAACTAAATTTAGTAAATCCAAGTACAAATAAACTAAATTTAGTCAAATTCAAAATCAAGTAATATTAGATTTAGTGAAATTTAAGAAAATAAGTATTTTAGTAAAACGAGTCATGTCTAGTCAAAACTAAATTTAGAAAATTCAAGTCAAGTCGCATCCAGAAATAAATGTAGCTGTAAATCTTAATCTAAGAATAATTTGGTCGTATTTAAAATATATATTAAAGGTATTAAATGTTTTTTTAGTAATATAACCTTAAATTAAGATAAAAACTATACCAGTGGAAGAAGTATTATATCCAAGTCTTTATATCTTTTATCAATGTATTTTTGCGCTATTATACCAAGTAGAATAGGATACAAGTATACTAAACATTATACTAAATGTTAAAATATCATTATTATTATATGTATTTCTGTGCTTTTTCGAAATCGAATACAACTCTGCGCTATGCATTCGATTTATCGCAGGGGGGTCGAGCGTTTATGCTAACGCGGAAAATTGTAACGCTTGTAGCTATAATTTAATATGTAAGCGTAATATTTCCCTCGAAAATTTTTTTTTTATGTCGAGTAAATTTTACGGTAGTGTTTCGTCAATAAGAAAATTCTTTCCTTATGTTCCGAACAGTTTAAGGAGGGAGATGTTACGTCCTCGTAACTTTATAAAAGAGAATATATTTGTGCGCTGAAATAAGTCTAAAGCAAAAGAAAAAAAAATCAATACCAATTGTATTCTGTGACCACTGACTTGTGCGCAGAGTTCAGGTGACACGTGCTAATGCCCTTTCTCGAATTGTGCGCCAATTCTCAAACGACACACTGAAACCACCTACAACAGGGAAGCGTCCCTCTGATTTCTGTAACCATGGGATCACCCCTGTTTCCCCTCTGACTATCCAGAACTATGGGATCTCCGAAAGTGTTTCTCCCTCATGAAGAAAAAGTCACCTTTAAGAAGGGTCAAGCTACCCTTGCATTTTGTGTCTATATAAGAAAAAAATGGTAGTGGGAAAAATCAGTCTGCGGAGGATCACCAAGCTTATTGTTTCCAAATCTAGTCGACCTCAGAACTCCGAACTCATTCTAGTCTGTGATGGTCCTCTGAATTTGATGGTCAACATCTTTAATCAAGAAATTTTAGTCTGCGACGAACTTCTGAACCAGCTTGTCTAAAATTCAACAAATTGAAATTCAGACTGTTGAATCTGAAAGTCAAAGTCTTTTTACTAAGAACTCTAGTTTGTTCTTAATATTCTTCGAGGTTCTCCTTTGAGAACTTGTTATTTACGGTGTACCCTGTGCTACACCAAATTTCTACGAGAGCCAAGCTGAGAATTGAGTTTCTTCAAAGTCAATCATCGCTACCGGCCTGTTTGACACCTGGAGCGTTTTACGTGGAAGCGGCCGTAAATTTCCTGTGTTGTGAAGCTGACACACTCTCGCCTCGCAGACTCCGGATTTCCTAAGGAGACCCGTCAACCATCCTTTTTCACGACTACTCTCGAGCTCATTCAAAATACTAAAAAGTAAGTAACAACTATTTTCTTCTCTATATCTTTCAATCCTATTCATTGACAACCCATTAACGAGTTCACCTTTTTTCAGTGGACTCTTTCTTTCCAAGGATTGTCATCTCATTGCAGAAGTTTCTCTCTCACTCAGATCTGTTTGTAAAAATAAATAAAATTGGTATTGATATTTTGTATAAAAATCATTGTCAGTTAACATTTCTTTTCCTGCTCCCTTAGTCCTAGGGGTATCCCTAGTATATAAATCAGGGGTTTAAAATATAAATTTTAAATAGATTTAGTACGTCCCTTCTGGACGTTACACTAAACACATTTTTATAATATTACATTTAAAATAAGTCTAACAATAAATTTAGACAAATAAAGAAAACCTAAAAGAAATTTTCGAAAAATCTCGCAAAACATGGACAACATGTGAAAAAAATTGAATAAATTTCCACAAAAAAAAATGGGAGTATTTATTTTCAAAAATATGGAAACAATTATAAAAATCAATGAAAATAAAAAGTCTACTGAATGTTATAATAACGAAATTGTGTAAAAAAATAATATTAAATAACTAGCACAAAAAAGAGGAAAATTAAAGAAAATCTAAAAATAAAAAGAAACCTTCCCGAAAGGAAGGACCTTCAATGTCCTTCCTATGGCAAGAACCTTGACGTGGTGGGAAGGCTTATGCGTTTGAGTGATGTCTCGAGTGAAAGGGGTGAATCCTGGGCGCGCTATAAACGCGTTGTCCCAATGCTTGGAAAAGGAGAGCCAGAACCAAAGAGTTCGGCATGCAAGGAGTATGAAAGAAGAAGGTGAAGCCTATAAACGGCTCCCTTCCCGGCTGGATGGCCTCCTTTATATTTATATTTTTTATATTTTTTAAGGGAAAGCCAAAAATGGGATTGGTTGAGAGAATAAGTGCGGAATAAGAGTAGCCTATAAACGGCCTATTCCTTGTACGGGTAGTCTCCTTCTCACAGGATTACTGCAGCTCACCGTGGAAGGCGAGCAGAAAACTCGATTGCACGTGCCGAGGAAGCACCGGGAAAAGCGAGCCAAAAAACTCGTTTTCCCGAGTGTGTAGCTTTCTTGGGGAAGGGGAGACTAGTATAAATGTGGAAGTGCAGACTATAAACGTCTCCTTCCCTGATTGGATAGCTTACTCTTTCTAAGTGTAACGCTATGAATGAGGTACGAGAGAGGAACCTTTAGGAAGGTTTATTCTCCTGTATGAATGTGGGGCACGTCCCCTTGAAAGGAAGGATTGATTGATCCAGAGAGACCAGTGTGAATGACGGAAAATTGAACTTAAGTGTAAGGGTATTTATGAATAGTGAATGAGGATCTCAATGGGAGCATCATATACTCACGCGGAACAAATACTTGCGATCGGCGACGTATTGCAGGGCACTGGGAGTGACGTGTCCCTATATGGTTTTTTCCAGGCCATATGGGGGTCCCGTCTGATGTGAGCTTGCTCTGCCGAGGTGTTTCTGTAATGCGAAGTCAGGAGCCAGCCCCTTCGGGAACTTGATCAAATAGTGTGCAGTGGGTACAGGTGTCGGAGCCTGTACTGCTACGGTGGAGTCCGTTTCGTCCGTGTTGTACCGGGAATGGCTAAGCGAAAGGGTTGGGCCTCAGGGAACTGGGGTAGGACCGTCGTGTCCGAGGGTACACCCGTTCTCAACCTTGGCGACCCCCCCTCTCCACACGATGCGCTGGTAAATCAAACAAATGGAAAGCTTAATGGAAAAATTAAATGAGAAAATGGAGACGAACGAGAGTTCAGATGCGCCGGAACCTTCCACATCGGCAGGTACAGCTACTTTTGCTGCCCGTGCAACGGAGACTCTGAGTAAAGGGGAGAGCGCTGCTCCTCCGAGAGCCGACAGATGGGAAGGCATCATTCGACTTTTGGAACAGCAAGTGGTCGTCACCCAGGAACTCACGAATGCGCTGTTGTACGTGCAGTCAAATCGGCTGGAAAACAACGCAAAGCCGGTTAAGAAATCGATTAACACGGCAGTGGAATATAGCAAATGCCTCGAACAAGTGGCTAAAGACTTGAAAGAGGAGATGCTCAGAAAGCTGAGAGGCGTCCCCAAACAAAAAGGAAAGGCAAAGGTTCCCTTTCGCCCAAAACCCAATGAGTTGGAGACCCCAACATCTAAGGGTAATGGAGAAAAAAGAGGTGAAAAGCGAGAAGCTTCGAGGACACCCGAAGAGAGGTCCTCGAAAAAAGGGAAGAAGCCCGAGGGACCCCAGGCCGGGATCAATAGATCCTTTTCTGCGGCAACCCGAGGACTAATCGACCCAATGGTGGAAAAAGAGTGGCAGGAAGATCCAGCCACTCAAAGGAAAAAGAAAAAAAAGGAAAAAAGTAAGAGAAGGCAAAAGCCGCAAAAGAGAAGAAAGAGGCAGAGGCGAAAAAGAAGGCCTCTCAGCACGGTAAGGAAAGGAGAAACGATGCTATCAGGGTGTCACTAAAGGATAACGTTTCCTTCGCTGACGCCTTGAAGCATATGAAGTCGGTAGTCAACCCTGCTGACTCTCAAACGGAAGTCCTGTCGATCCGGAAGACGTTGAAGAACGACATGCTTCTCGTCCTCAAGGGAAGAGAGGATCGTTCAGAAATCAGTAGGGCACTGACTGCTGCCTTTCAGAAAAAAGGAGAAGTCGCTACTGTGGTCACAAAAAGGTCCGTGGAAATCAGGGACCTGGATGAGTCCACAGAGGTGGACGAAGTGGTGGAGGCAGTGAAAAAGACACTGGACAGGACCGACCTGCAGGTGTCTTGACGCCTTTTCTCCCTTAGTGCCGGAAGCAAAATAGCGGTGCTTCAACTTCATGAAGCATCTGCTAGAGCATTGCTAAAGGTAGGTAGGGTGAAAGTAGGATGGATAAACTGCAGAGTCCGGGCCAGGCTGGAAGTTGAGAGGTGCTATAAGTGCCTCGGATATGGACACCTGGCCAAGAACTGCAGTGGCCCTGACAGGAGCAACGCTGGTTGGCGGTGCGGAGAACCAGACCATCAGAGCAAGGGGTGTAATGCGGAGTTCCACTGCACCACCTGCTCGGATAAAGGAATGACGGATTTCAAACACCGTCCAGGAAGTGGGTCCTGCCCTGTCTACAGTGCAGAACTAAAGAAGTTAAAAGGAAGGAGCTAAGGTGTCTTCAGATTAACCTTAATAAGGGAAAGCTCGCAAAAGATCTCATGTTTTTAACGGCCTTTCAGAGGGGGGTTCATATACTGTTTTTCAGTGAACAGTGTAAGAAACCGAACCACTCTGTCTGGTACCAGGACAAAACATGTAGATCTGGGATTCAAGTGTGCAACCCGGATCTGAGCGTCAGCGATTTTCTGGAGACCGATAAGGGGTTCGTTTGGATAGAGGTATCGGGAATACGTATGTATAGCTGCTACTTCTCTCCGAACGATCGCTTTAAAGATTTCGAGGCCGAAGTGCAATCTCTTGAAGAAAGCATAAAAGCTTTCGGCGGGAGGACCCTCATAACGGGAGACTTTAATGGTAAGTGTCCCGAATGGGGTGAATTCCGTTTAGACAAGAGGGGCACTCTGATAAGCAAAATGGTGGCCAGAAATGACCTGGTCGTAGTGAACCGGGGCCAGGAGTTTACATTTCGGCGAGGTGAATCGGGAACAATTTTGGATCTAACAATAGCCTCGCCAGATTTGGCACGGAAGATTAGGGACTGGGAAGTGCTCGATGAAACAACCTTGAGCGATCACCAGTATATTGAGTTCGTTATCTCGATGGAAGAGCTTGTGAGGGGCAAAAGACCCGGTAATCTTAGTAAGAACCCCTCATGGAACACCAGTAAGCTCGATCAAGACAAGGCAAGAAAGTACCTGGAAGAAGCCAAGCTGATCTCCGAACTTGGCTGGATAAGGGAACCGGAAACGGTTGAGGAGAGGGTGCGTGCCGCGAGGCGTGAGGTGACTGCAGCATGCAATCACTCTATGCCCCGACGTAGACGCGATTGCTCTAGGAAGAAGTCAACATACTGGTGGAACGAGGAATTGGCCACTCTGAAAAATGAGTGCAATAAAGCGAGACGGAGATATACCCGTTCAAAAGGGGACATCTCGCTTGAGCAGGAATGGCATAAAGCAAAAAAGTCTTTTAAGCAGGGAATAAGGCGTAGTCAACGGAAATGCTGGATAGACTTAATCAGCGACGTCGAAAACGACCCATGGGGACTGGCGTTTAAGATTGTGACCAAGAAATTGGTTATTAAACAACAGATCCCCTGTCTAGACAAACCTGATTGGGTCCGACAGATCATAAGAGCCTTATTCCCATATGTGGAACCATGGTCTCGAGAGGACTATTCCTCTTGCTTAGTACGGAGCGAAGATCTTTTCACGCTTGATGAGCTAAGAACTGCGGGAAAAGGGTTAAAATCTGGCAAGGCGCCAGGAAGGGATGGAATACCCAACGAGATCCTGAAATTGGTGATCGATGTGTACCCCGAACTTCTCCTTAACCCTTTGAACGACTGTTCAAAGGTGTTCTCAGGGCTGGAAGGTTCTTTATGGACTGGAAAAAGCAAAAGTTAGTTCTTCTCAGAAAAGGAGACAAGCCTCTGGATAAGACGTCATCCTATAGACCTATATGTCTTTTAGACACAATGGGTAAACATCTAGAGGGCATGGTTTTGCAGAGACTTAAGGGTCTTCGGACTGGCGAAAATGACCTATCAGAAAATCAGTACGGTTTTCGCAAAGGCCGATCTACTGTCGACGCTATTTCGGCAGTAGTGGAAGAAGCAAAGAAGGCCAGAGAAGGCACGCGGAAGAAGAAAGGATTTTGCGCATTAATAGCAATAGACGTACGTAATGCGTTCAATTCCGCGCGATGGAACATCTGCATCGAGTCGATGAGGAGGAAAGGGATACCGACCTACCTATTGCGAATGATGGACAACTATCTTAGTGATCGGTGGATCGAGTATGAGGGCAAAACATTTCAGATTCGCGAGGAGATGACTTGTGGAGCTCCCCAAGGGTCAAAGGTAGGGCCATTCGTGTGGAACGTCATGTATGATGATTCCCTGCGCATGAAACTACCTACGGACACCAAATCATTCGGCTTCGCGGACGACAAAATTATCGTATGCGGTGCGCAAACTACAGAAATCCTTGGCATAAGGGTCAATGAAACTCTGCGACGTGTCAAACGCTGGATGGACGCCAATGGCCTGGAAATGGCCTTGGAAAAAACAGAAGCACTGCTCGTCACAGACCGGAGATCCTTTGTGGCCCCACCCATTGAGATTGATGGGACTGAAGTAAAATGGAGACAGACCATAAAGTACCTGGGCGTCGAGTTGGATAAGAAGCTTAGCTTCAACCAACATTTAACATCTGCGACGATTAAAGCCATCCAATGTGCAGGAAATATTTCTCGGCTTATGCCAAACATTGATGGTCCCAGGGAAGCGAAAAGAAGATTAGTAGCGAGCGTGGTAAACTCGAGACTGCTTTATGCAGCTCCAGTGTGGGCATCAGCCCTAGAAAAACACGCCATCTCTATGAGACTACATTCAGCTAAAAGAATAGTACTGCTGAGAATAGTCTCAGCCTACCGGACTATACCTACTAGCGCTGTGCAAGTCCTAGCGAGCGTTCCGCCGATAGATCTTTTAGCTAAAGAGAGACAATTCGTCTATTCTGTCACTAAAGATCGGGCAAGCTCGCTCCCCGAGGAGGACAGACGGCGACTAAAGGCCCAGATTCGCAGAGTCGCGAGGAGTAGATTAGTCGAGGAGTGGCAGGTGAGATGGAATGGGGAATCTACCGGAAGGTGGACTTACCGCCTTATTCCCCACCTCGCTAAATGGCTAGAAAGAGGGCACGGAGAAGTTAGCTATTACCTTACACAGGCGCTAACAAGTCACGGTTGTTTCAACGAGTACTTGAAACGCTTTAAATTAAGAAGAGAGGGATCGTGCTCCTATTGCGACGCCCCCGTGGACACCGCGGAGCACACCCTCTTCGTTTGTAAACATTGGGAGGAGAAAAGGCAAGATATGCTTCGGGTGGTGGGCACTGAAGTCACCCCCGAAAACATGATTGACCTTATGTTGAGAAGTGTGGACTCGTGGCAGCACATTGAATCCTTTATTACCTAGGTAATGAAAATCAAGGATTTTGATGGACGCAGGAAAAGGAATCAGGGTTGATCTGAAGACATTGAAAGGTAAGAAGATCATGGAAGAAATCCGTATACAATCCTCCACCTGACATCACTTTGAAGTCAGCCGTTGATCGGAGGGGGTCCTTACCCCCCTCGATTCGTCGGCTGATCGACATCTGATGCTGGGCTGAGGGATCTATGGGTATGGGTGGAGTTAGCCCTCGGCGATGTTGGTTGCTTAGCTCAATCGTCCCGCGGAGGGTTAAATACTCCTGTAAAGCGAGGAAGGTTTAGTGGGTATTACCCAGAGACAAACTTACGGGGGAATATTTATATTCCCCAGTAAACTATTCTCTGGACTCGAGCCCCACACACGGGAGGCGCCTTCTTTAAATGATGCCTGCATCATTCATTGTAAGGTGCTTCTTATGGTGCGTAAATGCATTTTCCAAACCTCGTAAGAAAAAAAAAAAAAGAAAAATCAAAAGTCAAAGAAAAAAAAATTAAAATTTTGTAAAAACAAGAAATTATAAGATAAAAATTAAACAGTTTCAAAAAATTGAAATCTCTTAGAAATTTTGTAAGAATATTAAAAAAAAAAGAATTACTGTGAATATGAAAAATATTTAATATTATTTCATTATTTTGTATTAATTAATAGGCATTTAAATTTAAATTAATTGAAACTTATAAGTTAGAAAAATTGAAAAATGATTTAATTAACGTTTGGAATTTATATAATTATAATGACTTGAAGATATAAAAATGTAATACTATTTTTTGCTATCTTCATACCAAAAATTTGTTAATCGTAGGTATTTTAATCATCTGTATTAGCACAATGTTTTAAATTGTTTAAAGATTAAAATATTATAATTGAAATTTTTAAGATTTATCCTTAAATTTGTTTGTTTTTCTTTAATGTTTGCGATTTTTTACATGCAGTGTTAGACTTCTGGAGAATTGTAAACTTTTTTTGATTTAAATCGTGGTTTTAATGTAAATTTTCCAATTATTTAAATCATGAATTAAATTATTGCAGTTTCACAACATTTGTAATCACTTATTTAGCACCAAAAATACTACCAAATGACTAAGTATAAGCAAAAGCTATCCGAATTTCTCATAGAATGCCCCATAAAAAAAATCGCTTGTTAATTTTCTCAATGGATTTTAATTCTTTAAAATTTAAAGTGTATTTTAATCTTTTTTTCCGATTTTTAAAAGGTCCAGAATAATGAAGAAAAATAATTGTTTATAAACAACTTATAAACAAATTATGGAAAACAATTTATTTTTTATATTTTCGAACTGTAATTAAAAGTCTATTTTATGCCCTTTGATTCTATTCAAGGTACACTGAAAAATCCGTAAGGTCATTTATGAAATGTAATATTTTATTTAAAAAGTGTTAGAACTTTTAAGTTTGCAATAACTTTTGTGAAAAATGTTTACAAAATTTTTCGTTTGGTGGAAATATCTTTATGATCAAACATAATAATTTTTTCACTATTTCGATAAGAAAGAAAATTTTTATTTTTTAATGCTGATTTCACGAATTCTGACCCAAATCGTTATTTTAAAAAACAAAAAACCTGTTTTAGGTGTTCAATATTGCACAAGCCTATTTTGAATAATTGAAGAATACAAAACTTATATTTTTCTCATTCATCTTCAATTTCTTGGATCATTTTAAAATTTCAAGGTTTTTTTCATTATGTATTAATTTATCGACGTTTCTCAGGATACTCTACATTTACCGGATTGCTAGACACCCTACGAACGCATAAATAAGGAAATCACTTACTCTTCTTTTTTGAAGTCTTTAAATCTCCTATCTTTTTGGAGATGTAAGTAAATGTGTTACGAATGTCAGCTTCGTTCCTCGTAAACCCTTTTTCTTTACGAAGCCAATATCGATAAATATCTAAAAAAAATAATTTGTTTTATTATAATTATATTGCCTTTTTATCCTTTGATATGGATGTACAAATAGTAAAATAAATTTGCATTTTAACGGTTTTTAGCAATATTTTAATTAATCATTTAAGGATTCTTATATTTTCCATCTATGAGGCATTCTCTGAGCAAAAAGCCACCCTAAAAAAAAGTTGCCTAATGTTTTGGTCAATGATATGTAGTCAAAAAACAAAAATTTTAAGTAGGTTCTTAGGTCTGTGTAATGCGTGGTTGCCATGTTATCAGGGGCCCAATTTTATTGCAGCGTAATTTTCAACTGCCAATAACTTTTAACCGGATAAACTGATTTAAAAATCTTATGGGTGTTTTTTGTGCAGAATTTCCTAAACTTTCAAATAAAATTACTCATTATTTTTATAATTTTATTTTTGACAAGAAAAATGCAAAAAAATGTTTGTTTTTTAATTTTTGACCAACACTCCCCCCTAGGAACTTTTTCATAGCTACCTAGAAATGATCTTTATTTTATAAGCTTTTCAACCCCCTAAATGCCATTTTGGGAGAGCAAGATTCGTAGAAGCTATAGGTGAATGTGTGTTACAGTATACCTTACAAATTTGCATCCAGTTTTCTTTTATATAGTCTTAAATGATTATAATGTTACCAACTTTCTATACTTGAACAAAAAAGTGAAAAAATAGTATATGTGACCTGGACAGTGAAAAGGGGGCTTACGTGTCAAAAAAAAATTTTTTTTTGGTTTACACCACGTGAAAGAGCGTCAAAAAATCTATCAGAATAGACACGTAAGCCCCCTTTTCACTGTCCAAGTCACATATATTGTTTTTTCTACAACAAAAAGAACGATTTGTAAGGTGTACTGTAGCACACATTCACCTATAGCTTCTACGAATCTTGCTCTCCCAAAATGGCATTTAGGGGGTTGAAAAGCTTATAAAATAAATATCATTTCTAGGTAGCTATGAAAAAGTTCCTAGGGGGGAGTGTTGGTCAAAAATTAAAAAACAAACTTTTTTGCATTTTTCTTGTCAAAAATAAAATTATAAAAATAAAGAGTAATTTTATTTGAAAGTTTAGGAAATTCTGCACAAAAAACACCCATAAGATTTTTAAATCAATTCATCCGGTTAAAAGTTATTGGCAGTTGAAAATTACGCTGCAATAAAATTGGGCCCCTGATAACATGGCAACCACGCATTACACAGACCTAAGAACCTACTTAAAATTTTTGTTTTTTGACTACATATCATTGACCAAAACATTAGGCAACTTTTTTTTAGGGTGGCTTTTTGCTCAGAGAATGCCTCCTATATTAATATTTGAAAATTTTAGTATATGTATAAGGAATTCAATTGGATGCTTTGTGGTGTCAGTATAATTAATTAATTTTAAAACTATCTGTTTGGAATTATTTAATCGAAAATCTAATAGAGAAGCAGAAATATGTTTACTAAATGTCATTAGTTAATACTTTCAATTGACAAAATTTCATTATGAAGAACTTTCTTGTTTTCGAATTTTTATTTTACAGAATTTGGGTTCAATCTAATTTGCATTAATTCAAATTGTTATTAAGTAAAATTTTGTGGTTATTAATTTCATATTTAACATAAATTTCATTTTAAAAAATTTCTATCTATGTCAATTTATTTCTCTGAATGTTCATTTCTCCCAATTTTGTTTTGGGCTAATTTATATTTCACAGAATCGTTAATAATTGGTGATGAATAAATGATTGGTCCATTTATAAATTAAAATAATTGCAATTTCGACAAAATAGGAATTCAGCGTTTCATTTAAAAATTCGGATAATTTGAAATTCTATTGAATGAGGATTCTGGTAAATTAGCATTTCGTTAAATTGGAATTGAATGAAAGAATTTTATGTTAAATATCAATTTGAAAAAAAACTTTTAACTCAAAAGTTTGTCTAAAAAATTATGTTTAATGAATTTTTCTAAACATTAAATTTTCTGTACTTTCGAGAAAGGAAAAATTAATTTAATAATAGAAGAAACAAATAAAAATCTTTATGAAACCTATGTTTTAAGTCGCGCCATCCTTAAATTATAAAAGATATTTGAAACAATCTTTTAATTTCATACAATATATACAAGCATACCTTCGACAGCTAATAATTTTGTAGGGTCGAGAGGCAGTGGATTTTCATTAGTTTTAGTTCGACGGCTCGGTTTTTCTGATATTGTACTCTTTACTAGTGTCTCTTTCCCAAATACCTCAAGACACAACTTTTTTTACAAAATCTGAATTGCGTTTTATATTGGTCATCGCCAATGCGTATCCTTCTACACTGATAAATTCTCCTCTTCCCATGTGTACCTGTAAAAGAAATTACCACTCTTCAGTGAAATAATTCAATTATTAAACAATAAATGAAAAAACCTAAACATATATTTATGCAAGTAGTTAAATATTTTCTGTGTAGAGAATTTAAAATATTTTGTGTGTTGATCACCTTCCTGTGATTATTTGTCATGCATCCAACATAAGGCTCTACAGAGCCATTTTCCTCTTCGGTCGAGTCGTATTGATGATTAATTAAAGCTGCAAAAAATATTAGTTTAACATTGCTGCAAGTTTTATAGTGCACTAAACTATTATTATTATTAAACTTCACCTGTTACTTCAACCATTTTATCAACAACTTCTTTTTGAAGTTTAATATTAATCGACTCTACTTCAAAAATTTTTGTATTTTTCATATTTATTAATCGATCTTTGATGGTTATTTTTTTCTGTAATTTTTTATTTTCTGCAATCGTTTCTTTAAGTTGCTGTTTTAACGACAAAACTTCATTGTCGTATCCAGCACTAATTTTGTTGTAGTCCTGGAGGAGTCCACAGAAAGAAACTCCGTTTGTTGACAATCCGGTTAGCTCTACGTCATCCAAGGAATCCTTTTCAATATGAAATTAAATCAAATAGTTTTTACAACAAACTAATTTAAAAGCTACAACTACAAATAGTTTATTGTGAAACATAGAAATCGACTCTTTTGGTTAACTTACACGAGAAATTCCCGAGTCATGCTCGGGGAATGAAGAGGATTCATCTACAGCCAATATCTAAAAATAATTAAACTTTACATGATATTACATTTATTGATAATAAGTCTAAACTGAATGTTTAAATTCCAAAATTATTTCTGTAAATAGAAAAAATTAATAAAATGTTTTTCTGAGACGCTCAGTATGTTCTAAAACTCATTAAATAGAACTTTCAATTGCCAAAATTTCATGAAATATAACTTTTATAAAATGGAATCTTTGTTTTGACAACATTTTTTTTAAACCGAATGTGAATTAAACCGAATTCTTAGTAATTGAAATTTCCAAACCACCAAATTCATATTTAACATAAATTTAATTGTACAGGTTTTTTTTAGTAGACTTCGTATTTTAAAGAATATTTGAATAATGATAAAAAAAACCCTATAAGGTTATCCATAAACTACGTAGTCTTTTCGAAGATTGTAAATTTTGTAGAAATGTGTAATTTTACGCATAAATTTTTATAAAAATTATAATTCAAGATTCTTTATATTTTTAAAAATAAAAATTAAAAACTCCTCAAAAAGAAAGTTCAGGCTTCTTACGAAATACATTGTTTTACAATTTTCGTTGCAAAGTGTGTAATTTTTTATATATAATCATTTCAACAATTAAAACTGAAAGATATCAATTGAATAACAAACTTTTTTTTTAAATTAAAACGTTTGACTAGGAGTCTTTCATAAAGCACGTAGCCCACTTTTTTGGAAATTCCCCCACCCCCATGTAGCATATTATTCCAAACATTAGCACCATTTTTTTCTCTTAGAATATCCTTTCGCTTGACCCCACACCCCACCCCTACAGAGCCACGTGCTTTATATATGACCACTTTGTGAAAGATAAAACTCAGAAAACGTTCTTTCTACCTCTATTTTTTAAAATTAAGAAGATAAATGAAGCAATGCATTTATTGGTAATTCAAATTTTAAATTTTTTAAAACTTGCCTATTATTATCACATTTAAAATAAATTGATATTTTCATAGTTGAAGTTTTAAATAATGTGCGGAAATATTGTCCGAAACCATGAAGATTGGATTTTTTGTTTTTTTAAAAAATTAATGTTTTTTAACAACACTGAGTAATTATTTAGTTTCAGAAGATATCCATGCGTCTCGTTTTTCTTCTCAATATTATAAAAAAGCAAACTTTAATTACATAATTGACTTTGTAAATAGGAAGTACTAACGAAATAAATGAAACTTATACCTCAGAGGACAGGTGTTCAAATTTCATTAAAGAATCTGTTTCGCTTTATATATCATCCATTGTTTCCTCTGTTAATTTTGAGATTGGGCTGCAATTACTTTCTTCTATTTTCTGCAATTTTAATAGATGTAATATTGTATTCAACTTTTTGAATTTAAAATGTATTATTTTTAGAAAAAACCAAAGAAACAATGAGAAAAACGTTAATTCAACTTGACATTTCGCTTCCAAGTAAGCAAAATAATTTGCTTTCTCATAGAGGAAGCAAGAAATTAATAATATATAAGTTAATTGGGGAAGTTATTTAAAAATGAAGAATTTTAAATGCAAAAAAATGTAAAAATATGAATTATTTTACGAATTTTTGATCAATTATAAAAGTTATATAGGTCAATCGATTATTTTATTGGAATCCGTTTAAGCGTTCTCGAGATATCTTGTACACAAAAAACGCTATACACACACACACACACACATACATCTGGACATTTGCTTAGGAATGAAAATTTTCGCTTTTTAGATGAAAATGAGTCGATTTAGACTATTTTTGGAAAATCGAAAATTGTAACGATCGCAAAGCTTCCTCTATTAGGAAGCAAAAATGTTTATAAATTTAAAGAATGCTTTGGTTTTGGCGGAAGAGTAACACATTTTTTTTCAACATTTTGAAGAACCCAAAGTTATGTTTTAATAAAAATTGTATTTTTCTGTTTATAGGAAACGATTGTCAAATTTTAGGTTTTTTTATTTATACCATTGTCGACAAACGGAGAAGTGTGTAATTTTTATTCCAATACAACTTTGAATTTATCGAAGAAAAAGTTGTTAATCTTTCTAAAAAAATATATTCAAAATTTAAATTGTTTTTCTTGTTATAATATACTAAAATATAGTTATACTATTTTTTTTTTCTATACTTTGTCTCATTTCGCATTAAACAATTTTTCTGTAAATGAATAAAAAATTATATGTATTAATTAAATAAATTAAGAGATACCTTAGAAGACATGTCCTCTGATCTCTGTGAAGGGCAAGCTTCAATTTGAAAATGCTTAATTGGTTCCTCTGTTAATTTTAAAGTTGTACAGTTTTCTCTGTTTCCTAATTCCCGCAAGCAACTTTCATCTTCTTGTAAACTGTTATTACGAGCAAGGTCTGATTTATGTAGAACCTCTTTTAAGTTTGTGTAGTTGACTACTTCACAAACTTCGGAATCTGAATTTAGTACCTGAAATAAAAGAATGTTAAACATAAGTAGAGCGTGTACGCACATTGCAAAAGCATCTAATATTAAAAAATCATTTAAAAAAAGCTTTCATAAAATTTAAATAATATTTTTTAAATTGCTTGTTTCTAAGTGTTTTATGTTTATGATTAATTATTCTTATTGAAGGATTTTATAACTGAATTATATATTTAAAAAATTGAACAGTATAATTAAAAAATTCTAGAAAGACGACTTATAATTTATGTTTAATAACAATGGTTTTTTTAAATAAATAATTTTAACTAAAAGAAGAAAGTACCACGCTTTTCTTAGGGACTTCCACATTCATTCTACGTTCTAGAATTGCCTGTTGCCTTCTGCTCAAGGCTGCTTCAATGTCGTTTTTTGCACTGGAACCCTAGAAATAATTTATTAATAACAACAATTTCTGGAATGTTACATATTTTAAATATTTTATAACATGAAAATTAATTAAATAATTAAATTTTCTGAAATAGATAAAAATGATGAAAAAACAAAGAAATGAAAAGAAAATTTAATGAGAAGTAAAAAAGCTTGAAGCAAAGAGAAACAGTAAGTACATCAAATAAAAAATAGTAAAGTAACATTTGGAAAACATAAAAAATATATTTTTAAATTAAAAAAAAAATTAAAAATATAATATAATATATAATATAACAATTCCTTTTATTTATAACAATGTTTAGAAATTATTCTTAAAATGAAAAAATAATTCGGAAACAAATTTAGAAATGGAAAATAGTAAAAAAAACATTCAAAATAATTTATACAAAAATTGCAGTCGACTATCCCACTAAACCCGCTTGACACGGAAAGGGGCAACGTTTTTCGCAAAATTCAGATTCTCCCACTATATAGGTATGCTCGCTGTCTGTCGAGCACTGTTGAACTTTGCTAGAAAGTTTCAACACACGAGTGTGTCATTCCCCCCCCCCCTCGAATATAGAAATAAATTTTCTAAAATATTGAAAACAAAATAGCATAAAATAAACTGAAATATTTCGGTAAAAAGAAGAAAATTTAAGAAAATCTATAATACAAAAAATATATTTTTTGAAAGAAGGAAAAATGTATGATAGAATTCGAAAAAGTTTAAAATATTTGTGGTAAGAGAACATGAAATAGGAAATAATTACTTTTTGACTATTGAAATATAAAAAAATTTTAAATTTAAAGTATAAATACATTCAATTAAATACTATTGCTTTAAAATCAACAAATAATATTTTTCTGCCTATTATACTTATTGTAAAATAATTAATAATTATATAATATATTAATATACAATGTATATACTTCAAGTAAAAAATAATGTACCTTTGCATTTAGAGTCGCGATTTTCTTTTTAGATTTTTTTTGCACTTCATCTTCTGTACCAGATTCGGTTGCAGATTGCCCTATTGCGAATTCCCATATGGGATCCGATTAGGAACCTATATGGATTCCTATATGGGGATCCATATGGGATTCCATATTGGATCCTATAGGAAACCATTTGGTGTTAAGGAGTGGGTACCCATATAGGTTCCCATATAGGAACCCATGTGGGGTCCTATTTGTTAGTTAATTTCATATAGGAACCCATATAGGAACCTATATGGGTTCCTATTTGTTGTGTAATCTCAGATGGGAACCCATATAGGAACCCATATGATTTTGTAAGTAATCTGACATAGGTTCCCATATAGGATCCTATTTGTCTTTTTTTACATATAGGAACCCACATGGGTTCCCGTGTAAGCGGTTTGCATATATCACATAGGAACCCATATGGGAACCTAGATGTAAAAAAGACAAATAGGATCCTATATGGGGACCTATGTCCTATTTAAAAATTATCATTTTCTATAAAGACGCTGACAGACATAGGAACACACATGTGTTCCTTTCAGCGAATTCTAGAAAGAAACATATTTTTTCCAAATTATTCCCAAATGGCAATAAAATGTACTGTTAATTAAAGTCATATATCTATATGACGTGGCGTATATTGCCATGTGAGGAGTTGTATCCTCGCTAATTTCCTGGTCTACGTGGACTCACTCTTCTTATAGTCTTTACGCCTTGAGTTAACAGTGAGAGACACTGATAATAGCACTGCCATACGGCGAGTGTGTTAACTAAACAATGAGTTCCTATATGGGATCCTTTATGATTTCCTATAAGTCATTTAAGAGCTAAAAGCGTTCTTCCTTGCCGACATGACATGAGAATTTAAAAGATGTAGTTAATTCCAGCACCGCAGCATCAGCAGGGGGCTTTTACCTCTTAAATGACTTATAGGAAATCATAAAGGATCCTATATAGGAACCCATTGTTTAGTTACCATACTCGCAGCATGGCTGTGCTATTATCAATGTCTCTCAGTGTTAACTCAAGGCGTAAAGATTATAAGAAGAGTGAGTCCACGTAGACCAGGAAATTAGCGAGGATACAACTCCTCACATGGCAATATACGCCGCGTCATAGATATATGACTTTAATTAACAGTACATTTTATTCCCATTTGGGAATAATTTGGAAAAAATATGTTTCTTTCTAGAATTCGCTGAAAGGAACACATATGTTTTCCTATGTCTGTCAGCGTCTTTATAAAAAATGATAATTTTTAAATAGGACATAGGTCCCCATATGCAAACCGCCTACATGGGAACCCATGCGGGTTCCTATATGTAAAAAAAGACAAATAGAATCCTATATGGGAACCTATGTCAGATCCGTGCAAAATCATATGGGTTCCTATATAGGATCCCATATAAGATTACACAACAAATAGGAACCCATATATGTTCCTATATGGGTTCCTATATGAAATTAGATAACAAATAGGAACCCACATGGGTTCCTATATGGGAACCTATATGGGTATCCATTCCTTAACACCATATGGTTTCCTATAGGATCCAATATGGAATCCCATATGGATCCCCATCTGGATTCCCATATAGGAATCCATATAGGTTCCTAATCGGATCCCATATGGGAATTCGCAATAGGGTGAAGTGTTCTTTTAGATGGAATGTGCTGTCTACCTCTGTTCTGGATCAATCCATCTGCAGAATCTATTGCGAAAAAAATAGAAATCATTGTTACTCATTGTTAAATTTTTTTTAGGGCAGGGTTCTCAACATAGAAGGTTTTAATGGTTTTTGCATATAATGTGCAATAAATAATTAAAAAATAAAAGTAAAACGCGTGCATAACAGCAGATTATGTTTAGAGACATTACAATTTACTGTAAATTTTCAATTATTTATCTACAGAAAAAGAAAGAAATTAATATAATACTTTAATTTAACGACGTCCGGCTAGCCAGATAAAATAGTTTTGTCCGTCTAGATTTTTGACAACCCCCCCCCCTTAGTATATCGAAACATAGACGGACAAAAATATTTTATCCGGCTAGACGGACGTTTAGTCATATTTGCTTTCTGAACCTAAAGGTCCGGATAGACGGACAAAATAATCGCAGCCTTAATTTAAATATTAATAAAACGTATATTACTGTGTCAAGAGCAATGTAAATGAAACAAAAACAAAAATAGCGCGCTATTTTTCAGTCATAATTTTAAAAAAAGAAAGGACAAAGATCTCCATGCAATTTTAAAATATTTGTTATATAAACATATTTCTGTGTAAAAAGGATATACAAAAATGATTTTAACTTTCACGAAAATTTTTTGTGCTGCGAGAATCGATGTTCAAGTGGTATTACATTTATAAATAATAATAAAGTGAAAAATGTTTTAACTTACCACCTAGTTTCTGAATAAAGCAATCCCAAACAGCGTTTTCAAATTGAACCTTAAACTTTCTTTCTTTTTTTATATTAAATAAGTCATGCTTGAAGTGTAAAATGTCCGATATCGGCACAACTTCAATGCGTTTTTCGTCGTAAATATAAACTGCCGCGAATTTATAACTATCGGGTTTATACGATTCACTCATTGCTCAGGTTAAACAGAACAGTAGGTTTGTCAAAATGCTTATAAATATTATAATTAAATTACACTGAAAAAACACGGTTAACACTTCAAATGTAGCGTGCATGCGGTCAATCTAAGTTGCGAGCATTGCTAACGACTGATCGCGGTAGCCGGTAGGTCGAAATAAGTGCCGGCCTTAGTACCTCACAAGCCCCTCGGCAAAGTTTTATTGGCGTCCTTTATTTTTCCTTTTTAGATTGATGTTTTTTTCCCTTTACTGAGTTTTTAGTTGTGAATATTTTTGGACGCTCTCCCGATACAATTTTAGTGGTTCTTTTAGCTGTGAGCCTAACTTGAGCCCCTGGGTGTCTCCCTGGTTCATTTTCTCCTAAGGCCGCAGCTGGTCGATGTCGAGTCGATTCTCCAATCTATCGAGGCAGCAAACACACACGTCTCGCGCGATGCGCGATTTTGGGTTATGTTCAGTGCTTATGTTGACCACTAGTTCACCACGCTTTTCTTTCTCACGTGTACTGAAATAGTTAATTTTAAGCAAATTCATTCTTTGCTTTTTAAATGAAACATAATTTCAGATGTTAGAAAAGTTACTTGTTACTAATAGAAGATTAAATGAAAGCCTTTTGTACATTCACAATAAATACAGAATCATAACTGCATCAAACAGGATTCATCCTCGGAAAATTTCTTTGCAAAGGTTCGTAGGTATTTATAATATTTTCAACTCTTACTGTTAATAGCAGACCAATGCAAATAATTGTCAATGTAAAGAAACCAAAATATTCAAATTTTGTTGTATTTATTTATAACTGAAATGAAACGAAACTGTAATTATAACCCTGAAAACATGACATTACTTTGGAATTTCAAAGAAGAAAATATGTAAGGAAATGTTGCGATAAACACTTAACTAATTTTACCCTTTCAATATTATGTACTCTAACTTCAATTAAAACAGTAATTATAAGATTATGAAGTACAGATTTTTATACTTGTTGTTTTAACAATGTTGGGAAATTTTTAACAATAAAAAGTCAAATAATAAATCTTTAACTTTGAACTTTTCTGCGTTATTTTCGTGACGTTGTGAAGTAGAGTCATTTAGTTAACATCAGGAATATGTTATGTTACGTTCTTGTCACGATGGTCTTTAATTCTAAAACAACCAATTAAATTTTTAACAAAAAACGGTAAATACTTTTTTAAAGTTTCTTTTCATTTCTGTAAATCATTTTTAAAAAAATCAAACCTCTTTTAAAATAAAAGGTTGATGTGGCCTGCCAGTGGCGCCCATTGGATTTCTAGCAGGGGGGGCCAGACCCGTTTCCAGGATACCACCCCCCTTTCATGAACCCTAATTTTGACAAGCAAAAAAGAAACAAAAAAGGTTCTCATAATAAAATTATCTATACTCTCTAAATTTAAGTCAGTGAAAAATTACTGATTTGTAGGCTAAATTCTCACTGATTCAAAATTTAGAGAGTAATAATCAGTCAACTACTTTTTTAAAAATGCCTTTGAATTGATCAAAATTTAAATTTATCACTAACAGTTGTAATTTTAATTTCATTATCCAATAAATCTATAATTTTTTATTAAATTTTAAACAGTTTTCAATTTACAATTATTCTCCTTAAATTTTACAATTATTCTTAAATTTGCTAAATTACTTTCTCTCTAAATTTGAAACAGCGCAAAGTATACAGCTGTTTTAAAACGGCGTATATGGGGCGAAATTCCTAAACTGTCCAGGTAAAAAAATCAAATTTATTCAAACTTTGCTAAAGTGTTTCCATTGTTAGTGGAAGTGTAAATACCAGATATTTTTAAATTCCATGAAATAGTTTTTATATAATACCTTGCGTCAAGAACTCTACTAAAAAGTCTGTTTTTAAAGTTCTAGAGATTAAAAGGAAGAGAATCCTACTTTTAATCACAGTTATCACAGTTAAATTTAACCACAAAACACACATTTTTAACCTTTAATAACATATTAAAATTTTGCGAGGGTAATTTGCTTAGTTTATAAATTATTCAAGTTTAAAAATATACTGAAAAAAGGTTATTTTTTATTATCCAAAGTACACTCTGAAGTTTGACAATCAATTTTTTCTTTCTAAAATTAAAAATTATTTCCTAAATATTTTTAACGACAAATTTCAAAGCGTATTTTGTACAATGAAAATAATAACCTTTTTTTCAATATATTTTTAAACTTGAATAATTTATAAACTAAGCAAATTACCCTCGCAAAATTTTAATATGTTGAAGATTTCATACAAACTTAGTTCTGTGAAAAGTGTTGAATTTTTAATTTCATCCAGAAAAAACTTATTAAAGATTAAAAATGTGTGTTTTGTGGTTAAATTTAAAATTTCAAAATTAAATTATTCAATAACAAAATAAATTTTTGTCTTGTTTCTAGTGAAAACATCATTAAAGTGCATAAATTAATAATTATGGTAAGTTTCAATAAAATTTATTAAGTTGGTTTCTAAAAAATAGACTTTTAAAAATGGTAAAAGTGACAGATTTATGACCAACTTTAAATTGATTTTATTATTATTACTCTTCATTATGTACAAAATTACATTAAATAATTAAATAATAAATTAAATTATTATTTTTACCTCATTTTGGAACATTTCAAGCTATTGCTTGTTTAACAAACAGTAATTTTACTTTTTTCCTTTTTTTTCATATATTAAAACAAGATTTTTTAAAAATATGTCAGCAACAGCCCTCAGACGAAAGTCAGTGGAATTACCCATTAATTAAATAATAATAATCTCCGTAAACTCCTAAAGTTAGTTAGTATTTATATTTATTCATCTTTTTCTGTCCACGTTTTAAAGTCTGAAATGAAGTTAGTTAGTATTAATATATATTCATCTTTTTCTGTCCACGTTTTAAAAACTGAAGTGAAGTTAGTCCCTGTTATTTTATTGATTTTGACTCTCTTTATCAGGAAATATTTTGAAATTTAAATTGAAAGAATAACTTTTTCGTTAGTGTCATGTTGTGCTGGTTTTTAATTGTCATTTGTGTAAAAAAAAGTTTTGAAAAGTGCTTTAAAAATTTATTATGGTTTTTGAAGAAGTTTATAATATATACAGTGGATTTCACAGAAATTGTCCTGCCCCAAAAATAAAATATGTCCAATCTATTGCAAATTTTTTTTATGAGTTGTTCTATTGAATAGTAATTTATCCTATAAATATTTTATAATTTTTTTAAAAAATTAGGGCAGTGGGAGGGGGAAAAAGTTTTGCTTTTTTTGGTAATTCACTCTTCTTTCCCTATTTCCACTGTTTTAATGAATAGATAAAAAAATTTTATGTGACATGATTTTTGTAGATTTTTGCATAACCTTTCGATTGAAAAGGTCCATTTTATATTTTTTAAATAATTTGACCTTGATTTTTCAAAATTAAAAACAAATTTGAGTTTTTCTCAAAGATGAGCCTTTTTAATTTGTTTAAAAATATTTTTAAACGAAAGCTAAGGTTTTTTCCTATAAGAACTCAAAGTTTCAAAAATGCGTTTTTTTCATTTTCGAGAAATTAAATGATGAATACCGCGCGATGCCGGATCGACATCGAATCGCCGCGTCGACGCGAGCCCTTACAGTCAATCCTGCGTCGCGCGGTATTCATCATTTAATTTCTCGAAAACGAAAAAAAACGAATTTTTGAAACTTTGAATTCTTATAGGAAAAAATCTCAGCTTTCGTTTAAAAATATTTTTAAACAAATTAAAAAGGCCCATCTTTGAGAAAAACTCAAATTTGTTTTTAATTTTGAAAAATCAAGGTCAAATTATTTAAAAAAAATAAAATGGATCTTTTCAATCAAAAGGTTTAAAAATCGAAAATTTTAAAAAATTATAAAATATTTATAGGATAAATTACTATCCAAAAGGACAACTCATAAAAAAAATTTGCAGTAGATTAGACATATTTTATTTTTGGGGCAGGACATTTTCCGTGACACATGCTATTAATTTCCTAAATTTTCAGTTATCTCAAACTTCGATTATTGACATAAATTTTCCATTATATAACGATTGTTTAATTATTTTCTTTTGCTTAAAAATAAATTCTGCAATTCTTCTTGATTTTCATCAATTTATAATTATATTCATTATTTTGGCATTACTTTTAAAAATTTCAATTATTTATCCGATATTGCAATTATTTTCATCAATTTTCGTTATTTCTGCGATTTTTTAATTATTCTCTTTAATTAAAATTTTTTAAGTAATTTTGTAATTGGCTTCCGGTTCCGGTACCGTTCGCGAAAGTAGTGAATTTTTTCGTTCTTGGCTTTTTGGTTTAGAAAAGGTGAAGAATATAAGTGAATATAAGTGTGAGTGTGGAAAAGATAAGAAAAAAGGTGAGTGTGTTTGTGTCTTAAAAAACGGTGTGCAAGGTGAGTGTGTGTGATTGAGAAACTGTTTTTTGAGCGTGTGTGTTGCTTTGAGGTTAGGAAGGTTTTTGTCCAGGGGGAAGAGGAGGGAAATTCAGGCGGGAAGCATCAGAGGATGGCGACGGTGAGAACGCCTACGAAAGGCGATAGAGGGCAGCAGCAGGCCGGGAAAGACGATGATGGGACAGAGACGGTGGGGAATGAGCAGTCGATGGAGGTGGAAGAGGGCAAGGGGGAGAGAAAGGATAGCGGTGAGGTGTTCTCAACGCCGAGTACAGGCAAGGGGCTTGACTCGAAGTTGACGCAGCGAAGGGTAGGGAGGCCGCCGAATAGAGAGAGACTGAGGTCTGATAGCGTAAGCTCTGGTAGCGTGCGGAGTTGGATGGTCGAAACAGATCGGGAAACCGACAATATTGAAACCAAGCAGGCTGAGAAAGTGCTAAAGAGAGAGAAAAATAGAGATAGTAAAAGAAAGAGAAAGGGGTCAGAGTTAGAAGAAATAAAAAATTTAATCTTGAGTGAAAGTAAGGAAACAAAAGAAACGATACATAAACTTAGTAAGGAATGGGAGGTGGGAAAGAAAAAAGAGGAAGTAGAAAGAAAGGAGTGGGAGAAGGGAATAAGTGAGGGGATTGCAGACATTAGGAAAAGGTAGGAAGAATGGGAGGAAAGATGGAGAGGGGAGAAAGGCAAGGTAATGAAAAAGGTAGACGAGTTAGAAAAGAGGCAAAAAGAGATGGAGGAAAGAGATAAGGAGGAAAAGAGAAATATTTCGTTGAAAATAGACAGGTTGGAAAGAAAAGGAGATGGAGTTGGGACGGCTTGTCAGGAGAAATTAGAAAAAAGGGTAAAAGAGTTGGAAAATTTGTTGGAACAAGAGGAGAAAAAGAGAAAGAGGAGGAACATAGTGATAAGAGGGCTGAAGGTAGATAAGAATAGGGGAAGGGAGGAAGTAGAAAGAATATTTAAGGAAATAGAGGCGAAAGTTGTGGTTAAAGAGGTTAATGGTATAGGAATGGAAGGAAACAGACCTAAAGCGTGGATAGTTGAACTGGGGACCCTACTGAAAAATCCTATATAGGATCCTATATAGGTATTGTCCTATAGGAATCCATGTGGATTCTCATAGGAATCTATGTGGATTCCTATAGGTCGCCTATAGGACACGTCCTGTATAGGAACCTATGTGGATTCTCCTATAGGAATACATGTAGGATCTCATATAGGATCCTACATAGGCGTCCTAAAAAAATTTTTGTAAACCCCCCTACATAGGATCCTACGTAGGTTCCCATATAGGATCCTATATAGGATCTTTTATGGGCGCCCAAAAAAAATTATGTACACAGAATTAATTGTTTTTTTTTAACAACTTTATTCAAATATACATTAAGCACCATTATAAGGACGAAAAATATTTACTGCGCAGGCGTAAGTATTGTAGAATACGTAAAAGACGACTGCGCATGAGGAAGGGGTACAAAAAAATTTTTTGGGGGTACCCATGTAGGATCTTATATGGGTTCCCATATAGGATCCTATATGGGAACCTACGTAGGATCATATGTAGGAGGGTGTACAAAAATTTTTTGGGACGCCTATGCAGGATCCTATATGAGATCCTACATGTATTCCTATAGGAGAGTTCACATAGGATCCTATATAGGACTTGTCCTATAGGCGACCTATAGGAATCCACATAGATTCCTATGAGAATCCACGTGGATTCGTATAGGACAATACCTATATAGGATCCTATATAGGATCCTACGTGGATTCTCATAGGAATCCATATGGATTCTATATAGGATCCTATGTAGGATCCTATATAGGATTTTTCAGTAGGGGAGTGAGGAGGACAGGAGAAAAGTCCTGGAACGGAAGAAAAGATTAAAAGGTAGGAGAGTTTGGATAGATGTGGATAGGGCGGAGAAAGAAAGGAGACTGAGTAGGCAGCTCGAGAGGAAAGCAAGGGAAAAATGGGAGAAAGGTAGTGAAGTAAGAGTGGGGAAAGATTTTGTTTGGATAAAAGGAGAAAAGTGGGTAGTAGTAGAAGAAGAAGGGGATCTGGTAAAGCTTAAGGACGTAGTTAGGAGTAGAATGAGGAAAGGGGAAGCAAGGGATTGCTGGGAAAGTGTGGTTCGAGAGAATGAAGAAGGTAAAAAGAAAGAGGAACGAAGTGAAGACCAGGCGGGGTTCAGCGAAGAGGTAAGGGAAGAACAGGAAAGGGTGGAGGAGATGAGGTTAGGATAGTTTTTTGGAATGTTTCAGGATTGAAGAATAAGGACGAAGGATTTTGGAAAGTTATAGGAAAATGGGATGTGGTGATGTTGAGTGAGACCTGGATAGATGGCAGGGAATGGGAGGTAATCAAAAGAAAGCTGCCAGCAGGGTATGTCTGGAGAATGCAGGAGGCAAAGAAAGAGAGGAAAATAAGTAGACTGGCAGGAGGGATGGTAACGGGAGTTAGAGTAGGAATAAAAGAAGAGAAAAGTCAGAAAAGGAATGAGAAAACGGAAGGCAGCATGATAAGGAAGATAGGTTTTGGAAAAGAAAAGCTAACAGTAGTAGCTATTTATAGAAGGAGGGGGGAGGAGGAAGGATGGGAGACGATAGAGAGATGGATGGAGAAGGGTAAATCAGAAAGAGTAATAATAGGGGGAGATATGAATGCGTGGACAGGAGAAAGGGGAGGAGGTACATGGGATGAAGGAAAACAATTATATAACAGGAACTCGAAGGACAAAGAAGTGGATAAAAAGGGGGAAAGATGCTAAAGATGGTGGAGGGGGCAGGGTGGTCGATTTGCAATGGCAATATTGAAGGAGACGAAGAGGGTGAGTTTACGTTTAGAGGGACAGGTGAGACGGTGATAGACTATGTGCTAGCAGATGAGGAGGTAAGGAGACGGATGATAAAAATGAAGGTAGCGAGAGAAGTAGGATTAGGTCATTTTCCGATTGTGGTCACGGTGAAGTTAAAGAATGAGGGAAAGCGCAAGAAGGCGGGGGAAGGAAAGAAGAAGAAGGAAAGGATGGGAAACTGGAGGAAAGAAAGTCTCATTGAATTTGGGGAGAGAATGGAAAAAGGAAGCAGAGAAGAGGTGGAGGAAAAGAATGTAGATGAGTGTTTAAAGGTAGTGAAGGAGAGAATCGAGAGAGTTAAGGAAGAGATGGGGAAACAGGAAGATGCAAACATACCAGCAAGAGGATGGTGGGACGAGGAATGTGAAGAAAGTAGAAGAAAGATGAGAGAGAACATAAAGGAATGGAGAAAAGGTAGATTAGAGAAAAAGGAATATAATAGGAGACATAAAGAACACGAAAGACTTCCGGAAGGGAAAAGAGAGGAAGGGAATAAAAGGTACATGGAGGAAATAGAAAAGGCAATTAGTGAAGGAAGAGAATGGGAGGTGATAAATAGAGAGAGGAAATGTAGGAAAGAGATAAGTAGGGACATAAGTATGGAAGAATGGACCAGGTACTTCAGTGACATGTATGGGGGAGTGACAAGCAGAGTAAGAGGAGAAGGTAGGAGAAGTATAGAGGAGGATGAGGAGGATATAAATAGAGAAGAAGTAGATAAAGCGATAGAGAGACTGAAGAGAAACAAGGCGACTGGATAGGATGGAATGGAGAATGAAAGCTTAAAGTACGGAGGGAAAGGCCTGAGGCAGGACATATGGGAAGTGGTAAATAAGGTATGGAAAGGGCAAGGGTGGCCGGAGGAATGGAGGACAGGTCTGGTGGTGCCTTTGGTAAAGAAGGGAGAGGGCAAGAATGTAGAAGATTATAGGGGAATTACTCTAATGCCGATAGGCTATAAAGTATATGCAGAGAAATTGAAGAAGGAGATTAGAGGAGAAGGTCGAGGGGTTAGGTTGCATACTGCATAACCAGTGTGGGTTCAGGAAAGGAATGAGAACGATAGACAATTTATATGTGTTGAATTTTTTGGTCAACAGGAACCTAAAGAGTAAGAGAGGAAAATTGGTAGCTCTTTTTGTGGATTTTAAGGCAGCGTTTCCGTCAGTCAATAGGGGCGTTTTGTGAAGGGTACTGTTACGTCTCAGAATGCAAAACGTAAGGGCGGCGGTTTTAGGCCAGTCGTCCGCGGGGCGTACGGGGTTCAAAATTTTAATTTCTTAATTCTAAGGGCAGCGCTTGTCACCACTCTTCGATGATTTTAAAGTCGGTCGGAAAGTCCGACTATCTAACTAAATTTAAGAATTTAGGAGATTTATGTTTCATTAACCTCCAAATGTAAAAGATGGCTAAAGTGAAATATCGCTCTTACTCAGGGAAAATCCAGACTTTCGGAAATATATAATTTTTCTTTTGTAGAAAAAAATATATATATGTATATAGTTTGTTTTAGATTTCAAAGTGAAATCTTATTGATTTTAGACGTTTAACCTTAGGTGAGTTGAGTAAAAGAAAACTGAAGGCTTTCTAATAAATTCGAACAACTCGATTCCTAAATTACAAACTCAAATTAGTCAAGTTTCAAAGATTTTCAAATTTCAAATTTATTAAATAAAAAGAAATTAGACTAAAAATAAGATAATTTCTTTTATTACTAAATTTTAAAACTTGCAAAATTTTCAATGCTTAAATCCTTTGAATCCTGAATAGGTTATTTAGATTAAAATTGGAAATTCAAAATATTCAAGTTTCGAAGATTTTCAAATTTCAAATCTATCAAAATAAAAGAAATTAGACCAACAGTAAAATAATTTCTCTTATTACCAAATTCAAAATTTGCAAAATTTTCAATGCTTAGATCTCTTGAATCCTGGATAGGTTAATTAGATTAAAATTGGAAATTCAAAATATTCAAGTTTCGAAGATTTTCAAATTTCAAATCTATCAAAATAAAAGAAATTAGACCAACAGTAAAATAATTTCTCTTATTACCAAATTCAAAATTTGCAAAATTTTCAATGCTTAGATCTCTTGAATCCTGGATAGGTTAATTAGATTAAAATTGGAAATTCAAAATATTCAAGTTTCGAAGATTTTCAAATTTCAAATCTATCAAAATAAAAGAAATTAGACCAACAGTAAAATAATTTCTCTTATTACCAAATTCAAAATTTGCAAAATTTCCAATGCTTAGATCTCTTGAATTCCAGAAAATTATTTATTGAATTTGTGGATTGTAAACTCAGATCATTAGAATATGGTGATCATAGAAGTCTTCGAAGTTTTCGAAGTTTAGATGTATTTGAAGTTTAAAATCGCAATATGTCCCTTTTTAAAGTTTCGAAATTTCGAGATAAAAACAACTAACTTTGCATAATTTCAATTATGGTTTCACAAATCTTATTTAAACTTTTCTTGAAACGAAATTTAAAAATATACATATATATATATTAAACCTTGTTTTTATTTAATTAGTAAGAGAAAGAATCATAAATTCAACAAATGAAATTAATATAAATGTTTAAATTCTGAAAATTATTGAATTCGCTCGAAACAAAATGAATTCGGGTTAGAATAAAATCGGAAACAAAAGTTTTAATGGACTTTAAGTAAATTAAATGATCTGAAATAACTTTAATTGTGAATGCGAAATTATGCTCAAAATTCTGTTTTAAAAGAAATTTTAAATCTTTAACTAATCGATAAAAGAGAAGATCATTGAATGACTTGAAATAATTTTAATTATAATCTTAAACTTACCTTTACTTTTATATTCTAGGTTGAAAGGAATTCAAATTTTAACTGATTTGTAAAGAAGAAATCAAAGTCAAACAGAATTTACTAAATTTGAATAATTTGAAATAATATTAATTATGACTCCAAAGTTTAATTTTTCTTTAGTTCTGATTCAAAAGAAATTCAAAATTTAATTAATAAATATAATAGAAAATCGAATTTAAATAGAATTTAGCAAAATTAATAATTTGAAATAAATTTAATTATAATAGCAAAGCATATAAATTTTTTCTAAATCTCTGTTTTAAAGGAAATCTTAGATTTTAGAATATAACGATTTGAAGTACTCTTGAGGACCTTGAAGTTTTAGAGGTTCAGGAAGTTTAGATGTACTTGCAGTTTTTTTTTTAAATCTCGATGTTCTTGAAGTTTTCGAAATTTCGAAATGTTAAGATAAATCGGCTAACTTTGTATAGTTTTAGTTAAAGTTTCGAAATTTGTATTTTAATTCTGGTTTAAATAGAACTTAAATTTTAAAAGTAATCGTCAAAAGAGAGAATCGAAAATTAAATAAAGTTTAACAAATGTAATCAATATTTAAAAATTTATAATTCTGAAATTATTTAAGTTTATGTGCAAAGAAAGAAATTCAAATTATAATAAAAGTTGAAACATAAGTTTAATAAAAGTTTAAAATAGGTTAGATAGTCTGAAATAATTATAATTATAATTTTAAAGTTTTATGTTTAAATTATGTTTTAAAAGAAATTCGAATTTAAAATAATTAATGAAAGAGAAAATCAAGATTAAATAAAATTCAGTATATAAAATCAATGTTTAAATTTAAGTTCTGGAATTTAACAAATTTATGTGTAACAAAAGAAATTCAAGTTATAATAAAAGTTGAAACAAAAGTTAAATAAAAGTTTAAAATAAATTAGATAACCTGAAATAATTGTAATTATAAATTTAAAGTTTTATATTTAAATTATGTTTTAAAAGAAATTCGAATTTTAAATTATTAATAAAAGAGTAAATCAAGATTAAATAAAATTCAATATATGAAATCAATGTTTAAATTTAAGTTCTGGAATTTAACAAATTTATGTGTAACAAAAGAAATTCAAGTTATAATAAAAGTTGAAACAAAAGTTAAATAAAAGTTTAAAATAAATTAGATAATCTGAAATAATTGTAATTATAAATTTAAAGTTTTATGTTGAAATTATGTTTTAAAAGAAATTCGAATTTTAAATAATTAATAAAAGAGAAAATCAAGATTAAATAAAATTCAATATTTAAAATCAATGTTTAAATTCTAATTTCTGAAATTTAACAAATTTGTGTGTAACGAAAGAAATTTAAGTTATAATAAAAGTTGAAACAAAAGTAAAATAAAAGTTTCAAATAAATTAGATAATCTGAAATAATTGTAATTATAAATTTAAAGTTTTATATTTAAATTATGTTTTAAAAGAAATTCGAATTTTAAATTATTAATAAAAGAGAAAATCAAGATTAAATAAAATTCAATATATGAAATCAATGTTTAAATTTAAGTTCTGGAATTTAACAAATTTATGTGTAACAAAAGAAATTCAAGTTATAATAAAAGTTGAAACAAAAGTTAAATAAAAGTTTAAAATAAATTAGATATTCTAAAATAATTGTAATTATAAATTTAAAGTTTTATGTTGAAATTATGTTTTAAAAGAAATTCGAATTTTAAATAATTAATAAAAGAGAAAATCAAGATTAAATAAAATTCAATATATGAAATCAATGTTTAAATTCTAAGTTCTAAAATTTAACAAATTTGTGTGTAACGAAAGAAATTTAAGTTATAATAAAAGTTGAAACAAAAGTTAAATAAAAGTTTAAAATAAATTAGATAATCTGAAATAATTGTAATTATAAATTTAAAGTTTTATGTTGAAATTATGTTTTAAAAGAAATTCGAATTTTAAATAATTAATAAAAGAGAAAATCAAGATTAAATAAAATTCAATATATAAAATCAATGTTTAAATTCTAAGTTCTGAAATTTAACAAATTTGTGTGTAACGAAAGATATTTAAGTTATAATAAAAGTTGAAACAAAAGTTAAATAAAAGTTTAAAATTAATTAGATAACCTGAAATAATTGTAATTATAAATTTAAAGTTTTATATTTAAATTATGTTTTAAAAGAAATTCGAATTTTAAATTATTAATAAAAGAGAAAATCAAGATTAAATAAAATTCAATATATGAAATCAATGTTTAAATTCTAAGTTCTGAAATTTAACAAATTTGTGTGTAACGAAAGATATTTAAGTTATAATAAAAGTTGAAACAAAAGTTAAATAAAAGTTTAAAATAAATTAGATAACCTGAAATAATTGTAATTATAAATTTAAAGTTTTATATTTAAATTATGTTTTAAAAGAAATTCGAATTTTAAATTATTAATAAAAGAGAAAATCAAGATTAAATAAAATTCAATATATGAAATCAATGTTTAAATTTAAGTTCTGGAATTTAACAAATTTATGTGTAACAAAAGAAATTCAAGTTATAATAAAAGTTGAAACAAAAGTTAAATAAAAGTTTAAAATAAATTAGATAATCTGAAATAATTGTAATTATAAATTTAAAGTTTTATGTTGAAATTATGTTTTAAAAGAAATTCGAATTTTAAATTATTAATAAAAGAGAAAATCAAGATTAAATAAAATTCAATATATGAAATCAATGTTTAAATTTAAGTTCTGAAATTTAACAAATTTATGTGTAACAAAAGAAATTCAAGTTATAATAAAAGTTGAAACAAAAGTTAAATAAAAGTTTAAAATAAATTAGATATTCTAAAATAATTGTAATTATAAATTTAAAGTTTTATGTTGAAATTATGTTTTAAAAGAAATTCGAATTTTAAATAATTAATAAAAGAGAAAATCAAGATTAAATAAAATTCAATATATGAAATCAATGTTTAAATTCTAAGTTCTAAAATTTAACAAATTTGTGTGTAACGAAAGAAATTTAAGTTATAATAAAAGTTGAAACAAAAGTTAAATAAAAGTTTAAAATAAATTAGATAATCTAAAATAATTGTAATTATAAATTTAAAGTTTTATGTTGAAATTATGTTTTAAAAGAAATTCGAATTTTAAATAATTAATAAAAGAGAAAATCAAGATTAAATAAAATTCAATATATAAAATCAATGTTTAAATTCTAAGTTCTGAAATTTAACAAATTTGTGTGTAACGAAAGATATTTAAGTTATAATAAAAGTTGAAACAAAAGTTAAATAAAAGTTTAAAATTAATTAGATAACCTGAAATAATTGTAATTATAAATTTAAAGTTTTATATTTAAATTATGTTTTAAAAGAAATTCGAATTTTAAATTATTAATAAAAGAGAAAATCAAGATTAAATAAAATTCAATATATGAAATCAATGTTTAAATTCTAAGTTCTGAAATTTAACAAATTTGTGTGTAACGAAAGATATTTAAGTTATAATAAAAGTTGAAACAAAAGTTAAATAAAAGTTTAAAATAAATTAGATAACCTGAAATAATTGTAATTATAATTTTAAAGTTTTATATTTAAATTATGTTTTAAAAGAAATTCGAATTTTAAATTATTAATAAAAGAGAAAATCAAGATTAAATAAAATTCAATATATGAAATCAATGTTTAAATTTAAGTTCTGGAATTTAACAAATTTATGTGTAACAAAAGAAATTCAAGTTATAATAAAAGTTGAAACAAAAGTTAAATAAAAGTTTAAAATAAATTAGATAATCTGAAATAATTGTAATTATAAATTTAAAGTTTTATGTTGAAATTATGTTTCAAAAGAAATTCGAATTTTAAATAATTAATAAAAGAGAAAATCAAGATTAAATAAAATTCAATATTTAAAATCAATGTTTAAATTCTAATTTCTAAAATTTAACAAATTTGTGTGTAACGAAAGAAATTTAAGTTATAATAAAAGTTGAAACAAAAGTAAAATAAAAGTTTAAAATAAATTAGATAATCTGAAATAATTGTAATTATAAATTTAAAGTTTTATATTTAAATTATGTTTTAAAAGAAATTCGAATTTTAAATTATTAATAAAAGAGAAAATCAAGATTAAATAAAATTTAATATATGAAATCAATGTTTAAATTTAAGTTCTGAAATTTAACAAATTTATGTGTAACAAAAGAAATTCAAGTTATAATAAAAGTTGAAACAAAAGTTAAATAAAAGTTTAAAATAAATTAGATATTCTAAAATAATTGTAATTATAAATTTAAAGTTTTATGTTGAAATTATGTTTTAAAAGAAATTCGAATTTTAAATAATTAATAAAAGAGAAAATCAAGATTAAATAAAATTCAATATATGAAATCAATGTTTAAATTCTAAGTTCTAAAATTTAACAAATTTGTGTGTAACGAAAGAAATTTAAGTTATAATAAAAGTTGAAACAAAAGTTAAATAAAAGTTTAAAATAAATTAGATAATCTAAAATAATTGTAATTATAAATTTAAAGTTTTATGTTGAAATTATGTTTTAAAAGAAATTCGAATTTTAAATAATTAATAAAAGAGAAAATCAAGATTAAATAAAATTCAATATATAAAATCAATGTTTAAATTCTTAGTTCTGAAATTTAACAAATTTGTGTGTAACGAAAGATATTTAAGTTATAATAAAAGTTGAAACAAAAGTTAAATAAAAGTTTAAAATTAATTAGATAACCTGAAATAATTGTAATTATAAATTTAAAGTTTTATATTTAAATTATGTTTTAAAAGAAATTCGAATTTTAAATTATTAATAAAAGAGAAAATCAAGATTAAATAAAATTCAATATATGAAATCAATGTTTAAATTTAAGTTCTGGAATTTAACAAATTTATGTGTAACAAAAGAAATTCAAGTTATAATAAAAGTTGAAACAAAAGTTAAATAAAAGTTTAAAATAAATTAGATAATCTGAAATAATTGTAATTATAAATTAAAAGTTTTATGTTGAAATTATGTTTCAAAAGAAATTCGAATTTTAAATAATTAATAAAAGAGAAAATCAAGATTAAATAAAATTCAATATTTAAAATCAATGTTTAAATTCTAATTTCTGAAATTTAACAAATTTGTGTGTAACGAAAGAAATTTAAGTTATAATAAAAGTTGAAACAAAAGTAAAATAAAAGTTTAAAATAAATTAGATAATCTGAAATAATTGTAATTATAAATTTAAAGTTTTATATTTAAATTATGTTTTAAAAGAAATTCGAATTTTAAATTATTAATAAAAGAGAAAATCAAGATTAAATAAAATTCAATATATGAAATCAATGTTTAAATTTAAGTTCTGAAATTTAACAAATTTATGTGTAACAAAAGAAATTCAAGTTATAATAAAAGTTGAAACAAAAGTTAAATAAAAGTTTAAAATAAACTAGATATTCTAAAATAATTGTAATTATAAATTTAAAGTTTTATGTTGAAGTTATGTTTTAAAAGAAATTCGAATTTTAAATAATTAATAAAAGAGAAAATCAAGATTAAATAAAATTCAATATATGAAATCAATGTTTAAATTCTAAGTTCTAAAATTTAACAAATTTGTGTGTAACGAAAGAAATTTAAGTTATAATAAAAGTTGAAACAAAAGTTAAATAAAAGTTTAAAATAAATTAGATAATCTGAAATAATTGTAATTATAAATTTAAAGTTTTATGTTGAAATTATGTTTTAAAAGAAATTCGAATTTTAAATAATTAATAAAAGAGAAAATCAAGATTAAATAAAATTCAATATATAAAATCAATGTTTAAATTCTAAGTTCTGAAATTTAATAAATTTGTGTGTAACGAAAGATATTTAAGTTATAATAAAAGTTGAAACAAAAGTTAAATAAAAGTTTAAAATTAATTAGATAACCTGAAATAATTGTAATTATAAATTTAAAGTTTTATATTTAAATTATGTTTTAAAAGAAATTCGAATTTTAAATTATTAATAAAAGAGAAAATCAAGATTAAATAAAATTCAATATATGAAATCAATGTTTAAATTCTAAGTTCTGAAATTTAACAAATTTGTGTGTAACGAAAGAAATTTAAGTTATAATAAAAGTTGAAACAAAAGTTAAATAAAAGTTTAAAATAAATTAGATAATCTGAAATAATTGTAATTATAAATTTAAAGTTTTATGTTGAAATTATGTTTTAAAAGAAATTTGAATTTTAAATAATTAATAAAAGAGAAAATCAAGATTAAATAAAATTCAATATATAAAATCAATGTTTAAATTCTAAGTTCTGAAATTTAACAAATTTGTGTGTAACGAAAGAAATTTAAGTTATAATAAAAGTTGAAACATAAGTTAAATAAAAGTTTAAAATAAATTAGATAATCTGAAATGATTGTAATTATAAATTTAAAGTTTTATATTTAAATTATGTTTTAAAAGAAATTCGAATTTTAAATTATTAATAAAAGAGAAAATCAAGATTAAATAAAATTCAATATATGAAATCAATGTTTAAATTTAAGTTCTGAAATTTAACAAATTTATGTGTAACAAAAGAAATTCAAGTTATAATAAAAGTTGAAACAAAAGTTAAATAAAAGTTTAAAATAAATTAGATAATCTGAAATAATTGTAATTATAAATTTAAAGTTTTATGTTGAAATTATGTTTTAAAAAAAATTCGAATTTTAAATAATTAATAAAAGAGAAAATCAAGATTAAATAAAATTCAATATATGAAATCAATGTTTAAATTCTAAGTTCTAAAATTTAACAAATTTGTGTGTAACGAAAGAAATTTAAGTTATAATAAAAGTTGAAACAAAAGTTAAATAAAAGTTTAAAATAAATTAGATAATCTGAAATAATTGTAATTATAAATTTAAAGTTTTATATTTAAATTATGTTTTAAAAGAAATTCGAATTTTAAATTATTAATAAAAGAGAAAATCAAGATTAAATAAAATTCAATATATGAAATCAATGTTTAAATTTAAGTTCTGGAATTTAACAAATTTATGTATAACAAAAGAAATTCAAGTTATAATAAAAGTTGAAACAAAAGTTAAATAAAAGTTTAAAATTAATTAGATAACCTGAAATAATTGTAATTATAAATTTAAAGTTTTATATTTAAATTATGTTTTAAAAGAAATTCGAATTTTAAATTATTAATAAAAGAGAAAATCAAGATTTAATAAAATTCAATATATGAAATAAATGTTTAAATTTAAGTTCTAAAATTTAACAAATTTGTGTTTAACGAAAGAAATTTAAGTTATAATAAAAGTTGAAACAAAAGTTAAATAAAAGTTTAAAATTAATTAGATAACCTGAAATAATTGTAATTATAAATTTAAAGTTTTATGTTGAAATTATGTTTTAAAAGAAATTCGAATTTTAAATAATTAATAAAAGAGAAAATCAAGATTAAATAAAATTCAATATATGAAATCAATGTTTAAATTCTAAGTTCTAAAATTTAACAAATTTGTGTGTAACGAAAGAAATTTAAGTTATAATAAAAGTTGAAACAAAAGTTAAATAAAAGTTTAAAATAAATTAGATAATCTGAAATAATTGTAATTATAAATTTAAAGTTTTATGTTGAAATTATGTTTTAAAAGAAATTCGAATTTTAAATAATTAATAAAAGAGAAAATCAAGATTAAATAAAATTCAATATATAAAATCAATGTTTAAATTCTAAGTTCTGAAATTTAACAAATTTGTGTGTAACGAAAGAAATTTAAGTTATAATAAAAGTTGAAACAAAAGTTAAATAAAAGTTTAAAATAAATTAGATAATCTGAATTAATTGTAATTATATATTTAAAGTTTTATATTTTAATTATGTTTTAAAAGAAATTCGAATTTTAAATTATTAATAAAAGAGAAAATCAAGATTAAATAAAATTCAATATATGAAATCAATGTTTAAATTTAAGTTCTGAAATTTAACAAATTTATGTGTAACAAAAGAAATTCAAGTTATAATAAAAGTTGAAACAAAAGTTAAATAAAAGTTTAAAATTAATTAGATAACCTGAAATAATTGTAATTATAAATTTAAAGTTTTATATTTAAATTACGTTTTAAAAGAAATTCGAATTTTAAATTATTAATAAAAGAGAAAATCAAGATTAAATAAAATTCAATATATGAAATCAATGTTTAAATTTAAGTTCTGGAATTTAACAAATTTATGTGTAACAAAAGAAATTCAAGTTATAATAAAAGTTGAAACAAAAGTTAAATAAAAGTTTAAAATTAATTAGATAACCTGAAATAATTGTAATTATAAATTTAAAGTTTTATATTTAAATTATGTTTTAAAAGAAATTCGAATTTAAAATTATTAATAAAAGAGAAAATCAAGATTAAATAAAATTCAATATATGAAATAAATGTTTAAATTTAAGTTCTAAAATTTAACAAATTTGTGTGTAACGAAAGAAATTTAAGTTATAATAAAAGTTGAAACAAAAGTTAAATAAAAGTTTAAAATAAATTAGATAATCTGAATTAATTGTAATTATATATTTAAAGTTTTATATTTTAATTATGTTTTAAAAGAAATTCGAATTTTAAATTATTAATAAAAGAGAAAATCAAGATTAAATAAAATTCAATATATGAAATCAATGTTTAAATTTAAGTTCTGAAATTTAACAAATTTATGTGTAACAAAAGAAATTCAAGTTATAATAAAAGTTGAAACAAAAGTTAAATAAAAGTTTAAAATTAATTAGATAACCTGAAATAATTGTAATTATAAATTTAAAGTTTTATATTTAAATTACGTTTTAAAAGAAATTCGAATTTTAAATTATTAATAAAAGAGAAAATCAAGATTAAATAAAATTCAATATATGAAATCAATGATTAAATTCTAAGTTCTGAAATTTAACAAATTTGTGTGTAACGAAAGAAATTCAAGTTATAATAAAAGTTGAAACAAAAGTTAAATAAAAGTTTAAAATTAATTAGATAACCTGAAATAATTGTAATTATAAATTTAAAGTTTTATATTTAAATTATGTTTTAAAAGAAATTCGAATTTAAAATTATTAATAAAAGAGAAAATCAAGATTAAATAAAATTCAATATATGAAATAAATGTTTAAATTTAAGTTCTAAAATTTAACAAATTTGTGTGTAACGAAAGAAATTTAAGTTATAATAAAAGTTGAAACAAAAGTTAAATAAAAGTTTAAAATAAATTAGATAATCTGAAATAATTGTAATTATAAATTTAAAGTTTTATGTTGAAATTATGTTTTAAAAGAAATTCGAATTTTAAATAATTAATAAAAGAGAAAATCAAGATTAAATAAAATTCAATATATGAAATCAATGTTTAAATTTAAGTTCTGAAATTTAACAAATTTATGTGTAACAAAAGAAATTCAAGTTATAATAAAAGTTGAAACAAAAGTTAAATAAAAGTTTAAAATTAATTAGATAACCTGAAATAATTGTAATTATAAATTTAAAGTTTTATATTTAAATTATGTTTTAAAAGAAATTCGAATTTTAAATTATTAATAAAAGAGAAAATCAAGATTAAATAAAATTCAATATATGAAATCAATGTTTAAATTCTAAGTTCTGGAATTTAACAAATTTATGTGTAACAAAAGAAATTCAAGTTATAATAAAAGTTAAAACAAAAGTTAAATAAAAGTTTAAAATTAATTAGATAACCTAAAATAATTGTAATTATAAATTTAAAGTTTTATATTTAAATTATGTTTTAAAAGAAATTTGAATTTTAAATTATTAATAAAAGAGAAAATCAAGATTAAATAAAATTCAATATATGAAATCAATGTTTAAATTTAAGTTCTGAAATTTAACAAATTTATGTGTAACAAAAGAAATTCAAGTTATAATAAAAGTTGAAACAAAAGTTAAATAAAAGTTTAAAATTAATTAGATAACCTGAAATAATTGTAATTATAAATTTAAAGTTTTATATTTAAATTACGTTTTAAAAGAAATTCGAATTTTAAATTATTAATAAAAGAGAAAATCAAGATTAAATAAAATTCAATATATGAAATCAATGTTTAAATTCTAAGTTCTGAAATTTAACAAATTTGTGTGTAACGAAAGAAATTCAAGTTATAATAAAAGTTGAAACAAAAGTTAAATAAAAGTTTAAAATAAATTAGATATTCTAAAATAATTGTAATTATAAATTTAAAGTTTTATGTTGAAATTATGTTTTAAAAGAAATTCGAATTTTAAATAATTAATAAAAGAGAAAATCAAGATTAAATAAAATTCAAAATATGAAATCAATGTTTAAATTTAAGTTCTAAAATTTAACAAATTTGTGTGTAACGAAAGAAATTTAAGTTATAATAAAAGTTGAAACAAAAGTTAAATAAAAGTTTAAAATAAATTAGATAATCTGAAATAATTGTAATTATAAATTTAAAGTTTTATGTTGAAATTATGTTTTAAAAGAAATTCGAATTTTAAATAATTAATAAAAGAGAAAATCAAGATTAAATAAAATTCAATATATGAAATCAATGTTTAAATTTAAGTTCTGAAATTTAACAAATTTATGTGTAACAAAAGAAATTCAAGTTATAATAAAAGTTGAAACAAAAGTTAAATAAAAGTTTAAAATTAATTAGATAACCTGAAATAATTGTAATTATAAATTTAAAGTTTTATATTTAAATTATGTTTTAAAAGAAATTCGAATTTTAAATTATTAATAAAAGAGAAAATCAAGATTAAATAAAATTCAATATATGAAATCAATGTTTAAATTCTAAGTTCTGGAATTTAACAAATTTATGTGTAACAAAAGAAATTCAAGTTATAATAAAAGTTGAAACAAAAGTTAAATAAAAGTTTAAAATAAATTAGATATTCTAAAATAATTGTAATTATAAATTTAAAGTTTTATGTTGAAATTATGTTTTAAAAGAAATTCGAATTTTAAATAATTAATAAAAGAGAAAATCAAGATTAAATAAAATTCAATATATGAAATCAATGTTTAAATTTAAGTTCTGGAATTTAACAAATTTATGTGTAACAAAAGAAATTCAAGTTATAATAAAAGTTGAAACAAAAGTTAAATAAAAGTTTAAAATTAATTAGATAACCTGAAATAATTGTAATTATAAATTTAAAGTTTTATATTTAAATTATGTTTTAAAAGAAATTCGAATTTTAAATTATTAATAAAAGAGAAAATCAAGATTAAATAAAATTCAATATATGAAATCAATGTTTAAATTTAAGTTCTGAAATTTAACAAATTTATGTGTAACAAAAGAAATTCAAGTTATAATAAAAGTTGAAACAAAAGTTAAATAAAAGTTTAAAATAAATTAGATAATCTGAAATAATTGTAATTATAAATTTAAAGTTTTATGTTGAAATTATGTTTTAAAAGAAATTTGAATTTTAAATAATTAATAAAAGAGAAAATCAAGATTAAATAAAATTCAATATATGAAATCAATGTTTAAATTTAAGTTCTGGAATTTAACAAATTTATGTGTAACAAAAGAAATTCAAGTTATAATAAAAGTTGAAACAAAAGTTAAATAAAAGTTTAAAATTAATTAGATAACCTGAAATAATTGTAATTATAAATTTAAAGTTTTATATTTAAATTACGTTTTAAAAGAAATTCGAATTTTAAATTATTAATAAAAGAGAAAATCAAGATTAAATAAAATTCAATATATGAAATCAATGTTTAAATTCTAAGTTCTGAAATTTAACAAATTTGTGTGTAACGAAAGAAATTCAAGTTATAATAAAAGTTGAAACAAAAGTTAAATAAAAGTTTAAAATAAATTAGATATTCTAAAATAATTGTAATTATAAATTTAAAGTTTTATGTTGAAATTATGTTTTAAAAGAAATTTGAATTTTAAATAATTAATAAAAGAGAAAATCAAGATTAAATAAAATTCAATATATGAAATCGATGTTTAAATTTAAGTTCTGAAATTTAACAAATTTGTGTGTAACGAAAGAAATTTAAGTTATAATAAAAGTTGATACAAAAGTTAAATAAAAGTTTAAAATAAATTAGATAATCTGAAATAATTGTAATTATAAATTTAAAGTTTTATATTTAAATTATGTTTTGAAAGAAATTCGAATTTTAAATTATTAATAAAAGAGAAAATCAAAATTAAATAAAATTCAATATATGAAATCAATGTTTAAATTTATGTTCTGGAATTTAACAAATTTATGTGTAACAAAAGAAATTCAAGTTATAATAAAAGTTGAAACAAAAGTTAAATAAAAGTTTAAAATTAATTAGATAACCTGAAATAATTGTAATTATAAATTTAAAGTTTTATATTTAAATTATGTTTTAAAAGAAATTCGAATTTAAAATTATTAATAAAAGAGAAAATCAAGATTAAATAAAATTCAATATATGAAATAAATGTTTAAATTTAAGTTCTAAAATTTAACAAATTTGTGTGTAACGAAAGAAATTTAAGTTATAATAAAAGTTGAAACAAAAGTTAAATAAAAGTTTAAAATAAATTAGATAATCTGAAATAATTGTAATTATAAATTTAAAGTTTTATGTTGAAATTATGTTTTAAAAGAAATTCGAATTTTAAATTATTAATAAAAGAGAAAATCAAGATTAAATAAAATTCAATATATGAAATCAATGTTTAAATTTAAGTTCTGAAATTTAACAAATTTATGTGTAACAAAAGAAATTCAAGTTATAATAAAAGTTGAAACAAAAGTTAAATAAAAGTTTAAAATAAATTAGATATTCTAAAATAATTGTAATTATAAATTTAAAGTTTTATGTTGAAATTATGTTTTAAAAGAAATTCGAATTTTAAATAATTAATAAAAGAGAAAATCAAGATTAAATAAAATTCAATATATGAAATCAATGTTTAAATTCTAAGTTCTAAAATTTAACAAATTTGTGTGTAACGAAAGAAATTTAAGTTATAATAAAAGTTGAAACAAAAGTTAAATAAAAGTTTAAAATAAATTAGATAATCTAAAATAATTGTAATTATAAATTTAAAGTTTTATGTTGAAATTATGTTTTAAAAGAAATTCGAATTTTAAATAATTAATAAAAGAGAAAATCAAGATTAAATAAAATTCAATATATAAAATCAATGTTTAAATTCTAAGTTCTGAAATTTAACAAATTTGTGTGTAACGAAAGATATTTAAGTTATAATAAAAGTTGAAACAAAAGTTAAATAAAAGTTTAAAATTAATTAGATAACCTGAAATAATTGTAATTATAAATTTAAAGTTTTATATTTAAATTATGTTTTAAAAGAAATTCGAATTTTAAATTATTAATAAAAGAGAAAATCAAGATTAAATAAAATTCAATATATGAAATCAATGTTTAAATTCTAAGTTCTGAAATTTAACAAATTTGTGTGTAACGAAAGATATTTAAGTTATAATAAAAGTTGAAACAAAAGTTAAATAAAAGTTTAAAATAAATTAGATAACCTGAAATAATTGTAATTATAATTTTAAAGTTTTATATTTAAATTATGTTTTAAAAGAAATTCGAATTTTAAATTATTAATAAAAGAGAAAATCAAGATTAAATAAAATTCAATATATGAAATCAATGTTTAAATTTAAGTTCTGGAATTTAACAAATTTATGTGTAACAAAAGAAATTCAAGTTATAATAAAAGTTGAAACAAAAGTTAAATAAAAGTTTAAAATAAATTAGATAATCTGAAATAATTGTAATTATAAATTTAAAGTTTTATGTTGAAATTATGTTTCAAAAGAAATTCGAATTTTAAATAATTAATAAAAGAGAAAATCAAGATTAAATAAAATTCAATATTTAAAATCAATGTTTAAATTCTAATTTCTAAAATTTAACAAATTTGTGTGTAACGAAAGAAATTTAAGTTATAATAAAAGTTGAAACAAAAGTAAAATAAAAGTTTAAAATAAATTAGATAATCTGAAATAATTGTAATTATAAATTTAAAGTTTTATATTTAAATTATGTTTTAAAAGAAATTCGAATTTTAAATTATTAATAAAAGAGAAAATCAAGATTAAATAAAATTTAATATATGAAATCAATGTTTAAATTTAAGTTCTGAAATTTAACAAATTTATGTGTAACAAAAGAAATTCAAGTTATAATAAAAGTTGAAACAAAAGTTAAATAAAAGTTTAAAATAAATTAGATATTCTAAAATAATTGTAATTATAAATTTAAAGTTTTATGTTGAAATTATGTTTTAAAAGAAATTCGAATTTTAAATAATTAATAAAAGAGAAAATCAAGATTAAATAAAATTCAATATATGAAATCAATGTTTAAATTCTAAGTTCTAAAATTTAACAAATTTGTGTGTAACGAAAGAAATTTAAGTTATAATAAAAGTTGAAACAAAAGTTAAATAAAAGTTTAAAATAAATTAGATAATCTAAAATAATTGTAATTATAAATTTAAAGTTTTATGTTGAAATTATGTTTTAAAAGAAATTCGAATTTTAAATAATTAATAAAAGAGAAAATCAAGATTAAATAAAATTCAATATATAAAATCAATGTTTAAATTCTAAGTTCTGAAATTTAACAAATTTGTGTGTAACGAAAGATATTTAAGTTATAATAAAAGTTGAAACAAAAGTTAAATAAAAGTTTAAAATTAATTAGATAACCTGAAATAATTGTAATTATAAATTTAAAGTTTTATATTTAAATTATGTTTTAAAAGAAATTCGAATTTTAAATTATTAATAAAAGAGAAAATCAAGATTAAATAAAATTCAATATATGAAATCAATGTTTAAATTCTAAGTTCTGAAATTTAACAAATTTGTGTGTAACGAAAGATATTTAAGTTATAATAAAAGTTGAAACAAAAGTTAAATAAAAGTTTAAAATAAATTAGATAACCTGAAATAATTGTAATTATAAATTTAAAGTTTTATATTTAAATTATGTTTTAAAAGAAATTCGAATTTTAAATTATTAATAAAAGAGAAAATCAAGATTAAATAAAATTCAATATATGAAATCAATGTTTAAATTTAAGTTCTGGAATTTAACAAATTTATGTGTAACAAAAGAAATTCAAGTTATAATAAAAGTTGAAACAAAAGTTAAATAAAAGTTTAAAATAAATTAGATAATCTGAAATAATTGTAATTATAAATTAAAAGTTTTATGTTGAAATTATGTTTCAAAAGAAATTCGAATTTTAAATAATTAATAAAAGAGAAAATCAAGATTAAATAAAATTCAATATTTAAAATCAATGTTTAAATTCTAATTTCTGAAATTTAACAAATTTGTGTGTAACGAAAGAAATTTAAGTTATAATAAAAGTTGAAACAAAAGTAAAATAAAAGTTTAAAATAAATTAGATAATCTGAAATAATTGTAATTATAAATTTAAAGTTTTATATTTAAATTATGTTTTAAAAGAAATTCGAATTTTAAATTATTAATAAAAGAGAAAATCAAGATTAAATAAAATTCAATATATGAAATCAATGTTTAAATTTAAGTTCTGAAATTTAACAAATTTATGTGTAACAAAAGAAATTCAAGTTATAATAAAAGTTGAAACAAAAGTTAAATAAAAGTTTAAAATAAACTAGATATTCTAAAATAATTGTAATTATAAATTTAAAGTTTTATGTTGAAGTTATGTTTTAAAAGAAATTCGAATTTTAAATAATTAATAAAAGAGAAAATCAAGATTAAATAAAATTCAATATATGAAATCAATGTTTAAATTCTAAGTTCTAAAATTTAACAAATTTGTGTGTAACGAAAGAAATTTAAGTTATAATAAAAGTTGAAACAAAAGTTAAATAAAAGTTTAAAATAAATTAGATAATCTGAAATAATTGTAATTATAAATTTAAAGTTTTATGTTGAAATTATGTTTTAAAAGAAATTCGAATTTTAAATAATTAATAAAAGAGAAAATCAAGATTAAATAAAATTCAATATATAAAATCAATGTTTAAATTCTAAGTTCTGAAATTTAATAAATTTGTGTGTAACGAAAGATATTTAAGTTATAATAAAAGTTGAAACAAAAGTTAAATAAAAGTTTAAAATTAATTAGATAACCTGAAATAATTGTAATTATAAATTTAAAGTTTTATATTTAAATTATGTTTTAAAAGAAATTCGAATTTTAAATTATTAATAAAAGAGAAAATCAAGATTAAATAAAATTCAATATATGAAATCAATGTTTAAATTCTAAGTTCTGAAATTTAACAAATTTGTGTGTAACGAAAGAAATTTAAGTTATAATAAAAGTTGAAACAAAAGTTAAATAAAAGTTTAAAATAAATTAGATAATCTGAAATAATTGTAATTATAAATTTAAAGTTTTATGTTGAAATTATGTTTTAAAAGAAATTTGAATTTTAAATAATTAATAAAAGAGAAAATCAAGATTAAATAAAATTCAATATATAAAATCAATGTTTAAATTCTAAGTTCTGAAATTTAACAAATTTGTGTGTAACGAAAGAAATTTAAGTTATAATAAAAGTTGAAACATAAGTTAAATAAAAGTTTAAAATAAATTAGATAATCTGAAATGATTGTAATTATAAATTTAAAGTTTTATATTTAAATTATGTTTTAAAAGAAATTCGAATTTTAAATTATTAATAAAAGAGAAAATCAAGATTAAATAAAATTCAATATATGAAATCAATGTTTAAATTTAAGTTCTGAAATTTAACAAATTTATGTGTAACAAAAGAAATTCAAGTTATAATAAAAGTTGAAACAAAAGTTAAATAAAAGTTTAAAATAAATTAGATAATCTGAAATAATTGTAATTATAAATTTAAAGTTTTATGTTGAAATTATGTTTTAAAAAAAATTCGAATTTTAAATAATTAATAAAAGAGAAAATCAAGATTAAATAAAATTCAATATATGAAATCAATGTTTAAATTCTAAGTTCTAAAATTTAACAAATTTGTGTGTAACGAAAGAAATTTAAGTTATAATAAAAGTTGAAACAAAAGTTAAATAAAAGTTTAAAATAAATTAGATAATCTGAAATAATTGTAATTATAAATTTAAAGTTTTATATTTAAATTATGTTTTAAAAGAAATTCGAATTTTAAATTATTAATAAAAGAGAAAATCAAGATTAAATAAAATTCAATATATGAAATCAATGTTTAAATTTAAGTTCTGGAATTTAACAAATTTATGTATAACAAAAGAAATTCAAGTTATAATAAAAGTTGAAACAAAAGTTAAATAAAAGTTTAAAATTAATTAGATAACCTGAAATAATTGTAATTATAAATTTAAAGTTTTATATTTAAATTATGTTTTAAAAGAAATTCGAATTTTAAATTATTAATAAAAGAGAAAATCAAGATTTAATAAAATTCAATATATGAAATAAATGTTTAAATTTAAGTTCTAAAATTTAACAAATTTGTGTTTAACGAAAGAAATTTAAGTTATAATAAAAGTTGAAACAAAAGTTAAATAAAAGTTTAAAATTAATTAGATAACCTGAAATAATTGTAATTATAAATTTAAAGTTTTATGTTGAAATTATGTTTTAAAAGAAATTCGAATTTTAAATAATTAATAAAAGAGAAAATCAAGATTAAATAAAATTCAATATATGAAATCAATGTTTAAATTCTAAGTTCTAAAATTTAACAAATTTGTGTGTAACGAAAGAAATTTAAGTTATAATAAAAGTTGAAACAAAAGTTAAATAAAAGTTTAAAATAAATTAGATAATCTGAAATAATTGTAATTATAAATTTAAAGTTTTATGTTGAAATTATGTTTTAAAAGAAATTCGAATTTTAAATAATTAATAAAAGAGAAAATCAAGATTAAATAAAATTCAATATATAAAATCAATGTTTAAATTCTAAGTTCTGAAATTTAACAAATTTGTGTGTAACGAAAGAAATTTAAGTTATAATAAAAGTTGAAACAAAAGTTAAATAAAAGTTTAAAATAAATTAGATAATCTGAATTAATTGTAATTATATATTTAAAGTTTTATATTTTAATTATGTTTTAAAAGAAATTCGAATTTTAAATTATTAATAAAAGAGAAAATCAAGATTAAATAAAATTCAATATATGAAATCAATGTTTAAATTTAAGTTCTGAAATTTAACAAATTTATGTGTAACAAAAGAAATTCAAGTTATAATAAAAGTTGAAACAAAAGTTAAATAAAAGTTTAAAATTAATTAGATAACCTGAAATAATTGTAATTATAAATTTAAAGTTTTATATTTAAATTACGTTTTAAAAGAAATTCGAATTTTAAATTATTAATAAAAGAGAAAATCAAGATTAAATAAAATTCAATATATGAAATCAATGTTTAAATTTAAGTTCTGGAATTTAACAAATTTATGTGTAACAAAAGAAATTCAAGTTATAATAAAAGTTGAAACAAAAGTTAAATAAAAGTTTAAAATTAATTAGATAACCTGAAATAATTGTAATTATAAATTTAAAGTTTTATATTTAAATTATGTTTTAAAAGAAATTCGAATTTAAAATTATTAATAAAAGAGAAAATCAAGATTAAATAAAATTCAATATATGAAATAAATGTTTAAATTTAAGTTCTAAAATTTAACAAATTTGTGTGTAACGAAAGAAATTTAAGTTATAATAAAAGTTGAAACAAAAGTTAAATAAAAGTTTAAAATAAATTAGATAATCTGAATTAATTGTAATTATATATTTAAAGTTTTATATTTTAATTATGTTTTAAAAGAAATTCGAATTTTAAATTATTAATAAAAGAGAAAATCAAGATTAAATAAAATTCAATATATGAAATCAATGTTTAAATTTAAGTTCTGAAATTTAACAAATTTATGTGTAACAAAAGAAATTCAAGTTATAATAAAAGTTGAAACAAAAGTTAAATAAAAGTTTAAAATTAATTAGATAACCTGAAATAATTGTAATTATAAATTTAAAGTTTTATATTTAAATTACGTTTTAAAAGAAATTCGAATTTTAAATTATTAATAAAAGAGAAAATCAAGATTAAATAAAATTCAATATATGAAATCAATGATTAAATTCTAAGTTCTGAAATTTAACAAATTTGTGTGTAACGAAAGAAATTCAAGTTATAATAAAAGTTGAAACAAAAGTTAAATAAAAGTTTAAAATAAATTAGATATTCTAAAATAATTGTAATTATAAATTTAAAGTTTTATGTTGAAATTATGTTTTAAAAGAAATTCGAATTTTAAATAATTAATAAAAGAGAAAATCAAGATTAAATAAAATTCAATATATGAAATCAATGTTTAAATTTAAGTTCTGAAATTTAACAAATTTGTGTGTAACGAAAGAAATTTAAGTTATAATAAAAGTTGATACAAAAGTTAAATAAAAGTTTAAAATAAATTAGATAATCTGAAATAATTGTAATTATAAATTTAAAGTTTTATATTTAAATTATGTTTTGAAAGAAATTCGAATTTTAAATTATTAATAAAAGAGAAAATCAAAATTAAATAAAATTCAATATATGAAATCAATGTTTAAATTTAAGTTCTGAAATTTAACAAATTTATGTGTAACAAAAGAAATTCAAGTTATAATAAAAGTTGAAACAAAAGTTAAATAAAAGTTTAAAATTAATTAGATAACCTGAAATAATTGTAATTATAAATTTAAAGTTTTATATTTAAATTACGTTTTAAAAGAAATTCGAATTTTAAATTATTAATAAAAGAGAAAATCAAGATTAAATAAAATTCAATATATGAAATCAATGTTTAAATTTAAGTTCTGGAATTTAACAAATTTATGTGTAACAAAAGAAATTCAAGTTATAATAAAAGTTGAAACAAAAGTTAAATAAAAGTTTAAAATTAATTAGATAACCTGAAATAATTGTAATTATAAATTTAAAGTTTTATATTTAAATTATGTTTTAAAAGAAATTCGAATTTAAAATTATTAATAAAAGAGAAAATCAAGATTAAATAAAATTCAATATATGAAATAAATGTTTAAATTTAAGTTCTAAAATTTAACAAATTTGTGTGTAACGAAAGAAATTTAAGTTATAATAAAAGTTGAAACAAAAGTTAAATAAAAGTTTAAAATAAATTAGATAATCTGAAATAATTGTAATTATAAATTTAAAGTTTTATGTTGAAATTATGTTTTAAAAGAAATTCGAATTTTAAATAATTAATAAAAGAGAAAATCAAGATTAAATAAAATTCAATATATGAAATCAATGTTTAAATTTAAGTTCTGAAATTTAACAAATTTATGTGTAACAAAAGAAATTCAAGTTATAATAAAAGTTGAAACAAAAGTTAAATAAAAGTTTAAAATTAATTAGATAACCTGAAATAATTGTAATTATAAATTTAAAGTTTTATATTTAAATTATGTTTTAAAAGAAATTCGAATTTTAAATTATTAATAAAAGAGAAAATCAAGATTAAATAAAATTCAATATATGAAATCAATGTTTAAATTCTAAGTTCTGGAATTTAACAAATTTATGTGTAACAAAAGAAATTCAAGTTATAATAAAAGTTAAAACAAAAGTTAAATAAAAGTTTAAAATTAATTAGATAACCTAAAATAATTGTAATTATAAATTTAAAGTTTTATATTTAAATTATGTTTTAAAAGAAATTTGAATTTTAAATTATTAATAAAAGAGAAAATCAAGATTAAATAAAATTCAATATATGAAATCAATGTTTAAATTTAAGTTCTGAAATTTAACAAATTTATGTGTAACAAAAGAAATTCAAGTTATAATAAAAGTTGAAACAAAAGTTAAATAAAAGTTTAAAATTAATTAGATAACCTGAAATAATTGTAATTATAAATTTAAAGTTTTATATTTAAATTACGTTTTAAAAGAAATTCGAATTTTAAATTATTAATAAAAGAGAAAATCAAGATTAAATAAAATTCAATATATGAAATCAATGTTTAAATTCTAAGTTCTGAAATTTAACAAATTTGTGTGTAACGAAAGAAATTCAAGTTATAATAAAAGTTGAAACAAAAGTTAAATAAAAGTTTAAAATAAATTAGATATTCTAAAATAATTGTAATTATAAATTTAAAGTTTTATGTTGAAATTATGTTTCAAAAGAAATTCGAATTTTAAATAATTAATAAAAGAGAAAATCAAGATTAAATAAAATTCAATATTTAAAATCAATGTTTAAATTCTAATTTCTAAAATTTAACAAATTTGTGTGTAACGAAAGAAATTTAAGTTATAATAAAAGTTGAAACAAAAGTAAAATAAAAGTTTAAAATAAATTAGATAATCTGAAATAATTGTAATTATAAATTTAAAGTTTTATATTTAAATTATGTTTTAAAAGAAATTCGAATTTTAAATTATTAATAAAAGAGAAAATCAAGATTAAATAAAATTTAATATATGAAATCAATGTTTAAATTTAAGTTCTGAAATTTAACAAATTTATGTGTAACAAAAGAAATTCAAGTTATAATAAAAGTTGAAACAAAAGTTAAATAAAAGTTTAAAATAAATTAGATATTCTAAAATAATTGTAATTATAAATTTAAAGTTTTATGTTGAAATTATGTTTTAAAAGAAATTCGAATTTTAAATAATTAATAAAAGAGAAAATCAAGATTAAATAAAATTCAATATATGAAATCAATGTTTAAATTCTAAGTTCTAAAATTTAACAAATTTGTGTGTAACGAAAGAAATTTAAGTTATAATAAAAGTTGAAACAAAAGTTAAATAAAAGTTTAAAATAAATTAGATAATCTAAAATAATTGTAATTATAAATTTAAAGTTTTATGTTGAAATTATGTTTTAAAAGAAATTCGAATTTTAAATAATTAATAAAAGAGAAAATCAAGATTAAATAAAATTCAATATATAAAATCAATGTTTAAATTCTAAGTTCTGAAATTTAACAAATTTGTGTGTAACGAAAGATATTTAAGTTATAATAAAAGTTGAAACAAAAGTTAAATAAAAGTTTAAAATAAATTAGATAACCTGAAATAATTGTAATTATAAATTTAAAGTTTTATATTTAAATTATGTTTTAAAAGAAATTCGAATTTTAAATTATTAATAAAAGAGAAAATCAAGATTAAATAAAATTCAATATATGAAATCAATGTTTAAATTTAAGTTCTGGAATTTAACAAATTTATGTGTAACAAAAGAAATTCAAGTTATAATAAAAGTTGAAACAAAAGTTAAATAAAAGTTTAAAATAAATTAGATAATCTGAAATAATTGTAATTATAAATTAAAAGTTTTATGTTGAAATTATGTTTCAAAAGAAATTCGAATTTTAAATAATTAATAAAAGAGAAAATCAAGATTAAATAAAATTCAATATTTAAAATCAATGTTTAAATTCTAATTTCTGAAATTTAACAAATTTGTGTGTAACGAAAGAAATTTAAGTTATAATAAAAGTTGAAACAAAAGTAAAATAAAAGTTTAAAATAAATTAGATAATCTGAAATAATTGTAATTATAAATTTAAAGTTTTATATTTAAATTATGTTTTAAAAGAAATTCGAATTTTAAATTATTAATAAAAGAGAAAATCAAGATTAAATAAAATTCAATATATGAAATCAATGTTTAAATTTAAGTTCTGAAATTTAACAAATTTATGTGTAACAAAAGAAATTCAAGTTATAATAAAAGTTGAAACAAAAGTTAAATAAAAGTTTAAAATAAACTAGATATTCTAAAATAATTGTAATTATAAATTTAAAGTTTTATGTTGAAGTTATGTTTTAAAAGAAATTCGAATTTTAAATAATTAATAAAAGAGAAAATCAAGATTAAATAAAATTCAATATATGAAATCAATGTTTAAATTCTAAGTTCTAAAATTTAACAAATTTGTGTGTAACGAAAGAAATTTAAGTTATAATAAAAGTTGAAACAAAAGTTAAATAAAAGTTTAAAATAAATTAGATAATCTGAAATAATTGTAATTATAAATTTAAAGTTTTATGTTGAAATTATGTTTTAAAAGAAATTCGAATTTTAAATAATTAATAAAAGAGAAAATCAAGATTAAATAAAATTCAATATATAAAATCAATGTTTAAATTCTAAGTTCTGAAATTTAATAAATTTGTGTGTAACGAAAGATATTTAAGTTATAATAAAAGTTGAAACAAAAGTTAAATAAAAGTTTAAAATTAATTAGATAACCTGAAATAATTGTAATTATAAATTTAAAGTTTTATATTTAAATTATGTTTTAAAAGAAATTCGAATTTTAAATTATTAATAAAAGAGAAAATCAAGATTAAATAAAATTCAATATATGAAATCAATGTTTAAATTCTAAGTTCTGAAATTTAACAAATTTGTGTGTAACGAAAGAAATTTAAGTTATAATAAAAGTTGAAACAAAAGTTAAATAAAAGTTTAAAATAAATTAGATAATCTGAAATAATTGTAATTATAAATTTAAAGTTTTATGTTGAAATTATGTTTTAAAAGAAATTTGAATTTTAAATAATTAATAAAAGAGAAAATCAAGATTAAATAAAATTCAATATATAAAATCAATGTTTAAATTCTAAGTTCTGAAATTTAACAAATTTGTGTGTAACGAAAGAAATTTAAGTTATAATAAAAGTTGAAACATAAGTTAAATAAAAGTTTAAAATAAATTAGATAATCTGAAATGATTGTAATTATAAATTTAAAGTTTTATATTTAAATTATGTTTTAAAAGAAATTCGAATTTTAAATTATTAATAAAAGAGAAAATCAAGATTAAATAAAATTCAATATATGAAATCAATGTTTAAATTTAAGTTCTGAAATTTAACAAATTTATGTGTAACAAAAGAAATTCAAGTTATAATAAAAGTTGAAACAAAAGTTAAATAAAAGTTTAAAATAAATTAGATAATCTGAAATAATTGTAATTATAAATTTAAAGTTTTATGTTGAAATTATGTTTTAAAAAAAATTCGAATTTTAAATAATTAATAAAAGAGAAAATCAAGATTAAATAAAATTCAATATATGAAATCAATGTTTAAATTCTAAGTTCTAAAATTTAACAAATTTGTGTGTAACGAAAGAAATTTAAGTTATAATAAAAGTTGAAACAAAAGTTAAATAAAAGTTTAAAATAAATTAGATAATCTGAAATAATTGTAATTATAAATTTAAAGTTTTATATTTAAATTATGTTTTAAAAGAAATTCGAATTTTAAATTATTAATAAAAGAGAAAATCAAGATTAAATAAAATTCAATATATGAAATCAATGTTTAAATTTAAGTTCTGGAATTTAACAAATTTATGTATAACAAAAGAAATTCAAGTTATAATAAAAGTTGAAACAAAAGTTAAATAAAAGTTTAAAATTAATTAGATAACCTGAAATAATTGTAATTATAAATTTAAAGTTTTATATTTAAATTATGTTTTAAAAGAAATTCGAATTTTAAATTATTAATAAAAGAGAAAATCAAGATTTAATAAAATTCAATATATGAAATAAATGTTTAAATTTAAGTTCTAAAATTTAACAAATTTGTGTTTAACGAAAGAAATTTAAGTTATAATAAAAGTTGAAACAAAAGTTAAATAAAAGTTTAAAATTAATTAGATAACCTGAAATAATTGTAATTATAAATTTAAAGTTTTATGTTGAAATTATGTTTTAAAAGAAATTCGAATTTTAAATAATTAATAAAAGAGAAAATCAAGATTAAATAAAATTCAATATATGAAATCAATGTTTAAATTCTAAGTTCTAAAATTTAACAAATTTGTGTGTAACGAAAGAAATTTAAGTTATAATAAAAGTTGAAACAAAAGTTAAATAAAAGTTTAAAATAAATTAGATAATCTGAAATAATTGTAATTATAAATTTAAAGTTTTATGTTGAAATTATGTTTTAAAAGAAATTCGAATTTTAAATAATTAATAAAAGAGAAAATCAAGATTAAATAAAATTCAATATATAAAATCAATGTTTAAATTCTAAGTTCTGAAATTTAACAAATTTGTGTGTAACGAAAGAAATTTAAGTTATAATAAAAGTTGAAACAAAAGTTAAATAAAAGTTTAAAATAAATTAGATAATCTGAATTAATTGTAATTATATATTTAAAGTTTTATATTTTAATTATGTTTTAAAAGAAATTCGAATTTTAAATTATTAATAAAAGAGAAAATCAAGATTAAATAAAATTCAATATATGAAATCAATGTTTAAATTTAAGTTCTGAAATTTAACAAATTTATGTGTAACAAAAGAAATTCAAGTTATAATAAAAGTTGAAACAAAAGTTAAATAAAAGTTTAAAATTAATTAGATAACCTGAAATAATTGTAATTATAAATTTAAAGTTTTATATTTAAATTACGTTTTAAAAGAAATTCGAATTTTAAATTATTAATAAAAGAGAAAATCAAGATTAAATAAAATTCAATATATGAAATCAATGTTTAAATTTAAGTTCTGGAATTTAACAAATTTATGTGTAACAAAAGAAATTCAAGTTATAATAAAAGTTGAAACAAAAGTTAAATAAAAGTTTAAAATTAATTAGATAACCTGAAATAATTGTAATTATAAATTTAAAGTTTTATATTTAAATTATGTTTTAAAAGAAATTCGAATTTAAAATTATTAATAAAAGAGAAAATCAAGATTAAATAAAATTCAATATATGAAATAAATGTTTAAATTTAAGTTCTAAAATTTAACAAATTTGTGTGTAACGAAAGAAATTTAAGTTATAATAAAAGTTGAAACAAAAGTTAAATAAAAGTTTAAAATAAATTAGATAATCTGAATTAATTGTAATTATATATTTAAAGTTTTATATTTTAATTATGTTTTAAAAGAAATTCGAATTTTAAATTATTAATAAAAGAGAAAATCAAGATTAAATAAAATTCAATATATGAAATCAATGTTTAAATTTAAGTTCTGAAATTTAACAAATTTATGTGTAACAAAAGAAATTCAAGTTATAATAAAAGTTGAAACAAAAGTTAAATAAAAGTTTAAAATTAATTAGATAACCTGAAATAATTGTAATTATAAATTTAAAGTTTTATATTTAAATTACGTTTTAAAAGAAATTCGAATTTTAAATTATTAATAAAAGAGAAAATCAAGATTAAATAAAATTCAATATATGAAATCAATGATTAAATTCTAAGTTCTGAAATTTAACAAATTTGTGTGTAACGAAAGAAATTCAAGTTATAATAAAAGTTGAAACAAAAGTTAAATAAAAGTTTAAAATAAATTAGATATTCTAAAATAATTGTAATTATAAATTTAAAGTTTTATGTTGAAATTATGTTTTAAAAGAAATTCGAATTTTAAATAATTAATAAAAGAGAAAATCAAGATTAAATAAAATTCATTATATGAAATCAATGTTTAAATTTAAGTTCTGAAATTTAACAAATTTGTGTGTAACGAAAGAAATTTAAGTTATAATAAAAGTTGATACAAAAGTTAAATAAAAGTTTAAAATAAATTAGATAATCTGAAATAATTGTAATTATAAATTTAAAGTTTTATATTTAAATTATGTTTTGAAAGAAATTCGAATTTTAAATTATTAATAAAAGAGAAAATCAAAATTAAATAAAATTCAATATATGAAATCAATGTTTAAATTTAAGTTCTGAAATTTAACAAATTTATGTGTAACAAAAGAAATTCAAGTTATAATAAAAGTTGAAACAAAAGTTAAATAAAAGTTTAAAATTAATTAGATAACCTGAAATAATTGTAATTATAAATTTAAAGTTTTATATTTAAATTACGTTTTAAAAGAAATTCGAATTTTAAATTATTAATAAAAGAGAAAATCAAGATTAAATAAAATTCAATATATGAAATCAATGTTTAAATTTAAGTTCTGGAATTTAACAAATTTATGTGTAACAAAAGAAATTCAAGTTATAATAAAAGTTGAAACAAAAGTTAAATAAAAGTTTAAAATTAATTAGATAACCTGAAATAATTGTAATTATAAATTTAAAGTTTTATATTTAAATTATGTTTTAAAAGAAATTCGAATTTAAAATTATTAATAAAAGAGAAAATCAAGATTAAATAAAATTCAATATATGAAATAAATGTTTAAATTTAAGTTCTAAAATTTAACAAATTTGTGTGTAACGAAAGAAATTTAAGTTATAATAAAAGTTGAAACAAAAGTTAAATAAAAGTTTAAAATAAATTAGATAATCTGAAATAATTGTAATTATAAATTTAAAGTTTTATGTTGAAATTATGTTTTAAAAGAAATTCGAATTTTAAATAATTAATAAAAGAGAAAATCAAGATTAAATAAAATTCAATATATGAAATCAATGTTTAAATTTAAGTTCTGAAATTTAACAAATTTATGTGTAACAAAAGAAATTCAAGTTATAATAAAAGTTGAAACAAAAGTTAAATAAAAGTTTAAAATTAATTAGATAACCTGAAATAATTGTAATTATAAATTTAAAGTTTTATATTTAAATTATGTTTTAAAAGAAATTCGAATTTTAAATTATTAATAAAAGAGAAAATCAAGATTAAATAAAATTCAATATATGAAATCAATGTTTAAATTCTAAGTTCTGGAATTTAACAAATTTATGTGTAACAAAAGAAATTCAAGTTATAATAAAAGTTAAAACAAAAGTTAAATAAAAGTTTAAAATTAATTAGATAACCTAAAATAATTGTAATTATAAATTTAAAGTTTTATATTTAAATTATGTTTTAAAAGAAATTTGAATTTTAAATTATTAATAAAAGAGAAAATCAAGATTAAATAAAATTCAATATATGAAATCAATGTTTAAATTTAAGTTCTGAAATTTAACAAATTTATGTGTAACAAAAGAAATTCAAGTTATAATAAAAGTTGAAACAAAAGTTAAATAAAAGTTTAAAATTAATTAGATAACCTGAAATAATTGTAATTATAAATTTAAAGTTTTATATTTAAATTACGTTTTAAAAAAAATTCGAATTTTAAATTATTAATAAAAGAGAAAATCAAGATTAAATAAAATTCAATATATGAAATCAATGTTTAAATTCTAAGTTCTGAAATTTAACAAATTTGTGTGTAACGAAAGAAATTCAAGTTATAATAAAAGTTGAAACAAAAGTTAAATAAAAGTTTAAAATAAATTAGATATTCTAAAATAATTGTAATTATAAATTTAAAGTTTTATGTTGAAATTATGTTTTAAAAGAAATTCGAATTTTAAATAATTAATAAAAGAGAAAATCAAGATTAAATAAAATTCAAAATATGAAATCAATGTTTAAATTTAAGTTCTAAAATTTAACAAATTTGTGTGTAACGAAAGAAATTTAAGTTATAATAAAAGTTGAAACAAAAGTTAAATAAAAGTTTAAAATAAATTAGATAATCTGAAATAATTGTAATTATAAATTTAAAGTTTTATGTTGAAATTATGTTTTAAAAGAAATTCGAATTTTAAATAATTAATAAAAGAGAAAATCAAGATTAAATAAAATTCAATATATGAAATCAATGTTTAAATTTAAGTTCTGAAATTTAACAAATTTATGTGTAACAAAAGAAATTCAAGTTATAATAAAAGTTGAAACAAAAGTTAAATAAAAGTTTAAAATTAATTAGATAACCTGAAATAATTGTAATTATAAATTTAAAGTTTTATATTTAAATTATGTTTTAAAAGAAATTCGAATTTTAAATTATTAATAAAAGAGAAAATCAAGATTAAATAAAATTCAATATATGAAATCAATGTTTAAATTCTAAGTTCTGGAATTTAACAAATTTATGTGTAACAAAAGAAATTCAAGTTATAATAAAAGTTGAAACAAAAGTTAAATAAAAGTTTAAAATAAATTAGATATTCTAAAATAATTGTAATTATAAATTTAAAGTTTTATGTTGAAATTATGTTTTAAAAGAAATTCGAATTTTAAATAATTAATAAAAGAGAAAATCAAGATTAAATAAAATTCAATATATGAAATCAATGTTTAAATTTAAGTTCTGGAATTTAACAAATTTATGTGTAACAAAAGAAATTCAAGTTATAATAAAAGTTGAAACAAAAGTTTAATAAAAGTTTAAAATTAATTAGATAACCTGAAATAATTGTAATTATAAATTTAAAGTTTTATATTTAAATTATGTTTTAAAAGAAATTCGAATTTTAAATTATTAATAAAAGAGAAAATCAAGATTAAATAAAATTCAATATATGAAATCAATGTTTAAATTTAAGTTCTGAAATTTAACAAATTTATGTGTAACAAAAGAAATTCAAGTTATAATAAAAGTTGAAACAAAAGTTAAATAAAAGTTTAAAATTAATTAGATAACCTGAAATAATTGTAATTATAAATTTAAAGTTTTATATTTAAATTACGTTTTAAAAGAAATTCTAATTTTAAATTATTAATAAAGAGAAAATCAAGATTAAATAAAATTCAATATATGAAATCAATGTTTAAATTTAAGTTCTGGAATTTAACAAATTTATGTGTAACAAAAGAAATTCAAGTTATAATAAAAGTTAAAACAAAAGTTAAATAAAAGTTTAAAATTAATTAGATAACCTAAAATAATTGTAATTATAAATTTAAAGTTTTATATTTAAATTATGTTTTAAAAGAAATTTGAATTTTAAATTATTAATAAAAGAGAAAATCAAGATTAAATAAAATTCAATATATGAAATCAATGTTTAAATTTAAGTTCTGAAATTTAACAAATTTATGTGTAACAAAAGAAATTCAAGTTATAATAAAAGTTGAAACAAAAGTTAAATAAAAGTTTAAAATTAATTAGATAACCTGAAATAATTGTAATTATAAATTTAAAGTTTTATATTTAAATTATGTTTTAAAAGAAATTCGAATTTAAAATTATTAATAAAAGAGAAAATCAAGATTAAATAAAATTCAATATATGAAATAAATGTTTAAATTTAAGTTCTAAAATTTAACAAATTTGTGTGTAACGAAAGAAATTTAAGTTATAATAAAAGTTGAAACAAAAGTTAAATAAAAGTTTAAAATAAATTAGATAATCTGAAATAATTGTAATTATAAATTTAAAGTTTTATGTTGAAATTATGTTTTAAAAGAAATTCGAATTTTAAATAATTAATAAAAGAGAAAATCAAGATTAAATAAAATTCAATATATGAAATCAATGTTTAAATTCTAAGTTCTAAAATTTAACAAATTTGTGTGTAACGAAAGAAATTTAAGTTATATTAAAAGTTAAAACAAAAGTTAAATAAAAGTTTAAAATAAATTAGATAATCTGAAATAATTGTAATTATAAATTTAAAGTTTTATATTTAAATTATGTTTTAAAAGAAATTCGAATTTTAAATTATTAATAAAAGAGAAAATCAAGATTAAATAAAATTCAATATATGAAATCAATGTTTAAATTTAAGTTCTGAAATTTATCAAATTTATGTGTAACAAAAGAAATTCAAGTTATAATAAAAGTTGAAACAAAAGTTAAATAAAAGTTTAAAATTAATTAGATAACCTGAAATAATTGTAATTATAAATTTAAAGTTTTATATTTAAATTATGTTTTAAAAGAAATTCGAATTTTAAATTATTAATAAAAGAGAAAATCAAGATTAAATAAAATTCAATATATGAAATCAATGTTTAAATTTAAGTTCTGGAATTTAACAAATTTATGTGTAACAAAAGAAATTCAAGTTATAATAAAAGTTGAAACAAAAGTTAAATAAAAGTTTAAAATTAATTTGATAACCTGAAATAATTGTAATTATAAATTTAAAGTTTTATATTTAAATTACGTTTTAAAAGAAATTCGAATTTTAAATAATTAATAAAAGAGAAAATCAAGATTAAATAAAATTCAATATATGAAATCAATGTTTAAATTCTAAGTTCTAAAATTTAACAAATTTGTGTGTAACGAAAGAAATTTAAGTTATAATAAAAGTTGAAACAAAAGTTAAATAAAAGTTTAAAATAAATTAGATAATCTGAAATAATTGTAATTATAAATTTAAAGTTTTATGTTGAAATTATGTTTTAAAAGAAATTCGAATTTTAAATAATTAATAAAAGAGAAAATCAAGATTAAATAAAATTCAATATATAAAATCAATGTTTAAATTCTAAGTTCTGAAATTTAACAAATTTGTGTGTAACGAAAGAAATTTAAGTTATAATAAAAGTTGAAACAAAAGTTAAATAAAAGTTTAAAATAAATTAGATAATCTGAATTAATTGTAATTATATATTTAAAGTTTTATATTTTAATTATGTTTTAAAAGAAATTCGAATTTTAAATTATTAATAAAAGAGAAAATCAAGATTAAATAAAATTCAATATATGAAATCAATGTTTAAATTTAAGTTCTGAAATTTAACAAATTTATGTGTAACAAAAGAAATTCAAGTTATAATAAAAGTTGAAACAAAAGTTAAATAAAAGTTTAAAATTAATTAGATAACCTGAAATAATTGTAATTATAAATTTAAAGTTTTATATTTAAATTACGTTTTAAAAGAAATTCGAATTTTAAATTATTAATAAAAGAGAAAATCAAGATTAAATAAAATTCAATATATGAAATCAATGATTAAATTCTAAGTTCTGAAATTTAACAAATTTGTGTGTAACGAAAGAAATTCAAGTTATAATAAAAATTGAAACAAAAGTTAAATAAAAGTTTAAAATAAATTAGATATTCTAAAATAATTGTAATTATAAATTTAAAGTTTTATGTTGAAATTATGTTTTAAAAGAAATTCGAATTTTAAATAATTAATAAAAGAGAAAATCAAGATTAAATAAAATTCAATATATGAAATCAATGTTTAAATTTAAGTTCTGAAATTTAACAAATTTGTGTGTAACGAAAGAAATTTAAGTTATAATAAAAGTTGATACAAAAGTTAAATAAAAGTTTAAAATAAATTAGATAATCTGAAATAATTGTAATTATAAATTTAAAGTTTTATATTTAAATTATGTTTTGAAAGAAATTCGAATTTTAAATTATTAATAAAAGAGAAAATCAAAATTAAATAAAATTCAATATATGAAATCAATGTTTAAATTTAAGTTCTGAAATTTAACAAATTTATGTGTAACAAAAGAAATTCAAGTTATAATAAAAGTTGAAACAAAAGTTAAATAAAAGTTTAAAATTAATTAGATAACCTGAAATAATTGTAATTATAAATTTAAAGTTTTATATTTAAATTACGTTTTAAAAGAAATTCGAATTTTAAATTATTAATAAAAGAGAAAATCAAGATTAAATAAAATTCAATATATGAAATCAATGTTTAAATTTAAGTTCTGGAATTTAACAAATTTATGTGTAACAAAAGAAATTCAAGTTATAATAAAAGTTGAAACAAAAGTTAAATGAAAGTTTAAAATTAATTAGATAACCTGAAATAATTGTAATTATAAATTTAAAGTTTTATATTTAAATTATGTTTTAAAAGAAATTCGAATTTAAAATTATTAATAAAAGAGAAAATCAAGATTAAATAAAATTCAATATATGAAATAAATGTTTAAATTTAAGTTCTAAAATTTAACAAATTTGTGTGTAACGAAAGAAATTTAAGTTATAATAAAAGTTGAAACAAAAGTTAAATAAAAGTTTAAAATAAATTAGATAATCTGAAATAATTGTAATTATAAATTTAAAGTTTTATGTTGAAATTATGTTTTAAAAGAAATTCGAATTTTAAATAATTAATAAAAGAGAAAATCAAGATTAAATAAAATTCAATATATGAAATCAATGTTTAAATTTAAGTTCTGAAATTTAACAAATTTATGTGTAACAAAAGAAATTCAAGTTATAATAAAAGTTGAAACAAAAGTTAAATAAAAGTTTAAAATTAATTAGATAACCTGAAATAATTGTAATTATAAATTTAAAGTTTTATATTTAAATTATGTTTTAAAAGAAATTCGAATTTTAAATTATTAATAAAAGAGAAAATCAAGATTAAATAAAATTCAATATATGAAATCAATGTTTAAATTCTAAGTTCTGGAATTTAACAAATTTATGTGTAACAAAAGAAATTCAAGTTATAATAAAAGTTAAAACAAAAGTTAAATAAAAGTTTAAAATTAATTAGATAACCTAAAATAATTGTAATTATAAATTTAAAGTTTTATATTTAAATTATGTTTTAAAAGAAATTTGAATTTTAAATTATTAATAAAAGAGAAAATCAAGATTAAATAAAATTCAATATATGAAATCAATGTTTAAATTTAAGTTCTGAAATTTAACAAAATTATGTGTAACAAAAGAAATTCAAGTTATAATAAAAGTTGAAACAAAAGTTAAATAAAAGTTTAAAATTAATTAGATAACCTGAAATAATTGTAATTATAAATTTAAAGTTTTATATTTAAATTACGTTTTAAAAGAAATTCGAATTTTAAATTATTAATAAAAGAGAAAATCAAGATTAAATAAAATTCAATATATGAAATCAATGTTTAAATTCTAAGTTCTGAAATTTAACAAATTTGTGTGTAACGAAAGAAATTCAAGTTATAATAAAAGTTGAAACAAAAGTTAAATAAAAGTTTAAAATAAATTAGATATTCTAAAATAATTGTAATTATAAATTTAAAGTTTTATGTTGAAATTATGTTTTAAAAGAAATTCGAATTTTAAATAATTAATAAAAGAGAAAATCAAGATTAAATAAAATTCAATATATGAAATCAATGTTTAAATTTAAGTTCTGAAATTTAACAAATTTGTGTGTAACGAAAGAAATTTAAGTTATAATAAAAGTTAATACAAAAGTTAAATAAAAGTTTAAAATAAATTAGATAATCTGAAATAATTGTAATTATAAATTTAAAGTTTTATATTTAAATTATGTTTTGAAAGAAATTCGAATTTTAAATTATTAATAAAAGAGAAAATCAAAATTAAATAAAATTCAATATATGAAATCAATGTTTAAATTTAAGTTCTGAAATTTAACAAATTTATGTGTAACAAAAGAAATTCAAGTTATAATAAAAGTTGAAACAAAAGTTAAATAAAAGTTTAAAATTAATTAGATAACCTGAAATAATTGTAATTATAAATTTAAAGTTTTATATTTAAATTACGTTTTAAAAGAAATTCGAATTTTAAATTATTAATAAAAGAGAAAATCAAGATTAAATAAAATTCAATATATGAAATCAATGTTTAAATTTAAGTTCTGGAATTTAACAAATTTATGTGTAACAAAAGAAATTCAAGTTATAATAAAAGTTGAAACAAAAGTTAAATAAAAGTTTAAAATTAATTAGATAACCTGAAATAATTGTAATTATAAATTTAAAGTTTTATATTTAAATTATGTTTTAAAAGAAATTCGAATTTAAAATTATTAATAAAAGAGAAAATCAAGATTAAATAAAATTCAATATATGAAATAAATGTTTAAATTTAAGTTCTAAAATTTAACAAATTTGTGTGTAACGAAAGAAATTTAAGTTATAATAAAAGTTGAAACAAAAGTTAAATAAAAGTTTAAAATAAATTAGATAATCTGAAATAATTGTAATTATAAATTTAAAGTTTTATGTTGAAATTATGTTTTAAAAGAAATTCGAATTTTAAATAATTAATAAAAGAGAAAATCAAGATTAAATAAAATTCAATATATGAAATCAATGTTTAAATTCTAAGTTCTAAAATTTAACAAATTTGTGTGTAACGAAAGAAATTTAAGTTATATTAAAAGTTAAAACAAAAGTTAAATAAAAGTTTAAAATAAATTAGATAATCTGAAATAATTGTAATTATAAATTTAAAGTTTTATATTTAAATTATGTTTTAAAAGAAATTCGAATTTTAAATTATTAATAAAAGAGAAAATCAAGATTAAATAAAATTCAATATATGAAATCAATGTTTAAATTTAAGTTCTGAAATTTAACAAATTTATGTGTAACAAAAGAAATTCAAGTTATAATAAAAGTTGAAACAAAAGTTAAATAAAAGTTTAAAATTAATTAGATAACCTGAAATAATTGTAATTATAAATTTAAAGTTTTATATTTAAATTATGTTTTAAAAGAAATTCGAATTTTAAATTATTAATAAAAGAGAAAATCAAGATTAAATAAAATTCAATATATGAAATCAATGTTTAAATTCTAAGTTCTGGAATTTAACAAATTTATGTGTAACAAAAGAAATTCAAGTTATAATAAAAGTTGAAACAAAAGTTAAATAAAAGTTTAAAATAAATTAGATATTCTAAAATAATTGTAATTATAAATTTAAAGTTTTATGTTGAAATTATGTTTTAAAAGAAATTCGAATTTTAAATAATTAATAAAAGAGAAAATCAAGATTAAATAAAATTCAATATATGAAATCAATGTTTAAATTTAAGTTCTGGAATTAAACAAATTTATGTGTAACAAAAGAAATTCAAGTTATAATAAAAGTTGAAACAAAAGTTAAATAAAAGTTTAAAATTAATTAGATAACCTGAAATAATTGTAATTATAAATTTAAAGTTTTATATTTAAATTATGTTTTAAAAGAAATTCGAATTTTAAATTATTAATAAAAGAGAAAATCAAGATTAAATAAAATTCAATATATGAAATCAATGTTTAAATTTAAGTTCTGAAATTTAACAAATTTATGTGTAACAAAAGAAATTCAAGTTATAATAAAAGTTGAAACAAAAGTTAAATAAAAGTTTAAAATTAATTAGATAACCTGAAATAATTGTAATTATAAATTTAAAGTTTTATATTTAAATTACGTTTTAAAAGAAATTCTAATTTTAAATTATTAATAAAAAGAAAATCAAGATTAAATAAAATTCAATATATGAAATCAATGTTTAAATTTAAGTTCTGGAATTTAACAAATTTATGTGTAACAAAAGAAATTCAAGTTATAATAAAAGTTAAAACAAAAGTTAAATAAAAGTTTAAAATTAATTAGATAACCTAAAATAATTGTAATTATAAATTTAAAGTTTTATATTTAAATTATGTTTTAAAAGAAATTTGAATTTTAAATTATTAATAAAAGAGAAAATCAAGATTAAATAAAATTCAATATATGAAATCAATGTTTAAATTTAAGTTCTGAAATTTAACAAATTTATGTGTAACAAAAGAAATTCAAGTTATAATAAAAGTTGAAACAAAAGTTAAATAAAAGTTTAAAATTAATTAGATAACCTGAAATAATTGTAATTATAAATTTAAAGTTTTATATTTAAATTACGTTTTAAAAGAAATTCGAATTTTAAATTATTAATAAAAGAGAAAATCAAGATTAAATAAAATTCAATATATGAAATCAATGTTTAAATTCTAAGTTCTGAAATTTAACAAATTTGTGTGTAACGAAAGAAATTCAAGTTATAATAAAAGTTGAAACAAAAGTTAAATAAAAGTTTAAAATAAATTAGATATTCTAAAATAATTGTAATTATAAATTTAAAGTTTTATGTTGAAATTATGTTTTAAAAGAAATTTGAATTTTAAATAATTAATAAAAGAGAAAATCAAGATTAAATAAAATTCAATATATGAAATCAATGTTTAAATTTAAGTTCTGAAATTTAACAAATTTGTGTGTAACGAAAGAAATTTAAGTTATAATAAAAGTTGATACAAAAGTTAAATAAAAGTTTAAAATAAAGTAGATAATCTGAAATAATTGTAATTATAAATTTAAAGTTTTATATTGAAATTATGTTTTGAAAGAAATTCGAATTTTAAATTATTAATAAAAGAGAAAATCAAAATTAAATAAAATTCAATATATGAAATCAATGTTTAAATTTATGTTCTGGAATTTAACAAATTTATGTGTAACAAAAGAAATTCAAGTTATAATAAAAGTTGAAACAAAAGTTAAATAAAAGTTTAAAATTAATTAGATAACCTGAAATAATTGTAATTATAAATTTAAAGTTTTATATTTAAATTATGTTTTAAAAGAAATTCGAATTTAAAATTATTAATAAAAGAGAAAATCAAGATTAAATAAAATTCAATATATGAAATAAATGTTTAAATTTAAGTTCTAAAATTTAACAAATTTGTGTGTAACGAAAGAAATTTAAGTTATAATAAAAGTTGAAACAAAAGTTAAATAAAAGTTTAAAATAAATTAGATAATCTGAAATAATTGTAATTATAAATTTAAAGTTTTATGTTGAAATTATGTTTTAAAAGAAATTCGAATTTTAAATAATTAATAAAAGAGAAAATCAAGAATAAATAAAATTCAATATATGAAATCAATGTTTAAATTCTAAGTTCTAAAATTTAACAAATTTGTGTGTAACGAAAGAAATTTAAGTTATATTAAAAGTTAAAACAAAAGTTAAATAAAAGTTTAAAATAAATTAGATAATCTGAAATAATTGTAATTATAAATTTAAAGTTTTATATTTAAATTATGTTTTAAAAGAAATTCGAATTTTAAATTATTAATAAAAGAGAAAATCAAGATTAAATAAAATTCAATATATGAAATCAATGTTTAAATTTAAGTTCTGAAATTTAACAAATTTATGTGTAACAAAAGAAATTCAAGTTATAATAAAAGTTGAAACAAAAGTTAAATAAAAGTTTAAAATTAATTAGATAACCTGAAATAATTGTAATTATAAATTTAAAGTTTTATATTTAAATTATGTTTTAAAAGAAATTCGAATTTTAAATTATTAATAAAAGAGAAAATCAAGATTAAATAAAATTCAATATATGAAATCAATGTTTAAATTCTAAGTTCTGGAATTTAACAAATTTATGTGTAACAAAAGAAATTCAAGTTATAATAAAAGTTGAAACAAAAGTTAAATAAAAGTTTAAAATAAATTAGATATTCTAAAATAATTGTAATTATAAATTTAAAGTTTTATGTTGAAATTATGTTTTAAAAGAAATTCGAATTTTAAATAATTAATAAAAGAGAAAATCAAGATTAAATAAAATTCAATATATGAAATCAATGTTTAAATTTAAGTTCTGGAATTTAACAAATTTATGTGTAACAAAAGAAATTCAAGTTATAATAAAAGTTGAAACAAAAGTTAAATAAAAGTTTAAAATTAATTTGATAACCTGAAATAATTGTAATTATAAATTTAAAGTTTTATATTTAAATTATGTTTTAAAAGAAATTCGAATTTTAAATTATTAATAAAAGAGAAAATCAAGATTAAATAAAATTCAATATATGAAATCAATGTTTAAATTTAAGTTTTGAAATTTAACAAATTTATGTGTAACAAAAGAAATTCAAGTTATAATAAAAGTTGAAACAAAAGTTAAATAAAAGTTTAAAATAAATTAGATAATCTGAAATAATTGTAATTATAAATTTAAAGTTTTATGTTGAAATTATGTTTTAAAAGAAATTCGAATTTTAAATAATTAATAAAAGAGAAAATCAAGATTAAATAAAATTTAATATATGAAATCAATGTTTAAATTCTAAGTTCTAAAATTTAACAAATTTGTGTGTAACGAAAGAAATTTAAGTTATAATAAAAGTTGAAACAAAAGTTAAATAAAAGTTTAAAATAAATTAGATAATCTGAAATAATTGTAATTATAAATTTAAAGTTATATATTTAAATTATGTTTTAAAAGAAATTCGAATTTTAAATTATTAATAAAAGAGAAAATCAAGATTAAATAAAATTCAATATATGAAATCAATGTTTAAATTTAAGTTCTGGAATTTAACAAATTTATGTGTAAACAAAAAAATTTAAGTTATAATAAAAGTTGAAACAAAAGTTAAATAAAAGTTTAAAATTAATTAGATAACCTGAAATAATTGTAATTATAAATTTAAAGTTTTATATTTAAATTATGTTTTAAAAGAAATTCGAATTTTAAATTATTAATAAAAGAGAAAATCAAGATTAAATAAAATTCAATATATGAAATCAATGTTTAAATTCTAAGTTCTGAAATTTAACAAATTTGTGTGTAACGAAAGAAATTTAAGTTATAATAAAAGTTGAAACAAAAGTTAAATAAAAGTTTAAAATAAATTAGATAATCTGAAATAATTGTAATTATAAATTTAAAGTTTTATGTTTAAATTATGTTTTGAAAGAAATTCGATTTTTAAATGATTACTAAAAGAGAAAATCAAGATTAAATAAAATTCAATATATGAAATCAATGTTTAAATTCTAAGTTCTGAAATTTAACAAATTTATGTGTAACGAAAGAAATTTAAGTTATAATAAAAGTTGAAACAAAAGTTAAATAAAAGTTTAAAATAAATTAGATAATCTGAAATAATTGTAATTATAAATTTAAAGTTTTATATTTAAATTATGTTTTAAAAGAAATTCGAATTTTAAATTATTAATAAAAGAGAAAATCAAGATTAAATAAAATTCAATATATAAAATCAATGTTTAAATTCTAAGTTCTGAAATTTAACAAATTTGTGTGTAACGAAAGAAATTTAAGTTATAATAAAAGTTGAAACAAAAGTTAAATAAAAGTTTAAAATTAATTAGATAACCTGAAATAATTGTAATTATAAATTTAAAGTTTTATATTTAAATTATGTTTTAAAAGAAATTCGAATTTTAAATTATTAATAAAAGAGAAAATCAAGATTAAATAAAACTCAATATATGAAATCAATGTTTAAATTTAAGTTCTGAAATTTAACAAATTTATGTGTAACAAAAGAAATTCAAGTTATAATAAAAGTTGAAACAAAAGTTAAATAAAAGTTTAAAATTAATTAGATAACCTGAAATAATTGTAATTATAAATTTAAAGTTTTATATTTAAATTACATTTTAAAAGAAATTCGAATTTTAAATTATTAATAAAAGAGAAAATCAAGATTAAATAAAATTCAATATATGAAATCAATGTTTAAATTCTAAGTTCTGAAATTTAACAAATTTGTGTGTAACGAAAGAAATTCAAGTTATAATAAAAGTTGAAACAAAAGTTAAATAAAAGTTTAAAATAAATTAGATATTCTAAAATAATTGTAATTATAAATTTAAAGTTTTATGTTGAAATTATGTTTTAAAAGAAATTCGAATTTTAAATAATTAATAAAAGAGAAAATCAAGATTAAATAAAATTCAATATATGAAATCAATGTTTAAATTTAAGTTCTGAAATTTAACAAATTTGTGTGTAACGAAAGAAATTTAAGTTATAATAAAAGTTGATACAAAAGTTAAATAAAAGTTTAAAATAAATTAGATAATCTGAAATAATTGTAATTATAAATTTAAAGTTTTATATTTAAATTATGTTTTGAAAGAAATTCGAATTTTAAATTATTAATAAAAGAGAAAATCAAAATTAAATAAAATCCAATATATGAAATCAATGTTTAAATTTAAGTTCTGAAATTTAACAAATTTATGTGTAACAAAAGAAATTCAAGTTATAATAAAAGTTGAAACAAAAGTTAAATAAAAGTTTAAAATTAATTAGATAACCTGAAATAATTGTAATTATAAATTTAAAGTTTTATATTTAAATTACGTTTTAAAAGAAATTCGAATTTTAAATTATTAATAAAAGAGAAAATCAAGATTAAATAAAATTCAATATATGAAATCAATGTTTAAATTTAAGTTCTGGAATTTAACAAATTTATGTGTAACAAAAGAAATTCAAGTTATAATAAAAGTTGAAACAAAAGTTAAATAAAAGTTTAAAATTAATTAGATAACCTGAAATAATTGTAATTATAAATTTAAAGTTTTATATTTAAATTATGTTTTAAAAGAAATTCGAATTTAAAATTATTAATAAAAGAGAAAATCAAGATTAAATAAAATTCAATATATGAAATAAATGTTTAAATTTAAGTTCTAAAATTTAACAAATTTGTGTGTAACGAAAGAAATTTAAGTTATAATAAAAGTTGAAACAAAAGTTAAATAAAAGTTTAAAATAAATTAGATAATCTGAAATAATTGTAATTATAAATTTAAAGTTTTATGTTGAAATTATGTTTTAAAAGAAATTCGAATTTTAAATTATTAATAAAAGAGAAAATCAAGATTAAATAAAATTCAATATATGAAATCAATGTTTAAATTCTAAGTTCTGGAATTTAACAAATTTATGTGTAACAAAAGAAATTCAAGTTATAATAAAAGTTGAAACAAAAGTTAAATAAAAGTTTAAAATAAATTAGATATTCTAAAATAATTGTAATTATAAATTTAAAGTTTTATGTTGAAATTATGTTTTAAAAGAAATTCGAATTTTAAATAATTAATAAAAGAGAAAATCAAGATTAAATAAAATTCAATATATGAAATCAATGTTTAAATTTAAGTTCTGGAATTTAACAAATTTATGTGTAACAAAAGAAATTCAAGTTATAATAAAAGTTGAAACAAAAGTTAAATAAAAGTTTAAAATTAATTTGATAACCTGAAATAATTGTAATTATAAATTTAAAGTTTTATATTTAAATTATGTTTTAAAAGAAATTCGAATTTTAAATTATTAATAAAAGAGAAAATCAAGATTAAATAAAATTCAATATATGAAATCAATGTTTAAATTTAAGTTTTGAAATTTAACAAATTTATGTGTAACAAAAGAAATTCAAGTTATAATAAAAGTTGAAACAAAAGTTAAATAAAAGTTTAAAATAAATTAGATAATCTGAAATAATTGTAATTATAAATTTAAAGTTTTATGTTGAAATTATGTTTTAAAAGAAATTCGAATTTTAAATAATTAATAAAAGAGAAAATCAAGATTAAATAAAATTTAATATATGAAATCAATGTTTAAATTCTAAGTTCTAAAATTTAACAAATTTGTGTGTAACGAAAGAAATTTAAGTTATAATAAAAGTTGAAACAAAAGTTAAATAAAAGTTTAAAATAAATTAGATAATCTGAAATAATTGTAATTATAAATTTAAAGTTATATATTTAAATTATGTTTTAAAAGAAATTCGAATTTTAAATTATTAATAAAAGAGAAAATCAAGATTAAATAAAATTCAATATATGAAATCAATGTTTAAATTTAAGTTCTGGAATTTAACAAATTTATGTGTAAACAAAAAAAATTAAGTTATAATAAAAGTTGAAACAAAAGTGAAATAAAAGTTTAAAATTAATTAGATAACCTGAAATAATTGTAATTATAAATTTAAAGTTTTATATTTAAATTATGTTTTAAAAGAAATTCGAATTTTAAATTATTAATAAAAGAGAAAATCAAGATTAAATAAAATTCAATATATGAAATCAATGTTTAAATTCTAAGTTCTGAAATTTAACAAATTTGTGTGTAACGAAAGAAATTTAAGTTATAATAAAAGTTGAAACAAAAGTTAAATAAAAGTTTAAAATAAATTAGATAATCTGAAATAATTGTAATTATAAATTTAAAGTTTTATGTTTAAATTATGTTTTGAAAGAAATTCGATTTTTAAATGATTACTAAAAGAGAAAATCAAGATTAAATAAAATTCAATATATGAAATCAATGTTTAAATTCTAAGTTCTGAAATTTAACAAATTTATGTGTAACGAAAGAAATTTAAGTTATAATAAAAGTTGAAACAAAAGTTAAATAAAAGTTTAAAATAAATTAGATACTCTGAAATAATTGTAATTATAAATTTAAAGTTTTATATTTAAATTATGTTTTAAAAGAAATTCGAATTTTAAATTATTAATAAAAGAGAAAATCAAGATTAAATAAAATTCAATATATAAAATCAATGTTTAAATTCTAAGTTCTGAAATTTAACAAATTTGTGTGTAACGAAAGAAATTTAAGTTATAATAAAAGTTGAAACAAAAGTTAAATAAAAGTTTAAAATTAATTAGATAACCTGAAATAATTGTAATTATAAATTTAAAGTTTTATATTTAAATTATGTTTTAAAAGAAATTCGAATTTTAAATAATTAATAAAAGAGAAAATCAAGATTAAATAAAACTCAATATATGAAATCAATGTTTAAATTTAAGTTCTGAAATTTAACAAATTTATGTGTAACAAAAGAAATTCAAGTTATAATAAAAGTTGAAACAAAAGTTAAATAAAAGTTTAAAATTAATTAGATAACCTGAAATAATTGTAATTATAAATTTAAAGTTTTATATTTAAATTACATTTTAAAAGAAATTCGAATTTTAAATTATTAATAAAAGAGAAAATCAAGATTAAATAAAATTCAATATATGAAATCAATGTTTAAATTCTAAGTTCTGAAATTTAACAAATTTGTGTGTAACGAAAGAAATTCAAGTTATAATAAAAGTTGAAACAAAAGTTAAATAAAAGTTTAAAATAAATTAGATATTCTAAAATAATTGTAATTATAAATTTAAAGTTTTATGTTGAAATTATGTTTTAAAAGAAATTCGAATTTTAAATAATTAATAAAAGAGAAAATCAAGATTAAATAAAATTCAATATATGAAATCAATGTTTAAATTTAAGTTCTGAAATTTAACAAATTTGTGTGTAACGAAAGAAATTTAAGTTATAATAAAAGTTGATACAAAAGTTAAATAAAAGTTTAAAATAAATTAGATAATCTGAAATAATTGTAATTATAAATTTAAAGTTTTATATTTAAATTATGTTTTGAAAGAAATTCGAATTTTAAATTATTAATAAAAGAGAAAATCAAAATTAAATAAAATTCAATATATGAAATCAATGTTTAAATTTAAGTTCTGAAATTTAACAAATTTATGTGTAACAAAAGAAATTCAAGTTATAATAAAAGTTGAAACAAAAGTTAAATAAAAGTTTAAAATTAATTAGATAACCTGAAATAATTGTAATTATAAATTTAAAGTTTTATATTTAAATTACGTTTTAAAAGAAATTCGAATTTTAAATTATTAATAAAAGAGAAAATCAAGATTAAATAAAATTCAATATATGAAATCAATGTTTAAATTTAAGTTCTGGAATTTAACAAATTTATGTGTAACAAAAGAAATTCAAGTTATAATAAAAGTTGAAACAAAAGTTAAATAAAAGTTTAAAATTAATTAGATAACCTGAAATAATTGTAATTATAAATTTAAAGTTTTATATTTAAATTATGTTTTAAAAGAAATTCGAATTTAAAATTATTAATAAAAGAGAAAATCAAGATTAAATAAAATTCAATATATGAAATAAATGTTTAAATTTAAGTTCTAAAATTTAACAAATTTGTGTGTAACGAAAGAAATTTAAGTTATAATAAAAGTTGAAACAAAAGTTAAATAAAAGTTTAAAATAAATTAGATAATCTGAAATAATTGTAATTATAAATTTAAAGTTTTATGTTGAAATTATGTTTTAAAAGAAATTCGAATTTTAAATAATTAATAAAAGAGAAAATCAAGATTAAATAAAATTCAATATATGAAATCAATGTTTAAATTCTAAGTTCTAAAATTTAACAAATTTGTGTGTAACGAAAGAAATTTAAGTTATATTAAAAGTTAAAACAAAAGTTAAATAAAAGTTTAAAATAAATTAGATAATCTGAAATAATTGTAATTATAAATTTAAAGTTTTATATTTAAATTATGTTTTAAAAGAAATTCGAATTTTAAATTATTAATAAAAGAGAAAATGAAGATTAAATAAAATTCAATATATGAAATCAATGTTTAAATTTAAGTTCTGAAATTTAACAAATTTATGTGTAACAAAAGAAATTCAAGTTATAATAAAAGTTGAAACAAAAGTTAAATAAAAGTTTAAAATTAATTAGATAACCTGAAATAATTGTAATTATAAATTTAAAGTTTTATATTTAAATTACGTTTTAAAAGAAATTCGAATTTTAAATTATTAATAAAAGAGAAAATCAAGATTAAATAAAATTCAATATATGAAATCAATGTTTAAATTTAAGTTCTGGAATTTAACAAATTTATGTGTAACAAAAGAAATTCAAGTTATAATAAAAGTTGAAACAAAAGTTAAATAAAAGTTTAAAATTAATTAGATAACCTGAAATAATTGTAATTATAAATTTAAAATTTTATATTTAAATTATGTTTTAAAAGAAATTCGAATTTAAAATTATTAATAAAAGAGAAAATCAAGATTAAATAAAATTCAATATATGAAATAAATGTTTAAATTTAAGTTCTAAAATTTAACAAATTTGTGTGTAACGAAAGAAATTTAAGTTATAATAAAAGTTGAAACAAAAGTTAAATAAAAGTTTAAAATAAATTAGATAATCTGAAATAATTGTAATTATAAATTTAAAGTTTTATGTTGAAATTATGTTTTAAAAGAAATTCGAATTTTAAATAATTAATAAAAGAGAAAATCAAGATTAAATAAAATTCAATATATGAAATCAATGTTTAAATTCTAAGTTCTAAAATTTAACAAATTTGTGTGTAACGAAAGAAATTTAAGTTATATTAAAAGTTAAAACAAAAGTTAAATAAAAGTTTAAAATAAATTAGATAATCTGAAATAATTGTAATTATAAATTTAAAGTTTTATATTTAAATTATGTTTTAAAAGAAATTCGAATTTTAAATTATTAATAAAAGAGAAAATCAAGATTAAATAAAATTCAATATATGAAATCAATGTTTAAATTTAAGTTCTGAAATTTAACAAATTTATGTGTAACAAAAGAAATTCAAGTTATAATAAAAGTTGAAACAAAAGTTAAATAAAAGTTTAAAATTAATTAGATAACCTGAAATAATTGTAATTATAAATTTAAAGTTTTATATTTAAATTATGTTTTAAAAGAAATTCGAATTTTAAATTATTAATAAAAGAGAAAATCAAGATTAAATAAAATTCAATATATGAAAACAATGTTTAAATTCTAAGTTCTGGAATTTAACAAATTTATGTGTAACAAAAGAAATTCAAGTTATAATAAAAGTTGAAACAAAAGTTAAATAAAAGTTTAAAATAAATTAGATATTCTAAAATAATTGTAATTATAAATTTAAAGTTTTATGTTGAAATTATGTTTTAAAAGAAATTCGAATTTTAAATAATTAATAAAAGAGAAAATCAAGATTAAATAAAATTCAATATATGAAATCAATGTTTAAATTTAAGTTCTGGAATTTAACAAATTTATGTGTAACAAAAGAAATTCAAGTTATAATAAAAGTTGAAACAAAAGTTAAATAAAAGTTTAAAATTAATTAGATAACCTGAAATAATTGTAATTATAAATTTAAAGTTTTATATTTAAATTATGTTTTAAAAGAAATTCGAATTTTAAATAATTAATAAAAGAGAAAATCAAGATTAAATAAAATTCAATATATGAAATCAATGTTTAAATTCTAAGTTCTAAAATTTAACAAATTTGTGTGTAACGAAAGAAATTTAAGTTATATTAAAAGTTAAAACAAAAGTTAAATAAAAGTTTAAATTAAATTAGATAATCTGAAATAATTGTAATTATAAATTTAAAGTTTTATATTTAAATTATGTTTTAAAAGAAATTCGAATTTTAAATTATTAATAAAAGAGAAAATCAAGATTAAATAAAATTCAATATATGAAATCAATGTTTAAATTTAAGTTCTGAAATTTAACAAATTTATGTGTAACAAAAGAAATTCAAGTTATAATAAAAGTTGAAACAAAAGTTAAATAAAAGTTTAAAATAAATTAGATAATCTGAAATAATTGTAATTATAAATTTAAAGTTTTATGTTGAAATTATGTTTTAAAAAAAATTCGAATTTTAAATAATTAATAAAAGAGAAAATCAAGATTAAATAAAATTCAATATATGAAATCAATGTTTAAATTCTAAGTTCTAAAATTTAACAAATTTGTGTGTAACGAAAGAAATTTAAGTTATAATAAAAGTTGAAACAAAAGTTAAATAAAAGTTTAAAATAAATTAGATAATCTGAAATAATTGTAATTATAAATTTAAAGTTTTATATTTAAATTATGTTTTAAAAGAAATTCGAATTTTAAATTATTAATAAAAGAGAAAATCAAGATTAAATAAAATTCAATATATGAAATCAATGTTTAAATTTAAGTTCTGGAATTTAACAAATTTATGTGTAACAAAAGAAATTCAAGTTATAATAAAAGTTGAAACAAAAGTTAAATAAAAGTTTAAAATTAATTAGATAACCTGAAATAATTGTAATTATAAATTTAAAGTTTTATATTTAAATTATGTTTTAAAAGAAATTCGAATTTAAAATTATTAATAAAAGAGAAAATCAAGATTAAATAAAATTCAATATATGAAATAAATGTTTAAATTTAAGTTCTAAAATTGAACAAATTTGTGTGTAACGAAAGAAATTTAAGTTATAATAAAAGTTGAAACAAAAGTTAAATAAAAGTTTAAAATTAATTAGATAACCTGAAATAATTGTAATTATAAATTTAAAGTTTTATATTTAAATTATGTTTTAAAAGAAATTCGAATTTAAAATTATTAATAAAAGAGAAAATCAAAATTAAATAAAATTCAATATATGAAATCAATGTTTAAATTTAAGTTCTGAAATTTAACAAATTTATGTGTAACAAAAGAAATTCAAGTTATAATAAAAGTTGAAACAAAAGTTAAATAAAAGTTTAAAATTAATTAGATAACCTGAAATAATTGTAATTATAAATTTAAAGTTTTATATTTAAATTACGTTTTAAAAGAAATTCGAATTTAAAATTATTAATAAAAGAGAAAATCAAGATTAAATAAAATTCAATATATGAAATAAATGTTTAAATTTAAGTTCTAAAATTGAACAAATTTGTGTGTAACGAAAGAAATTTAAGTTATAATAAAAGTTGAAACAAAAGTTAAATAAAAGTTTAAAATTAATTAGATAACCTGAAATAATTGTAATTATAAATTTAAAGTTTTATATTTAAATTACGTTTTAAAAGAAATTCGAATTTTAAATTATTAATAAAAGAGAAAATCAAGATTAAATAAAATTCAATATATGAAATCAATGTTTAAATTTAAGTTCTGGAATTTAACAAATTTATGTGTAACAAAAGAAATTCAAGTTATAATAAAAGTTGAAACAAAAGTTAAATAAAAGTTTAAAATTAATTAGATAACCTGAAATAATTGTAATTATAAATTTAAAGTTTTATATTTAAATTACGTTTTAAAAGAAATTCGAATTTTAAATTATTAATAAAAGAGAAAATCAAGATTAAATAAAATTCAATATATGAAATCAATGTTTAAATTCTAAGTTCTAAAATTTAACAAATTTGTGTGTAACGAAAGAAATTTAAGTTATAATAAAAGTTGAAACAAAAGTTAAATAAAAGTTTAAAATAAATTAGATAATCTGAAATAATTGTAATTATAAATTTAAAGTTTTATATTTAAATTATGTTTTAAAAGAAATTCGAATTTTAAATTATTAATAAAAGAGAAAATCAAGATTAAATAAAATTCAATATATGAAATCAATGTTTAAATTTAAGTTCTGGAATTTAACAAATTTATGTGTAACAAAAGAAATTCAAGTTATAATAAAAGTTGAAACAAAAGTTAAATAAAAGTTTAAAATTAATTAGATAACCTGAAATAATTGTAATTATAAATTTAAAGTTTTATATTTAAATTATGTTTTAAAAGAAATTCGAATTTAAAATTATTAATAAAAGAGAAAATCAAGATTAAATAAAATTCAATATATGAAATAAATGTTTAAATTTAAGTTCTAAAATTGAACAAATTTGTGTGTAACGAAAGAAATTTAAGTTATAATAAAAGTTGAAACAAAAGTTAAATAAAAGTTTAAAATTAATTAGATAACCTGAAATAATTGTAATTATAAATTTAAAGTTTTATATTTAAATTATGTTTTAAAAGAAATTCGAATTTTAAATTATTAATAAAAGAGAAAATCAAGATTAAATAAAACTCAATATATGAAATCAATGTTTAAATTCTAAGTTCTGAATTTTAACAAATTTGTGTGTAACGAAAGAAATTTAAGTTATAATAAAAGTTGAAACAAAAGTTAAATAAAAGTTTAAAATAAATTAGATAACCTGAAATAATTGTAATTATAAATTTAAAGTTTTATATTTAAATTATGTTTTAAAAGAAATTCGAATTTTAAATTATTAATAAAAGAGAAAATCAAGATTAAATAAAATTCAATATATGAAATCAATGTTTAAATTCTAAGTTCTGAAATTTAACAAATTTATGTGTAACAAAAGAAATTCAAGTTATAATAAAAGTTGAAACAAAAGTTAAATAAAAGTTTAAAATAAATTAGATATTCTAAAATAATTGTAATTATAAATTTAAAGTTTTATGTTGAAATTATGTTTTAAAAGAAATTCGAATTTTAAATAATTAATAAAAGAGAAAATCAAGATTAAATAAAATTCAATATATGAAATCAATGTTTAAATTCTAAGTTCTAAAATTTAACAAATTTGTGTGTAACGAAAGAAATTTAAGTTATAATAAAAGTTGAAACAAAAGTTAAATAAAAGTTTAAAATAAATTAGATAATCTGAAATAATTGTAATTATAAATTTAAAGTTTTATGTTGAAATTATGTTTTTAAAGAAATTCGAATTTTAAATAATTAATAAAAGAGAAAATCAAGATTAAATAAAATTCAATATATAAAATCAATGTTTAAATTCTAAGTTCTGAAATTTAACAAATTTGTGTGTAACGAAAGAAATTTAAGTTATAATAAAAGTTGATACAAAAGTTAAATAAAAGTTTAAAATAAATTAGATAATCTGAAATAATTGTAATTATAAATTTAAAGTTTTATATTTAAATTATGTTTTAAAAGAAATTCGAATTTTAAATTATTAATCAAAGAGAAAATCAAGATTAAATAAAATTCAATATATGAAATCATTGTTTAAATTTAAGTTCTGAAATTTAACAAATTTATGTGTAACAAAAGAAATTCAAGTTATAATAAAAGTTGAAACAAAAGTTAAATAAAAGTTTAAAATAAATTAGATATTCTAAAATAATTGTAATTATAAATTTAAAGTTTTATGTTGAAATTATGTTTTAAAAGAAATTCGAATTTTAAATAATTAATAAAAGAGAAAATCAAGATTAAATAAAATTCAATATATGAAATCAATGTTTAAATTCTAAGTTCTAAAATTTAACAAATTTGTGTGTAACAAAAGAAATTCAAGTTATAATAAAAGATGAAACAAAAGTTAAATAAAAGTTTAAAATAAATTAGATAATCTGAAATAATTGTAATTATAAATTTAAAGTTTTATGTTGAAATTATGTTTTAAAAGAAATTCGAATTTTAAATAATTAATAAAAGAGAAAATCAAGATTAAATAAAATTTAATATATGAAATCAATGTTTAAATTCTAAGTTCTAAAATTTAACAAATTTGTGTGTAACGAAAGAAATTTAAGTTATAATAAAAGTTGAAACAAAAGTTAAATAAAAGTTTAAAATAAATTAGATAATCTGAAATAATTGTAATTATAAATTTAAAGTTATATATTTAAATTATGTTTTAAAAGAAATTCGAATTTTAAATTATTAATAAAAGAGAAAATCAAGATTAAATAAAATTCAATATATGAAATCAATGTTTAAATTTAAGTTCTGGAATTTAACAAATTTATGTGTAACAAAAAAAATTTAAGTTATAATAAAAGTTGAAACAAAAGTTAAATAAAAGTTTAAAATTAATTAGATAACCTGAAATAATTGTAATTATAAATTTAAAGTTTTATATTTAAATTATGTTTTAAAAGAAATTCGAATTTTAAATTATTAATAAAAGAGAAAATCAAGATTAAATAAAATTCAATATATGAAATCAATGTTCAAATTCTAAGTTCTGAAATTTAACAAATTTGTGTGTAACGAAAGAAATTTAAGTTATAATAAAAGTTGAAACAAAAGTTAAATAAAAGTTTAAAATAAATTAGATAATCTGAAATAATTGTAATTATAAATTTAAAGTTTTATGTTTAAATTATGTTTTAAAAGAAATTCGATTTTTAAATGATTACTAAAAGAGAAAATCAAGATTAAATAAAATTCAATATATGAAATCAATGTTTAAATTCTAAGTTCTGAAATTTAACAAATTTATGTGTAACGAAAGAAATTTAAGTTATAATAAAAGTTGAAACAAAAGTTAAATAAAAGTTTAAAATAAATTAGATAATCTGAAATAATTGTAATTATAAATTTAAAGTTTTATATTTAAATTATGTTTTAAAAGAAATTCGAATTTTAAATTATTAATAAAAGAGAAAATCAAGATTAAATAAAATTCAATATATAAAATCAATGTTTAAATTCTAAGTTCTGAAATTTAACAAATTTGTGTGTAACGAAAGAAATTTAAGTTATAATAAAAGTTGAAACAAAAGTTAAATAAAAGTTTAAAATAAATTAGATAATCTGAAATAATTGTAATTATAAATTTAAAGTTTTATATTCAAATTATGTTTTAAAAGAAATTCGAATTTTAAATTATTAATAAAAGAGAAAATCAAGATTAAATAAAATTCAATATATGAAATCAATGTTTAAATTTAAGTTCTGGAATTTAACAAATTTATGTGTAACAAAAGAAATTCAAGTTATAATAAAAGTTGAAACAGAAGTTAAATAAAAGTTTAAAATTAATTAGATAACCTGAAATAATTGTAATTATAAATTTAAAGTTTTATATTTAAATTATGTTTTAAAAGAAATTCGAATTTTAAATTATTAATAAAAGAGAAAATCAAGATAAAATAAAATTCAATATATGAAATCAATGTTTAAATTCTAAGTTCTGAAATTTAACAAATTTATGTGTAACGAAAGAAATTTAAGTTATAATAAAAGTTGAAACAAAAGTTAAATAAAAGTTTAAAATAAATTAGATAATCTGAAATAATTGTAATTATAAATTTAAAGTTTTATATTTAAATTATGTTTTAAAAGAAATTCGAATTTTAAATTATTAATAAAAGAGAAAATCAAGATTAAATAAAATTCAATATATAAAATCAATGTTTAAATTCTAAGTTCTGAAATTTAACAAATTTGTGTGTAACGAAAGAAATTTAAGTTATAATAAAAGTTGAAACAAAAGTTAAATAAAAGTTTAAAATAAATTAGATAATCTGAAATAATTGTAATTATAAATTTAAAGTTTTATATTCAAATTATGTTTTAAAAGAAATTCGAATTTTAAATTATTAATAAAAGAGAAAATCAAGATTAAATAAAATTCAATATATGAAATCAATGTTTAAATTTAAGTTCTGGAATTTAACAAATTTATGTGTAACAAAAGAAATTCAAGTTATAATAAAAATTGAAACAAAAGTTAAATAAAAGTTTAAAATAAATTAGATAACCTGAAATAATTGTAATTATAAATTTAAAGTTTTATATTTAAATTATGTTTTAAAAGAAATTCGAATTTTAAATTATTAATAAAAGAGAAAATCAAGATTAAATAAAATTCAATATATGAAATAAATGTTTAAATTTAAGTTCTAAAATTTAACAAATTTGTGTGTAACGAAAGAAATTTAAGTTATAATAAAAGTTGAAACAAAAGTTAAATAAAAGTTTAAAATTAATTAGATAACCTGAAATAATTGTAATTATAAATTTAAAGTTTTATATTTAAATTATGTTTTAAAAGAAATTCGAATTTTAAATTATTAATAAAAGAGAAAATCAAGATTAAATAAAATTCAATATATGAAATCAATGTTTAAATTCTAAGTTCTGAAATTTAACAAATTTGTGTGTAACGAAAGAAATTTAAGTTATAATAAAAGTTGAAACAAAAGTTAAATAAAAGTTTAAAATAAATTAGATAACCTGAAATAATTGTAATTATAAATTTAAAGTTCTATATTTAAATTATGTTTTAAAAGAAATTCGAATTTTAAATTATTAATAAAAGAGAAAATCAAGATTAAATAAAATTCAATATATGAAATAAATGTTTAAATTTAAGTTCTAAAATTTAACAAATTTGTGTGTAACGAAAGAAATTTAAGTTATAATAAAAGTTGAAACAAAAGTTAAATAAAAGTTTAAAATTAATTAGATAACCTGAAATAATTGTAATTATAAATTTAAAGTTTTATATTTAAATTATGTTTTAAAAGAAATTCGAATTTTAAATTATTAATAAAAGAGAAAATCAAGATTAAATAAAATTCAATATATGAAATCAATGTTTAAATTCTAAGTTCTGAAATTTAACAAATTTGTGTGTAACGAAAGAAATTTAAGTTATAATAAAAGTTGAAACAAAAGTTAAATAAAAGTTTAAAATAAATTAGATAACCTGAAATAATTGTAATTATAAATTTAAAGTTTTATATTTAAATTATGTTTTAAAAGAAATTCGAATTTTAAATTATTAATAAAAGAGAAAATCAAGATTAAATAAAATTCAATATATGAAATAAATGTTTAAATTTAAGTTCTAAAATTTAACAAATTTGTGTGTAACGAAAGAAATTTAAGTTATAATAAAAGTTGAAACAAAAGTTAAATAAAAGTTTAAAATTAATTAGATAACCTGAAATAATTGTAATTATAAATTTAAAGTTTTATATTTAAATTATGTTTTAAAAGAAATTCGAATTTTAAATTATTAATAAAAGAGAAAATCAAGATTAAATAAAATTCAATATATGAAATCAATGTTTAAATTCTAAGTTCTGAAATTTAACAAATTTGTGTGTAACGAAAGAAATTTAAGTTATAATAAAAGTTGAAACAAAAGTTAAATAAAAGTTTAAAATAAATTAGATAACCTGAAATAATTGTAATTATAAATTTAAAGTTCTATATTTAAATTATGTTTTAAAAGAAATTTGAATTTTAAATTATTAATAAAAGAGAAAATCAAGATTAAATAAAATTCAATATATGAAATCAATGTTTAAATTCTAAGTTCTGAAATTTAACAAATTTATGTGTAACAAAAGAAATTCAAGTTATAATAAAAGTTGAAACAAAAGTTAAATAAAAGTTTAAAATAAATTAGATATTCTAAAATAATTGTAATTATAAATTTAAAGTTTTATGTTGAAATTATGTTTTAAAAGAAATTCGAATTTTAAATAATTAATAAAAGAGAAAATCAAGATTAAATAAAATTCAATATATGAAATCAATGTTTAAATTCTAAGTTCTAAAATTTAACAAATTTGTGTGTAACGAAAGAAATTTAAGTTATAATAAAAGTTGAAACAAATGTTAAATAAAAGTTTAAAATAAATTAGATAATCTGAAATAATTGTAATTATAAATTTAAAGTTTTATGTTGAAATTATGTTTTAAAAGAAATTCGAATTTTAAATAATTAATAAAAGTGAAAATCAAGATTAAATAAAATTCAATATATAAAATCAATGTTTAAATTCTAAGTTCTGAAATTTAACAAATTTGTGTGTAACGAAAGAAATTTAAGTTATAATAAAAGTTGAAACAAAAGTTAAATAAAAGTTTAAAATAAATTAGATAATCTGAAATAATTGTAATTATATATTTAAAGTTTTATATTTTAATTATGTTTTAAAAGAAATTCGAATTTTAAATTATTAATAAAAGAGAAAATCAAGATTAAATAAAATTCAATATATAAAATCAATGTTTAAATTCTAAGTTCTGAAATTTAACAAATTTGTGTGTAACGAAAGAAATTTAAGTTATAATAAAAGTTGAAACAAAAGTTAAATAAAAGTTTAAAATAAATTAGATAATCTGAAATAATTGTAATTATAAATTTAAAGTTTTATGTTGAAATTATGTTTTAAAAAAAATTCGAATTTTAAATTATTAATAAAAGAGAAAATCAAGATTAAATAAAATTCAATATATGAAATCAATGTTTAAATTTAAGTTCTGAAATTTAACAAATTTATGTGTAACAAAAGAAATTCAAGTTATAATAAAAGTTGAAACAAAAGTTAAATAAAAGTTTCAAATAAATTAGATAATCTGAAATAATTGTAATTATAAATTTAAAGTTTTATGTTGAAATTATGTTTTAAAAAAAATTCGAATTTTAAATAATTAATAAAAGAGAAAATCAAGATTAAATAAAATTCAATATATGAAATCAATGTTTAAATTCTAAGTTCTGAAATTTAACAAATTTGTGTGTAACGAAAGAAATTTAAGTTATAATAAAAGTTGAAACAAAAGTTAAATAAAAGTTTAAAATAAATTAGATAATCTGAAATAATTGTAATTATAAATTTAAAGTTTTATATTCAAATTATGTTTTAAAAGAAATTCGAATTTTAAATTATTAATAAAAGAGAAAATCAAGATTAAATAAAATTCAATATATGAAATCAATGTTTAAATTTAAGTTCTGGAATTTAACAAATTTATGTGTAACAAAAGAAATTCAAGTTATAATAAAAATTGAAACAAAAGTTAAATAAAAGTTTAAAATAAATTAGATAACCTGAAATAATTGTAATTATAAATTTAAAGTTTTATATTTAAATTATGTTTTAAAAGAAATTCGAATTTTAAATTATTAATAAAAGAGAAAATCAAGATTAAATAAAATTCAATATATGAAATAAATGTTTAAATTTAAGTTCTAAAATTTAACAAATTTGTGTGTAACGAAAGAAATTTAAGTTATAATAAAAGTTGAAACAAAAGTTAAATAAAAGTTTAAAATTAATTAGATAACCTGAAATAATTGTAATTATAAATTTAAAGTTTTATATTTAAATTATGTTTTAAAAGAAATTCAAATTTTAAATTATTAATAAAAGAGAAAATCAAGATTAAATAAAATTCAATATATGAAATCAATGTTTAAATTCTAAGTTCTGAAATTTAACAAATTTGTGTGTAACGAAAGAAATTTAAGTTATAATAAAAGTTGAAACAAAAGTTAAATAAAAGTTTAAAATAAATTAGATAACCTGAAATAATTGTAATTATAAATTTAAAGTTTTATATTTAAATTATGTTTTAAAAGAAATTCGAATTTTAAATTATTAATAAAAGAGAAAATCAAGATTAAATAAAATTCAATATATGAAATCAATGTTTAAATTCTAAGTTCTGAAATTTAACAAATTTATGTGTATCAAAAGAAATTCAAGTTATAATAAAAGTTGAAACAAAAGTTAAATAAAAGTTTAAAATAAATTAGATATTCTAAAATAATTGTAATTATAAATTTAAAGTTTTATGTTGAAATTATGTTTTAAAAGAAATTCGAATTTTAAATAATTAATAAAAGAGAAAATCAAGATTAAATAAAATTCAATATATGAAATCAATGTTTAAATTCTAAGTTCTAAAATTTAACAAATTTGTGTGTAACGAAAGAAATTTAAGTTATAATAAAAGTTGAAACAAATGTTAAATAAAAGTTTAAAATAAATTAGATAATCTGAAATAATTGTAATTATAAATTTAAAGTTTTATGTTGAAATTATGTTTTAAAAGAAATTCGAATTTTAAATAATTAATAAAAGTGAAAATCAAGATTAAATAAAATTCAATATATAAAATCAATGTTTAAATTCTAAGTTCTGAAATTTAACAAATTTGTGTGTAACGAAAGAAATTTAAGTTATAATAAAAGTTGAAACAAAAGTTAAATAAAAGTTTAAAATAAATTAGATAATCTGAAATAATTGTAATTATATATTTAAAGTTTTATATTTTAATTATGTTTTAAAAGAAATTCGAATTTTAAATTATTAATAAAAGAGAAAATCAAGATTAAATAAAATTCAATATATAAAATCAATGTTTAAATTCTAAGTTCTGAAATTTAACAAATTTGTGTGTAACGAAAGAAATTTAAGTTATAATAAAAGTTGAAACAAAAGTTAAATAAAAGTTTAAAATAAATTAGATAATCTGAAATAATTGTAATTATAAATTTAAAGTTTTATGTTGAAATTATGTTTTAAAAAAAATTCGAATTTTAAATTATTAATAAAAGAGAAAATCAAGATTAAATAAAATTCAATATATGAAATCAATGTTTAAATTTAAGTTCTGAAATTTAACAAATTTATGTGTAACAAAAGAAATTCAAGTTATAATAAAAGTTGAAACAAAAGTTAAATAAAAGTTTCAAATAAATTAGATAATCTGAAATAATTGTAATTATAAATTTAAAGTTTTATGTTGAAATTATGTTTTAAAAAAAATTCGAATTTTAAATAATTAATAAAAGAGAAAATCAAGATTAAATAAAATTCAATATATGAAATCAATGTTTAAATTTAAGTTCTGGAATTTAACAAATTTATGTGTAACAAAAGAAATTCAAGTTATAATAAAAGTTGAAACAAAAGTTAAATAAAAGTTTAAAATTAATTAGATAACCTGAAATAATTGTAATTATAAATTTAAAGTTTTATATTTAAATTATGTTTTAAAAGAAATTCGAATTTTAAATTATTAATAAAAGAGAAAATCAAGATTAAATAAAATTCAATATATGAAATCAATGTTTAAATTCTAAGTTCTGAAATTTAACAAATTTATGTGTAACGAAAGAAATTTAAGTTATAATAAAAGTTGAAACAAAAGTTAAATAAAAGTTTAAAATAAATTAGATAATCTGAAATAATTGTAATTATAAATTTAAAGTTTTATATTTAAATTATGTTTTAAAAGAAATTCGAATTTTAAATTATTAATAAAAGAGAAAATCAAGATTAAATAAAATTCAATATATGAAATCAATGTTTAAATTCTAAGTTCTGAAATTTAACAAATTTATGTGTAACGAAAGAAATTTAAGTTATAATAAAAGTTGAAACAAAAGTTAAATAAAAGTTTAAAATAAATTAGATAATCTGAAATAATTGTAATTATAAATTTAAAGTTTTATATTTAAATTATGTTTTAAAAGAAATTCGAATTTTAAATTATTAATAAAAGAGAAAATCAAGATTAAATAAAATTCAATATATAAAATCAATGTTTAAATTCTAAGTTCTGAAATTTAACAAATTTGTGTGTAACGAAAGAAATTTAGGTTATAATAAAAGTTGAAACAAAAGTTAAATAAAAGTTTAAAATAAATTAGATAATCTGAAATAATTGTAATTATAAATTTAAAGTTTTATATTTAAATTATGTTTTAAAAGAAATTCGAATTTTAAATTATTAATAAAAGAGAAAATCAAGATTAAATAAAATTCAATATATGAAATCAATGTTTAAATTTAAGTTCTGAAATTTAACAAATTTATGTGTAACAAAAGAAATTCAAGTTATAATAAAAGTTGAAACAAAAGTTAAATAAAAGTTTCAAATAAATTAGATAATCTGAAATAATTGTAATTATAAATTTAAAGTTTTATGTTGAAATTATGTTTTAAAAAAAATTCGAATTTTAAATAATTAATAAAAGAGAAAATCAAGGTTAAATAAAATTCAATATATGAAATCAATGTTTAAATTCTAAGTTCTAAAATTTAACAAATTTGTGTGTAACGAAAGAAATTTAAGTTATAATAAAAGTTGAAACAAAAGTTAAATAAAAGTTTAAAATAAATTAGATAATCTGAAATAATTGTAATTATAAATTTAAAGTTTTATATTCAAATTATGTTTTAAAAGAAATTCGAATTTTAAATTATTAATAAAAGAGAAAATCAAGATTAAATAAAATTCAATATATGAAATCAATGTTTAAATTTAAGTTCTGGAATTTAACAAATTTATGTGTAACAAAAGAAATTCAAGTTATAATAAAAATTGAAACAAAAGTTAAATAAAAGTTTAAAATAAATTAGATAACCTGAAATAATTGTAATTATAAATTTAAAGTTTTATATTTAAATTATGTTTTAAAAGAAATTCGAATTTTAAATTATTAATAAAAGAGAAAATCAAGATTAAATAAAAGTCAATATATGAAATAAATGTTTAAATTTAAGTTCTAAAATTTAACAAATTTGTGTGTAACGAAAGAAATTTAAGTTATAATAAAAGTTGAAACAAAAGTTAAATAAAAGTTTAAAATTAATTAGATAACCTGAAATAATTGTAATTATAAATTTAAAGTTTTATATTTAAATTATGTTTTAAAAGAAATTCGAATTTTAAATTATTAATAAAAGAGAAAATCAAGATTAAATAAAATTCAATATATGAAATCAATGTTTAAATTCTAAGTTCTGAAATTTAACAAATTTGTGTGTAACGAAAGAAATTTAAGTAATAATAAAAGTTGAAACAAAAGTTAAATAAAAGTTTAAAATAAATTAGATAACCTGAAATAATTGTAATTATAAATTTAAAGTTCTATATTTAAATTATGTTTTAAAAGAAATTCGAATTTTAAATTATTAATAAAAGAGAAAATCAAGATTAAATAAAATTCAATATATGAAATCAATGTTTAAATTCTAAGTTCTGAAATTTAACAAATTTATGTGTAACAAAAGAAATTCAAGTTATAATAAAAGTTGAAACAAAAGTTAAATAAAAGTTTAAAATAAATTAGATATTCTAAAATAATTGTAATTATAAATTTAAAGTTTTATGTTGAAATTATGTTTTAAAAGAAATTCGAATTTTAAATAATTAATAAAAGAGAAAATCAAGATTAAATAAAATTCAATATATGAAATCAATGTTTAAATTCTAAGTTCTAAAATTTAACAAATTTGTGTGTAACGAAAGAAATTTAAGTTATAATAAAAGTTGAAACAAAAGTTAAATAAAAGTTTAAAATAAATTAGATAATCTGAAATAATTGTAATTATAAATTTAAAGTTTTATGTTGAAATTATGTTTTAAAAGAAATTCGAATTTTAAATAATTAATAAAAGTGAAAATCAAGATTAAATAAAATTCAATATATAAAATCAATGTTTAAATTCTAAGTTCTGAAATTTAACAAATTTGTGTGTAACGAAAGAAATTTAAGTTATAATAAAAGTTGAAACAAAAGTTAAATAAAAGTTTAAAATAAATTAGATAATCTGAAATAATTGTAATTATATATTTAAAGTTTTATATTTCAATTATATCATTTCAATTATGTCATTCAATTGAGAGAGCTCGCCGGTCTGAAGAAAGAGATGCAAGAGAGGCGCCTGAAAGGGGAATCAAGTCTTCAGTTGATTCATCGTCGCGGTATACCAACGATAGTTGCTGTACGCAATCAGCCCCACCAGCAAGAGACTTCCCTTCTACCTCAGAATCTGCCGGCACCTCCCACTTCTCATCTTCATCAGTAGACAGGACTGTACACACTATCCATCGATTCAAGTATTGTAAGAATTCCGCTCTATCTATTTATTACCAAAATGTTAGAGGTATGAGATCCAAATTACGACAAGTTCGAACAATTTTTCCATTATTATCTTATGTTATTTTTATTTTGACTGAAACTTGGCTTAATGCCAATATACACAGTTCCGAACTTGGCTTTTTCAATTTTGACGTCTTTAGAAATGACCGAAGTGTTTTAACTTATTCAAATGTACTAAAGGACGGAGGAGGGGTCCTTATTGCCACTAATAAATTTCTCAATGCTAAGCGTATAGACACGGTTAACTCAGTTTTCGATCACGTTTTTGTTACCTTTAACTACCAATCAATTAATTTTGTTATCGGTGCTTTTTATCTGCCTCCTAATAGTAGTTTGCAAGTATACTCTGAATTTTGTAATTTGGTCGAAATAATTTTTTTAAAATATCCGTCCTCAAAAATAATTATTTTTGGAGATTTTAATCTCCCATTTATTACTTGGAGTAAGGGTCCTAATTGTGTCTCCTCTTGTTCTTACACTTCTGGTTCCTCACGTCAACAAAGATTGATTACTGATCTTATTTCCGATACGTTAGAGTATTTAAATCTTTATCAAATTAATTTTTTTCCGAATCACATGGGTAGAATTTTAGATTTAGCTTTTGTTAATTTTTCGAATTTTATTTTAAAACTATCATTAGATATATTATTGCAGATAGATAATTATCATCCGCCGATAGTGTTTGAATATATCTTTGATGACGTCAATAACCATTCTAATATGAATGATATTACTCAATGCTCCAGTTTCGATTTTTCCAGGGCGGATTTCGGTGCCATAATTTCGTTTTTAATATCAATGGATTGGAATTCCTTATTTCTTAATACTGATGTTAACGATGCTGTTACTATTTTTTATGATCATTTATTTTCAGCTTTTAATTCTTTTGTGCCATTTCAATTTTTTCGTAATTCTAAATTTCCGCCCTGGTTTAACAAGGAGCTGATGGATTGTGTGCGAGAGAAAAAAATTGCGCATTTAAATTGCAAAATCGATGGTAATGAATGGAACCGTCATAAGTTCGCATCACTTAGATCAAAGTGTAAGGCATTATCAACTAAATGTCATAATGACTATTTGCGCCGCGTTGAATCCAGTCTAATTTTGAATCCGAAACATTTTTGGTCGTACGTGAATAAAAAGCGGAAGAAGAGTCGTATACCGACATCTATGTTTTTGAGGGACAGCACATCTGCTAATAATTTCGAATCTGCTCAGCTCTTTGCAACACATTTCAATTCTGTTTTTGACACTAATAATTACGACAATTACAACTTTGATTTTTATAAGAATATCATCGACATTGAAAGTGTTGTTATTACGCAGAGCGATGTTAAAAATAAGATTCTTCAACTGGATGTTAATACAGGGCCAGGCCCTGACGGTATCCCGCCAAGTTTGATCCGAACGTGCTGCTCACCGATGATTGTCCCTCTAACGTTATTATTTAATTTGTCATTATCACAATGCTCTTTTCCTAACATTTGGAAAAAATCAATTATAACACCAATTCATAAAAAAGGTAGTGAGAATGATATTGAGAATTATAGGCCAATATCTAATCTTAGTGTTTTCTCGAAAATTTTCGAGGGTATTATCTATGATAGACTGTATCAGGCTTTTCGGAATATAATCATCGATGAGCAGCATGGATTTGTCAAATCAAGGTCTGTTAACACAAACTTGGCCACTTTCTTGCTAACTTTATCTCCTAATTTGAATGTGGGTCATCAAGTAGATGTCGTGTATACTGACATTTCTAAAGCTTTTGACAGAGTCAATCATTTATTATTGCTATTTAAGTTAGAATCGTACGGTGTCGGTCATCGATTGATCATGTGGCTGAAAAGTTACTTGTCTCTCAGACCACAGTTCGTTCGTGTAGGTAGTGAATTTTCTTTTGAATTTTTTTCTTCTTCAGGTGTCCCGCAAGGATCAAATCTCGGCCCTTTATTGTTTATTATTTACATGAATGACATTAGGAGTGTAATTAAATATTGCCCGTTTTTGTTGTACGCCGATGACCTAAAAATGTTTAATGTTATAAAGAATATTTTTGATTGTATTAAATTGCAGACTGACTTGAATGGTATTACTGACTGGTGTTTGCGTAACGGCATGTCGATGAACACTTCTAAATGTTCAGTTATGACATACACTAGGAAGAAAACGTTTCTTGTTAGTGACTATGCTATTCATGGCATTATCATCGATCGCATCGACGTTGTAAGGGATCTAGGAGTTATTTTCTGTAAAGACTTGAATTTCAATGAACACATGTCAGCGGCAGTAAGTGGGGCACTCCGGGCTCTTGGTTTTATAAAGCGCAATGCTTCCGATTTCAAAAATTTGTCAACTCTTAGAGTCCTTTATTTTTCTTTTGTTCGCTCGACTCTTGAGTTTGGTTCTATTATATGGTGTCCATATTATGGTCTCCATACACTAAGACTCGAGCGTGTCCAAAATCGATTTCTACGGTTCGCTGCCTCTCAATTAAATATTGAGTTTGATTTCTTTACACATGATTACTCAGATTTGAGGCGCAGATTGGAGATACCAAGTTTGGAGTCCAGACTGCTGTTTGCGGACATGTTGTTTTTCTTTAAATTAATTCATAGCTACATAGATTCACCTAGTTTATTATGTTCAGTCAATTTTCACGCTCCTCAGAGATCCTTACGTACTGTCTTGCCTTTTTATGAGTCATTTCACAGGACTAATTTTATCAGAAATTCGACATCGAATAGACTTGTTAATCGTGCTAATGCCTTGCGCTATGATATTGATTTTTTTAACAACAGTTTGTCATTATTCATTGCGTCTTTAAAAAATGTAATTTTTAGATCACGGCCTGGTAATTGAATGCATTTCTGTTTTTGTTTTTATGGCTATGAAGCATATCTTATCTTCTCTATAGATTTAAGTATGTAATGGGTTTATAACCCGTATATTTTTCAAATAAATAAATAAATAAATAAATAAATAAATTTTAATTATGTTTTAAAAGAAATTCGAATTTTAAATTATTAATAAAAGAGAAAATCAAGATTAAATAAAATTCAATATATGAAATCAATGTTTAAATTTAAGTTCTGGAATTTAACAAATTTATGTGTAACAAAAGAAATTCAAGTTATAATAAAAGTTGAAACAAAAGTTAAATAAAAGTTTAAAATTAATTAGATAACCTGAAATAATTGTAATTATAAATTTAAAGTTTTATATTTAAATTATGTTTTAAAAGAAATTCGAATTTTAAATTATTAATAAAAGAGAAAATCAAGATTAAATAAAATTCAATATATGAAATCAATGTTTAAATTTAAGTTCTGAAATTTAACAAATTTATGTTTAACAAAAGAAATTCAAGTTATAATAAAAGTTGAAACAAAAGTTAAATAAAAGTTTAAAATAAATTAGATATTCTAAAATAATTGTAATTATAAATTTAAAGTTTTATGTTGAAATTATGTTTTAAAAGAAATTCGAATTTTAAATAATTAATAAAAGAGAAAATCAAGATTAAATAAAATTCAATATGTGAAATCAATGTTTAAATTCTAAGTTCTAAAATTTAACAAATTTGTGTGTAACGAAAGAAATTTAAGTTATAATAAAAGTTGAAACAAAATTTAAATAAAAGTTTAAAATAAATTAGATAATCTGAAATAATTGTAATTATAAATTTAAAGTTTTATGTTGAAATTATGTTTTAAAAGAAATTCGAATTTTAAATAATTAATAAAAGAGAAAATCAAGATTAAATAAAATTCAATATATAAAATCAATGTTTAAATTCTAAGTTCTGAAATTTAACAAATTTGTGTGTAACGAAAGAAATTTAAGTTATAATAAAAGTTAAAACAAAAGTTAAATAAAAGTTTAAAATTAATTAGATAACCTGAAATAATTGTAATTATAAATTTAAAGTTTTATATTTAAATTACGTTTTAAAAGAAATTCGAATTTTAAATTATTAATAAAAGAGAAAATCAAGATTAAATAAAATTCAATATATGAAATCAATGTTTAAATTTAAGTTCTGGAATTTAACAAATTTATGTGTAACAAAAGAAATTCAAGTTATAATAAAAGTTGAAACAAAAGTTAAATAAAAGTTTAAAATTAATTAGATAACCTGAAATAATTGTAATTATAAATTTAAAGTTTTATATTTAAATTATGTTTTAAAAGAAATTTGAATTTTAAATTATTAATAAAAGAGAAAATCAAGATTAAATAAAATTCAATATTTGAAATCAATGTTTAAATTTAAGTTCTGAAATTTAACAAATTTATGTGTAACAAAAGAAATTCAAGTTATAATAAAAGTTGAAACAAAAGTTAAATAAAAGTTTAAAATTAATTAGATAACCTGAAATAATTGTAATTATAAATTTAAAGTTTTATATTTAAATTACGTTTTAAAAGAAATTCGAATTTTAAATTATTAATAAAAGAGAAAATCAAGATTAAATAAAATTCAATATATGAAATCAATGTTTAAATTTAAGTTCTGGAATTTAACAAATTTATGTGTAACAAAAGAAATTCAAGTTATAATAAAAGTTGAAACAAAAGTTAAATAAAAGTTTAAAATTAATTAGATAACCTGAAATAATTGTAATTATAAATTTAAAGTTTTATGTTGAAATTATGTTTTAAAAGAAATACGAATTTTAAATAATTAATAAAAGAGAAAATCAAGATTAAATAAAATTCAATATATGAAATCAATGTTTAAATTTAAGTTCTGGAATTTAACAAATTTATGTGTAACAAAAGAAATTCAAGTTATAATAAAAGTTGAAACAAAAGTTAAATAAAAGTTTAAAATTAATTAGATAACCTGAAATAATTGTAATTATAAATTTAAAGTTTTATATTTAAATTACGTTTGAAAAGAAATTCGAATTTTAAATTATTAATAAAAGAGAAAATCAAGATTAAATAAAATTCAATATATGAAATCAATGTTTAAATTTAAGTTCTGGAATTTAACAAATTTATGTGTAACAAAAGAAATTCAAGTTATAATAAAAGTTGAAACAAAAGTTAAATAAAAGTTTAAAATTAATTAGATAACCTGAAATAATTGTAATTATAAATTTAAAGTTTTATGTTGAAATTATGTTTTAAAAGAAATACGAATTTTAAATAATTAATAAAAGAGAAAATCAAGATTAAATAAAATTCAATATTTGAAATCAATGTTTAAATTTAAGTTCTGAAATTTAACAAATTTATGTGTAACAAAAGAAATTCAAGTTATAATAAAAGTTGAAACAAAAGTTAAATAAAAGTTTAAAATTAATTAGATAACCTGAAATAATTGTAATTATAAATTTAAAGTTTTATGTTGAAATTATGTTTTAAAAGAAATACGAATTTTAAATAATTAATAAAAGAGAAAATTAAGATTAAATAAAATTCAATATATGAAATCAATGTTTAAATTTAAGTTCTGGAATTTAACAAATTTATGTGTAACAAAAGAAATTCAAGTTATAATAAAAGTTGAAACAAAAGTTAAATAAAAGTTTAAAATTAATTAGATAACCTGAAATAATTGTAATTATAAATTTAAAGTTTTATATTTAAATTATGTTTTAAAAGAAATTTGAATTTTAAATTATTAATAAAAGAGAAAATCAAGATTAAATAAAATTCAATATTTGAAATCAATGTTTAAATTTAAGTTCTGAAATTTAACAAATTTATGTGTAACAAAAGAAATTCAAGTTATAATAAAAGTTAAAACAAAAGTTAAATAAAAGTTTAAAATTAATTAGATAACCTGAAATAATTGTAATTATAAATTTAAAGTTTTATATTTAAATTACGTTTTAAAAGAAATTCGAATTTTAAATTATTAATAAAAGAGAAAATCAAGATTAAATAAAATTCAATATATGAAATCAATGTTTAAATTTAAGTTCTGGAATTTAACAAATTTATGTGTAACAAAAGAAATTCAAGTTATAATAAAAGTTGAAACAAAAGTTAAATAAAAGTTTAAAATTAATTAGATAACCTGAAATAATTGTAATTATAAATTTAAAGTTTTATGTTGAAATTATGTTTTAAAAGAAATACGAATTTTAAATAATTAATAAAAGAGAAAATCAAGATTAAATAAAATTCAATATATGAAATCAATGTTTAAATTTAAGTTCTGAAATTTAACAAATTTGTGTGTAACGAAAGAAATTTAAGTTATAATAAAAGTTGATACAAAAGTTAAATAAAAGTTTAAAATAAATTAGATAATCTGAAATAATTGTAATTATAAATTTAAAGTTTTATATTTAAATTATGTTTTGAAAGAAATTCGAATTTTAAATTATTAATAAAAGAGAAAATCAAGATTAAATAAAATTCAATATATGAAATCAATGTTTAAATTTAAGTTCTGAAATTTAACAAATTTATGTGTAACAAAAGAAATTCAAGTTATAATAAAAGTTAAAACAAAAGTTAAATAAAAGTTTAAAATAAATTAGATAATCTGAAATAATTGTAATTATAAATTTAAAGTTTTATGTTGAAATTATGTTTTAAAAGAAATTCGAATTTTAAATAATTAATAAAAGAGAAAATCAAGATTAAATAAAATTCAATATATGAAATCAATGTTTAAATTCTAAGTTCTAAAATTTAACAAATTTGTGTGTAACGAAAGAAATTTAAGTTATAATAAAAGTTAAAACAAAAGTTAAATAAAAGTTTAAAATAAATTAGATAATCTGAAATAATTGTAATTATAAATTTAAAGTTTTATATTTAAATTATGTTTTAAAAGAAATTCGAATTTTAAATTATTAATAAAAGAGAAAATCAAGATTAAATAAAATTCAATATATGAAATCAATGTTTAAATTTAAGTTCTGGAATTTAACAAATTTATGTGTAACAAAAGAAATTCAAGTTATAATAAAAGTTGAAACAAAAGTTAAATAAAAGTTTAAAATTAATTAGATAACCTGAAATAATTGTAATTATAAATTTAAAGTTTTATATTTAAATTATGTTTTAAAAGAAATTTGAATTTTAAATTATTAATAAAAGAGAAAATCAAGATTAAATAAAATTCAATATTTGAAATCAATGTTTAAATTTAAGTTCTGAAATTTAACAAATTTATGTGTAACAAAAGAAATTCAAGTTATAATAAAAGTTGAAACAAAAGTTAAATAAAAGTTTAAAATTAATTAGATAACCTGAAATAATTGTAATTATAAATTTAAAGTTTTATATTTAAATTACGTTTTAAAAGAAATTCGAATTTTAAATTATTAATAAAAGAGAAAATCAAGATTAAATAAAATTCAATATATGAAATCAATGTTTAAATTTAGGTTCTGGAATTTAACAAATTTATGTGTAACAAAAGAAATTCAAGTTATAATAAAAGTTGAAACAAAAGTTAAATAAAAGTTTAAAATTAATTAGATAACCTGAAATAATTGTAATTATAAATTTAAAGTTTTATGTTGAAATTATGTTTTAAAAGAAATACGAATTTTAAATAATTAATAAAAGAGAAAATCAAGATTAAATAAAATTCAATATATAAAATCAATGTTTAAATTTAAGTTCTGGAATTTAACAAATTTATGTGTAACAAAAGAAATTCAAGTTATAATAAAAGTTGAAACAAAAGTTAAATAAAAGTTTAAAATTAATTAGATAACCTGAAATAATTGTAATTATAAATTTAAAGTTTTATATTTAAATTACGTTTTAAAAGAAATTCGAATTTTAAATTATTAATAAAAGAGAAAATCAAGATTAAATAAAATTCAATATATAAAATCAATGTTTAAATTTAAGTTCTGGAATTTAACAAATTTATGTGTAACAAAAGAAATTCAAGTTATAATAAAAGTTGAAACAAAAGTTAAATAAAAGTTTAAAATTAATTAGATAACCTGAAATAATTGTAATTATAAATTTAAAGTTTTATGTTGAAATTATGTTTTAAAAGAAATACGAATTTTAAATAATTAATAAAAGAGAAAATCAAGATTAAATAAAATTCAATATATGAAATCAATGTTTAAATTTAAGTTCTGGAATTTAACAAATTTATGTGTAACAAAAGAAATTCAAGTTATAATAAAAGTTGAAACAAAAGTTAAATAAAAGTTTAAAATTAATTAGATAACCTGAAATAATTGTAATTATAAATTTAAAGTTTTATATTTAAATTACGTTTGAAAAGAAATTCGAATTTTAAATTATTAATAAAAGAGAAAATCAAGATTAAATAAAATTCAATATATGAAATCAATGTTTAAATTTAAGTTCTGGAATTTAACAAATTTATGTGTAACAAAAGAAATTCAAGTTATAATAAAAGTTGAAACAAAAGTTAAATAAAAGTTTAAAATTAATTAGATAACCTGAAATAATTGTAATTATAAATTTAAAGTTTTATGTTGAAATTATGTTTTAAAAGAAATACGAATTTTAAATAATTAATAAAAGAGAAAATCAAGATTAAATAAAATTCAATATTTGAAATCAATGTTTAAATTTAAGTTCTGAAATTTAACAAATTTATGTGTAACAAAAGAAATTCAAGTTATAATAAAAGTTGAAACAAAAGTTAAATAAAAGTTTAAAATTAATTAGATAACCTGAAATAATTGTAATTATAAATTTAAAGTTTTATGTTGAAATTATGTTTTAAAAGAAATACGAATTTTAAATAATTAATAAAAGAGAAAATTAAGATTAAATAAAATTCAATATATGAAATCAATGTTTAAATTTAAGTTCTGGAATTTAACAAATTTATGTGTAACAAAAGAAATTCAAGTTATAATAAAAGTTGAAACAAAAGTTAAATAAAAGTTTAAAATTAATTAGATAACCTGAAATAATTGTAATTATAAATTTAAAGTTTTATATTTAAATTATGTTTTAAAAGAAATTTGAATTTTAAATTATTAATAAAAGAGAAAATCAAGATTAAATAAAATTCAATATTTGAAATCAATGTTTAAATTTAAGTTCTGAAATTTAACAAATTTATGTGTAACAAAAGAAATTCAAGTTATAATAAAAGTTAAAACAAAAGTTAAATAAAAGTTTAAAATTAATTAGATAACCTGAAATAATTGTAATTATAAATTTAAAGTTTTATATTTAAATTACGTTTTAAAAGAAATTCGAATTTTAAATTATTAATAAAAGAGAAAATCAAGATTAAATAAAATTCAATATATGAAATCAATGTTTAAATTTAAGTTCTGGAATTTAACAAATTTATGTGTAACAAAAGAAATTCAAGTTATAATAAAAGTTGAAACAAAAGTTAAATAAAAGTTTAAAATTAATTAGATAACCTGAAATAATTGTAATTATAAATTTAAAGTTTTATGTTGAAATTATGTTTTAAAAGAAATACGAATTTTAAATAATTAATAAAAGAGAAAATCAAGATTAAATAAAATTCAATATATGAAATCAATGTTTAAATTTAAGTTCTGAAATTTAACAAATTTGTGTGTAACGAAAGAAATTTAAGTTATAATAAAAGTTGATACAAAAGTTAAATAAAAGTTTAAAATAAATTAGATAATCTGAAATAATTGTAATTATAAATTTAAAGTTTTATATTTAAATTATGTTTTGAAAGAAATTCGAATTTTAAATTATTAATAAAAGAGAAAATCAAGATTAAATAAAATTCAATATATGAAATCAATGTTTAAATTTAAGTTCTGAAATTTAACAAATTTATGTGTAACAAAAGAAATTCAAGTTATAATAAAAGTTAAAACAAAAGTTAAATAAAAGTTTAAAATAAATTAGATAATCTGAAATAATTGTAATTATAAATTTAAAGTTTTATGTTGAAATTATGTTTTAAAAGAAATTCGAATTTTAAATAATTAATAAAAGAGAAAATCAAGATTAAATAAAATTCAATATATGAAATCAATGTTTAAATTCTAAGTTCTAAAATTTAACAAATTTGTGTGTAACGAAAGAAATTTAAGTTATAATAAAAGTTAAAACAAAAGTTAAATAAAAGTTTAAAATAAATTAGATAATCTGAAATAATTGTAATTATAAATTTAAAGTTTTATATTTAAATTATGTTTTAAAAGAAATTCGAATTTTAAATTATTAATAAAAGAGAAAATCAAGATTAAATAAAATTCAATATATGAAATCAATGTTTAAATTTAAGTTCTGGAATTTAACAAATTTATGTGTAACAAAAGAAATTCAAGTTATAATAAAAGTTGAAACAAAAGTTAAATAAAAGTTTAAAATTAATTAGATAACCTGAAATAATTGTAATTATAAATTTAAAGTTTTATATTTAAATTATGTTTTAAAAGAAATTTGAATTTTAAATTATTAATAAAAGAGAAAATCAAGATTAAATAAAATTCAATATTTGAAATCAATGTTTAAATTTAAGTTCTGAAATTTAACAAATTTATGTGTAACAAAAGAAATTCAAGTTATAATAAAAGTTGAAACAAAAGTTAAATAAAAGTTTAAAATTAATTAGATAACCTGAAATAATTGTAATTATAAATTTAAAGTTTTATATTTAAATTACGTTTTAAAAGAAATTCGAATTTTAAATTATTAATAAAAGAGAAAATCAAGATTAAATAAAATTCAATATATGAAATCAATGTTTAAATTTAGGTTCTGGAATTTAACAAATTTATGTGTAACAAAAGAAATTCAAGTTATAATAAAAGTTGAAACAAAAGTTAAATAAAAGTTTAAAATTAATTAGATAACCTGAAATAATTGTAATTATAAATTTAAAGTTTTATGTTGAAATTATGTTTTAAAAGAAATACGAATTTTAAATAATTAATAAAAGAGAAAATCAAGATTAAATAAAATTCAATATATAAAATCAATGTTTAAATTTAAGTTCTGGAATTTAACAAATTTATGTGTAACAAAAGAAATTCAAGTTATAATAAAAGTTGAAACAAAAGTTAAATAAAAGTTTAAAATTAATTAGATAACCTGAAATAATTGTAATTATAAATTTAAAGTTTTATATTTAAATTACGTTTTAAAAGAAATTCGAATTTTAAATTATTAATAAAAGAGAAAATCAAGATTAAATAAAATTCAATATATAAAATCAATGTTTAAATTTAAGTTCTGGAATTTAACAAATTTATGTGTAACAAAAGAAATTCAAGTTATAATAAAAGTTGAAACAAAAGTTAAATAAAAGTTTAAAATTAATTAGATAACCTGAAATAATTGTAATTATAAATTTAAAGTTTTATGTTGAAATTATGTTTTAAAAGAAATACGAATTTTAAATAATTAATAAAAGAGAAAATCAAGATTAAATAAAATTCAATATATGAAATCAATGTTTAAATTTAAGTTCTGGAATTTAACAAATTTATGTGTAACAAAAGAAATTCAAGTTATAATAAAAGTTGAAACAAAAGTTAAATAAAAGTTTAAAATTAATTAGATAACCTGAAATAATTGTAATTATAAATTTAAAGTTTTATATTTAAATTACGTTTGAAAAGAAATTCGAATTTTAAATTATTAATAAAAGAGAAAATCAAGATTAAATAAAATTCAATATATGAAATCAATGTTTAAATTTAAGTTCTGGAATTTAACAAATTTATGTGTAACAAAAGAAATTCAAGTTATAATAAAAGTTGAAACAAAAGTTAAATAAAAGTTTAAAATTAATTAGATAACCTGAAATAATTGTAATTATAAATTTAAAGTTTTATGTTGAAATTATGTTTTAAAAGAAATACGAATTTTAAATAATTAATAAAAGAGAAAATCAAGATTAAATAAAATTCAATATTTGAAATCAATGTTTAAATTTAAGTTCTGAAATTTAACAAATTTATGTGTAACAAAAGAAATTCAAGTTATAATAAAAGTTGAAACAAAAGTTAAATAAAAGTTTAAAATAAATTAGATATTCTAAAATAATTGTAATTATAAATTTAAAGTTTTATGTTGAAATTATGTTTTAAAAGAAATTCGAATTTTAAATAATTAATAAAAGAGAAAATCAAGATTAAATAAAATTCAATATGTGAAATCAATGTTTAAATTCTAAGTTCTAAAATTTAACAAATTTGTGTGTAACGAAAGAAATTTAAGTTATAATAAAAGTTGAAACAAAATTTAAATAAAAGTTTAAAATAAATTAGATAATCTGAAATAATTGTAATTATAAATTTAAAGTTTTATGTTGAAATTATGTTTTAAAAGAAATTCGAATTTTAAATAATTAATAAAAGAGAAAATCAAGATTAAATAAAATTCAATATATAAAATCAATGTTTAAATTCTAAGTTCTGAAATTTAACAAATTTGTGTGTAACGAAAGAAATTTAAGTTATAATAAAAGTTAAAACAAAAGTTAAATAAAAGTTTAAAATTAATTAGATAACCTGAAATAATTGTAATTATAAATTTAAAGTTTTATATTTAAATTACGTTTTAAAAGAAATTCGAATTTTAAATTATTAATAAAAGAGAAAATCAAGATTAAATAAAATTCAATATATGAAATCAATGTTTAAATTTAAGTTCTGGAATTTAACAAATTTATGTGTAACAAAAGAAATTCAAGTTATAATAAAAGTTGAAACAAAAGTTAAATAAAAGTTTAAAATTAATTAGATAACCTGAAATAATTGTAATTATAAATTTAAAGTTTTATATTTAAATTATGTTTTAAAAGAAATTTGAATTTTAAATTATTAATAAAAGAGAAAATCAAGATTAAATAAAATTCAATATTTGAAATCAATGTTTAAATTTAAGTTCTGAAATTTAACAAATTTATGTGTAACAAAAGAAATTCAAGTTATAATAAAAGTTGAAACAAAAGTTAAATAAAAGTTTAAAATTAATTAGATAACCTGAAATAATTGTAATTATAAATTTAAAGTTTTATATTTAAATTACGTTTTGAAAGAAATTCGAATTTTAAATTATTAATAAAAGAGAAAATCAAGATTAAATAAAATTCAATATATGAAATCAATGTTTAAATTTAAGTTCTGGAATTTAACAAATTTATGTGTAACAAAAGAAATTCAAGTTATAATAAAAGTTGAAACAAAAGTTAAATAAAAGTTTAAAATTAATTAGATAACCTGAAATAATTGTAATTATAAATTTAAAGTTTTATGTTGAAATTATGTTTTAAAAGAAATACGAATTTTAAATAATTAATAAAAGAGAAAATCAAGATTAAATAAAATTCAATATATGAAATCAATGTTTAAATTTAAGTTCTGGAATTTAACAAATTTATGTGTAACAAAAGAAATTCAAGTTATAATAAAAGTTGAAACAAAAGTTAAATAAAAGTTTAAAATTAATTAGATAACCTGAAATAATTGTAATTATAAATTTAAAGTTTTATATTTAAATTACGTTTGAAAAGAAATTCGAATTTTAAATTATTAATAAAAGAGAAAATCAAGATTAAATAAAATTCAATATATGAAATCAATGTTTAAATTTAAGTTCTGGAATTTAACAAATTTATGTGTAACAAAAGAAATTCAAGTTATAATAAAAGTTGAAACAAAAGTTAAATAAAAGTTTAAAATTAATTAGATAACCTGAAATAATTGTAATTATAAATTTAAAGTTTTATGTTGAAATTATGTTTTAAAAGAAATACGAATTTTAAATAATTAATAAAAGAGAAAATCAAGATTAAATAAAATTCAATATTTGAAATCAATGTTTAAATTTAAGTTCTGAAATTTAACAAATTTATGTGTAACAAAAGAAATTCAAGTTATAATAAAAGTTGAAACAAAAGTTAAATAAAAGTTTAAAATTAATTAGATAACCTGAAATAATTGTAATTATAAATTTAAAGTTTTATGTTGAAATTATGTTTTAAAAGAAATACGAATTTTAAATAATTAATAAAAGAGAAAATTAAGATTAAATAAAATTCAATATATGAAATCAATGTTTAAATTTAAGTTCTGGAATTTAACAAATTTATGTGTAACAAAAGAAATTCAAGTTATAATAAAAGTTGAAACAAAAGTTAAATAAAAGTTTAAAATTAATTAGATAACCTGAAATAATTGTAATTATAAATTTAAAGTTTTATATTTAAATTATGTTTTAAAAGAAATTTGAATTTTAAATTATTAATAAAAGAGAAAATCAAGATTAAATAAAATTCAATATTTGAAATCAATGTTTAAATTTAAGTTCTGAAATTTAACAAATTTATGTGTAACAAAAGAAATTCAAGTTATAATAAAAGTTAAAACAAAAGTTAAATAAAAGTTTAAAATTAATTAGATAACCTGAAATAATTGTAATTATAAATTTAAAGTTTTATATTTAAATTACGTTTTAAAAGAAATTCGAATTTTAAATTATTAATAAAAGAGAAAATCAAGATTAAATAAAATTCAATATATGAAATCAATGTTTAAATTTAAGTTCTGGAATTTAACAAATTTATGTGTAACAAAAGAAATTCAAGTTATAATAAAAGTTGAAACAAAAGTTAAATAAAAGTTTAAAATTAATTAGATAACCTGAAATAATTGTAATTATAAATTTAAAGTTTTATGTTGAAATTATGTTTTAAAAGAAATACGAATTTTAAATAATTAATAAAAGAGAAAATCAAGATTAAATAAAATTCAATATATGAAATCAATGTTTAAATTTAAGTTCTGAAATTTAACAAATTTGTGTGTAACGAAAGAAATTTAAGTTATAATAAAAGTTGATACAAAAGTTAAATAAAAGTTTAAAATAAATTAGATAATCTGAAATAATTGTAATTATAAATTTAAAGTTTTATATTTAAATTATGTTTTGAAAGAAATTCGAATTTTAAATTATTAATAAAAGAGAAAATCAAGATTAAATAAAATTCAATATATGAAATCAATGTTTAAATTTAAGTTCTGAAATTTAACAAATTTATGTGTAACAAAAGAAATTCAAGTTATAATAAAAGTTAAAACAAAAGTTAAATAAAAGTTTAAAATAAATTAGATAATCTGAAATAATTGTAATTATAAATTTAAAGTTTTATGTTGAAATTATGTTTTAAAAGAAATTCGAATTTTAAATAATTAATAAAAGAGAAAATCAAGATTAAATAAAATTCAATATATGAAATCAATGTTTAAATTCTAAGTTCTAAAATTTAACAAATTTGTGTGTAACGAAAGAAATTTAAGTTATAATAAAAGTTAAAACAAAAGTTAAATAAAAGTTTAAAATAAATTAGATAATCTGAAATAATTGTAATTATAAATTTAAAGTTTTATATTTAAATTATGTTTTAAAAGAAATTCGAATTTTAAATTATTAATAAAAGAGAAAATCAAGATTAAATAAAATTCAATATATGAAATCAATGTTTAAATTTAAGTTCTGGAATTTAACAAATTTATGTGTAACAAAAGAAATTCAAGTTATAATAAAAGTTGAAACAAAAGTTAAATAAAAGTTTAAAATTAATTAGATAACCTGAAATAATTGTAATTATAAATTTAAAGTTTTATATTTAAATTATGTTTTAAAAGAAATTTGAATTTTAAATTATTAATAAAAGAGAAAATCAAGATTAAATAAAATTCAATATTTGAAATCAATGTTTAAATTTAAGTTCTGAAATTTAACAAATTTATGTATAACAAAAGAAATTCAAGTTATAATAAAAGTTGAAACAAAAGTTAAATAAAAGTTTAAAATTAATTAGATAACCTGAAATAATTGTAATTATAAATTTAAAGTTTTATATTTAAATTACGTTTTAAAAGAAATTCGAATTTTAAATTATTAATAAAAGAGAAAATCAAGATTAAATAAAATTCAATATATGAAATCAATGTTTAAATTTAGGTTCTGGAATTTAACAAATTTATGTGTAACAAAAGAAATTCAAGTTATAATAAAAGTTGAAACAAAAGTTAAATAAAAGTTTAAAATTAATTAGATAACCTGAAATAATTGTAATTATAAATTTAAAGTTTTATGTTGAAATTATGTTTTAAAAGAAATACGAATTTTAAATAATTAATAAAAGAGAAAATCAAGATTAAATAAAATTCAATATATAAAATCAATGTTTAAATTTAAGTTCTGGAATTTAACAAATTTATGTGTAACAAAAGAAATTCAAGTTATAATAAAAGTTGAAACAAAAGTTAAATAAAAGTTTAAAATTAATTAGATAACTTGAAATAATTGTAATTATAAATTTAAAGTTTTATATTTAAATTACGTTTTAAAAGAAATTCGAATTTTAAATTATTAATAAAAGAGAAAATCAAGATTAAATAAAATTCAATATATAAAATCAATGTTTAAATTTAAGTTCTGGAATTTAACAAATTTATGTGTAACAAAAGAAATTCAAGTTATAATAAAAGTTGAAACAAAAGTTAAATAAAAGTTTAAAATTAATTAGATAACCTGAAATAATTGTAATTATAAATTTAAAGTTTTATGTTGAAATTATGTTTTAAAAGAAATACGAATTTTAAATAATTAATAAAAGAGAAAATCAAGATTAAATAAAATTCAATATATGAAATCAATGTTTAAATTTAAGTTCTGGAATTTAACAAATTTATGTGTAACAAAAGAAATTCAAGTTATAATAAAAGTTGAAACAAAAGTTAAATAAAAGTTTAAAATTAATTAGATAACCTGAAATAATTGTAATTATAAATTTAAAGTTTTATATTTAAATTACGTTTGAAAAGAAATTCGAATTTTAAATTATTAATAAAAGAGAAAATCAAGATTAAATAAAATTCAATATATGAAATCAATGTTTAAATTTAAGTTCTGGAATTTAACAAATTTATGTGTAACAAAAGAAATTCAAGTTATAATAAAAGTTGAAACAAAAGTTAAATAAAAGTTTAAAATTAATTAGATAACCTGAAATAATTGTAATTATAAATTTAAAGTTTTATGTTGAAATTATGTTTTAAAAGAAATACGAATTTTAAATAATTAATAAAAGAGAAAATCAAGATTAAATAAAATTCAATATTTGAAATCAATGTTTAAATTTAAGTTCTGAAATTTAACAAATTTATGTGTAACAAAAGAAATTCAAGTTATAATAAAAGTTGAAACAAAAGTTAAATAAAATTTTAAAATTAATTAGATAACCTGAAATAATTGTAATTATAAATTTAAAGTTTTATGTTGAAATTATGTTTTAAAAGAAATACGAATTTTAAATAATTAATAAAAGAGAAAATTAAGATTAAATAAAATTCAATATATGAAATCAATGTTTAAATTTAAGTTCTGGAATTTAACAAATTTATGTGTAACAAAAGAAATTCAAGTTATAATAAAAGTTGAAACAAAAGTTAAATAAAAGTTTAAAATTAATTAGATAACCTGAAATAATTGTAATTATAAATTTAAAGTTTTATATTTAAATTATGTTTTAAAAGAAATTTGAATTTTAAATTATTAATAAAAGAGAAAATCAAGATTAAATAAAATTCAATATTTGAAATCAATGTTTAAATTTAAGTTCTGAAATTTAACAAATTTATGTGTAACAAAAGAAATTCAAGTTATAATAAAAGTTGAAACAAAAGTTAAATAAAAGTTTAAAATTAATTAGATAACCTGAAATAATTGTAATTATAAATTTAAAGTTTTATATTTAAATTACGTTTTAAAAAAAATTCGAATTTTAAATTATTAATAAAAGAGAAAATCAAGATTAAATAAAATTCAATATATGAAATCAATGTTTAAATTTAAGTTCTGGAATTTAACAAATTTATGTGTAACAAAAGAAATTCAAGTTATAATAAAAGTTAAAACAAAAGTTAAATAAAAGTTTAAAATAAATTAGATAATCTGAAATAATTGTAATTATAAATTTAAAGTTTTATGTTGAAATTATGTTTTAAAAGAAATTCGAATTTTAAATAATTAATAAAAGAGAAAATCAAGATTAAATAAAATTCAATATATGAAATCAATGTTTAAATTCTAAGTTCTAAAATTTAACAAATTTGTGTGTAACGAAAGAAATTTAAGTTATAATAAAAGTTAAAACAAAAGTTAAATAAAAGTTTAAAATAAATTAGATAATCTGAAATAATTGTAATTATAAATTTAAAGTTTTATATTTAAATTATGTTTTGAAAGAAATTCGAATTTTAAATAATTAATAAAAGAGAAAATCAAGATTAAATAAAATTCAATATATGAAATCAATGTTTAAATTTAAGTTCTGGAATTTAACAAATTTATGTGTAACAAAAGAAATTCAAGTTATAATAAAAGTTGAAACAAAAGTTAAATAAAAGTTTAAAATTAATTAGATAACCTGAAATAATTGTAATTATAAATTTAAAGTTTTATATTTAAATTATGTTTTAAAAGAAATTCGAATTTTAAATTATTAATAAAAGAGAAAATCAAGATTAAATAAAATTCAATATATGAAATCAATGTTTAAATTTAAGTTCTGAAATTTAACAAATTTATGTTTAACAAAAGAAATTCAAGTTATAATAAAAGTTGAAACAAAAGTTAAATAAAAGTTTAAAATAAATTAGATAACCTGAAATAATTGTAATTATAAATTTAAAGTTTTATATTTAAATTATGTTTTAAAAGAAATTTGAATTTTAAATTATTAATAAAAGAGAAAATCAAGATTAAATAAAATTCAATATTTGAAATCAATGTTTAAATTTAAGTTCTGAAATTTAACAAATTTATGTGTAACAAAAGAAATTCAAGTTATAATAAAAGTTGAAACAAAAGTTAAATAAAAGTTTAAAATTAATTAGATAACCTGAAATAATTGTAATTATAAATTTAAAGTTTTATATTTAAATTACGTTTTAAAAAAAATTCGAATTTTAAATTATTAATAAAAGAGAAAATCAAGATTAAATAAAATTCAATATATGAAATCAATGTTTAAATTTAAGTTCTGGAATTTAACAAATTTATGTGTAACAAAAGAAATTCAAGTTATAATAAAAGTTAAAACAAAAGTTAAATAAAAGTTTAAAATAAATTAGATAATCTGAAATAATTGTAATTATAAATTTAAAGTTTTATGTTGAAATTATGTTTTAAAAGAAATTCGAATTTTAAATAATTAATAAAAGAGAAAATCAAGATTAAATAAAATTCAATATATGAAATCAATGTTTAAATTCTAAGTTCTAAAATTTAACAAATTTGTGTGTAACGAAAGAAATTTAAGTTATAATAAAAGTTAAAACAAAAGTTAAATAAAAGTTTAAAATAAATTAGATAATCTGAAATAATTGTAATTATAAATTTAAAGTTTTATATTTAAATTATGTTTTGAAAGAAATTCGAATTTTAAATTATTAATAAAAGAGAAAATCAAGATTAAATAAAATTCAATATATGAAATCAATGTTTAAATTTAAGTTCTGGAATTTAACAAATTTATGTGTAACAAAAGAAATTCAAGTTATAATAAAAGTTGAAACAAAAGTTAAATAAAAGTTTAAAATTAATTAGATAACCTGAAATAATTGTAATTATAAATTTAAAGTTTTATATTTAAATTATGTTTTAAAAGAAATTCGAATTTTAAATTATTAATAAAAGAGAAAATCAAGATTAAATAAAATTCAATATATGAAATCAATGTTTAAATTTAAGTTCTGAAATTTAACAAATTTATGTTTAACAAAAGAAATTCAAGTTATAATAAAAGTTGAAACAAAAGTTAAATAAAAGTTTAAAATAAATTAGATATTCTAAAATAATTGTAATTATAAATTTAAAGTTTTATGTTGAAATTATGTTTTAAAAGAAATTCGAATTTTAAATAATTAATAAAAGAGAAAATCAAGATTAAATAAAATTCAATATGTGAAATCAATGTTTAAATTCTAAGTTCTAAAATTTAACAAATTTGTGTGTAACGAAAGAAATTTAAGTTATAATAAAAGTTGAAACAAAATTTAAATAAAAGTTTAAAATAAATTAGATAATCTGAAATAATTGTAATTATAAATTTAAAGTTTTATGTTGAAATTATGTTTTAAAAGAAATTCGAATTTTAAATAATTAATAAAAGAGAAAATCAAGATTAAATAAAATTCAATATATAAAATCAATGTTTAAATTCTAAGTTCTGAAATTTAACAAATTTGTGTGTAACGAAAGAAATTTAAGTTATAATAAAAGTTAAAACAAAAGTTAAATAAAAGTTTAAAATTAATTAGATAACCTGAAATAATTGTAATTATAAATTTAAAGTTTTATATTTAAATTACGTTTTAAAAGAAATTCGAATTTTAAATTATTAATAAAAGAGAAAATCAAGATTAAATAAAATTCAATATATGAAATCAATGTTTAAATTTAAGTTCTGGAATTTAACAAATTTATGTGTAACAAAAGAAATTCAAGTTATAATAAAAGTTGAAACAAAAGTTAAATAAAAGTTTAAAATTAATTAGATAACCTGAAATAATTGTAATTATAAATTTAAAGTTTTATATTTAAATTATGTTTTAAAAGAAATTTGAATTTTAAATTATTAATAAAAGAGAAAATCAAGATTAAATAAAATTCAATATTTGAAATCAATGTTTAAATTTAAGTTCTGAAATTTAACAAATTTATGTGTAACAAAAGAAATTCAAGTTATAATAAAAGTTGAAACAAAAGTTAAATAAAAGTTTAAAATTAATTAGATAACCTGAAATAATTGTAATTATAAATTTAAAGTTTTATATTTAAATTACGTTTTAAAAGAAATTCGAATTTTAAATTATTAATAAAAGAGAAAATCAAGATTAAATAAAATTCAATATATGAAATCAATGTTTAAATTTAAGTTCTGGAATTTAACAAATTTATGTGTAACAAAAGAAATTCAAGTTATAATAAAAGTTGAAACAAAAGTTAAATAAAAGTTTAAAATTAATTAGATAACCTGAAATAATTGTAATTATAAATTTAAAGTTTTATGTTGAAATTATGTTTTAAAAGAAATACGAATTTTAAATAATTAATAAAAGAGAAAATCAAGATTAAATAAAATTCAATATATGAAATCAATGTTTAAATTTAAGTTCTGGAATTTAACAAATTTATGTGTAACAAAAGAAATTCAAGTTATAATAAAAGTTGAAACAAAAGTTAAATAAAAGTTTAAAATTAATTAGATAACCTGAAATAATTGTAATTATAAATTTAAAGTTTTATATTTAAATTACGTTTGAAAAGAAATTCGAATTTTAAATTATTAATAAAAGAGAAAATCAAGATTAAATAAAATTCAATATATGAAATCAATGTTTAAATTTAAGTTCTGGAATTTAACAAATTTATGTGTAACAAAAGAAATTCAAGTTATAATAAAAGTTGAAACAAAAGTTAAATAAAAGTTTAAAATTAATTAGATAACCTGAAATAATTGTAATTATAAATTTAAAGTTTTATGTTGAAATTATGTTTTAAAAGAAATACGAATTTTAAATAATTAATAAAAGAGAAAATCAAGATTAAATAAAATTCAATATTTGAAATCAATGTTTAAATTTAAGTTCTGAAATTTAACAAATTTATGTGTAACAAAAGAAATTCAAGTTATAATAAAAGTTGAAACAAAAGTTAAATAAAAGTTTAAAATTAATTAGATAACCTGAAATAATTGTAATTATAAATTTAAAGTTTTATGTTGAAATTATGTTTTAAAAGAAATACGAATTTTAAATAATTAATAAAAGAGAAAATTAAGATTAAATAAAATTCAATATATGAAATCAATGTTTAAATTTAAGTTCTGGAATTTAACAAATTTATGTGTAACAAAAGAAATTCAAGTTATAATAAAAGTTGAAACAAAAGTTAAATAAAAGTTTAAAATTAATTAGATAACCTGAAATAATTGTAATTATAAATTTAAAGTTTTATATTTAAATTATGTTTTAAAAGAAATTTGAATTTTAAATTATTAATAAAAGAGAAAATCAAGATTAAATAAAATTCAATATTTGAAATCAATGTTTAAATTTAAGTTCTGAAATTTAACAAATTTATGTGTAACAAAAGAAATTCAAGTTATAATAAAAGTTAAAACAAAAGTTAAATAAAAGTTTAAAATTAATTAGATAACCTGAAATAATTGTAATTATAAATTTAAAGTTTTATATTTAAATTACGTTTTAAAAGAAATTCGAATTTTAAATTATTAATAAAAGAGAAAATCAAGATTAAATAAAATTCAATATATGAAATCAATGTTTAAATTTAAGTTCTGGAATTTAACAAATTTATGTGTAACAAAAGAAATTCAAGTTATAATAAAAGTTGAAACAAAAGTTAAATAAAAGTTTAAAATTAATTAGATAACCTGAAATAATTGTAATTATAAATTTAAAGTTTTATGTTGAAATTATGTTTTAAAAGAAATACGAATTTTAAATAATTAATAAAAGAGAAAATCAAGATTAAATAAAATTCAATATATGAAATCAATGTTTAAATTTAAGTTCTGAAATTTAACAAATTTGTGTGTAACGAAAGAAATTTAAGTTATAATAAAAGTTGATACAAAAGTTAAATAAAAGTTTAAAATAAATTAGATAATCTGAAATAATTGTAATTATAAATTTAAAGTTTTATATTTAAATTATGTTTTGAAAGAAATTCGAATTTTAAATTATTAATAAAAGAGAAAATCAAGATTAAATAAAATTCAATATATGAAATCAATGTTTAAATTTAAGTTCTGAAATTTAACAAATTTATGTGTAACAAAAGAAATTCAAGTTATAATAAAAGTTAAAACAAAAGTTAAATAAAAGTTTAAAATAAATAAGATAATCTGAAATAATTGTAATTATAAATTTAAAGTTTTATGTTGAAATTATGTTTTAAAAGAAATTCGAATTTTAAATAATTAATAAAAGAGAAAATCAAGATTAAATAAAATTCAATATATGAAATCAATGTTTAAATTCTAAGTTCTAAAATTTAACAAATTTGTGTGTAACGAAAGAAATTTAAGTTATAATAAAAGTTAAAACAAAAGTTAAATAAAAGTTTAAAATAAATTAGATAATCTGAAATAATTGTAATTATAAATTTAAAGTTTTATATTTAAATTATGTTTTAAAAGAAATTCGAATTTTAAATTATTAATAAAAGAGAAAATCAAGATTAAATAAAATTCAATATATGAAATCAATGTTTAAATTTAAGTTCTGGAATTTAACAAATTTATGTGTAACAAAAGAAATTCAAGTTATAATAAAAGTTGAAACAAAAGTTAAATAAAAGTTTAAAATTAATTAGATAACCTGAAATAATTGTAATTATAAATTTAAAGTTTTATATTTAAATTATGTTTTAAAAGAAATTTGAATTTTAAATTATTAATAAAAGAGAAAATCAAGATTAAATAAAATTCAATATTTGAAATCAATGTTTAAATTTAAGTTCTGAAATTTAACAAATTTATGTGTAACAAAAGAAATTCAAGTTATAATAAAAGTTGAAACAAAAGTTAAATAAAAGTTTAAAATTAATTAGATAACCTGAAATAATTGTAATTATAAATTTAAAGTTTTATATTTAAATTACGTTTTAAAAGAAATTCGAATTTTAAATTATTAATAAAAGAGAAAATCAAGATTAAATAAAATTCAATATATGAAATCAATGTTTAAATTTAGGTTCTGGAATTTAACAAATTTATGTGTAACAAAAGAAATTCAAGTTATAATAAAAGTTGAAACAAAAGTTAAATAAAAGTTTAAAATTAATTAGATAACCTGAAATAATTGTAATTATAAATTTAAAGTTTTATGTTGAAATTATGTTTTAAAAGAAATACGAATTTTAAATAATTAATAAAAGAGAAAATCAAGATTAAATAAAATTCAATATATAAAATCAATGTTTAAATTTAAGTTCTGGAATTTAACAAATTTATGTGTAACAAAAGAAATTCAAGTTATAATAAAAGTTGAAACAAAAGTTAAATAAAAGTTTAAAATTAATTAGATAACCTGAAATAATTGTAATTATAAATTTAAAGTTTTATATTTAAATTACGTTTTAAAAGAAATTCGAATTTTAAATTATTAATAAAAGAGAAAATCAAGATTAAATAAAATTCAATATATAAAATCAATGTTTAAATTTAAGTTCTGGAATTTAACAAATTTATGTGTAACAAAAGAAATTCAAGTTATAATAAAAGTTGAAACAAAAGTTAAATAAAAGTTTAAAATTAATTAGATAACCTGAAATAATTGTAATTATAAATTTAAAGTTTTATGTTGAAATTATGTTTTAAAAGAAATACGAATTTTAAATAATTAATAAAAGAGAAAATCAAGATTAAATAAAATTCAATATATGAAATCAATGTTTAAATTTAAGTTCTGGAATTTAACAAATTTATGTGTAACAAAAGAAATTCAAGTTATAATAAAAGTTGAAACAAAAGTTAAATAAAAGTTTAAAATTAATTAGATAACCTGAAATAATTGTAATTATAAATTTAAAGTTTTATATTTAAATTACGTTTGAAAAGAAATTCGAATTTTAAATTATAAATAAAAGAGAAAATCAAGATTAAATAAAATTCAATATATGAAATCAATGTTTAAATTTAAGTTCTGGAATTTAACAAATTTATGTGTAACAAAAGAAATTCAAGTTATAATAAAAGTTGAAACAAAAGTTAAATAAAAGTTTAAAATTAATTAGATAACCTGAAATAATTGTAATTATAAATTTAAAGTTTTATGTTGAAATTATGTTTTAAAAGAAATACGAATTTTAAATAATTAATAAAAGAGAAAATCAAGATTAAATAAAATTCAATATATAAAATCAATGTTTAAATTTAAGTTCTGGAATTTAACAAATTTATGTGTAACAAAAGAAATTCAAGTTATAATAAAAGTTGAAACAAAAGTTAAATAAAAGTTTAAAATTAATTAGATAACCTGAAATAATTGTAATTATAAATTTAAAGTTTTATATTTAAATTACGTTTTAAAAGAAATTCGAATTTTAAATTATTAATAAAAGAGAAAATCAAGATTAAATAAAATTCAATATATAAAATCAATGTTTAAATTTAAGTTCTGGAATTTAACAAATTTATGTGTAACAAAAGAAATTCAAGTTATAATAAAAGTTGAAACAAAAGTTAAATAAAAGTTTAAAATTAATTAGATAACCTGAAATAATTGTAATTATAAATTTAAAGTTTTATGTTGAAATTATGTTTTAAAAGAAATACGAATTTTAAATAATTAATAAAAGAGAAAATCAAGATTAAATAAAATTCAATATATGAAATCAATGTTTAAATTTAAGTTCTGGAATTTAACAAATTTATGTGTAACAAAAGAAATTCAAGTTATAATAAAAGTTGAAACAAAAGTTAAATAAAAGTTTAAAATTAATTAGATAACCTGAAATAATTGTAATTATAAATTTAAAGTTTTATATTTAAATTACGTTTGAAAAGAAATTCGAATTTTAAATTATAAATAAAAGAGAAAATCAAGATTAAATAAAATTCAATATATGAAATCAATGTTTAAATTTAAGTTCTGGAATTTAACAAATTTATGTGTAACAAAAGAAATTCAAGTTATAATAAAAGTTGAAACAAAAGTTAAATAAAAGTTTAAAATTAATTAGATAACCTGAAATAATTGTAATTATAAATTTAAAGTTTTATGTTGAAATTATGTTTTAAAAGAAATACGAATTTTAAATAATTAATAAAAGAGAAAATCAAGATTAAATAAAATTCAATATTTGAAATCAATGTTTAAATTTAAGTTCTGAAATTTAACAAATTTATGTGTAACAAAAGAAATTCAAGTTATAATAAAAGTTGAAACAAAAGTTAAATAAAAGTTTAAAATTAATTAGATAACCTGAAATAATTGTAATTATAAATTTAAAGTTTTATGTTGAAATTATGTTTTAAAAGAAATTTGAATTTTAAATTATTAATAAAAGAGAAAATCAAGATTAAATAAAATTCAATATTTGAAATCAATGTTTAAATTTAAGTTCTGAAATTTAACAAATTTATGTGTAACAAAAGAAATTCAAGTTATAATAAAAGTTGAAACAAAAGTTAAATAAAAGTTTAAAATTAATTAGATAACCTGAAATAATTGTAATTATAAATTTAAAGTTTTATATTTAAATTACGTTTTAAAAGAAATTCGAATTTTAAATTATTAATAAAAGAGAAAATCAAGATTAAATAAAATTCAATATATGAAATCAATGTTTAAATTTAGGTTCTGGAATTTAACAAATTTATGTGTAACAAAAGAAATTCAAGTTATAATAAAAGTTGAAACAAAAGTTAAATAAAAGTTTAAAATTAATTAGATAACCTGAAATAATTGTAATTATAAATTTAAAGTTTTATATTTAAATTACGTTTGAAAAGAAATTCGAATTTTAAATTATAAATAAAAGAGAAAATCAAGATTAAATAAAATTCAATATATGAAATCAATGTTTAAATTTAAGTTCTGGAATTTAACAAATTTATGTGTAACAAAAGAAATTCAAGTTATAATAAAAGTTGAAACAAAAGTTAAATAAAAGTTTAAAATTAATTAGATAACCTGAAATAATTGTAATTATAAATTTAAAGTTTTATATTTAAATTACGTTTGAAAAGAAATTCGAATTTTAAATTATAAATAAAAGAGAAAATCAAGATTAAATAAAATTCAATATATGAAATCAATGTTTAAATTTAAGTTCTGGAATTTAACAAATTTATGTGTAACAAAAGAAATTCAAGTTATAATAAAAGTTGAAACAAAAGTTAAATAAAAGTTTAAAATTAATTAGATAACCTGAAATAATTGTAATTATAAATTTAAAGTTTTATGTTGAAATTATGTTTTAAAAGAAATACGAATTTTAAATAATTAATAAAAGAGAAAATCAAGATTAAATAAAATTCAATATTTGAAATCAATGTTTAAATTTAAGTTCTGAAATTTAACAAATTTATGTGTAACAAAAGAAATTCAAGTTATAATAAAAGTTGAAACAAAAGTTAAATAAAAGTTTAAAATTAATTAGATAACCTGAAATAATTGTAATTATAAATTTAAAGTTTTATGTTGAAATTATGTTTTAAAAGAAATTTGAATTTTAAATTATTAATAAAAGAGAAAATCAAGATTAAATAAAATTCAATATTTGAAATCAATGTTTAAATTTAAGTTCTGAAATTTAACAAATTTATGTGTAACAAAAGAAATTCAAGTTATAATAAAAGTTGAAACAAAAGTTAAATAAAAGTTTAAAATTAATTAGATAACCTGAAATAATTGTAATTATAAATTTAAAGTTTTATATTTAAATTACGTTTTAAAAGAAATTCGAATTTTAAATTATTAATAAAAGAGAAAATCAAGATTAAATAAAATTCAATATATGAAATCAATGTTTAAATTTAGGTTCTGGAATTTAACAAATTTATGTGTAACAAAAGAAATTCAAGTTATAATAAAAGTTGAAACAAAAGTTAAATAAAAGTTTAAAATTAATTAGATAACCTGAAATAATTGTAATTATAAATTTAAAGTTTTATGTTGAAATTATGTTTTAAAAGAAATACGAATTTTAAATAATTAATAAAAGAGAAAATCAAGATTAAATAAAATTCAATATATGAAATCAATGTTTAAATTTAAGTTCTGAAATTTAACAAATTTGTGTGTAACGAAAGAAATTTAAGTTATAATAAAAGTTGATACAAAAGTTAAATAAAAGTTTAAAATAAATTAGATAATCTGAAATAATTGTAATTATAAATTTAAAGTTTTATATTTAAATTATGTTTTGAAAGAAATTCGAATTTTAAATTATTAATAAAAGAGAAAATCAAGATTAAATAAAATTCAATATATGAAATCAATGTTTAAATTTAAGTTCTGAAATTTAACAAATTTATGTGTAACAAAAGAAATTCAAGTTATAATAAAAGTTAAAACAAAAGTTAAATAAAAGTTTAAAATAAATAAGATAATCTGAAATAATTGTAATTATAAATTTAAAGTTTTATGTTGAAATTATGTTTTAAAAGAAATTCGAATTTTAAATAATTAATAAAAGAGAAAATCAAGATTAAATAAAATTCAATATATGAAATCAATGTTTAAATTCTAAGTTCTAAAATTTAACAAATTTGTGTGTAACGAAAGAAATTTAAGTTATAATAAAAGTTAAAACAAAAGTTAAATAAAAGTTTAAAATAAATTAGATAATCTGAAATAATTGTAATTATAAATTTAAAGTTTTATATTTAAATTATGTTTTAAAAGAAATTCGAATTTTAAATTATTAATAAAAGAGAAAATCAAGATTAAATAAAATTCAATATATGAAATCAATGTTTAAATTTAAGTTCTGGAATTTAACAAATTTATGTGTAACAAAAGAAATTCAAGTTATAATAAAAGTTGAAACAAAAGTTAAATAAAAGTTTAAAATTAATTAGATAACCTGAAATAATTGTAATTATAAATTTAAAGTTTTATATTTAAATTATGTTTTAAAAGAAATTTGAATTTTAAATTATTAATAAAAGAGAAAATCAAGATTAAATAAAATTCAATATTTGAAATCAATGTTTAAATTTAAGTTCTGAAATTTAACAAATTTATGTGTAACAAAAGAAATTCAAGTTATAATAAAAGTTGAAACAAAAGTTAAATAAAAGTTTAAAATTAATTAGATAACCTGAAATAATTGTAATTATAAATTTAAAGTTTTATATTTAAATTACGTTTTAAAAGAAATTCGAATTTTAAATTATTAATAAAAGAGAAAATCAAGATTAAATAAAATTCAATATATGAAATCAATGTTTAAATTTAGGTTCTGGAATTTAACAAATTTATGTGTAACAAAAGAAATTCAAGTTATAATAAAAGTTGAAACAAAAGTTAAATAAAAGTTTAAAATTAATTAGATAACCTGAAATAATTGTAATTATAAATTTAAAGTTTTATGTTGAAATTATGTTTTAAAAGAAATACGAATTTTAAATAATTAATAAAAGAGAAAATCAAGATTAAATAAAATTCAATATATAAAATCAATGTTTAAATTTAAGTTCTGGAATTTAACAAATTTATGTGTAACAAAAGAAATTCAAGTTATAATAAAAGTTGAAACAAAAGTTAAATAAAAGTTTAAAATTAATTAGATAACCTGAAATAATTGTAATTATAAATTTAAAGTTTTATATTTAAATTACGTTTTAAAAGAAATTCGAATTTTAAATTATTAATAAAAGAGAAAATCAAGATTAAATAAAATTCAATATATAAAATCAATGTTTAAATTTAAGTTCTGGAATTTAACAAATTTATGTGTAACAAAAGAAATTCAAGTTATAATAAAAGTTGAAACAAAAGTTAAATAAAAGTTTAAAATTAATTAGATAACCTGAAATAATTGTAATTATAAATTTAAAGTTTTATGTTGAAATTATGTTTTAAAAGAAATACGAATTTTAAATAATTAATAAAAGAGAAAATCAAGATTAAATAAAATTCAATATATGAAATCAATGTTTAAATTTAAGTTCTGGAATTTAACAAATTTATGTGTAACAAAAGAAATTCAAGTTATAATAAAAGTTGAAACAAAAGTTAAATAAAAGTTTAAAATTAATTAGATAACCTGAAATAATTGTAATTATAAATTTAAAGTTTTATATTTAAATTACGTTTGAAAAGAAATTCGAATTTTAAATTATAAATAAAAGAGAAAATCAAGATTAAATAAAATTCAATATATGAAATCAATGTTTAAATTTAAGTTCTGGAATTTAACAAATTTATGTGTAACAAAAGAAATTCAAGTTATAATAAAAGTTGAAACAAAAGTTAAATAAAAGTTTAAAATTAATTAGATAACCTGAAATAATTGTAATTATAAATTTAAAGTTTTATGTTGAAATTATGTTTTAAAAGAAATACGAATTTTAAATAATTAATAAAAGAGAAAATCAAGATTAAATAAAATTCAATATTTGAAATCAATGTTTAAATTTAAGTTCTGAAATTTAACAAATTTATGTGTAACAAAAGAAATTCAAGTTATAATAAAAGTTGAAACAAAAGTTAAATAAAAGTTTAAAATTAATTAGATAACCTGAAATAATTGTAATTATAAATTTAAAGTTTTATGTTGAAATTATGTTTTAAAAGAAATTTGAATTTTAAATTATTAATAAAAGAGAAAATCAAGATTAAATAAAATTCAATATTTGAAATCAATGTTTAAATTTAAGTTCTGAAATTTAACAAATTTATGTGTAACAAAAGAAATTCAAGTTATAATAAAAGTTGAAACAAAAGTTAAATAAAAGTTTAAAATTAATTAGATAACCTGAAATAATTGTAATTATAAATTTAAAGTTTTATATTTAAATTACGTTTTAAAAGAAATTCGAATTTTAAATTATTAATAAAAGAGAAAATCAAGATTAAATAAAATTCAATATATGAAATCAATGTTTAAATTTAGGTTCTGGAATTTAACAAATTTATGTGTAACAAAAGAAATTCAAGTTATAATAAAAGTTGAAACAAAAGTTAAATAAAAGTTTAAAATTAATTAGATAACCTGAAATAATTGTAATTATAAATTTAAAGTTTTATATTTAAATTACGTTTGAAAAGAAATTCGAATTTTAAATTATAAATAAAAGAGAAAATCAAGATTAAATAAAATTCAATATATGAAATCAATGTTTAAATTTAAGTTCTGGAATTTAACAAATTTATGTGTAACAAAAGAAATTCAAGTTATAATAAAAGTTGAAACAAAAGTTAAATAAAAGTTTAAAATTAATTAGATAACCTGAAATAATTGTAATTATAAATTTAAAGTTTTATATTTAAATTACGTTTGAAAAGAAATTCGAATTTTAAATTATAAATAAAAGAGAAAATCAAGATTAAATAAAATTCAATATATGAAATCAATGTTTAAATTTAAGTTCTGGAATTTAACAAATTTATGTGTAACAAAAGAAATTCAAGTTATAATAAAAGTTGAAACAAAAGTTAAATAAAAGTTTAAAATTAATTAGATAACCTGAAATAATTGTAATTATAAATTTAAAGTTTTATGTTGAAATTATGTTTTAAAAGAAATACGAATTTTAAATAATTAATAAAAGAGAAAATCAAGATTAAATAAAATTCAATATTTGAAATCAATGTTTAAATTTAAGTTCTGAAATTTAACAAATTTATGTGTAACAAAAGAAATTCAAGTTATAATAAAAGTTGAAACAAAAGTTAAATAAAAGTTTAAAATTAATTAGATAACCTGAAATAATTGTAATTATAAATTTAAAGTTTTATGTTGAAATTATGTTTTAAAAGAAATTTGAATTTTAAATTATTAATAAAAGAGAAAATCAAGATTAAATAAAATTCAATATTTGAAATCAATGTTTAAATTTAAGTTCTGAAATTTAACAAATTTATGTGTAACAAAAGAAATTCAAGTTATAATAAAAGTTGAAACAAAAGTTAAATAAAAGTTTAAAATTAATTAGATAACCTGAAATAATTGTAATTATAAATTTAAAGTTTTATATTTAAATTACGTTTTAAAAGAAATTCGAATTTTAAATTATTAATAAAAGAGAAAATCAAGATTAAATAAAATTCAATATATGAAATCAATGTTTAAATTTAGGTTCTGGAATTTAACAAATTTATGTGTAACAAAAGAAATTCAAGTTATAATAAAAGTTGAAACAAAAGTTAAATAAAAGTTTAAAATTAATTAGATAACCTGAAATAATTGTAATTATAAATTTAAAGTTTTATGTTGAAATTATGTTTTAAAAGAAATACGAATTTTAAATAATTAATAAAAGAGAAAATCAAGATTAAATAAAATTCAATATATAAAATCAATGTTTAAATTTAAGTTCTGGAATTTAACAAATTTATGTGTAACAAAAGAAATTCAAGTTATAATAAAAGTTGAAACAAAAGTTAAATAAAAGTTTAAAATTAATTAGATAACCTGAAATAATTGTAATTATAAATTTAAAGTTTTATATTTAAATTACGTTTTAAAAGAAATTCGAATTTTAAATTATTAATAAAAGAGAAAATCAAGATTAAATAAAATTCAATATATAAAATCAATGTTTAAATTTAAGTTCTGGAATTTAACAAATTTATGTGTAACAAAAGAAATTCAAGTTATAATAAAAGTTGAAACAAAAGTTAAATAAAAGTTTAAAATTAATTAGATAACCTGAAATAATTGTAATTATAAATTTAAAGTTTTATGTTGAAATTATGTTTTAAAAGAAATACGAATTTTAAATAATTAATAAAAGAGAAAATCAAGATTAAATAAAATTCAATATATGAAATCAATGTTTAAATTTAAGTTCTGGAATTTAACAAATTTATGTGTAACAAAAGAAATTCAAGTTATAATAAAAGTTGAAACAAAAGTTAAATAAAAGTTTAAAATTAATTAGATAACCTGAAATAATTGTAATTATAAATTTAAAGTTTTATATTTAAATTACGTTTGAAAAGAAATTCGAATTTTAAATTATTAATAAAAGAGAAAATCAAGATTAAATAAAATTCAATATATGAAATCAATGTTTAAATTTAAGTTCTGGAATTTAACAAATTTATGTGTAACAAAAGAAATTCAAGTTATAATAAAAGTTGAAACAAAAGTTAAATAAAAGTTTAAAATTAATTAGATAACCTGAAATAATTGTAATTATAAATTTAAAGTTTTATGTTGAAATTATGTTTTAAAAGAAATACGAATTTTAAATAATTAATAAAAGAGAAAATCAAGATTAAATAAAATTCAATATATGAAATCAATGTTTAAATTTAAGTTCTGAAATTTAACAAATTTATGTGTAACAAAAGAAATTCAAGTTATAATAAAAGTTGAAACAAAAGTTAAATAAAAGTTTAAAATTAATTAGATAACCTGAAATAATTGTAATTATAAATTTAAAGTTTTATGTTGAAATTATGTTTTAAAAGAAATACGAATTTTAAATAATTAATAAAAGAGAAAATTAAGATTAAATAAAATTCAATATATGAAATCAATGTTTAAATTTAAGTTCTGGAATTTAACAAATTTATGTGTAACAAAAGAAATTCAAGTTATAATAAAAGTTGAAACAAAAGTTAAATAAAAGTTTAAAATTAATTAGATAACCTGAAATAATTGTAATTATAAATTTAAAGTTTTATATTTAAATTATGTTTTAAAAGAAATTTGAATTTTAAATTATTAATAAAAGAGAAAATCAAGATTAAATAAAATTCAATATTTGAAATCAATGTTTAAATTTAAGTTCTGAAATTTAACAAATTTATGTGTAACAAAAGAAATTCAAGTTATAATAAAAGTTGAAACAAAAGTTAAATAAAAGTTTAAAATTAATTAGATAACCTGAAATAATTGTAATTATAAATTTAAAGTTTTATATTTAAATTACGTTTTAAAAAAAATTCGAATTTTAAATTATTAATAAAAGGGAAAATCAAGATTAAATAAAATTCAATATATGAAATCAATGTTTAAATTTAAGTTCTGGAATTTAACAAATTTATGTGTAACAAAAGAAATTCAAGTTATAATAAAAGTTGAAACAAAAGTTAAATAAAAGTTTAAAATTAATTAGATAACCTGAAATAATTGTAATTATAAATTTAAAGTTTTATGTTGAAATTATGTTTTAAAAGAAATACGAATTTTAAATAATTAATAAAAGAGAAAATCAAGATTAAATAAAATTCAATATATGAAATCAATGTTTAAATTTAAGTTCTGAAATTTAACAAATTTGTGTGTAACGAAAGAAATTTAAGTTATAATAAAAGTTGATACAAAAGTTAAATAAAAGTTTAAAATAAATTAGATAATCTGAAATAATTGTAATTATAAATTTAAAGTTTTATATTTAAATTATGTTTTGAAAGAAATTCGAATTTTAAATTATTAATAAAAGAGAAAATCAAGATTAAATAAAATTCAATATATGAAATCAATGTTTAAATTTAAGTTCTGAAATTTAACAAATTTATGTGTAACAAAAGAAATTCAAGTTATAATAAAAGTTAAAACAAAAGTTAAATAAAAGTTTAAAATAAATTAGATAATCTGAAATAATTGTAATTATAAATTTAAAGTTTTATGTTGAAATTATGTTTTAAAAGAAATTCGAATTTTAAATAATTAATAAAAGAGAAAATCAAGATTAAATAAAATTCAATATATGAAATCAATGTTTAAATTCTAAGTTCTAAAATTTAACAAATTTGTGTGTAACGAAAGAAATTTAAGTTATAATAAAAGTTAAAACAAAAGTTAAATAAAAGTTTAAAATAAATTAGATAATCTGAAATAATTGTAATTATAAATTTAAAGTTTTATATTTAAATTATGTTTTGAAAGAAATTCGAATTTTAAATTATTAATAAAAGAGAAAATCAAGATTAAATAAAATTCAATATATGAAATCAATGTTTAAATTTAAGTTCTGGAATTTAACAAATTTATGTGTAACAAAAGAAATTCAAGTTATAATAAAAGTTGAAACAAAAGTTAAATAAAAGTTTAAAATTAATTAGATAACCTGAAATAATTGTAATTATAAATTTAAAGTTTTATATTTAAATTATGTTTTAAAAGAAATTTGAATTTTAAATTATTAATAAAAGAGAAAATCAAGATTAAATAAAATTCAATATTTGAAATCAATGTTCAAATTTAAGTTCTGAAATTTAACAAATTTATGTGTAACAAAAGAAATTCAAGTTATAATAAAAGTTGAAACAAAAGTTAAATAAAAGTTTAAAATTAATTAGATAACCTGAAATAATTGTAATTATAAATTTAAAGTTTTATATTTAAATTACGTTTTAAAAGAAATTCGAATTTTAAATTATTAATAAAAGAGAAAATCAAGATTAAATAAAATTCAATATATGAAATCAATGTTTAAATTTAAGTTCTGGAATTTAACAAATTTATGTGTAACAAAAGAAAGTCAAGTTATAATAAAAGTTGAAACAAAAGTTAAATAAAAGTTTAAAATTAATTAGATAACCTGAAATAATTGTAATTATAAATTTAAAGTTTTATGTTGAAATTATGTTTTAAAAGAAATACGAATTTTAAATAATTAATAAAAGAGAAAATCAAGATTAAATAAAATTCAATATATGAAATCAATGTTTAAATTTAAGTTCTGGAATTTAACAAATTTATGTGTAACAAAAGAAATTCAAGTTATAATAAAAGTTGAAACAAAAGTTAAATAAAAGTTTAAAATTAATTAGATAACCTGAAATAATTGTAATTATAAATTTAAAGTTTTATATTTAAATTACGTTTTAAAAGAAATTCGAATTTTAAATTATTAATAAAAGAGAAAATCAAGATTAAATAAAATTCAATATATGAAATCAATGTTTAAATTTAAGTTCTGGAATTTAACAAATTTATGTGTAACAAAAGAAATTCAAGTTATAATAAAAGTTGAAACAAAAGTTAAATAAAAGTTTAAAATTAATTAGATAACCTGAAATAATTGTAATTATAAATTTAAAGTTTTATATTTAAATTACGTTTTAAAAGAAATTCGAATTTTAAATTATTAATAAAAGAGAAAATCAAGATTAAATAAAATTCAATATATGAAATCAATGTTTAAATTTAAGTTCTGGAATTTAACAAATTTATGTGTAACAAAAGAAATTCAAGTTATAATAAAAGTTGAAACAAAAGTTAAATAAAAGTTTAAAATTAATTAGATAACCTGAAATAATTGTAATTATAAATTTAAAGTTTTATGTTGAAATTATGTTTTAAAAGAAATACGAATTTTAAATAATTAATAAAAGAGAAAATCAAGATTAAATAAAATTCAATATATGAAATCAATGTTTAAATTTAAGTTCTGAAATTTAACAAATTTGTGTGTAACGAAAGAAATTTAAGTTATAATAAAAGTTGATACAAAAGTTAAATAAAAGTTTAAAATAAATTAGATAATCTGAAATAATTGTAATTATAAATTTAAAGTTTTATATTTAAATTATGTTTTGAAAGAAATTCGAATTTTAAATTATTAATAAAAGAGAAAATCAAGATTAAATAAAATTCAATATATGAAATCAATGTTTAAATTTAAGTTCTGAAATTTAACAAATTTATGTGTAACAAAAGAAATTCAAGTTATAATAAAAGTTAAAACAAAAGTTAAATAAAAGTTTAAAATAAATTAGATAATCTGAAATAATTGTAATTATAAATTTAAAGTTTTATGTTAAAATTATGTTTTAAAAGAAATTCGAATTTTAAATAATTAATAAAAGAGAAAATCAAGATTAAATAAAATTCAATATATGAAATCAATGTTTAAATTCTAAGTTCTAAAATTTAACAAATTTGTGTGTAACGAAAGAAATTTAAGTTATAATAAAAGTTAAAACAAAAGTTAAATAAAAGTTTAAAATAAATTAGATAATCTGAAATAATTGTAATTATAAATTTAAAGTTTTATATTTAAATTATGTTTTAAAAGAAATTCGAATTTTAAATTATTAATAAAAGAGAAAATCAAGATTAAATAAAATTCAATATATGAAATCAATGTTTAAATTTAAGTTCTGGAATTTAACAAATTTATGTGTAACAAAAGAAATTCAAGTTATAATAAAAGTTGAAACAAAAGTTAAATAAAAGTTTAAAATTAATTAGATAACCTGAAATAATTGTAATTATAAATTTAAAGTTTTATATTTAAATTATGTTTTAAAAGAAATTCGAATTTTAAATTATTAATAAAAGAGAAAATCAAGATTAAATAAAATTCAATATATGAAATCAATGTTTAAATTTAAGTTCTGAAATTTAACAAATTTATGTGTAACAAAAGAAATTCAAGTTATAATAAAAGTTAAAACAAAAGTTAAATAAAAGTTTAAAATAAATTAGATAATCTGAAATAATTGTAATTATAAATTTAAAGTTTTATGTTGAAATTATGTTTTAAAAGAAATACGAATTTTAAATAATTAATAAAAGAGAAAATCAAGATTAAATAAAATTCAATATATAAAATCAATGTTTAAATTTAAGTTCTGGAATTTAACAAATTTATGTGTAACAAAAGAAATTCAAGTTATAATAAAAGTTGAAACAAAAGTTAAATAAAAGTTTAAAATTAATTAGATAACCTAAAATAATTGTAATTATAAATTTAAAGTTTTATATTTAAATTATGTTTTAAAAGAAATTCGAATTTTAAATTATTAATAAAAAAGAAAATCAAGATTAAATAAAATTCAATATATAAAATCAATGTTTAAATTCTAAGTTCTGGAATTTAACAAATTTATGTGTAACAAAAGAAATTCAAGTTATAATAAAAGTTGAAACAAAAGTTAAATAAAAGTTTAAAATTAATTAGATAACCTGAAATAATTGTAATTATAAATTTAAAGTTTTATATTTAAATTATGTTTTAAAAGAAATTTGAATTTTAAATTATTAATAAAAGAGAAAATCAAGATTAAATAAAATTCAATATTTGAAATCAATGTTTAAATTTAAGTTCTGAAATTTAACAAATTTATGTGTAACAAAAGAAATTCAAGTTATAATAAAAGTTGAAACAAAAGTTAAATAAAAGTTTAAAATAAATTAGATATTCTAAAATAATTGTAATTATAAATTTAAAGTTTTATGTTGAAATTATGTTTTAAAAGAAATTCGAATTTTAAATAATTAATAAAAGAGAAAATCAAGATTAAATAAAATTCAATATATGAAATCAATGTTTAAATTTAAGTTCTGGAATTTAACAAATTTATGTGTAACAAAAGAAATTCAAGTTATAATAAAAGTTGAAACAAAAGTTAAATAAAAGTTTAAAATTAATTAGATAACCTAAAATAATTGTAATTATAAATTTAAAGTTTTATATTTAAATTATGTTTTAAAAGAAATTCGAATTTTAAATTATTAATAAAAAAGAAAATCAAGATTAAATAAAATTCAATATATAAAATCAATGTTTAAATTCTAAGTTCTGGAATTTAACAAATTTATGTGTAACAAAAGAAATTCAAGTTATAATAAAAGTTGAAACAAAAGTTAAATAAAAGTTTAAAATTAATTAGATAACCTAAAATAATTGTAATTATAAATTTAAAGTTTTATATTTAAATTATGTTTTAAAAGAAATTCGAATTTTAAATTATTAATAAAAAAGAAAATCAAGATTAAATAAAATTCAATATATAAAATCAATGTTTAAATTCTAAGTTCTGGAATTTAACAAATTTATGTGTAACAAAAGAAATTCAAGTTATAATAAAAGTTGAAACAAAAGTTAAATAAAAGTTTAAAATTAATTAGATAACCTGAAATAATTGTAATTATAAATTTAAAGTTTTATATTTAAATTATGTTTTAAAAGAAATTCGAATTTTAAATTATTAATAAAAGAGAAAATCAAGATTAAATAAAATTCAATATATGAAATCAATGTTTAAATTCTAAGTTCTGGAATTTAACAAATTTATGTGTAACAAAAGAAATTCAAGTTATAATAAAAGTTGAAACAAAAGTTAAATAAAAGTTTAAAATTAATTAGATAACCTGAAATAATTGTAATTATAAATTTAAAGTTTTATGTTGAAATTATGTTTTAAAAGAAATTCGAATTTTAAATTATTAATAAAAAAGAAAATCAAGATTAAATAAAATTCAATATATAAAATCAATGTTTAAATTCTAAGTTCTGGAATTTAACAAATTTATGTGTAACAAAAGAAATTCAAGTTATAATAAAAGTTGAAACAAAAGTTAAATAAAAGTTTAAAATTAATTAGATAACCTAAAATAATTGTAATTATAAATTTAAAGTTTTATATTTAAATTATGTTTTAAAAGAAATTCGAATTTTAAATTATTAATAAAAAAGAAAATCAAGATTAAATAAAATTCAATATATAAAATCAATGTTTAAATTCTAAGTTCTGGAATTTAACAAATTTATGTGTAACAAAAGAAATTCAAGTTATAATAAAAGTTGAAACAAAAGTTAAATAAAAGTTTAAAATTAATTAGATAACCTGAAATAATTGTAATTATAAATTTAAAGTTTTATGTTGAAATTATGTTTTAAAAGAAATACGAATTTTAAATAATTAATAAAAGAGAAAATCAAGATTAAATAAAATTCAATATATAAAATCAATGTTTAAATTTAAGTTCTGGAATTTAACAAATTTATGTGTAACAAAAGAAATTCAAGTTATAATAAAAGTTGAAACAAAAGTTAAATAAAAGTTTAAAATTAATTAGATAACCTAAAATAATTGTAATTATAAATTTAAAGTTTTATATTTAAATTATGTTTTAAAAGAAATTCGAATTTTAAATTATTAATAAAAAAGAAAATCAAGATTAAATAAAATTCAATATATAAAATCAATGTTTAAATTCTAAGTTCTGGAATTTAACAAATTTATGTGTAACAAAAGAAATTCAAGTTATAATAAAAGTTGAAACAAAAGTTAAATAAAAGTTTAAAATTAATTAGATAACCTGAAATAATTGTAATTATAAATTTAAAGTTTTATATTTAAATTATGTTTTAAAAGAAATTCGAATTTTAAATTATTAATAAAAGAGAAAATCAAGATTAAATAAAATTCAATATATGAAATCAATGTTTAAATTCTAAGTTCTGGAATTTAACAAATTTATGTGTAACAAAAGAAATTCAAGTTATAATAAAAGTTGAAACAAAAGTTAAATAAAAGTTTAAAATAAATTAGATATTCTAAAATAATTGTAATTATAAATTTAAAGTTTTATGTTGAAATTATGTTTTAAAAGAAATTCGAATTTTAAATAATTAATAAAAGAGAAAATCAAGATTAAATAAAATTCAATATATGAAATCAATGTTTAAATTCTAAGTTCTGGAATTTAACAAATTTATGTGTAACAAAAGAAATTCAAGTTATAATAAAAGTTGAAACAAAAGTTAAATAAAAGTTTAAAATTAATTAGATAACCTGAAATAATTGTAATTATAAATTTAAAGTTTTATATTTAAATTATGTTTTAAAAGAAATTTGAATTTTAAATTATTAATAAAAGAGAAAATCAAGATTAAATAAAATTCAATATTTGAAATCAATGTTTAAATTTAAGTTCTGAAATTTAACAAATTTATGTGTAACAAAAGAAATTCAAGTTATAATAAAAGTTGAAACAAAAGTTAAATAAAAGTTTAAAATTAATTAGATAACCTGAAATAATTGTAATTATAAATTTAAAGTTTTATATTTAAATTACGTTTTAAAAGAAATTCGAATTTTAAATTATTAATAAAAGAGAAAATCAAGATTAAACAAAATTCAATATATGAAATCAATGTTTAAATTTAAGTTCTGGAATTTAACAAATTTATGTGTAACAAAAGAAATTCAAGTTATAATAAAAGTTGAAACAAAAGTTAAATAAAAGTTTAAAATTAATTAGATAACCTGAAATAATTGTAATTATAAATTTAAAGTTTTATGTTGAAATTATGTTTTAAAAGAAATACGAATTTTAAATAATTAATAATAGAGAAAATCAAGATTAAATAAAATTCAATATATGAAATCAATGTTTAAATTTAAGTTCTGAAATTTAACAAATTTGTGTGTAACGAAAGAAATTTAAGTTATAATAAAAGTTGATACAAAAGTTAAATAAAAGTTTAAAATAAATTAGATAATCTGAAATAATTGTAATTATAAATTTAAAGTTTTATATTTAAATTATGTTTTGAAAGAAATTCGAATTTTAAATTATTAATAAAAGAGAAAATCAAGATTAAATAAAATTCAATATATGAAATCAATGTTTAAATTTAAGTTCTGAAATTTAACAAATTTATGTGTAACAAAAGAAATTCAAGTTATAATAAAAGTTAAAACAAAAGTTAAATAAAAGTTTAAAATAAATTAGATAATCTGAAATAATTGTAATTATAAATTTAAAGTTTTATATTTAAATTATGTTTTAAAAGAAATTCGAATTTTAAATTATTAATAAAAGAGAAAATCAAGATTAAATAAAATTCAATATATGAAATCAATGTTTAAATTTAAGTTCTGGAATTTAACAAATTTATGTGTAACAAAAGAAATTCAAGTTATAATAAAAGTTGAAACAAAAGTTAAATAAAAGTTTAAAATTAATTAGATAACCTGAAATAATTGTAATTATAAATTTAAAGTTTTATATTTAAATTATGTTTTAAAAGAAATTCGAATTTTAAATTATTAATAAAAGAGAAAATCAAGATTAAATAAAATTTAATATATGAAATCAATGTTTAAATTTAAGTTCTGAAATTTAACAAATTTATGTGTAACAAAAGAAATTCAAGTTATAATAAAAGTTGAAACAAAAGTTAAATAAAAGTTTAAAATTAATTAGATAACCTGAAATAATTGTAATTATAAATTTAAAGTTTTATATTTAAATTATGTTTTGAAAGAAATTCGAATTTTAAATTATTAATAAAAGAGAAAATCAAGATTAAATAAAATTCAATATATGAAATCAATGTTTAAATTTAAGTTCTGAAATTTAACAAATTTATGTGTAACAAAAGAAATTCAAGTTATAATAAAAGTTAAAACAAAAGTTAAATAAAAGTTTAAAATAAATTAGATAATCTGAAATAATTGTAATTATAAATTTAAAGTTTTATATTTAAATTATGTTTTAAAAGAAATTCGAATTTTAAATTATTAATAAAAGAGAAAATCAAGATTAAATAAAATTCAATATATGAAATCAATGTTTAAATTTAAGTTCTGGAATTTAACAAATTTATGTGTAACAAAAGAAATTCAAGTTATAATAAAAGTTGAAACAAAAGTTAAATAAAAGTTTAAAATTAATTAGATAACCTGAAATAATTGTAATTATAAATTTAAAGTTTTATGTTGAAATTATGTTTTAAAAGAAATTTGAATTTTAAATAATTAATAAAAGAGAAAATCAAGATTAAATAAAATTCAATATATGAAATCAATGTTTAAATTTAAGTTCTGGAATTTAACAAATTTATGTGTAACAAAAGAAATTCAAGTTATAATAAAAGTTGAAACAAAAGTTAAATAAAAGTTTAAAATTAATTAGATAACCTGAAATAATTGTAATTATAAATTTAAAGTTTTATATTTAAATTATGTTTTGAAAGAAATTCGAATTTTAAATTATTAATAAAAGAGAAAATCAAGATTAAATAAAATTCAATATATGAAATCAATGTTTAAATTTAAGTTCTGAAATTTAACAAATTTATGTGTAACAAAAGAAATTCAAGTTATAATAAAAGTTGAAACAAAAGTTAAATAAAAGTTTAAAATTAATTAGATAACCTGAAATAATTGTAATTATAAATTTAAAGTTTTATATTTAAATTATGTTTTAAAAGAAATTCGAATTTTAAATTATTAATAAAAAAGAAAATCAAGATTAAATAAAATTCAATATTTGAAATCAATGTTTAAATTTAAGTTCTGGAATTCAACAAATTTATGTGTAACAAAAGAAATTCAAGTTATAATAAAAGTTGAACAAAAGTTAAATAAAAGTTTAAAATTAATTAGATAACCTGAAATAATTGTAATTATAAATTTAAAGTTTTATATTTAAATTATGTTTTAAAAGAAATTTGAATTTTAAATTATTAATAAAAGAGAAAATCAAGATTAAATAAAATTCAATATATTTATTTATTTATTTATTTATTTATTTGAAAAATATACGGGTTATAAACCCATTACATACTTAAATCTATAGAGAAGATAAGATATGCTTCATAGCCATAAAAACAAAAACAGAAATGCATTCAATTACCAGGCCGTGATCTAAAAATTACATTTTTTAAAGACGCAATGAATAATGACAAACTGTTGTTAAAAAAATCAATATCATAGCGCAAGGCATTAGCACGATTAACAAGTCTATTCGATGTCGAATTTCTGATAAAATTAGTCCTGTGAAATGACTCATAAAAAGGCAAGACAGTACGTAAGGATCTCTGAGGAGCGTGAAAATTGACTGAACATAATAAACTAGGTGAATCTATGTAGCTATGAATTAATTTAAAGAAAAACAACATGTCCGCAAACAGCAGTCTGGACTCCAAACTTGGTATCTCCAATCTGCGCCTCAAATCTGAGTAATCATGTGTAAAGAAATCAAACTCAATATTTAATTGAGAGGCAGCGAACCGTAGAAATCGATTTTGGACACGCTCGAGTCTTAGTGTATGGAGACCATAATATGGACACCATATAATAGAACCAAACTCAAGAGTCGAGCGAACAAAAGAAAAATAAAGGACTCTAAGAGTTGACAAATTTTTGAAATCGGAAGCATTGCGCTTTATAAAACCAAGAGCCCGGAGTGCCCCACTTACTGCCGCTGACATGTGTTCATTGAAATTCAAGTCTTTACAGAAAATAACTCCTAGATCCCTTACAACGTCGATACGATCGATGATAATGCCATGAATAGCATAGTCACTAACAAGAAACGTTTTCTTCCTAGTGTATGTCATCACTGAACATTTAGAAGTGTTCATCGACATGCCGTTACGCAAACACCAGTCAGTAATACCATTCAAGTCAGTCTGCAATTTAATACAATCAAAAATATTCTTTATAACATTAAACATTTTTAGGTCATCGGCGTACAACAAAAACGGGCAATATTTAATTACACTCCTAATGTCATTCATGTAAATAATAAACAATAAAGGGCCGAGATTTGATCCTTGCGGGACACCTGAAGAAGAAAAAAATTCAAAAGAAAATTCACTACCTACACGAACGAACTGTGGTCTGAGAGATATATGAAATCAATGTTTAAATTCTAAGTTCTGGAATTTAACAAATTTATGTGTAACAAAAGAAATTCAAGTTATAATAAAAGTTAAAACAAAAGTTAAATAAAAGTTTAAAATTAATTAGATAACCTGAAATAATTGTAATTATAAATTTAAAGTTTTATATTTAAATTATGTTTTAAAAGAAATTCGAATTTTAAATTATTAATAAAAAAGAAAATCAAGATTAAATAAAATTCAATATTTGAAATCAATGTTTAAATTTAAGTTCTGGAATTTAACAAATTTATGTGTAACAAAAAAAAATTCAAGTTATAATAAAAGTTGAAACAAAAGTTAAATAAAAGTTTAAAATTAATTAGATAACCTGAAATAATTGTAATTATAAATTTAAAGTTTTATATTTAAATTATGTTTTAAAAGAAATTTGAATTTTAAATTATTAATAAAAGAGAAAATCAAGATTAAATAAAATTCAATATATGAAATCAATGTTTAAATTCTAAGTTCTGGAATTTAACAAATTTATGTGTAACAAAAGAAATTCAAGTTATAATAAAAGTTGAAACAAAAGTTAAATAAAAGTTTAAAATAAATTAGATATTCTAAAATAATTGTAATTATAAATTTAAAGTTTTATGTTGAAATTATGTTTTAAAAGAAATTCGAATTTTAAATAATTAATAAAAGAGAAAATCAAGATTAAATAAAATTTAATATATGAAATCAATTTTTAAATTCTAAGTTCTAAAATTTAACAAATTTGTGTGTAACGAAAGAAATTTAAGTTATAATAAAAGTTGAAACAAAAGTTAAATAAAAGTTTAAAATAAATTAGATAATCTGAAATAATTGTAATTATAAATTTAAAGTTTTATATTTAAATTATGTTTTAAAAGAAATTCGAATTTTAAATTATTAATAAAAGAGAAAATCATGATTAAATAAAATTCAATATATGAAATCAATGTTTAAATTCTAAGTTCTAAAATTTAACAAATTTGTGTGTAACGAAAGAAATTTAAGTTATAATAAAAGTTGAAACAAAAGTTAAATAAAAGTTTAAAATAAATTAGATAATCTGAAATAATAGTAATTATAAATTTAAAGTTTTATATTTAAATTATGTTTTAAAAGAAATTCGAATTTTAAATTATTAATAAAAGAGAAAATCAAGATTAAATAAATTTCAATATATGAAATCAATGTTTAAATTTAAGTTCTGGAATTTAACAAATTTATGTGTAACAAAAGAAATTCAAGTTATAATAAAAGTTGAAACAAAAGTTAAATAAAAGTTTAAAATTAATTAGATAACCTGAAATAATTGTAATTATAAATTTAAAGTTTTATATTTAAATTATGTTTTAAAAGAAATTCGAATTTTAAATTATTAATAAAAGAGAAAATCAAGATTAAATAAAATTCAATATATGAAATCAATGTTTAAATTTAAGTTCTGAAATTTAACAAATTTATGTTTAACAAAAGAAATTCAAGTTATAATAAAAGTTGAAACAAAAGTTAAATAAAAGTTTAAAATAAATTAGATATTCTAAAATAATTGTAATTATAAATTTAAAGTTTTATGTTGAAATTATGTTTTAAAAGAAATTCGAATTTTAAATAATTAATAAAAGAGAAAATCAAGATTAAATAAAATTCAATATGTGAAATCAATGTTTAAATTCTAAGTTCTAAAATTTAACAAATTTGTGTGTAACGAAAGAAATTTAAGTTATAATAAAAGTTGAAACAAAATTTAAATAAAAGTTTAAAATAAATTAGATAATCTGAAATAATTGTAATTATAAATTTAAAGTTTTATGTTGAAATTATGTTTTAAAAGAAATTCGAATTTTAAATAATTAATAAAAGAGAAAATCAAGATTAAATAAAATTCAATATATAAAATCAATGTTTAAATTCTAAGTTCTGAAATTTAACAAATTTGTGTGTAACGAAAGAAATTTAAGTTATAATAAAAGTTAAAACAAAAGTTAAATAAAAGTTTAAAATAAATAAGATAATCTGAAATAATTGTAATTATAAATTTAAAGTTTTATATTTAAATTATGTTTTAAAAGAAATTCGAATTTTAAATTATTAATAAAAGAGAAAATCAAGATTAAATAAAATTCAATATATGAAATCAATGTTTAAATTTAAGTTCTGAAATTTAACAAATTTATGTGTAACAAAAGAAATTCAAGTTATAATAAAAGTTGAAACAAAAGTTAAATAAAAGTTTAAAATTAATTAGATAACCTGAAATAATTGTAATTATAAATTTAAAGTTTTATATTTAAATTATGTTTTAAAAGAAATTCGAATTTTAAATTATTAATAAAAGAGAAAATCAAGATTAAATAAATTTCAATATATGAAATCAATGTTTAAATTTAAGTTCTGGAATTTAACAAATTTATGTGTAACAAAAGAAATTCAAGTTATAATAAAAGTTGAAACAAAAGTTAAATAAAAGTTTAAAATTAATTAGATAACCTGAAATAATTGTAATTATAAATTTAAAGTTTTATATTTAAATTATGTTTTAAAAGAAATTCGAATTTTAAATTATTAATAAAAGAGAAAATCAAGATTAAATAAAATTCAATATATGAAATCAACGTTTAAATTTAAGTTCTGAAATTTAACAAATTTATGTTTAACAAAAGAAATTCAAGTTATAATAAAAGTTGAAACAAAAGTTAAATAAAAGTTTAAAATAAATTAGATATTCTAAAATAATTGTAATTATAAATTTAAAGTTTTATGTTGAAATTATGTTTTAAAAGAAATTCGAATTTTAAATAATTAATAAAAGAGAAAATCAAGATTAAATAAAATTCAATATGTGAAATCAATGTTTAAATTCTAAGTTCTAAAATTTAACAAATTTGTGTGTAACGAAAGAAATTTAAGTTATAATAAAAGTTGAAACAAAATTTAAATAAAAGTTTAAAATAAATTAGATAATCTGAAATAATTGTAATTATAAATTTAAAGTTTTATGTTGAAATTATGTTTTAAAAGAAATTCGAATTTTAAATAATTAATAAAAGAGAAAATCAAGATTAAATAAAATTCAATATATAAAATCAATGTTTAAATTCTAAGTTCTGAAATTTAACAAATTTGTGTGTAACGAAAGAAATTTAAGTTATAATAAAAGTTAAAACAAAAGTTAAATAAAAGTTTAAAATAAATAAGATAATCTGAAATAATTGTAATTATAAATTTAAAGTTTTATATTTAAATTATGTTTTAAAAGAAATTCGAATTTTAAATTATTAATAAAAGAGAAAATCAAGATTAAATAAAATTCAATATATGAAATCAATGTTTAAATTTAAGTTCTGAAATTTAACAAATTTATGTGTAACAAAAGAAATTCAAGTTATAATAAAAGTTGAAACAAAAGTTAAATAAAAGTTTAAAATTAATTAGATAACCTGAAATAATTGTAATTATAAATTTAAAGTTTTATATTTAAATTATGTTTTAAAAGAAATTCGAATTTTAAATTATTAATAAAAGAGAAAATCAAGATTAAATAAATTTCATTATATGAAATCAATGTTTAAATTTAAGTTCTGGAATTTAACAAATTTATGTGTAACAAAAGAAATTCAAGTTATAATAAAAGTTGAAACAAAAGTTAAATAAAAGTTTAAAATTAATTAGATAACCTGAAATAATTGTAATTATAAATTTAAAGTTTTATATTTAAATTATGTTTTAAAAGAAATTCGAATTTTAAATTATTAATAAAAGAGAAAATCAAGATTAAATAAAATTCAATATATGAAATCAATGTTTAAATTTAAGTTCTGAAATTTAACAAATTTATGTTTAACAAAAGAAATTCAAGTTATAATAAAAGTTGAAACAAAAGTTAAATAAAAGTTTAAAATAAATTAGATATTCTAAAATAATTGTAATTATAAATTTAAAGTTTTATGTTGAAATTATGTTTTAAAAGAAATTCGAATTTTAAATAATTAATAAAAGAGAAAATCAAGATTAAATAAAATTCAATATGTGAAATCAATGTTTAAATTCTAAGTTCTAAAATTTAACAAATTTGTGTGTAACGAAAGAAATTTAAGTTATAATAAAAGTTGAAACAAAATTTAAATAAAAGTTTAAAATAAATTAGATAATCTGAAATAATTGTAATTATAAATTTAAAGTTTTATGTTGAAATTATGTTTTAAAAGAAATTCGAATTTTAAATAATTAATAAAAGAGAAAATCAAGATTAAATAAAATTCAATATATAAAATCAATGTTTAAATTCTAAGTTCTGAAATTTAACAAATTTGTGTGTAACGAAAGAAATTTAAGTTATAATAAAAGTTAAAACAAAAGTTAAATAAAAGTTTAAAATAAATAAGATAATCTGAAATAATTGTAATTATAAATTTAAAGTTTTATATTTAAATTATGTTTTAAAAGAAATTCGAATTTTAAATTATTAATAAAAGAGAAAATCAAGATTAAATAAAATTCAATATATGAAATCAATGTTTAAATTTAAGTTCTGAAATTTAACAAATTTATGTGTAACAAAAGAAATTCAAGTTATAATAAAAGTTGAAACAAAAGTTAAATAAAAGTTTAAAATTAATTAGATAACCTGAAATAATTGTAATTATAAATTTAAAGTTTTATATTTAAATTATGTTTTAAAAGAAATTCAAATTTTAAATTATTAATAAAAGAGAAAATCAAGATTAAATAAAATTCAATATATGAAATTATTGTTTAAATTCTAAGTTCTGGAATTTAACAAATTTGTGTGTAACGAAAGAAATTTAAGTTATAATAAAAGTTGAAACAAAAGTTAAATAAAAGTTTAAAATAAATTAGATAACCTGAAATAATTGTAATTATAAATTTAAAGTTTTATGTTGAAATTATGTTTTAAAAGAAATTAGAATTTTAAATAATTAATAAAAGAGAAAATCAAGATTAAATAAAATTCAATATATGAAATCAATGTTTAAATTCTAAGTTCTGAAATTTAACAAATTTATGTGTAACAAAAGAAATTCAAGTTATAATAAAAGTTGATACAAAAGTTAAATAAAAGTTTAAAATAAATTAGATAATCTGAAATAATTGTAATTATAAATTTAAAGTTTTATGTTGAAATTATGTTTTAAAAGAAATTCGAATTTTAAATTATTAATAAAAGAGAAAATCAAGATTAAATAAAATTTAATATATGAAATCAATTTTTAAATTCTAAGTTCTAAAATTTAACAAATTTGTGTGTAACGAAAGAAATTTAAGTTATAATAAAAGTTGAAACAAAAGTTAAATAAAAGTTTAAAATAAATTAGATAATCTGAAATAATTGTAATTATAAATTTAAAGTTTTATATTTAAATTATGTTTTAAAAGAAATTCGAATTTTAAATTATTAATAAAAGAGAAAATCATGATTAAATAAAATTCAATATATGAAATCAATGTTTAAATTCTAAGTTCTAAAATTTAACAAATTTGTGTGTAACGAAAGAAATTTAAGTTATAATAAAAGTTGAAACAAAAGTTAAATAAAAGTTTAAAATAAATTAGATAATCTGAAATAATTGTAATTATAAATTTAAAGTTTTATATTTAAATTATGTTTTAAAAGAAATTCGAATTTTAAATTATTAATAAAAGAGAAAATCAAGATTAAATAAATTTCAATATATGAAATCAATGTTTAAATTTAAGTTCTGGAATTTAACAAATTTATGTGTAACAAAAGAAATTCAAGTTATAATAAAAGTTGAAACAAAAGTTAAATAAAAGTTTAAAATTAATTAGATAACCTGAAATAATTGTAATTATAAATTTAAAGTTTTATATTTAAATTATGTTTTAAAAGAAATTCGAATTTTAAATTATTAATAAAAGAGAAAATCAAGATTAAATAAAATTCAATATATGAAATCAATGTTTAAATTTAAGTTCTGAAATTTAACAAATTTATGTTTAACAAAAGAAATTCAAGTTATAATAAAAGTTGAAACAAAAGTTAAATAAAAGTTTAAAATAAATTAGATATTCTAAAATAATTGTAATTATAAATTTAAAGTTTTATGTTGAAATTATGTTTTAAAAGAAATTCGAATTTTAAATAATTAATAAAAGAGAAAATCAAGATTAAATAAAATTCAATATGTGAAATCAATGTTTAAATTCTAAGTTCTAAAATTTAACAAATTTGTGTGTAACGAAAGAAATTTAAGTTATAATAAAAGTTGAAACAAAATTTAAATAAAAGTTTAAAATAAATTAGATAATCTGAAATAATTGTAATTATAAATTTAAAGTTTTATGTTGAAATTATGTTTTAAAAGAAATTCGAATTTTAAATAATTAATAAAAGAGAAAATCAAGATTAAATAAAATTCAATATATAAAATCAATGTTTAAATTCTAAGTTCTGAAATTTAACAAATTTGTGTGTAACGAAAGAAATTTAAGTTATAATAAAAGTTAAAACAAAAGTTAAATAAAAGTTTAAAATAAATAAGATAATCTGAAATAATTGTAATTATAAATTTAAAGTTTTATATTTAAATTATGTTTTAAAAGAAATTCGAATTTTAAATTATTAATAAAAGAGAAAATCAAGATTAAATAAAATTCAATATATGAAATCAATGTTTAAATTTAAGTTCTGAAATTTAACAAATTTATGTGTAACAAAAGAAATTCAAGTTATAATAAAAGTTGAAACAAAAGTTAAATAAAAGTTTAAAATTAATTAGATAACCTGAAATAATTGTAATTATAAATTTAAAGTTTTATATTTAAATTATGTTTTAAAAGAAATTCGAATTTTAAATTATTAATAAAAGAGAAAATCAAGATTAAATAAAATTCAATATATGAAATCAATGTTTAAATTTAAGTTCTGAAATTTAACAAATTTATGTTTAACAAAAGAAATTCAAGTTATAATAAAAGTTGAAACAAAAGTTAAATAAAAGTTTAAAATAAATTAGATATTCTAAAATAATTGTAATTATAAATTTAAAGTTTTATGTTGAAATTATGTTTTAAAAGAAATTCGAATTTTAAATAATTAATAAAAGAGAAAATCAAGATTAAATAAAATTCAATATGTGAAATCAATGTTTAAATTCTAAGTTCTAAAATTTAACAAATTTGTGTGTAACGAAAGAAATTTAAGTTATAATAAAAGTTGAAACAAAATTTAAATAAAAGTTTAAAATAAATTAGATAATCTGAAATAATTGTAATTATAAATTTAAAGTTTTATGTTGAAATTATGTTTTAAAAGAAATTCGAATTTTAAATAATTAATAAAAGAGAAAATCAAGATTAAATAAAATTCAATATATAAAATCAATGTTTAAATTCTAAGTTCTGAAATTTAACAAATTTGTGTGTAACGAAAGAAATTTAAGTTATAATAAAAGTTAAAACAAAAGTTAAATAAAAGTTTAAAATAAATAAGATAATCTGAAATAATTGTAATTATAAATTTAAAGTTTTATATTTAAATTATGTTTTAAAAGAAATTCGAATTTTAAATTATTAATAAAAGAGAAAATCAAGATTAAATAAAATTCAATATATGAAATCAATGTTTAAATTTAAGTTCTGAAATTTAACAAATTTATGTGTAACAAAAGAAATTCAAGTTATAATAAAAGTTGAAACAAAAGTTAAATAAAAGTTTAAAATTAATTAGATAACCTGAAATAATTGTAATTATAAATTTAAAGTTTTATATTTAAATTATGTTTTAAAAGAAATTCAAATTTTAAATTATTAATAAAAGAGAAAATCAAGATTAAATAAAATTCAATATATGAAATTATTGTTTAAATTCTAAGTTCTGGAATTTAACAAATTTGTGTGTAACGAAAGAAATTTAAGTTATAATAAAAGTTGAAACAAAAGTTAAATAAAAGTTTAAAATAAATTAGATAACCTGAAATAATTGTAATTATAAATTTAAAGTTTTATGTTGAAATTATGTTTTAAAAGAAATTAGAATTTTAAATAATTAATAAAAGAGAAAATCAAGATTAAATAAAATTCAATATATAAAATCAATGTTTAAATTCTAAGTTCTGAAATTTAACAAATTTGTGTGTAACGAAAGAAATTTAAGTTATAATAAAAGTTGATACAAAAGTTAAATAAAAGTTTAAAATAAATTAGATAATCTGAAATAATTGTAATTATAAATTTAAAGTTTTATATTTAAATTATGTTTTAAAAGAAATTCGAATTTTAAATTATTAATAAAAGAGAAAATCAAGATTAAATAAAATTCAATATATGAAATCAATGTTTAAATTCTAAGTTCTGAAATTTAACAAATTTGTGTGTAACGAAAGAAATTTAAGTTATAATAAAAGTTGAAACAAAAGTTAAATAAAAGTTTAAAATAAATTAGATAATCTGAAATAATTGTAATTATAAATTTAAAGTTTTATGTTGAAATTATGTTTTAAAAGAAATTCGAATTTTAAATTATTAATAAAAGAGAAAATCAAGATTAAATAAAACTCAATATATGAAATCAATGTTTAAATTCTAAGTTCTGAATTTTAACAAATTTGTGTGTAACGAAAGAAATTTAAGTTATAATAAAAGTTGAAACAAAAGTTAAATAAAAGTTTAAAATAAATTAGATAACCTGAAATAATTGTAATTATAAATTTAAAGTTTTATATTTAAATTATGTTTTAAAAGAAATTCGAATTTTAAATTATTAATAAAAGAGAAAATCAAGATTAAATAAAATTCAATATATGAAATCAATGTTTAAATTCTAAGTTCTGAAATTTAACAAATTTGTGTGTAACGAAAGAAATTTAAGTTATAATAAAAGTTGAAACAAAAGTTAAATAAAAGTTTAAAATAAATTAGATAATCTGAAATAATTGTAATTATAAATTTAAAGTTTTATGTTTAAATTATGTTTTGAAAGAAATTCGATTTTTAAATGATTACTTAAAGAGAAAATCAAGATTAAATAAAATTCAATATATGAAATCAATGTTTAAATTCTAAGTTCTGAAATTTAACAAATTTATGTGTAACGAAAAAAATGTCCCAAGTAGAAATCGCCACAGTTTTGCCATACTTACAAACGGGGGCCATAGATGGCCGCCATGCATGGCCCATACGAGTTTTGTAACATTACGCCGCAGTTTTGCCCGACATCCTAATTTCAACGATATTACACATCCTGGTCGTTTCTAACGTCCATATTCTATCCTGCGTTGTCCAGGTATCGAAAGAAACAACTTTTATATAAATAAAGGAAACCCTGACCAGGGTACTATGCACTAGGTATCAAAACAACATCTTCTTCTAGTATTTCCTGTTCAAAATCAAATCAAAAACAACATCCATCGGGTACCAGTTGATGCCGTCATCCTAACAATTATTTAAGGTGATCTGGGTATCAAATTAACATATTCTCCAAGAATTTTTTCAGGAAATTGTAATTTTATATTATTTCTAATGTGTTTAAGTGGATGCCGTCATCCTAATACATTAATACAGTGCTCTAGGTGTGAAATCAACATCTTCTCCTAGGAAATTTTAAGAAGACTAAAAATTTATAAACTTTTTTGCATTTTTAAAAGGATGTCGTCATCCTGACAAATAATTTTATTAATCTAGGTAATTACGAAGTCATTTCTCCTGGGAATTCCAGCTGAAAATTAAAAAGTATATTTCATTTATCATACACAAAAGATTCCCGCCGTCCTAACAAATCGATCAACTGATCTGGGCGAGGATCTAGGTGTGAAATCAAAATCTTCTACGAGGAATTTTTCAGGAAACCCGAAGATCATATCTGTTTTGAAGCACTCGTGCAGATATGACTTCATCCTGACACAAAGTTTATTAATCTATGCAATGATTACTTAAAGTGTCCGTTTTGCTTCTCGGTACATAAAGTTATAATATTTTTATTTCTGTTAGAGGTAAATTAAATTAATAATTACGGTGTGTTTGTGTTGTCCTTAAAAATTGTATATAAACGCAACATCATGAAACTAAAACCTAAAATAATCCTAACGATTCAGGTTTGTAAACATTGAGTTGTCAATTAGGGTTAGGTTAATTTTATTTTCTTACTTTAAGTTGTATTATAAATTCTTATAAAAATACGGTTAAAACTAGTGTTTTAACCGTATTTATTAGTTTTGTTGTGAATCCATTTTAATTTAATACATTCTTTTTAGATGTCGGCGACGGTTAATATAAAATCAACATCATTTCTTTAAAATACCTCTACAAAGATAATAATGTTTTTACTTTTTTATGGAGAATATTTTTTTTTACTTTTAGAGCTCAAGAACAAACAAAGAAAATTACCTTTTATAAATAGTGGATCCTTTATAAATGTAAATGTTTTGCAGGAATTCCTGGAAAATATTATTATTTATTTTTTTTTTTTTTGAAGCATATATCTAAAAAAACTATCAGAATCAGATGGATATTAAAAAAAGAATAGTATTTTAACTTTTTTTTTGTAAAAAATTGTTGTACAAGGTAAAGAAAAGAGAAAATATAAATCACAATTTGACATAACCCTTCAACATAACCCTCTATTTGACAACTTAATGTTTACAAAACTTGAATCGTTAAAATTGTTTCAGGTTTTAGTTTCTTGATGATGCGTTTAAATACAATTTTTAAGGACAACACAAACACACCGTTATTATTAATTTAGTTTACCTCTAACAGAAATAAAAATATTATAACTTTATGTACCGAGAAGCAAAACAGACACTTTAAGTAATCATTGCATAGATTAATAAACTTTGTGTCAGGATGAAGTCATATCTGCACAAATGCTTCAAAACAGATATGATCTTCGGGTTTCCTGAAAAATTCCTCGTAGAAGATTTTGATTTCACACCTAGATCCTCGCCCAGATCAGTTGATCGATTTGTTAGGACGGCGGAAATCTTATGTGTATGATAAATGAAATATACTTTTTAATTTTCAGCTGGAATTCCCTGGAGAAATGACTTCGTAATTACCTAGGTTAATAAAATTATTTGTCAGGATGACGACATCCTTTTAAAAATGCAAAAAAGTTTATAAATTTTTAGTCTTCTTAAAATTTCCTAGGAGAAGATGTTGATTTCACACCTAGAGCACTGTATTAATGTATTAGGATGACGGCATCCACTTAAGCACATTAGAAATAATATAAAATTACAATTTCCTGAAAAAATTCTTGGAGAATATGTTAATTTGATACCCAGATCACCTTAAATAATTGTTAGGATGACGGCATCAACTGGTACCCGATGGATGTTGTTTTTGCTTTGATTTTGAACAGGAAATACCAGAAGAAGATGTTGTTTTAGTACCTAGTGCATAGTACCCTGATCAGGGTTTCCTTTATTTATATAAAAGTTGTTTTTTTCGATACCTGGACAACGCAGGATAGAATATGGACGTTAGAAACGACCAGGGTGTGTAATCTCGTTAAAATTAGGATGTCGGGCAAAACTGCGGCGTAATGTTACAAAACTCCTATGGGCCATGCAAGGCGGCCATGTATGGCCCACACATGGAACATGGCTTCCATAGATGGGCCATGGATGGATTCTGGTTCAGATTCTACTTGGGTTAAGTTATAATAAAAGTTGAAACAAAAGCTAAATAAATGTTTAAAATAAATTAGATAACCTGAAATAATTGTAATTATAAATTTAAAGTTTTATATTTAAATTATGATTTAAAAGAAATTCGAATTTTAAATTATTAATAAAAGAGAAAATCAAGATTAAATAAAATTCAATATATGAAATCAATGTTTAAATTCTAAGTTCTGAAATTTAACAAATTTATGTGTAACGAAAGAAATTTAAGTTATAATAAAAGTTGAAACAAAAGTTAAATAAAAGTTTAAAATAAATTAGATAATCTAAAATAATTGTAATTATAAATTTAAAGTTTTATATTTAAATTATGTTTTAAAAGAAATTCGAATTTTAAATTATTAATAAAAGAGAAAATCAAGATTAAATAAAATTCAATATATAAAATCAATGTTTAAATTCTAAGTTCTGAAATTTAACAAATTTGTGTGTAACGAAAGAAATTTAAGTTATAATAAAAGTTGAAACAAAAGTTAAATAAAAGTTTAAAATAAATTAGATAATCTGAAATAATTGTAATTATAAATTTAAAGTTTTATATTTAAATTATGTTTTAAAAGAAATTCGAATTTTAAATTATTAATAAAAGAGAAAATCAAGATTAAATAAAATTTAATATATGAAATCAATGTTTAAATTCTAAGTTCTGAAATTTAACAAATTTGTGTGTAACGAAAGAAATTTAAGTTATAATAAAAGTTGAAACAAAAGTTAAATAAAAGTTTAAAATAAATTAGATAATCTGAAATAATTGTAATTATAAATTTAAAGTTTTATGTTGAAATTATGTTTTAAAAGAAATTCGAATTTTAAATAATTAATAAAAGAGAAAATCAAGATTAAATAAAATTCAATATATAAAATCAATGTTTAAATTCTAAGTTCTGAAATTTAACAAATTTGTGTGTAACGAAAGAAATTTAAGTTATAATAAAAGTTGAAACAAAAGTTAAATAAATGTTTAAAATAAATTAGATAATCTGAAATAATTGTAATTATAAATTTAAAGTTTTATATTTAAATTATGTTTTAAAAGAAATTCGAATTTTAAATTATTAATAAAAGAGAAAATCAAGATTAAATAAAATTCAATATATGAAATCAATGTTTAAATTTAAGTTCTGAAATTTAACAAATTTATGTGTAACAAAAGAAATTCAAGTTATAATAAAAGTTGAAACAAAAGTTAAATAAAAGTTTAAAATAAATTAGATAATCTGAAATAATTGTAATTATAAATTTAAAGTTTTATGTTGAAATTATGTTTTAAAAAAAATTCGAATTTTAAATAATTAATAAAAGAGAAAATCAAGATTAAATAAAATTCAATATATGAAATCAATGTTTAAATTCTAAGTTCTAAAATTTAACAAATTTGTGTGTAACGAAAGAAATTTAAGTTATAATAAAAGTTGAAACAAAAGTTAAATAAAAGTTTAAAATAAATTAGATAATCTGAAATAATTGTAATTATAAATTTAAAGTTTTATATTCAAATTATGTTTTAAAAGAAATTCGAATTTTAAATTATTAATAAAAGAGAAAATCAAGATTAAATAAAATTCAATATATAAAATCAATGTTTAAATTCTAAGTTCTGAAATTTAACAAATTTGTGTGTAACGAAAGAAATTTAAGTTATAATAAAAGTTGAAACAAAAGTTAAATAAAAGTTTAAAATAAATTAGATAATCTGAAATAATTGTAATTATAAATTTAAAGTTTTATATTTAAATTATGTTTTAAAAGAAATTCGAATTTTAAATTATTAATAAAAGAGAAAATCAAGATTAAATAAAATTCAATATATGAAATCAATGTTTAAATTTAAGTTCTGAAATTTAACAAATTTATGTGTAACAAAAGAAATTCAAGTTATAATAAAAGTTGAAACAAAAGTTAAATAAAAGTTTAAAATAAATTAGATAATCTGAAATAATTGTAATTATAAATTTAAAGTTTTATGTTGAAATTATGTTTTAAAAAAAATTCGAATTTTAAATAATTAATAAAAGAGAAAATCAAGGTTAAATAAAATCCAATATATGAAATCAATGTTTAAATTCTAAGTTCTAAAATTTTACAAATTTGTGTGTAACGAAAGAAATTTAAGTTATAATAAAAGTTGAAACAAAAGTTAAATAAAAGTTTAAAATAAATTAGATAATCTGAAATAATTGTAATTATAAATTTAAAGTTTTATATTCAAATTATGTTTTAAAAGAAATTCGAATTTTAAATTATTAATAAAAGAGAAAATCAAGATTAAATAAAATTCAATATATGAAATCAATGTTTAAATTTAAGTTCTGGAATTTAACAAATTTATGTGTAACAAAAGAAATTCAAGTTATAATAAAAATTGAAACAAAAGTTAAATAAAAGTTTAAAATAAATTAGATAACCTGAAATAATTGTAATTATAAATTTAAAGTTTTATATTTAAATTATGTTTTAAAAGAAATTCGAATTTTAAATTATTAATAAAAGAGAAAATCAAGATTAAATAAAATTCAATATATGAAATAAATGTTTAAATTTAAGTTCTAAAATTTAACAAATTTGTGTGTAACGAAAGAAATTTAAGTTATAATAAAAGTTGAAACAAAAGTTAAATAAAAGTTTAAAATTAATTAGATAACCTGAAATAATTGTAATTATAAATATAAAGTTTTATATTCAAATTATGTTTTAAAAGAAATTCGAATTTTAAATTATTAATAAAAGAGAAAATCAAGATTAAATAAAATTCAATATATGAAATCAATGTTTAAATTTAAGTTCTGGAATTTAACAAATTTATGTGTAACAAAAGAAATTTAAGTTATAATAAAAGTTGAAACAAAAGTTAAATAAAAGTTTAAAATAAATTAGATAATCTGAAATAATTGTAATTATAAATTTAAAGTTTTATATTTAAATTATGTTTTAAAAGAAATTCGAATTTTAAATTATTAATAAAAGAGAAAATCAAGATTAAATAAAATTCAATATATAAAATCAATGTTTAAATTCTAAGTTCTGAAATTTAACAAATTTGTGTGTAACGAAAGAAATTTAAGTTATAATAAAAGTTGAAACAAAAGTTAAATAAAAGTTTAAAATAAATTAGATAATCTGAAATAATTGTAATTATAAATTTAAAGTTTTATATTTAAATTATGTTTTAAAAGAAATTCGAATTTTAAATTATTAATAAAAGAGAAAATCAAGATTAAATAAAATTCAATATATGAAATCAATGTTTAAATTTAAGTTCTGGAATTTAACAAATTTATGTGTAACAAAAGAAATTGAAGTTATAATAAAAGTTGAAACAAAAGTTAAATAAAAGTTTAAAATTAATTAGATAACCTGAAATAATTGTAATTATAAATTTAAAGTTTTATATTTAAATTATGTTTTAAAAGAAATTCGAATTTTAAATTATTAATAAAAGAGAAAATCAAGATTAAATAAAATTCAATATATGAAATCAATGTTTAAATTCTAAGTTCTGAAATTTAACAAATTTATGTGTAACGAAAGAAATTTAAGTTATAATAAAAGTTGAAACAAAAGTTAAATAAAAGTTTAAAATAAATTAGATAATCTGAAATAATTGTAATTATAAATTTAAAGTTTTATATTTAAATTATGTTTTAAAAGAAATTCGAATTTTAAATTATTAATAAAAGAGAAAATCAAGATTAAATAAAATTCAATATATAAAATCAATGTTTAAATTCTAAGTTCTGAAATTTAACAAATTTGTGTGTAACGAAAGAAATTTAAGTTATAATAAAAGTTGAAACAAAAGTTAAATAAAAGTTTAAAATAAATTAGATAATCTGAAATAATTGTAATTATAAATTTAAAGTTTTATATTTAAATTATGTTTTAAAAGAAATTCGAATTTTAAATTATTAATAAAAGAGAAAATCAAGATTAAATAAAATTCAATATATGAAATCAATGTTTAAATTTAAGTTCTGGAATTTAACAAATTTATGTGTAACAAAAGAAATTGAAGTTATAATAAAAGTTGAAACAAAAGTTAAATAAAAGTTTAAAATTAATTAGATAACCTGAAATAATTGTAATTATAAATTTAAAGTTTTATATTTATATTATGTTTTAAAAGAAATTCGAATTTTAAATTATTAATAAAAGAGAAAATCAAGATTAAATAAAATTCAATATATGAAATCAATGTTTAAATTCTAAGTTCTGAAATTTAACAAATTTATGTGTAACGAAAGAAATTTAAGTTATAATAAAAGTTGAAACAAAAGTTAAATAAAAGTTTAAAATAAATTAGATAATCTGAAATAATTGTAATTATAAATTTAAAGTTTTATATTTAAATTATGTTTTAAAAGAAATTCGAATTTTAAATTATTAATAAAAGAGAAAATCAAGATTAAATAAAATTCAATATATAAAATCAATGTTTAAATTCTAAGTTCTGAAATTTAACAAATTTGTGTGTAACGAAAGAAATTTAAGTTATAATAAAAGTTGAAACAAAAGTTAAATAAAAGTTTAAAATAAATTAGATAATCTGAAATAATTGTAATTATAAATTTAAAGTTTTATATTTAAATTATGTTTTAAAAGAAATTCGAATTTTAAATTATTAATAAAAGAGAAAATCAAGATTAAATAAAATTCAATATATGAAATCAATGTTTAAATTTAAGTTCTGAAATTTAACAAATTTATGTGTAACAAAAGAAATTCAAGTTATAATAAAAGTTGAAACAAAAGTTAAATAAAAGTTTAAAATAAATTAGATAATCTGAAATAATTGTAATTATAAATTTAAAGTTTTATATTTAAATTATGTTTTAAAAGAAATTCGAATTTTAAATTATTAATAAAAGAGAAAATCAAGATTAAATAAAATTCAATATATAAAATCAATGTTTAAATTCTAAGTTCTGAAATTTAACAAATTTGTGTGTAACGAAAGAAATTTAAGTTATAATAAAAGTTGAAACAAAAGTTAAATAAAAGTTTAAAATAAATTAGATAATCTGAAATAATTGTAATTATAAATTTAAAGTTTTATATTTAAATTATGTTTTAAAAGAAATTCGAATTTTAAATTATTAATAAAAGAGAAAATCAAGATTAAATAAAATTCAATATATGAAATCAATGTTTAAATTTAAGTTCTGAAATTTAACAAATTTATTTATTTTATTTATTTATTGATTCATTTGTCCTAGGAGATCCATGAGGACAATAATAAAAATATACATTAATTACAGAATATATCACGTACATCGTAGACTTAAAATAATTGGAAGAAAATAAATATAGATATATATAATAAGAGTAAATTAAATAGTAGCAACGATAAAACAATATTAAGCTTAACAATGGCAAATTGAAGCTATAACAATTTAAAACAAAAATAAAATGATAAATAAACAATATATAAAATAAAATAAATAACATGTTAAAGTTATTGAGATAAAAGTAAATGAGCATGAAATTTTATTTTAAAACTATCAAGGCTTACAGCATTAATTATTGAGGGTGGAAGAGAGTTCCATAAAGAGGCCGCAGTAACAACATAGGAACTCTTATAATGAGAAGTCCTACATAAGGGAATCCTGAAGACATCAGGACACCTTAATTCTCTGTTAGTGATGTCATTTCGGAAGCAAAATTTTTCATAAAGATAAAATGGTTTTTTCGTATTAAGAATGACATATGTAACAAAAGAAATTCAAGTTATAATAAAAGTTGAAACAAAAGTTAAATAAAAGTTTAAAATAAATTAGATAATCTGAAATAATTGTAATTATAAATTTAAAGTTTTATGTTGAAATTATGTTTTAAAAAAAATTCGAATTTTAAATAATTAATAAAAGAGAAAATCAAGGTTAAATAAAATTCAATATATGAAATCAATGTTTAAATTCTAAGTTCTAAAATTTTACAAATTTGTGTGTAACGAAAGAAATTTAAGTTATAATAAAAGTTGAAACAAAAGTTAAATAAAAGTTTAAAATAAATTAGATAACCTGAAATAATTGTAATTATAAATTTAAAGTTTTATATTTAAATTATGTTTTAAAAGAAATTCGAATTTTAAATTATTAATAAAAGAGAAAATCAAAATTAAATAAAATTCAATATATAAAATCAATGTTTAAATTCTAAGTTCTGAAATTTAACAAATTTGTGTGTAACGAAAGAAATTTAAGTTATAATAAAAGTTGAAACAAAAGTTAAATAAAAGTTTAAAATAAATTAGATAATCTGAAATAATTGTAATTATAAATTTAAAGTTTTATATTTAAATTATGTTTTAAAAGAAATTCGAATTTTAAATTATTAATAAAAGAGAAAATCAAAATTAAATAAAATTCAATATATAAAATCAATGTTTAAATTCTAAGTTCTGAAATTTAACAAATTTGTGTGTAACGAAAGAAATTTAAGTTATAATAAAAGTTGAAACAAAAGTTAAATAAAAGTTTAAAATAAATTAGATAATCTGAAATAATTGTAATTATAAATTTAAAGTTTTATATTTAAATTATGTTTTAAAAGAAATTCGAATTTTAAATTATTAATAAAAGAGAAAATCAAGATTAAATAAAATTCAATATATGAAATCAATGTTTAAATTTAAGTTCTGGAATTTAACAAATTTATGTGTAACAAAAGAAATTGAAGTTATAATAAAAGTTGAAACAAAAGTTAAATAAAAGTTTAAAATTAATTAGATAACCTGAAATAATTGTAATTATAAATTTAAAGTTTTATATTTATATTATGTTTTAAAAGAAATTCGAATTTTAAATTATTAATAAAAGAGAAAATCAAGATTAAATAAAATTCAATATATGAAATCAATGTTTAAATTCTAAGTTCTGAAATTTAACAAATTTATGTGTAACGAAAGAAATTTAAGTTATAATAAAAGTTGAAACAAAAGTTAAATAAAAGTTTAAAATAAATTAGATAATCTGAAATAATTGTAATTATAAATTTAAAGTTTTATATTTAAATTATGTTTTAAAAGAAATTCGAATTTTAAATTATTAATAAAAGAGAAAATCAAGATTAAATAAAATTCAATATATAAAATCAATGTTTAAATTCTAAGTTCTGAAATTTAACAAATTTGTGTGTAACGAAAGAAATTTAAGTTATAATAAAAGTTGAAACAAAAGTTAAATAAAAGTTTAAAATAAATTAGATAATCTGAAATAATTGTAATTATAAATTTAAAGTTTTATATTTAAATTATGTTTTAAAAGAAATTCGAATTTTAAATTATTAATAAAAGAGAAAATCAAGATTAAATAAAATTCAATATATGAAATCAATGTTTAAATTTAAGTTCTGAAATTTAACAAATTTATGTGTAACAAAAGAAATTCAAGTTATAATAAAAGTTGAAACAAAAGTTAAATAAAAGTTTAAAATAAATTAGATAATCTGAAATAATTGTAATTATAAATTTAAAGTTTTATATTTAAATTATGTTTTAAAAGAAATTCGAATTTTAAATTATTAATAAAAGAGAAAATCAAGATTAAATAAAATTCAATATATAAAATCAATGTTTAAATTCTAAGTTCTGAAATTTAACAAATTTGTGTGTAACGAAAGAAATTTAAGTTATAATAAAAGTTGAAACAAAAGTTAAATAAAAGTTTAAAATAAATTAGATAATCTGAAATAATTGTAATTATAAATTTAAAGTTTTATATTTAAATTATGTTTTAAAAGAAATTCGAATTTTAAATTATTAATAAAAGAGAAAATCAAGATTAAATAAAATTCAATATATGAAATCAATGTTTAAATTTAAGTTCTGAAATTTAACAAATTTATTTATTTTATTTATTTATTGATTCATTTGTCCTAGGAGATCCATGAGGACAATAATAAAAATATACATTAATTACAGAATATATCACGTACATCGTAGACTTAAAATAATTGGAAGAAAATAAATATAGATATATATAATAAGAGTAAATTAAATAGTAGCAACGATAAAACAATATTAAGCTTAACAATGGCAAATTAAAGCTATAACAATTTAAAACAAAAATAAAATGATAAATAAACAATATATAAAATAAAATAAATAACATGTTAAAGTTATTGAGATAAAAGTAAATGAGCATGAAATTTTATTTTAAAACTATCAAGGCTTACAGCATTAATTATTGAGGGTGGAAGAGAGTTCCATAAAGAGGCCGCAGTAACAACATAGGAACTCTTATAATGAGAAGTCCTACATAAGGGAATCCTGAAGACATCAGGACACCTTAATTCTCTGTTAGTGATGTCATTTCGGAAGCAAAATTTTTCATAAAGATAAAATGGTTTTTTCGTATTAAGAATGACATATGTAACAAAAGAAATTCAAGTTATAATAAAAGTTGAAACAAAAGTTAAATAAAAGTTTAAAATAAATTAGATAATCTGAAATAATTGTAATTATAAATTTAAAGTTTTATGTTGAAATTATGTTTTAAAAAAAATTCGAATTTTAAATAATTAATAAAAGAGAAAATCAAGGTTAAATAAAATTCAATATATGAAATCAATGTTTAAATTCTAAGTTCTAAAATTTTACAAATTTGTGTGTAACGAAAGAAATTTAAGTTATAATAAAAGTTGAAACAAAAGTTAAATAAAAGTTTAAAATAAATTAGATAATCTGAAATAATTGTAATTATAAATTTAAAGTTTTATATTCAAATTATGTTTTAAAAGAAATTCGAATTTTAAATTATTAATAAAAGAGAAAATCAAGATTAAATAAAATTCAATATATGAAATCAATGTTTAAATTTAAGTTCTGGAATTTAACAAATTTATGTGTAACAAAAGAAATTCAAGTTATAATAAAAATTGAAACAAAAGTTAAATAAAAGTTTAAAATAAATTAGATAACCTGAAATAATTGTAATTATAAATTTAAAGTTTTATATTTAAATTATGTTTTAAAAGAAATTCGAATTTTAAATTATTAATAAAAGAGAAAATCAAGATTAAATAAAATTCAATATATGAAATCAATGTTTAAATTTAAGTTCTGGAATTTAACAAATTTATGTGTAACAAAAGAAATTCAAGTTAAAATAAAAATTGAAACAAAAGTTAAATAAAAGTTTAAAATAAATTAGATACCCTGAAATAATTGTAATTATAAATTTAAAGTTTTATATTTAAATTATGTTTTAAAAGAAATTCGAATTTTAAATTATTAATAAAAGAGAAAATCAAGATTAAATAAAATTCAATATATGAAATAAATGTTTAAATTTAAGTTCTAAAATTTAACAAATTTGTGTGTAACGAAAGAAATTTAAGTTATAATAAAAGTTGAAACAAAAGTTAAATAAAAGTTTAAAATAAATTAGATAATCTGAAATAATTGTAATTATAAATTTAAAGTTTTATATTCAAATTATGTTTTAAAAGAAATTCGAATTTTAAATTATTAATAAAAGAGAAAATCAAGATTAAATAAAATTCAATATATGAAATCAATGTTTAAATTTAAGTTCTGGAATTTAACAAATTTATGTGTAACAAAAGAAATTGAAGTTATAATAAAAGTTGAAACAAAAGTTAAATAAAAGTTTAAAATTAATTAGATAACCTGAAATAATTGTAATTATAAATTTAAAGTTTTATATTTAAATTATGTTTTAAAAGAAATTCGAATTTTAAATTATTAATAAAAGAGAAAATCAAGATTAAATAAAATTCAATATATGAAATCAATGTTTAAATTCTAAGTTCTGAAATTTAACAAATTTATGTGTAACGAAAGAAATTTAAGTTATAATAAAAGTTGAAACAAAAGTTAAATAAAAGTTTAAAATAAATTAGATAATCTGAAATAATTGTAATTATAAATTTAAAGTTTTATATTTAAATTATGTTTTAAAAGAAATTCGAATTTTAAATTATTAATAAAAGAGAAAATCAAGATTAAATAAAATTCAATATATAAAATCAATGTTTAAATTCTAAGTTCTGAAATTTAACAAATTTGTGTGTAACGAAAGAAATTTAAGTTATAATAAAAGTTGAAACAAAAGTTAAATAAAAGTTTAAAATAAATTAGATAATCTGAAATAATTGTAATTATAAATTTAAAGTTTTATATTTAAATTTTGTTTTAAAAGAAATTCGAATTTTAAATTATTAATAAAAGAGAAAATCAAGATTAAATAAAATTCAATATATGAAATCAATGTTTAAATTTAAGTTCTGAAATTTAACAAATTTATGTGTAACAAAAGAAATTCAAGTTATAATAAAAGTTGAAACAAAAGTTAAATAAAAGTTTAAAATAAATTAGATAATCTGAAATAATTGTAATTATAAATTTAAAGTTTTATGTTGAAATTATGTTTTAAAAAAAATTCGAATTTTAAATAATTAATAAAAGAGAAAATCAAGGTTAAATAAAATTCAATATATGAAATCAATGTTTAAATTCTAAGTTCTAAAATTTAACAAATTTGTGTGTAACGAAAGAAATTTAAGTTATAATAAAAGTTGAAACAAAAGTTAAATAAAAGTTTAAAATAAATTAGATAATCTGAAATAATTGTAATTATAAATTTAAAGTTTTATGTTGAAATTATGTTTTAAAAGAAATTCGAATTTTAAATAATTAATAAAAGAGAAAATCAAGATTAAATAAAATTCAATATATGAAATCAATGTTTAAATTCTAAGTTCTAAAATTTAACAAATTTGTGTGTAAAGAAAGAAATTTAAGTTATAATAAAAGTTGAAACAAAAGTTAAATAAAAGTTTAAAATAAATTAGATAATCTGAAATAATTGTAATTATAAATTTAAAGTTTTATGTTGAAATTATGTTTTAAAAGAAATTCGAATTTTAAATAATTAATAAAAGAGAAAATCAAGATTAAATAAAATTCAATATATAAAATCAATGTTTAAATTCTAAGTTCTGAAATTTAACAAATTTGTGTGTAACGAAAGAAATTTAAGTTATAATAAAAGTTGAAACAAAAGTTAAATAAAAGTTTAAAATAAATTAGATAATCTGAAATAATTGTAATTATATATTTAAAGTTTTATATTTTAATTATGTTTTAAAAGAAATTCGAATTTTAAATAATTAATAAAAGAGAAAATCAAGATTAAATAAAATTCAATATATGAAATCAATGTTTAAATTCTAAGTTCTAAAATTTAACAAATTTGTGTGTAAAGAAAGAAATTTAAGTTATAATAAAAGTTGAAACAAAAGTTAAATAAAAGTTTAAAATAAATTAGATAATCTGAAATAATTGTAATTATAAATTTAAAGTTTTATGTTGAAATTATGTTTTAAAAGAAATTCGAATTTTAAATAATTAATAAAAGAGAAAATCAAGGTTAAATAAAATTCAATATATGAAATCAATGTTTAAATTCTAAGTTCTAAAATTTAACAAATTTGTGTGTAACGAAAGAAATTCAAGTTATAATAAAAGTTGAAACAAAAGTTAAATAAAAGTTTAAAATAAATTAGATAATCTGAAATAATTGTAATTATAAATTTAAAGTTTTATGTTGAAATTATGTTTTAAAAAAAATTCGAATTTTAAATAATTAATAAAAGAGAAAATCAAGGTTAAATAAAATTCAATATATGAAATCAATGTTTAAATTCTAAGTTCTAAAATTTAACAAATTTGTGTGTAACGAAAGAAATTTAAGTTATAATAAAAGTTGAAACAAAAGTTAAATAAAAGTTTAAAATAAATTAGATAATCTGAAATAATTGTAATTATAAATTTAAAGTTTTATGTTGAAATTATGTTTTAAAAAAAATTCGAATTTTAAATAATTAATAAAAGAGAAAATCAAGATTAAATAAAATTCAATATATGAAATCAATGTTTAAATTCTAAGTTCTGAAATTTAACAAATTTATGTGTAACAAAAGAAATTCAAGTTATAATAAAAGTTGAAACAAAAGTTAAATAAAAGTTTAAAATAAATTAGATATTCTAAAATAATTGTAATTATAAATTTAAAGTTTTACGTTGAAATTATGTTTTAAAAGAAATTCGAATTTTAAATAATTAATAAAAGAGAAAATCAAGATTAAATAAAATTCAATATATGAAATCAATGTTTAAATTCTAAGTTCTAAAATTTAACAAATTTGTGTGTAAAGAAAGAAATTTAAGTTATAATAAAAGTTGAAACAAAAGTTAAATAAAAGTTTAAAATAAATTAGATAATCTGAAATAATTGTAATTATAAATTTAAAGTTTTATGTTGAAATTATGTTTTAAAAGAAATTCGAATTTTAAATAATTAATAAAAGAGAAAATCAAGATTAAATAAAATTCAATATATAAAATCAATGTTTAAATTCTAAGTTCTGAAATTTAACAAATTTGTGTGTAACGAAAGAAATTTAAGTTATAATAAAAGTTGAAACAAAAGTTAAATAAAAGTTTAAAATAAATTAGATAATCTGAAATAATTGTAATTATATATTTAAAGTTTTATATTTTAATTATGTTTTAAAAGAAATTCGAATTTTAAATTATTAATAAAAGAGAAAATCAAGATTAAATAAAATTCAATATATGAAATCAATGTTTAAATTAAAGTTCTGAAATTTAACAAATTTATGTGTAACAAAAGAAATTCAAGTTATAATAAAAGTTGAAACAAAAGTTAAATAAAAGTTTAAAATTAATTAGATAACCTGAAATAATTGTAATTATAAATTTAAAGTTTTATATTTAAATTACGTTTTAAAAGAAATTCGAATTTTAAATTATTAATAAAAGAGAAAATCAAGATTAAATAAAATTCAATATATGAAATCAATGTTTAAATTCTAAGTTCTGGAATTTAACAAATTTATGTGTAACAAAAGAAATTCAAGTTATAATAAAAGTTGAAACAAAAGTTAAATAAAAGTTTAAAATAAATTAGTTAATCTGAAATAATTGTAATTATAAATTTAAAGTTTTATATTTAAATTATGTTTTAAAAGAAATTCGAATTTTAAATTATTAATAAAAGAGAAAATCAAGATTAAATAAAATTCAATATATGAAATCAATGTTTAAATTCTAAGTTCTAAAATTTAACAAATTTGTGTGTGAAGAAAGAAATTTAAGTTATAATAAAAGTTGAAACAAAAGTTAAATAAAAGTTTAAAATAAATTAGATAATCTGAAATAAATGTAATTATAAATTTAAAGTTTTATATTCAAATTATGTTTTAAAAGAAATTCGAATTTTAAATTATTAATAAAAGAGAAAATCAAGATTAAATAAAATTCAATATATGAAATCAATGTTTAAATTTAAGTTCTGGAATTTAACAAATTTATGTGTAACAAAAGAAATTCAAGTTATAATAAAAATTGAAACAAAAGTTAAATAAAAGTTTAAAATAAATTAGATAACCTGAAATAATTGTAATTATAAATTTAAAGTTTTATATTTAAATTATGTTTTAAAAGAAATTCGAATTTTAAATTATTAATAAAAGAGAAAATCAAGATTAAATAAAATTCAATATATGAAATAAATGTTTAAATTTAAGTTCTAAAATTTAACAAATTTGTGTGTAACGAAAGAAATTTAAGTTATAATAAAAGTTGAAACAAAAGTTAAATAAAAGTTTAAAATTAATTAGATAACCTGAAATAATTGTAATTATAAATTTAAAGTTTTATATTTAAATTATGTTTTAAAAGAAATTCGAATTTTAAATTATTAATAAAAGAGAAAATCAAGATTAAATAAAATTCAATATATGAAATCAATGTTTAAATTCTAAGTTCTGAAATTTAACAAATTTATGTGTAACAAAAGAAATTCAAGTTGTAATAAAAGTTGAAACAAAAGTTAAATAAAAGTTTAAAATAAATTAGATATTCTAAAATAATTGTAATTATAAATTTAAAGTTTTATGTTGAAATTATGTTTTAAAAGTAATTCGAATTTTAAATAATTAATAAAAGAGAAAATCAAGATTAAATAAAATTCAATATATGAAATCAATGTTTAAATTCTAAGTTCTAAAATTTAACAAATTTGTGTGTGAAGAAAGAAATTTAAGTTATAATAAAAGTTGAAACAAAAGTTAAATAAAAGTTTAAAATAAATTAGATAATCTGAAATAATTGTAATTATAAATTTAAAGTTTTATGTTGAAATTATGTTTTAAAAGAAATTCGAATTTTAAATAATTAATAAAAGAGAAAATCAAGATTAAATAAAATTCAATATATAAAATCAATGTTTAAATTCTAAGTTCTGAAATTTAACAAATTTGTGTGTAACGAAAGAAATTTAAGTTATAATAAAAGTTGAAACAAAAGTTAAATAAAAGTTTAAAATAAATTAGATAATCTGAAATAATTGTAATTATATATTTAAAGTTTTATATTTTAATTATGTTTTAAAAGAAATTCGAATTTTAAATTATTAATAAAAGAGAAAATCAAGATTAAATAAAATTCAATATATGAAATCAATGTTTAAATTTAAGTTCTGAAATTTAACAAATTTATGTGTAACAAAAGAAATTCAAGTTATAATAAAAGTTGAAACAAAAGTTAAATAAAAGTTTAAAATTAATTAGATAACCTGAAATAATTGTAATTATAAATTTAAAGTTTTATATTTAAATTACGTTTTAAAAGAAATTCGAATTTTAAATTATTAATAAAAGAGAAAATCAAGATTAAATAAAATTCAATATATGAAATCAATGTTTAAATTCTAAGTTCTGGAATTTAACAAATTTATGTGTAACAAAAGAAATTCAAGTTATAATAAAAGTTGAAACAAAAGTTAAATAAAAGTTTAAAATAAATTAGATAATCTGAAATAATTGTAATTATAAATTTAAAGTTTTATATTTAAATTATGTTTTAAAAGAAATTCGAATTTTAAATCATTAATAAAAGAGAAAATTAAGATTAAATAAAATTCAATATATGAAATCAATGTTTAAATTTAAGTTCTGGAATTTAACAAATTTATGTGTAACAAAAGAAATTCAAGTTATAATAAAAGTTGAAACAAAAGTTAAATAAAAGTTTAAAATTAATTAGATAACCTGAAATAATTGTAATTATAATTTTAAAGTTTTATATTTAAATTATGTTTTAAAAGAAATTTGAATTTTAAATTATTAATAAAAGAGAAAATCAAGATTAAATAAAATTCAATATTTGAAATCAATGTTTAAATTTAAGTTCTGAAATTTAACAAATTTATGTGTAACAAAAGAAATTCAAGTTATAATAAAAGTTGAAACAAAAGTTAAATAAAAGTTTAAAATTAATTAGATAACCTGAAATAATTGTAATTATAAATTTAAAGTTTTATATTTAAATTACGTTTTAAAAGAAATTCGAATTTTAAATTATTAATAAAAGAGAAAATCAAGATTAAATAAAATTCAATATATGAAATCAATGTTTAAATTTAAGTTCTGGAATTTAACAAATTTATGTGTAACAAAAGAAATTCAAGTTATAATAAAAGTTGAAACAAAAGTTAAATAAAAGTTTAAAATTAATTAGATAACCTGAAATAATTGTAATTATAAATTTAAAGTTTTATGTTGAAATTATGTTTTAAAAGAAATACGAATTTTAAATAATTAATAAAAGAGAAAATCAAGATTAAATAAAATTCAATATATGAAATCAATGTTTAAATTTAAGTTCTGAAATTTAACAAATTTGTGTGTAAAGAAAGAAATTTAAGTTATAATAAAAGTTGATACAAAAGTTAAATAAAAGTTTAAAATAAATTAGATAATCTGAAATAATTGTAATTATAAATTTAAAGTTTTATATTTAAATTATGTTTTGAAAGAAATTCAAATTTTAAATTATTAATAAAAGAGAAAATCAAGATTAAATAAAATTCAATATATGAAATCAATGTTTAAATTTAAGTTCTGAAATTTAACAAATTTATGTGTAACAAAAGAAATTCAAGTTATAATAAAAGTTGAAACAAAAGTTAAATAAAAGTTTAAAATAAATTAGATAATCTGAAATAATTGTAATTATAAATTTAAAGTTTTATGTTGAAATTATGTTTTAAAAGAAATTCGAATTTTAAATAATTAATAAAAGAGAAAATCAAGATTAAATAAAACTCAATATATGAAATCAATGTTTAAATTCTAAGTTCTAAAATTTAACAAATTTGTGTGTAACGAAAGAAATTTAAGTTATAATAAAAGTTAAAACAAAAGTTAAATAAAAGTTTAAAATAAATTAGATAATCTGAAATAATTGTAATTATAAATTTAAAGTTTTATATTTAAATTATGTTTTAAAAGAAATTTGAATTTTAAATTATTAATAAAAGAGAAAATCAAGATTAAATAAAATTCAATATATGAAATCAATGTTTAAATTTAAGTTCTGGAATTTAACAAATTTATGTGTAACAAAAGAAATTCAAGTTATAATAAAAGTTGAAACAAAAGTTAAATAAAAGTTTAAAATTAATTAGATAACCTGAAATAATTGTAATTATAAATTTAAAGTTTTATATTTAAATTATGTTTTAAAAGAAATTCGAATTTTGAATTATTAATAAAAGAGAAAATCAAGATTAAATAAAATTCAATATATGAAATCAATGTTTAAATTTAAGTTCTGAAATTTAACAAATTTATGTGTAACAAAAGAAATTCAAGTTATAATAAAAGTTGAAACAAAAGTTAAATAAAAGTTTAAAATTAATTAGATAACCTGAAATAATTGTAATTATAAATTTAAAGTTTTATATTTAAATTATGTTTTAAAAGAAATTCGAATTTTAAATTATTAATAAAAGAGAAAATCAAGATTAAATAAAATTCAATATATGAAATCAATGTTTAAATTCTAAGTTCTGGAATTTAACAAATTTATGTGTAACAAAAGAAATTCAAGTTATAATAAAAGTTGAAACAAAAGTTAAATAAAAGTTTAAAATAAATTAGATATTCTAAAATAATTGTAATTATAAATTTAAAGATTTATGTTGAAATTATGTTTTAAAAGAAATTCGAATTTTAAATAATTAATAAAAGAGAAAATCAAGATTAAATAAAATTCAATATATGAAATCAATGTTTAAATTTAAGTTCTGGAATTTAACAAATTTATGTGTAACAAAAGAAATTCAAGTTATAATAAAAGTTGAAACAAAAGTTAAATAAAAGTTTAAAATTAATTAGATAACCTGAAATAATTGTAATTATAAATTTAAAGTTTTATATTTAAATTATGTTTTAAAAGAAATTCGAATTTTAAATTATTAATAAAAGAGAAAATCAAGATTAAATAAATTTCAATATATGAAATCAATGTTTAAATTTAAGTTCTGGAATTTAACAAATTTATGTGTAACAAAAGAAATTCAAGTTAAAATAAAAGTTGAAACAAAAGTTAAATAAAAGTTTAAAATTAATTAGATAACCTGAAATAATTGTAATTATAAATTTAAAGTTTTATATTTAAATTATGTTTTAAAAGAAATTCGAATTTTAAATTATTAATAAAAGAGAAAATCAAGATTAAATAAAATTCAATATATGAAATCAATGTTTAAATTCTAAGTTCTGGAATTTAACAAATTTATGTGTAACAAAAGAAATTCAAGTTATAATAAAAGTTGAAACAAAAGTTAAATAAAAGTTTAAAATAAATTAGATATTCTAAAATAATTGTAATTATAAATTTAAAGTTTTATGTTGAAATTATGTTTTAAAAGAAATTCGAATTTTAAATAATTAATAAAAGAGAAAATCAAGATTAAATAAAATTCAATATATGAAATCAATGTTTAAATTTAAGTTCTGGAATTTAACAAATTTATGTGTAACAAAAGAAATTCAAGTTATAATAAAAGTTGAAACAAAAGTTAAATAAAAGTTTAAAATAAATTAGATATTCTAAAATAATTGTAATTATAAATTTAAAGTTTTATGTTGAAATTATGTTTTAAAAGAAATTCGAATTTTAAATAATTAATAAAAGAGAAAATCAAGATTAAATAAAATTCAATATATGAAATCAATTTTTAAATTCTAAGTTCTAAAATTTAACAAATTTGTGTGTAACGAAAGAAATTTAAGTTATAATAAAAGTTGAAACAAAAGTTAAATAAAAGTTTAAAATAAATTAGATAATCTGAAATAATTGTAATTATAAATTTAAAGTTTTATATTTAAATTATGTTTTAAAAGAAATTCGAATTTTAAATTATTAATAAAAGAGAAAATCATGATTAAATAAAATTCAATATATGAAATCAATGTTTAAATTCTAAGTTCTAAAATTTAACAAATTTGTGTGTAACGAAAGAAATTTAAGTTATAATAAAAGTTGAAACAAAAGTTAAATAAAAGTTTAAAATAAATTAGATAATCTGAAATAATTGTAATTATAAATTTAAAGTTTTATATTTAAATTATGTTTTAAAAGAAATTCGAATTTTAAATTATTAATAAAAGAGAAAATCAAGATTAAATAAATTTCAATATATGAAATCAATGTTTAAATTTAAGTTCTGGAATTTAACAAATTTATGTGTAACAAAAGAAATTCAAGTTATAATAAAAGTTGAAACAAAAGTTAAATAAAAGTTTAAAATTAATTAGATAACCTGAAATAATTGTAATTATAAATTTAAAGTTTTATATTTAAATTATGTTTTAAAAGAAATTCGAATTTTAAATTATTAATAAAAGAGAAAATCAAGATTAAATAAAATTCAATATATGAAATCAATGTTTAAATTCTAAGTTCTGAAATTTAACAAATTTGTGTGTAACGAAAGAAATTTAAGTTATAATAAAAGTTGAAACAAAAGTTAAATAAAAGTTTAAAATAAATTAGATAATCTGAAATAATTGTAATTATAAATTTAAAGTTTTATGTTTAAATTATGTTTTGAAAGAAATTCGATTTTTAAATGATTACTAAAAGAGAAAATCAAGATGAAATAAAATTCAATATATGAAATCAATGTTTAAATTCTAAGTTCTGAAATTTAACAAATTTATGTGTAACAAAAGAAATTCAAGTTATAATAAAAGTTGAAACAAAAGTTAAATAAAAGTTTAAAATTAATTAGATAACCTGAAATAATTGTAATTATAAATTTAAAGTTTTATATTTAAATTATGTTTTAAAAGAAATTCGAATTTTAAATTATTAATAAAAGAGAAAATCAAGATTAAATAAAATTCAATATATGAAATCAATGTTTAAATTCTAAGTTCTGAAATTTAACAAATTTGTGTGTAACGAAAGAAATTTAAGTTATAATAAAAGTTGAAACAAAAGTTAAATAAAAGTTTAAAATAAATTAGATAATCTGAAATAATTGTAATTATAAATTTAAAGTTTTATGTTTAAATTATGTTTTGAAAGAAATTCGATTTTTAAATGATTACTAAAAGAGAAAATCAAGATGAAATAAAATTCAATATATGAAATCAATGTTTAAATTCTAAGTTCTGAAATTTAACAAATTTATGTGTAACGAAAAAAATTTCCCAAGTAGAAATCGCCACAGTTTTGCCATACTTACAAACGGGGGCCATAGATGGCCGCCATGCATGGCCCATACGAGTTTTGTAACATTACGCCGCAGTTTTGCCCGACATCCTAATTTCAACGAGATTACACATCCTGGTCGTTTCTAACGTCCATATTCTATCCTGCGTTGTCCAGGTATCGAAAGAAACAACTTTTATATAAATAAAGGAAACCCTGACCAGGGTACTATGCACTAGGTATCAAAACAACATCTTCTTCTAGTATTTCCTGTTGAAAATCAAATCAAAAACAACATCCATCGGGTACCAGTTGATGCCGTCATCCTAACAATTATTTAAGGTGATCTGGGTATCAAATTAACATATTCTCCAAGAATTTTTTCAGGAAATTGTAATTTTATATTATTTCTAATGTGCTTAAGTGGATGCCGTCATCCTAATACATTAATACAGTGCTCTAGGTGTGAAATCAACATCTTCTCCTAGGAAATTTTAAGAAGACTAAAAATTTATAAACTTTTTTGCATTTTTAAAAGGATGTCGTCATCCTGACAAATAATTTTATTAATCTAGGTAATTACGAAGTCATTTCTCCTGGGAATTCCAGCTGAAACTTAAAAAGTATATTTCATTTATCATACACAAAAGATTCCCGCCGTCCTAACAAATCGATCAACTGATCTGGGCGAGGATCTAGGTGTGAAATCAAAATCTTCTACGAGGAATTTTTCAGGAAACCCGAAGATCATATCTGTTTTGAAGCACTCGTGCAGATATGACTTCATCCTGACACAAAGTTTATTAATCTATGCAATGATTACTTAAAGTGTCCGTTTTGCTTCTCGGTACATAAAGTTATAATATTTTTATTTCTGTTAGAGGTAAATTAAATTAATAATTACGGTGTGTTTGTGTTGTCCTTAAAAATTGTATATAAACGCAACATCATGAAACTAAAACCTAAAATAATCCTAACGATTCAGGTTTGTAAACATTGAGTTGTCAATTAGGGTTAGGTTAATTTTATTTTCTTACTTTAAGTTGTATTATAAATTCTTATAAAAATACGGTTAAAACTAGTGTTTTAACCGTATTTATTAGTTTTGTTGTGAATCCATTTTAATTTAATACATTCTTTTTAGATGTCGGCGACGGTTAATATAAAATCAACATCATTTCTTTAAAATACCTCTACAAAGATAATAATGTTTTTACTTTTTTATGGAGAATATTTTTTTTTACTTTTAGAGCTCAAGAACAAACAAAGAAAATTACCTTTTATAAATAGTGGATCCTTTATAAATGTAAATGTTTTGCAGGAATTCCTGGAAAATATTATTATTTATTTTTTTTTTTTTTGAAGCATATATCTAAAAAAACTATCAGAATCAGATGGATATTAAAAAAAGAATAGTATTTTAACTTTTTTTTTGTAAAAAATTGTTGTACAAGGTAAAGAAAAGAGAAAATATAAATCACAATTTGACATAACCCTTCAACATAACCCTCTATTTGACAACTTAATGTTTACAAAACTTGAATCGTTAAAATTGTTTCAGGTTTTAGTTTCTTGATGATGCGTTTAAATACAATTTTTAAGGACAACACAAACACACCGTTATTATTAATTTAGTTTACCTCTAACAGAAATAAAAATATTATAACTTTATGTACCGAGAAGCAAAACAGACACTTTAAGTAATCATTGCATAGATTAATAAACTTTGTGTCAGGATGAAGTCATATCTGCACAAATGCTTCAAAACAGATATGATCTTCGGGTTTCCTGAAAAATTCCTCGTAGAAGATTTTGATTTCACACCTAGATCCTCGCCCAGATCAGTTGATCGATTTGTTAGGACGGCGGAAATCTTATGTGTATGATAAATGAAATATACTTTTTAATTTTCAGCTGGAATTCCCTGGAGAAATGACTTCGTAATTACCTAGGTTAATAAAATTATTTGTCAGGATGACGACATCCTTTTAAAAATGCAAAAAAGTTTATAAATTTTTAGTCTTCTTAAAATTTCCTAGGAGAAGATGTTGATTTCACACCTAGAGCACTGTATTAATGTATTAGGATGACGGCATCCACTTAAGCACATTAGAAATAATATAAAATTACAATTTCCTGAAAAAATTCTTGGAGAATATGTTAATTTGATACCCAGATCACCTTAAATAATTGTTAGGATGACGGCATCAACTGGTACCCGATGGATGTTGTTTTTGCTTTGATTTTGAACAGGAAATACCAGAAGAAGATGTTGTTTTAGTACCTAGTGCATAGTACCCTGATCAGGGTTTCCTTTATTTATATAAAAGTTGTTTTTTTCGATACCTGGACAACGCAGGATAGAATATGGACGTTAGAAACGACCAGGGTGTGTAATCTCGTTAAAATTAGGATGTCGGGCAAAACTGCGGCGTAATGTTACAAAACTCCTATGGGCCATGCAAGGCGGCCATGTATGGCCCACACATGGAACATGGCTTCCATAGATGGGCCATGGATGGATTCTGGTTCAGATTCTACTTGGGTTAAGTTATAATAAAAGTTGAAACAAAAGCTAAATAAATGTTTAAAATAAATTAGATAACCTGAAATAATTGTAATTATAAATTTAAAGTTTTATATTTAAATTATGATTTAAAAGAAATTCGAATTTTAAATTATTAATAAAAGAGAAAATCAAGATTAAATAAAATTCAATATATGAAATCAATGTTTAAATTCTAAGTTCTGAAATTTAACAAATTTATGTGTAACGAAAGAAATTTAAGTTATAATGAAAGTTGAAACAGAAATTAAATAAAAGTTTAAAATAAATTAGATGACCTGAAATAATTGTAATTATAAATTTAAAGTTTTATATTAAAATTATGTTTTTTAAAAGCAATGCGAATTTTAAATAATTAATATAAGAGAAAATTCGAAATTCAATAAGATTCAATACAAAAATCAATATTTAAATTCTAATTCTGACACTTATCGAACTCAAGTAGAATAAAGGAAAATCGAATTACAATAAAATTCAGAGACAAAAGATTCAATAAAATTTTAAATCAATTAAATAATCTAGTATAATTTAAATTAGAATTTTAAGATTTTATGCTTAAGTTTTGCTTTAAATAAAATTTAATGCTTTGAATGTATTGATGTAGAAAATTTTAAAAAATTTCATAAAATAAGGATTTTATAAATTTTCCTTTTTTTTTGTCGATTTACTCACTTGTAGTTTTATATGTGGATTGTTTATATTCTGAAAACCTTGTTGGCTGCCCAAGTCCGTCAGATTTTTCTTTTGTTGTTCTCGATGTTCTCGGATTTTGTTGTAAAATTTCAATTTCTCCCCCCTTTTTCTTTTCTTTTTTACAAAAATATTAAATTAAGTACAATACTTTCCATTGTGGATTACAGAGCTTGTGCTTGATTGGATTTAAAAGTATAACAATTTTGAAATCTAATTAGTTAGTTCCAAATAATTATATATATATATATATGTATTTCTCTTAAAGGTCCTTTAAAATAGTTTTTAGTTCATATCTTTGAAAATAAATTTCTTATATGCACTGCACCACTACTAAAATTTTAATTTCACTAAACTTCAGAAATTTAAATGTTAGAAGAGAAATCACTTAAATTTTGTTTTATTTTATTGGAATTTGGGCTGGAATAAAATTAATTAAACACTTAGATTGAATTTCACTTTCACAATCGTTATTTATTTTTCCTTTATAGAAAATTTTCAAGGTATTTTACAATTTTCACCGAATTTAATTATCAGAATCTTTACAAGTTATATTGGTAAGAAAATTTAATACAAAAAAAAATATAGGGTAGATTTCAGAACATATTTGACGTTACATTTTAATTCTAAAGATAAATTATTTAAAGTCAACTTGTAAAGATTCTGATTTTCGAGAAGTTAATTTCGCGTCTGTCTTCCGCGACAGGAGTTGAGAGACTGATTTCTTAATGTATGACGGTTACATGGACCGATTTTTGTTCTCACGCACGGGAGGATGTTTTGTCTCACGGCTTTGTATTTAGTAGAATCAGCAGTGGTAAGCTACCCTTATCCACGGGTTAAAATTACATATGGCGACGTTTAGTTGACAAAAATATAATATGGTTTCTCTAGAATATCGAATAACATTTTTATATAAATTTTTATTTATTGTTACAAAATGTGAAAAATTTATTTTAATAATTTTAATTTGTTCCCTAAATTATTTTGCCATTCTATTGTATAAATTGTTCAATAATTAGGTCGTAATATTTTGAAGTGTCAAAAAACAAATAGGTTGGACGTTTTACCATGCTGTTTATTAAAATTTGTAGTACTGTTTAGTTAATATTACTATATCGTTTGGTAGTTTTTTATATTTTACAAAGTTACTATTTTAAGTTTATTAGTAACAATAGATAAGCAAAAATAATATAAATTTAAATTTTTATAAAAATTGGTCCATAATTTATAAATATATTCGGCTTTAAAAATCTCAGAAAGTATCAGGAGAGCAGGAGGTAACCGGGAAACTCGTCTGACCTAATTAACATATCATTACTTATAAGGTTGTACTACTGAAAATCTTCTACTTTAACGGTCGGTCTCTAAAGTAGTTTTTGTTTTAATTCTTTGCACCTCCTATTATCCGGATACAATTGATGCTTGACGCAAATCTAATTTATTTATTATCATTAATAATAGATATCGACTAATTAGTTTACATGTCAGATATCATTAAATATAAAAGTTAAACATGAATTCGCAGTTTTGTAAGATTTTAATTCATTATTTTATAGAAGTTTATTTGAAAGTATAAGGTTTATTTCTAACAATTAAAGGTTTAATAATTCATAAACCTGGTTTTATTGTTTTTGTTGTTAACGATTTTTCTTATATGGGCTAATTAAGTAAACATACTTTATATGCTAGGTAAAAAATATATATTTATACATATATATTCGTAATTTAATGTCTATTGTATGGTAGGGTGCAGTAGATTTGATTTAAAATCAAATCGTTATAATTCCTATGAACGTAAATAATTTGTTCATAGAAATTATATTTTCCGAGACTGCACTCTATGTTTCTAGATTATTATATTTGAACCCCTTTTAATTTTCGAAGTGCAAAGGAGGTTTTATTAGGCAAAAAAAAAAACGTTTTAAAATTTTGCGAAAAATTTTAGGACGTTACAGTACTGAAGGAAAGAGGGATAAAGAAGGGAATGATAGAGAGGATAAAGGAAATGTATATGGACACAAGGGTCAGAGTGAGAGTAGGAAACAGGTTGGGAGAGGAGTTTTGGTTAGGTAGAGGGTTACTGCAAGGATGTCCTTTAAGCCCTCTGCTCTTTAATCTGCTAATGGCAGATTTGGAGGAGAAAATGTGGAAGAGAGGGAAGGGAGGGGTAGTAATAGGCAATGTGAAGATTTTCTCCCTGGCGTATGCGGATGACGTGGTGCTACTGACGGAAGATGAGAGTGGTATGAGATTGATGATAAGAGAGTTTGAAAAGTATGTGAGTGAGAAAGATCTGTGGGTGAATGTGGAGAAAACGAAGATGATGAGATTTAGAAAGAGAGTGAAGAGTATGAGTGAAGTATGGAAGTTAAATGGAAAAGTCGTGGAAGAAGTGAGTGAATTTTGCTACTTGGGATACTGGTTTAAAAGTAATGGAAGTGGAAAGTTAAATGTGAGAAAAAAGATAGAAAGGGTAAGTAAGGTGATGGGGCAGGTGTGGGGGATAGGAAAAAGAAGGTTTAGGAATGACTGGAAGAAAAGAGTGTGGATGTTTGATATGTTAGTGTGGTCTGTTATGTGTTATGGAGTGGAAGTATGGGGATGGAAGGAAGAAAAAGGTATGGAGCGTATGCATGAGAGATTTTTGAGATGGACGATGGGAATGAGTTACAATTGCCCGGGAAACATGTTAAGAGAAGAGTTAGGGAGAGAGAAAATGCTCATAAGGCAAAGAAAGAGAGCGTGGAAGATGGAGGAAAAATTTAGTCAGGGAAAAGGAAGTAGGATAGCGCAGCTATGTTGGAAGCAGATTAAGGATAGATCGGAGAGAGGAGATGCAAGCATGTCGGATTGGGTGAAGGATAGGTCAAATGCGATTAACGAAGGGCTGAAAAAGGGGGAGAAAGCAGGAGATGGACGGAAATCGAAAAAAGATTAGTGAGCAAGGATAGGGAGGAAAGGTGGGAAAAGATAAATGAATCGAGGTACAACAGATGGTACAAAATGGTTAAGGGAGAAGGAAGGCCAGAATACTTAGATAAGCTGAAAAAAGAGGGTAAATGGAATAGAGTGATTAGGTTTAGGATGGGAGAAGGTATGAATGAGTGCAAATATAGGAAGGAAATGGAGGTGAGAAAGTGTAGAGTTTGCATGTTTGAATTGGAAGATTGGACGCATGTACTGGATGTGTGTATGGTGGAGGAGGAGCATGGGAATAGAGGTTTAGGGGAGAGAGTGTGCGAAAAGTTGCATGAAAGTGGAACGGGAGAGAAATGGATGAGAGAGTTGGAGTGTAAGAGGGAAAAAATGATTTAGAGTAAAGCCAAGAAAAAGAGAGAACAGATAAAAGTAAAAATAAAGGTTAAATGCGAATTTAGAATGAAAAGAAAAGGTAAGAGGAAACGGAAGCCCAGGCACTGGCAAAGGCATTTAGAGCGTTTAGAATAATTAGTTGTAAGAATTTTGTTTAGAGGTTAAGCTGTCGCAAAATATTGTAAGCGTTAAAGTAAGCAAATAGTTGTAAGAATTGTAAAGGGAGCGGAGGCCCTCGAACCCGTAAGGGAGAGTAAATAAATTATATAAGTAATTTTGTAATTATTTTTTTAAAACATATATTCTATGATTTTTCAGTTATTTCTCTCAAATTTTATTAAATATTTACAATTTTTAATATTTAAATTATTTCCATAATAATTAAATTTTCTTTCTCAATCTTAAATTATTTTCAGCATATTTCAACTTTTTTTTTAAATTTTGAATTAATTTTATTATTTTTCAATTATTTTCCTTGATTTTTAATTATAATTCTCATTTTCTAAAATTATTTTTTAAGATTTTTAAGTAGTTTTCTGGAAATTTAAATATTTTCTTCAATTTTTAATTATTTTCATTTGTTATCAGAATTTCAAATTTTTTTTTATTAATTATCGTAAATTTCAATTAATTTTAGCTTTCTTCCAGACTTTTCTCCAATTTTTAGTTTTTCTCATTTTAAAAAATTAATTTCTAAAATTTTAAAGTATTTTTCTCAAATTTCTATTATCTTCTTCAATTTTTAATTATTTTTATTTGGTTTCATAATTTCCAAAAATTGTATTATTTATCGTAAATTTCAATTATTGTTAGCATTCTTCCAGTCTTTTCTCCAATTTTCAGTTATTCTCATTTTCTAAATTTAATTTCTAAGATTTTTTAAGAATTTTTCTAATAATTCAATTGTTTTCTTCAATTTTTAATTATATCCATTTGTTTTCATAATTTCAATTTTTTTTTAATTATCGTAAATTTCAATTATTTTTAGCTTATTTCTTCAATTCTTTTCTCTAATTTTTAGTTATTTTTTTTTTTAATTGATTTCTAAGATCTTCATGTATTTTTTTCAAATTCCAATTATTTTTTCATTATTTAAAAAAATTCTGTAATTTTTTCAATTATCACACTTAAATGTCATTTATTTTTTACAACTTATCATTGTTTGTATCATATTTTAATTATTTTCGTCAATTTTTAAAATTTAAAAACATTTTTCAATTATTTTCCAAAATTTATTTCCCTCAATTTACAATTCTTTATATTTGTTTCATAATTTCAAATAATTGTAACTATTTATCTGACTTTTCAATTATATCATTATTTATAATTAAAAACAAAAAACTTAAAACTTGTTCTGTTCAATTTTAAATTATGTTTATCTTTTTTCATTTATTTTCTCTAATTTTTAATTATTTTTTTTTTATTTCAATAAACTTCTAAAAGTTTTAAGTATTTTTCTTAAATTTTGTTTAACTTTCCTTTATTTAAAATCTTTTATGTAATTTGTTTAATTATTTTCTCAAATTTTCATTATTTTTTGTAATTTTAATTTATTTGTCTTAATTTTTAATCATGTTTTTTTCAATTTTCAAATATTTTCTCTAATTTTTCATTATTCAATTTTGTTTTAATTTACTTTTAAGATTCTCAAGTATGTTTCTCAAATTAAAATTATTTTATTTATTGATTTAATGAATTGAATTTAATGAATTATTTTCGTCACATTAAAAACTTTTTTATGATTGTTTAAACTACTTTCCCGAATTTTTAATTGATTTCATTATTTTTTTTCAATTAATTTGCCAAATTTGCAATTATATATTTTGTTTAATTTCAATTATTTTTTGCAATTCTTTTTAATTCTAAAATATTATAAATTTTGTTCTAAATAAATATTTATTTTATTTATATTAATTGATTTTTAAATATTATATTTAAAATATTTATTTCTTCTTATTAGATAAATATTATTTACCGATTTGTTATATTTATTATTGTATTTTATAATTTTAAAAATGCATAAAAACTAATCGCACGCTTGCGCGCGTTCTATTTTGCTAGTAATGTTTATAAAATTTGAAAAATTGTACTATTTTAGAGATGGTCAGAATACAATATAAAAATTTTTTGTATGTATGAAGAATGTAAAAAATAGTTTAAAATTGTTATATCTTTAAGCCATTACAATTTAAATAAATTCTAAATATTAATTAACTCATGTTTTTATTTATTTAAACTTTTAAATTTCCATCCAAATCTTAATTCACATTAATTTTGATATTAATTATTTTAAAAATTTACAATAATCGTCATTTTTCTATTTGTTAAAAGATTCCTAAAAGATTTCATTTTTTTGAAATTTTATATCGCTTTTGATATTATTTTGTGTAGGTAATTATTTCTATTACTGGATTGTCTATAATTTAGGTAAATTATTTAATATTTTTTTTACACAATGCCCAAGCAGCACGTAATATTACGCGAATATCACAGTGATATCATATTGTAATATTGGTAATATTACGGGGTGATATTACAGTGATATTGACGTGATATTGAAATGTCCGCCTCAAGGTAATATTACAAGTAATATTACAGTGATAATGAGGTAATATTACAAATTAATTTTACATCGCATAAATTATTTTAAAAAATACTGGGCTCACATGGGGTTCGAACACGCAAGGTTCGACTCGGCATGAATACGCCTTGTACCTCTTGGCCATCCAGCTCTTGGATTCTAGTTCAGAAATTGTTCTTAAAATTTTACCAAAGGGATTTAAAGGTAATGCATGAAGAACGCTTTCTGAAATAGTTTCCAAGAGCTGGATGGCTGAGTGGTACAAGGCGCATTCACGCCGTGTCGAACCTTGCGTGTTCGAACCCCGTGTGAGCCCAATATTTTTTAAATTAATTTATTTGATGGAAAATAAATTTGTAATATTACCTTAATATCACTGTAATATTACTTGTAATATTACATCAATATCACTGTAATATTACTTGTAATATTACCTTGAGGCGGACATTTCAATATCACGTCAATATCACTGTAATATTAACCCGTAATATTACCAATATTACAATATGATATCACTGTGATACTCATGTAATATTACGTGCTGCTTGGGTGTTGTTAAACATTCAATAAATTTTTCGTTGTTTCTCAAAAATGTATTGTGTAAACTGAATTTGTATATTTTCCTGATTTTACTCAAATTGTTATTGGAATTATTTTAAGTGTAAATTAAAAAAAATATTTTTGGTTTCATTGTCATAAACTGTTTTATTTTTGAAATATTTTTTTATTTCTTTTGTGGAATTTTTTTTACATGTTTTTAAATTAATTTTTTTACTGATGTTTAGTAGATTATTACAAATTTTTTTTATTTTTGTAATTCTTTCATAGTTTCTTATTAAAAAATTCTTCATTTTTTTCATTTTTGTTCAAGTATTTTTTTGATCGTAAAGAATTCTTTTATCATTCCTTGCATTTTAATAAATTTCTTAATTTTGTCATCATTTTTCTACTTCTTAGAGATAGTTTCCCTTTTTTGAAATTATTTAATTTTTATCCTGCAGTTTCTAATTTCTTAAAACAGTTATTCCATACTTCCATCTCAATTTTTTAATGATTATTTTTAATGTTCTACTTTTTTGAAAAATTTTACTCTTTTATTTTATTTTATGTAAATTTAATCTTGTACTGAATTTTTTTATTTTTATATCGCTTTTCTATTTAGAATATATTTTCTTTTTAATCCTAATTTTTTCAAAAACATTTATTTATTTTTTTTTATTAAATTTTTTAAATACTCTGACTTTTCTAACTTTAAATTTTTTTTCTCTTTAGTAATGTTTAAACGTATTTTTGGTTTTATTTATCTTTTTATTTATTTTTTTACTTTAAAAAACGAATTTCAATAACTATTTTTATTTTTTAAAAAGATTTTCTACGTTTTTAGGGTTCCGTACACCACAAGTGTACGCACGGAACCCTATTGGCAAGACTTTGTCGAAAATCGTATCCCCCCCCCCCCTAGCCGCCAAACTATTTGACTTAGAAAGTTCAAATTTGGCCCACATATGTATTTTCACGTGTAGATGAAAGGAAAATTATAGAGAACATGATTCTAGGGGTTGATCATAGCGTTGTCAAGAAAATAACAAGATTTTTGAGAAATTTTGATATTTTTTGGCTGATAACTTTTGCCACTTCTTTGACAGCGCTATCACCACAACAATCTCTATAATTTTTCTGTAATCTACATATGATACTACATTTTTGTACCAAATTTGAACTCTCTAAGTCAAATATTTTGGCAAATAAGAGGGGAATACGATCATTTTTTCGAAAAAATGCGTTGAATTTGTACCATTCCTGCCCTTTATCTGCCAAATTATTGTACTTAGAGTGCTGAAATTTGGTACACATATGTAGTTTGACGTGTAGATTACAGAAAAACTATAGAAAACCTTGTTGCAGGCTGTTATCATAGCGTTTTTCAGCAAAAAAAAACGATTTTTTAAAAAAAATGCTAAAAAATGGTCGTATCCCCCCCCCTGAACTTCCAAACTATTGGACTTAGAGAGTTCAAATTTGTTACACAAATGTATTTTCACGTGTAGATTACAGAAAAATGGTAAAGAACATGATTGTAAAAGTTGATCATAGCGTTGTTAAGGAAATAAAATGATTTTTGAGTATTTTTTATGGATATTTGCTAAAATCTCTGAATTTTTCGTTGACAGCGCAATCACCATCACGTTCTCCATAATTTTTATGTAACTTACACCTGACAATACATTCCTGTACAAAATTTGAACTCTCTAAGTAAAATATTTTGGAAGATAGGGAGGGGGGTGGTCCATTTTTTATAAAAAAATTCATTATATATTATATTATCTATAATATGTATAATATATTTATATATTATATATTTAATAGTATCAAATATATTAAAAATTATTTTGTTTTGTGTACGGAACCCTCGATTTTAGTGCGAGTGTAACTCGAACTTGCCCGATTTTTAATTATTATTTATTTTGCTTACTCATAAAGGAAGTATTTTTTTTCATTTTTTCATGCTTGTGTAGTTTTTAAAAATTTTATCTATACTTTTTAATAATATCATTAAATTTTTTAATTTTAAAGGATTTTCTCCTTTTTTTGTAGGTAGTTTTCTAATTTTTTTTTTATTTATTTATTTATTTATAATAGTATACGGGCTTACAATTAACGCCCTTTCACACAAATGTGCTGGATATTACAAGACTTAAACTTATGCTTAAACTAAAATTATGGTGCTCTATTTTAAAATTTATGAACTAGAGATTGAATATATTTTTATTTTATATATTTCTTTTTAAATTTAATTTTTTTTCTTTGCTTTTTCCTAAATTTTTTAGTTTTGCATTTACAAAGATTAAATTTGATTTTCTAACGTACTCATAATTTGTTTGATTTTGATTAAATGTTTTCTCTATTTTTTAGGATATTATTGTTAAATGTTCTGACTTTAAAAACTATAGTACTTTAAGAAAATTATTTTAAAATTGTATAAATGTAAAAAAAATCTGAATTTTTGAATTTAAAAAAAAAAATTATTTAGTCCTGTTTTCAAGAATAAAGTAACATTTTATTTTATTGTAGCTGTTCATTTATTACTTATAATACAAATTTTAAGTCTGAGAAAAATCAGAGAAAGGTCAGAGTAATTTATAAATTGAGTTTTGTGGCCACCCTAGAAATTTTTACTATTTAGTAGCAACCAATTTTTGGATAATTCATTAGTAGAAAACCACTAACTCAGATTTAGAAAGTAAAAAATTTTTTGACTTTTTTTATGCTATATTAATAAGTGAATAAATAATATTAAAATGTACTTAACCCTATGGTATGTTTCTATAAAAGTCTGCGGTATTAAACAATTTTATTATTAATCAAAATTAAAAATTAATTAGGACTATATTGTCAAATTGATATTAAGAATTCTCGAATTGAACTGAAACATTTAAAAACATATTTTGCATTTTTGTTTGTTTGTTTCTTTATTTATTATTATTTTCAATAGTAACCAGCAGCCAATTCGTTTTCTACTTTTAGAAATATAATTGACAACTCTACAAATAAAAATAATTGTAATAAATATAAAACTATAAAAAAAAAGTAATTTAAAATGTTTCATTATTATTTGAAGAATTAAATACATTTTTTATTTTGAACTAAAAAGTCTGAAAGCGTTTCCTTTTTCAAAATTCCTTCTTAAAAATGTGTTATTATCAGAGTTTTTAAAACACTGTATATCTAAGTTAATAATTTTATGAATCATTTTTCTAAAATAAAAATCTTAAAAATCTGTTCATTCTTGTCAGTTTTTTAAAGAATTTAATTAGAAACAATTTAATTGTTAAAAAAAATCATTTTTAAGGGAATAAAATACTTCTTAATCTTGCATTTTTTTAAAACTTTTCTAATTATTTTTCAAAATAATTAAACTTTTCAAAACTTGATTTAATTAAATAATCTTGAGTTATCAATTTATTGTAGATATCAAAGGATATTTTCTAAAAACATTAAGGATGGATTTTAAGATCTTCCATTTCTTACGATAACAAACTTTTAAATTTATAATATTTTTTAACCTCATTTTATTTTGCAATCATTAAATTTATTGTCTAAAAAATTGCTAAAGAAATAATTTTATTGACCATTTATATTTTATTTACCTATTTTATCAATAGGGTGCATTCAAATTGTGTATAAATTCTCAAACTTGGGATTTCAATTAGACATATTTTGTCTCTTCTTTTATACATTTTTGGATTAGAAATTTTTGTTCCTTCGCTCTGTATTATTATTAAATTACTTACGTCACATATTTATTATTTGAAACATTAAAGCTCTTTATTATTTGCAGAGTATCTGATTATACAAAAAAGGACATTTTCTTGGGACTCAGAACACAACAATAATATAAATATCATAATAAAATGCAAAATATCATTCTTTTTGGTAAAGCTTTAAATAAGACAATTTACAAGTGTCATTGAAACTCGTGCATTGGGTTCATATTTACAAATATTTCCGGCAGGCGATGAAACTGAAATTGGTTAAAAGGAAATTTATTTATCAGGTAGTTAGAAGCAGAGGGTGTCTTCGGCTAGAGACATATTTACAATAATGCTGACATTAAGTGCTGTGAATCTACATATTGGGAAACACATTTTTAAAATGTTACTCGAATCCAAAGGACTATCTTAAAAAAGCCTACTTCTCGTCGCCCATAGTAATACTTGCTAAAAGTTGATGACGTAATTGCTTTAGAAGAAAAAGAGATTTCAAAAATTGATACTTTCAAATAACTTTTGATCAAATGAAGACAAGTAGCAGAATTTCTCTACAGTATTCCCCAGAAGGTTAGCATTTTCGATTTCTTATTTTTCTAAAACTCATCTATTTTTGGATAAAATTGTACAGTCTTGTTATATATTTTTATTTTTTAAATCATAAATCAACTTGCAATTTAAAAGTCAATAATTTTGTCTAGAAAATTTAACAGTTTTTATAGAAAATTAATAATTTTAAGTCAATTTTGAATTTAGTCCTTCCATAATTAATTAAATAGACAAAAAATGATTCAAATTAAATGATTCTTTTAACACTGAAAAAATTAAAAGACAGTTGCTATACTTTTGAAGAGCAGTTGTTGAACCTTTTAAAAAAAGAAAACTTTATACCAAGCAAATCAAATCCCAAGTGATAATTGTGAAGGTAGTTATTTTATTAAAAATTGTACACGATGCAGCAACTGTCCTTTAATTTTTTCAGTGAATAATTAAAAATTTGGTTGATGAAAATTACTAAACACTCTACAAGGGCGTTTCATTTGTTTCATTTTTTGGTCTATCATTCATAATAATATAATTAAAGAATTATTTCCTATTATTAATGGTATTCTTATTTTAATTGCAGGCCCATGAAAATTACAAAAAAAGTTTAAGCTGGGATTTTTTGAGACATGACAGTTTCTATGAAATATCTAATTTAAATTAATGTTTTGTTTTATGTACTTTTGACAAATAATGACAATAATAATAATAAAGGATAAAATGTAGAAACTTGACTTTCTAATTATTCATAAATTCCAGAAATATTATTCCCGAAACTGTTAATTTAATTAAAAAATCAATCTTTATAAAAAAAATACATAATTAAATATAAAGATTAAATTCGTAAATAGTTATTTATAATACAAGTACGTAAATTACGTACATGTGTCATACAATATTTTTCGCAATAATAACTTTCACATTTGACAGAAACAGCTAACACTTCGTCTGTAACAACTCATTGCCGTAACAGTTACAGAACTTTAAAATTCATTTCGTTTTAAATGTACCAATCATTACCCATGGAAAAATTCATGATCGCAAGTGTTCTATTGAACAAACGCCGTTCAACGGGTCAAAATCTGTCGAAAAATATGTTGCGTAATTTGTTAACGTTCCCTTAACTGTTAAGGAAACATTAAGAAACGTTAAATTACGTATACATGCAAAAAATAGATAATAGAAATACTTATATTAAGAATAAATAATATTTCAGGAAAGTCGTGATTTATTCAGACACAGGGAGCAGAGGAGCAGACTAGCAGAAAAAGTGAACTTTACTGATCACAGCAAATAAAAAATACATTAAGTTAAAAATAAAAAATTTTAAATTTTTATGTAGTTTCACTTTCACATCATCTCACGATAACTTATTCATGATTGAAAGAAACATGAAAAGTACGTACGGTACATTAAACGAAATCACAAGAAAGCATATCAGCTGATATAAAAGTTTATTAATTGTTCTTTTTACTGTAACTATATCAAGCGACTAGTACCTTAAATTCCCAAGTACTTGCCCATTAAAATTATAGAGGGCTCGTATTTTTGCACTAAAATCCTAATGCGTTAGTACTTGTGCACTGGAAAGCTAGTGCGCATATATTTGTGCGCTATTTTGTTCGTTAATAGATAAAAAAGTTTGAAATTAGATCTAGAAATATGGAGAATAATTGATATTTGACTGAAAATTTTTTAGTGTATTTTGACAAATATTTCTGGCGAGGTAAAAATTGATTGAATTTTCATTTTTTGACAAGTTGAAAGTGACGCGCAGTGGCTCAATTTTTGTTCAATTTTGTTCGTCAATAAATGAATAAGTTTGAAATTAGATCTAGAAATATAGAAAATAATTGATATTTGACTGAAAATTTTTTAGTGTATTTTGCCAAATATTTATGGCAAGACAAAAATTGATTGAATTTTCATTTTTTGACAAGTTGAAAGTAACGCGTAGTTGCTTAGTTTTTGTTCAATTTTGTTCATTAATAGATGAAAAAGTTTAAAATTAGATCTAGAAATATGGAAAATAATTGATATTTGACTGGAAATTTTTAGTGTATTTTGCCAAGTTTTTCTAGCGAGGCATAATTATGGAGGAAAGTACGCATATGTATAAATAATAAACGGACAAAATTATTATTTCAGAGTATGTTTAACCATTTTAGATATTTTTTAGAATTTTTTTGCGCATTTTGATATTTTCCTTTTTAATTTTATCCGAATGTTATCATTTAGGGTGGTTTTCAGGGGTTGATAATTTTTTTTATTAATTTACAAAGTTATTTCTGTATATTTCTGAGAATGTTTTACTCTTTCAGATTGTGATCTGATTTTTTTCGTGCGAATTGCTACATTCCTTTATAATTTTATCAGAATATTATCCTTAAGGGTGGTATTCATGGGTTGATCATTTTTGTTATTAATTTAAATAATTAAATTGTATATTTCTGTGTATGATCAACCATTTTAGATTTTGATTAGATTTTTTTGTGCAAATTGATTGTTGTGCCCCTGTCTGCTACTACCTGCCGTACATTTTATTTTTGTTATCTTAATATCTCAATTTTATTTTTTGTGTAATTGAATTTTTATTTTTTTAATTGTTAATTTTGTGGTAGATAAATATTTTAATTTTATTTTTATTTTTATTTAATTAGTTTACTTTTAAATTTAATTTAATTAAATAATTAATTTAGTGTTTACTTATTTGTTTCTTATAATTAGGTTTTTTTTTTCATTTATTGAATGTAACCATATAAATTCGATAATAATTTTTTTTACTTTCCTTTTTTTCAATAATATCACTTTAGATTATTTTTTTTATTTCTATTTGTTGGATTGTGTATGTATTTATTTTTTAAATCTGCATTCCATTCGAATTTCCCACGTGTTCCATATTCCGTTGCGGTGTTCAACTAATGAAATCTAGTTTTCTTTGCATGTGTGTTTATCGAATTTTTGTTTACTTTGACTCATTTATTAATTTTAATTACTTTTTTACTAATCGCGAGTGATAGTGCGCAAAACGTACTTTCCCTCATAAATACATAATTGGACTTTTTTTAAGGAAAGGATTCGCCGGATTGCGGTTTTCCGTTTAGCCAGCCTTTGTCGCGAAATTCTGAAGTGAGATTTTTAGGTTATATTTTGCTTTCATATGAGAAAGATTTTTTCTTCTTCTAGAAGTTAACCGAGATAGCTGAGTTGGTTTAGGTCCTAGATTTTGTTAGGTAGCGTGCGTCGAACCCGGGTTCGAATCCCCATCCCCCGAAACTTTATTTAAGGCCGTTGGAGACACAAAGTCCGCAGAGAATCTGTAGGGGGGAGCAGTGGTTCTCAAAGACTGTCCCCATGCGTTTTGAAGACTTAGGAATTTTTCGCGACAAAGTCCAACACTTTTCCCACAAAAGAACATCGTACTGCAAATTCTATTGAAATAAAGATTCAGAAAAATACTTACTTTTGATAAATCAAGTATTTCCTGAGCTTTAGTGTCTCGAGGAAATTCGTGTGATGAAAACAACCTCCAATGATGTTCCATGTTTGGCAATTTTTTCCAATAAAACCAGACACTTTTTCCGAAAATGAAAATCGTAGTGAAAATTTAAATTTAATTAGCACTTTTTCACTTATTTTGTTTTTGGCATATGAGTTTTTAAATCGCGTCAGTCTCTCGAGGAAATACAAAATCACTTGACATTTCACTCACTGATTCCCACTTTGACAATTTTTTTCGGCAAAACCAGACAGTTTTTCCGAAAATGAAAATCGTAGTGAAAATTTAAATTTAATTAGCACTTTTTCACTTATTTTGTTTTTGGCATTTGAGTTTTTAAACCGCGTCAATCTCTCGAGGAAATACAAAATCACTTGACACTTCACTCACTGATTCCCACTTTGACAATTTTTTTCGGCAAAACCAGACACTTTTTCCGAAAATGAAAATCGCAGTGAAAATTTAAATTTAATTAGCACTTTTTCACTTATTTTGTTTTTGGCATTTGAGTTTTTAAACCGCGTCAATCTCTCGAGGAAATACAAAATCACTTGACACTTCACTCACTGATTCCCACTTTGACAATTTTTTTCGGCAAAACCAGACACTTTTTCCGAAAATGAAAATCGCAGTGAAAATTTAAATTTAATTAGCACTTTTTCACTTATTTTGTTTTTGGCATTTGAGTTTTTAAACCGCGTCAATCTCTCGAGGAAATACAAAATCACTTGACACTTCACTCACTGATTCCCACTTTGACAATTTTTTTCGGCAAAACCAGACACTTTTTCCGAAAATGAAAATCGTAGTGAAAATTTAAATTTAATTAGCACTTTTTCACTTTTTTTGTTTTTGGTATTTGAGTTTTTAAATCGCGTCAATCTCTCGAGAAAAGTAAATTTTTTTCAATTTCATCAATGAATATGTCAAATAATGTAGCAGAATATAGTTTGTCGTGCGCTGTTCTGATACGGCATTTTTGGGTACTATAATTCACACGGCGCCGCCTTTGAAATTATAGACAGGCGTACATTATATTCATTATATTAATCAACCTATTTATAAAATTCAATGTTTAGATATTAATTGTAAAAATTTAATATAAAAAATTAATGTCAAGTTCCAAACATAATTTTGCTAAATCATGCATTAATAATTTCTAAACAATTTAAATATTTTTTAAAATCTAAGAGTTTAAGGAAAAATAGTAGAGCTTATTTAGTTTATCAGAAGAATGCAACCCGACTTACAGAGGAGATGGGAAATAGATATTGTATAGGAACTGAAATAAGTGTTTCTTTTAATTTTTTAAAATTAAATAAACAGAGCATTCGATAAATATTTTATACATAACGTAAAAATTAAAGAAATAATTAAAACGCAAGAAAGAACTAAAAAAAAAAAAGTGTAATATCAAAAAAATTAAATGAACAGGAAGAAAATGGAGAAATGTTTTTTTCTTAATCTAACAAACTGTAAAAAATGTAAAAAGTAAAAAAGAATAAGTAAGTAAGTTTGTAAAAAAACTCTCAAGAAATAGACAAGATGTGAAAAGAAATTGAATAAATTTACAAAAAAATAAGTGTATTTACTTTTAAAAGTATAGAAATAATTATTAAAATTAACGTAATAAAAAGTTTAATGAATGTATAAATAAGAAAACTGTGTAATATAATATTAAATAATTTTTATAAAAAGAAGAAAATTAAAGAAAATCCTAAAAAGAACAGAGACAAATACCAAAAAAAAAATATCAAAAATACCTAAACGGAGAAAAAATTTTAAAAATGTTGTAAAAATAATAAATCATAATATAAAAATGAAAGTAAAATCTCTTCAAAATCTTGTAAGAATATTACCAAAGGAAGGATTATTGTGAATATGGAAATTAATTAATATTATTGAATTAAGATGCATTGAAATTTCAATTAATTTAAATTTAAAAGTTGGTACAAATTGGAATATGAGTTCATTGACGTTTGGAATTTATATAACTTTTAATGACTTGAAGATATACAAATCTAATATTATTTTTTGATAACTTGATACCAAAAATTTGTAAATTGTAGGTATTTTGATCATCTGTATTAATACAATTTTTTAAATTTTATAACGAATAAAATATTAAAATTTTCAAGATTTATCTACAAATTTCTGTTTTTTTTTATGATTTGCGATACTTTACATGCAATATTGGACATCCGGAGAATTGAAAAGTTTTTTTTCCATTTAAATCAATAACAGCCCTGTTTATAGATTACATTTATTTTATTTATTTCAAGCAATCTATACATATATCATTGATGAATAATTTGATCTCTGTTTCCGAACTTCTAAATGTAAGTCGGGTTGCCTTCTTTCTCTGCACTAAATAAACCATAAGGATTTATGATGTAACTCTTAGTATTTGAGAAATAATTTAGCAAAAAAAAAGATAAAATTTTTTCCTACATAAATTTTAATTTGTTAATTTTATATTATGCAATTCTTTATTACAATATTAAATATAATAAACAAATTAATAATGTTCTAAAACAAGTATTAAAGTAAATTTCTTATTTCTTCAAAATAAAAGGGAGAATTTTTGTTACATAATATAAATATTATATAATTTTTTTTTAATATATTGAATGTTTTAAAAATAAAATAAATTAGTTCAAAAATGATATTAGATTAAACTACATATCTTTTAAAAATAAAATGTAAGAAACTACTTGGTAAATAAATTATATTTACTTATTTAATTTTAAATCATACATTTTTTAAACCACGTTTTTTTTCTTATAAAAAAAGAGATATACATTTGTCTGTGTAGCATAAAATATAGAGATCAAATTATTCATCAAAGATATATGTATAGATTGCTTGAAATAAATAAAATAAATGTAATCTATAAACAGGGCTGTTATTGATTTAAATGGAAAAAAAACTTTTCAATTCTCCGGATGTCCAATATTGCATGTAAAGTATCGCAAATCATAAAAAAAACAGAAATTTGTAGATAAATCTTGAAAATTTTAATATTTTATTCGTTATAAAATTTAAAAAATTGTATTAATACAGATGATCAAAATACCTACAATTTACAAATTTTTGGTATCAAGTTATCAAAAAATAATATTAGATTTGTATATCTTCAAGTCATTAAAAGTTATATAAATTCCAAACGTCAATGAACTCATATTCCAATTTGTACCAACTTTTAAATTTAAATTAATTGAAATTTCAATGCATCTTAATTCAATAATATTAATTAATTTCCATATTCACAATAATCCTTCCTTTGGTAATATTCTTACAAGATTTTGAAGAGATTTTACTTTCATTTTTATATTATGATTTATTATTTTTACAACATTTTTAAAATTTTTTCTCCGTTTAGGTATTTTTGATATTTTTTTTTTGGTATTTGTCTCTGTTCTTTTTAGGATTTTCTTTAATTTTCTTCTTTTTATAAAAATTATTTAATATTATATTACACAGTTTTCTTATTTATACATTCATTAAACTTTTTATTACGTTAATTTTAATAATTATTTCTATACTTTTAAAAGTAAATACACTTATTTTTTTGTAAATTTATTCAATTTCTTTTCACATCTTGTCTATTTCTTGAGAGTTTTTTTACAAACTTACTTACTTATTCTTTTTTACTTTTTACATTTTTTACAGTTTGTTAGATTAAGAAAAAAACATTTCTCCATTTTCTTCCTGTTCATTTAATTTTTTTGATATTACACTATTTTTTTAGTCCTTTCTTGCGTTTTAATTATTTCTTTAATTTTTACGTTATGTATAAAATATTTATCGAATGCTCTGTTTATTTAATTTTAAAAAATTAAAAGAAACACTTATTTCAGTTCCTATACAATATCTATTTCCCATCTCCTCTGTAAGTCGGGTTGCATTCTTCTGATAAACTAAATAAGCTCTACTATTTTTCCTTCAACTCTTAGATTTTAAAAAATATTTAAATTGTTTAGAAATTATTAATGCATGATTTAGCAAAATTATGTTTGGAACTTGACATTAATTTTTTATATTAAATTTTTACAATTAATATCTAAACATTGAATTTTATAAATAGGTTGATTAATATAATGAATATAATGTACGCCTGTCTATAATTTCAAAGGCGGCGCCGTGTGAATTATAGTACCCGAAAATGACGTATCAGAACAGCGCACGACAAACTATATTCTGCTACATTGTTTGACATTTTCATTGATGAAATTGAAAAAAATTTACTTTTCTCGAGAGATTGACGCGATTTAAAAACTCAAATACCAAAAACAAAAAAGTGAAAAAGTGCTAATTAAATTTAAATTTTCACTACGATTTTCATTTTCGGAAAAAGTGTCTGGTTTTGCCGAAAAAAATTGTCAAAGTGGGAATCAGTGAGTGAAGTGTCAAGTGATTTTGTATTTCCTCGAGAGATTGACGCGGTTTAAAAACTCAAATGCCAAAAACAAAATAAGTGAAAAAGTGCTAATTAAATTTAAATTTTCACTACGATTTTCATTTTCGGAAAAAGTGTCTGGTTTTGCCGAAAAAAATTGTCAAAGTGGGAATCAGTGAGTGAAGTGTCAAGTGATTTTGTATTTCCTCGAGAGATTGACGCGGTTTAAAAACTCAAATGCCAAAAACAAAATAAGTCAAAAAGTGCTAATTAAATTTAAATTTTCACTACGATTTTCATTTTCGGAAAAAGTGTCTGGTTTTATTGGAAAAAATTGCCAAACATGGAACATCATTGGAGGTTGTTTTCATCACACGAATTTCCTCGAGACACTAAAGCTCAGGAAATACTTGATTTATCAAAAGTAAGTATTTTTCTGAATCTTTATTTCAATAGAATTTGCAGTACGATGTTCTTTTGTGGGGAAAGTGTTGGACTTTGTCGCAAAAAATTCCTAAGTCTTCAAAACGCATGGGGACAGTCTTTGAGAACCACTGCTCCCCCCTACAGATTCTCTGCGGACTCTGTGTCTCCAACGGCCTTAAAAACGGCCTTGAAAAATCGCCAAGTTCCAAACGTCAATTAACTAAGTGTTAATATTATTATTTTTTTATTTAATTTTACAATTCCAAAATTACATTCTTTTAATTTTACTACTACACAAATCATCTTATCAAATTCTACTTTTTTGACCAAAGTACTAAATTACTTTTATTAAAAGTATCAAAACTATCATCTTTTAAATTCTTCTTAATTATTATAACATCAAATTTACATATAAAACCTATTTTTTCCTATCATTTTTCTATTGTCGCGAAATAATATTCCTTACGTTATTTTCGTGACGTTATTAACGTGACGTCGCGAAATAACGTCACGATATTAACGTCACGTTATTAACATCACGTACGTGACGTTATATTCATGACGTTACTTTTCTAAGGGACTCCTGCCTCTATTCTACCTTAAGCCATATCTCTCACGGCGTTACAAACGGACAAACTTTATCTTTCATCTTTCTTTCTCAAGCTACCTGCTATATCTTTTTCACTCTTTTTTCGACCAGCGTTACATTCCAAACACTACCAGATTTCTTATATATGAATATTTATTAAAATATTATATTACGATACTAGGCCGGAAAGGTGGATTTCCTGGCAAGCGTGATATAAGGCCGAGGCGAAGCCGAGGCCTAATATCTCGCTTGCCAGGGCATCCAGCTTTCTGGCCGTGTGTCGTATACGATTTTTCTAAAGTAAAAATTTCTAAAGTTTTTGTTTTTTTCATCGAAAGTACGTTGAAAAGTTAAAGAAAATATGTAAAAAAAGCGTTGACAGTGGTTGACGGATGCTAACTTGCTGTCAGACATATTTGTTTACTATTCTTACTTCTGTGGCCTGTGTTAGCGCGCTCTACTAGACACCTTGCAAAACGTCTCGTAAAATGTTCCTGGATCAGCTGAATTCTTGTTTGGAAATTCGATCTGCCCGCCCGACTTTTGCAAAACCGAGGCGAAGCCGAGGACTTTGCAGTTCGGGGCGGGCATCAACAAAAGTAGAAACATAAAAAGGTAAGTATCTTATCAGTCCAAATTTTGCAGGCCAGTTTTTTTATTAAAAACCAATTATAAAATCTCTGTATAATTGTTCATAATTCTTATAAACAGTTTTATACTTTAAAGTGTTTTTAAATAATTTTTATTTACATAAAACAGTAAACTGCAGCGTTCTAAATATTAATAATTTTGTACTATTTCTCAAGCCAATTTAAAAATTATTAGAATTATAAAAGGATTTTGATTCATTATTTTACTATTGCGAATTAATATTAAATAAATAGATAAAAATATTTTTTTTAGAATAACAATTCTTTTTAAAAACGAAAATTTTTTTATAAACATTTTTTTATTAATAAAAGTTTCTTATATTAAATTTTAAAAAAATTGAAAATATACATTTAGTAATATTAAAATAAATATGTCCCTAAATATTTATTTATTCGGGAGAAGGAAAAAGGAATTATTTTAAATATTATTAGATTAATTATTTATTAAAAATTGTGATAAAGCGAGTTCTTTAAATTTTAAAAATTAAAATCGTTTTTGGAAACGGAAGGTTTTTGCCGGAATTAATAAAAAATTTGCATTTAGAGGCAAAAAAATAAATCTTTGAAAATAATTTTTATATTAAATTAAGACTTGATAATAAATTATTTATAATAATACTTGCGATACAAAAAAATCTTTCTATCATTCAAAAAATAATTTTAAATTACAATATTTTATTGAGAATTTAAAATAATAAATATTATTCAATTATTATTATTGTTTTGTAAGCTCTGAAAAGCTGTGAACTCTTTTTAAGTTATTTAGCGAATACTTAACTTTTTAAACATTTTATTAAAGATTGGTGGTTAATTAGATTTTAAATTGAATAAACAGACTAAATTTTAAAAATTTAAATTTATTAATAATTTATTTGTACTAAAAACAATGTTTTTAAATGTATAAAAGCTCGATAATATTTATAATTTTTTAATTATATTATAATTATATAAATTTCTTTAAATTATATATCCAGACAAATCAGTTAATTTAGTAAAAACCCAATGATTTGTTCTTAATTGAAGGTAGAAAAGCATATAATTACAATTCGTTATAGAAAATATAATTATCTAAGTATTTATTGAAAATCCAAAATTTGAAATTAACGCTTTGCGCCGGCGCGCTGCGTCATTGCTGTTCGTCAGATTGCTCGACCACCTTCGGCTAGCTTCGACAGCTTCCGCCAGAATTGGTATTTTATTTTCATTTTATGTATGAGCCGTTTACGATTTTCGTTCTACTTGAATATAAAGAATATTAATACTCTTTTAACATTTCATTTCAATATTTTCTGTACTAATTTATAAAATGATTTAAATAGTAAACCTAATTCGAACTACCAAAAAACAAATATTATATTACGAAACTTGAAAAATTCTTACTACAATTTAACATTTAATGTTTTCATAATAAAATTTCAACTTTTCGAAGCTTTATATTAATTTTTGTTTCGTTAAAATGTGAAACAATATTATTTTAATTTCAGACATTCTTAAAAATGATAACGATAATTCATAGCATCCTCAATTTCCCTAAAGTGTAACTAAACATAATAAAAATAAACGTCAAAATATTAAATTATGGCACAAGATTTCTTTCCGTGAAGATTAGGATCAGAAAAGTTTTTGTGAACTTATTTTCTTGGAGATTCAAATTGTACCAACAATGTAGTTTCTAACAAATGATATTTCTGATAAATGCACTTTTGGATAAATGAGATATTTGAAAGTAGGAATTTTGAAAAAATTAGATTTCTGATAATTGTTTTTTTTTGATAAATGGGATTTCTGATGAATGCAATTTTAGTTCAATGAAATTTCTAATAAATAGACTTTTAGATTAATGAGATTTCTGATAATTGAAATTTCTATCAAATTATATTTTTTAAATAGAGCCTTTCGGTTACACAAAATTTGGTTGAATTGATTTTCTAACAATTTAATTTTGGAGAAAATGCAGGCGACCTAGCCCTTTGATCATAAAAACACTAATTATTAATCTATAATTTAATTTAGGAATTTTAAAATTGTGATATTTAATAGTACGAGACCTTGATTAAAAAATTATTAGAAAAAATTTTTTTTTAATAAAAATTGTGCGAAAAATAAACGAAAAACTAAAAATTATAGGACTAAATAACTACGAGATTTACATAAATTATTTAATCGCATTAAAAAAAAAACCTGAACAAGCATTATAATAAGAAAGAATACCCTCAAAATCATCCACTAAACATGAATTTTCAAAAATTAATAAAAATTCTTAAACAAGTAGACAAAAACATTCTTTAGAAAATTCACAAACTTTAAATATTACTAAGAATAAGAGTTCTATGAAACTTGCCCCTTCAGCATCGAAAACCACCCTTAAAAATCTTCTCTTAATCTTTAATCCAAAAAATCGGGCAAGTACGAGTTACACTCGTACCAATTCGAAGGGTTCCGTACCGCTCTAATTTTTTTCAATTATATGAGGCAGAGATTAAAAATTTTCCACCAGGAAACCATTTTTAAAAATATTTTCTATTATACACTAAATAAAACTTTATTGGTACTAATTTTAATACTATAGGGGAGAGTGGCCATCAATGTACCGGGTTTTTTTCAAGGTCATAGTACTTATTCAACTTTACCAATTTCAAGCACTTCTTTGCATCAATATAAAACTACAACACTTCTCTAGGTAATGCAAACATATTATACACGATTTATTTTGATTAAATAATAAAATTTAGGATCTTTCTAAACTAACAAGCTATTTTCATTTTCAACAACCTGGGTACACAATGAACCACCTCTATAAAAACACTAAAAATGTTTAACAATAATAATATTGCAATTTTCATTTTGTAAAAAAACTTATTTTCTATCAAATACTATAAAAAATTATTATTTAACACTTTTTAATTGATAATGTATAACATAAATATACCTCAAATTTAAGTTAACTAGCTAAAATGGCATTTTAGTTTTGCTATGTTGAGAAAAGTACTGATAACAATCGCTGTCACATGCTGTACGCATGCCTAGTTTTATAATCAGGCATACCACTCTGGAAATCGAAAATACACTGAAATTCCAGGTGGTTCATTGTTCCCCGGTACATAGAATCAACATGACAATTTTAACAAAAATGGTTATTTATAACTTAATCCAATATTTCAAAATCTTTATCTCATTAGAATATTGTAGTTAGGGCCCAAAACAAAATAAATCGTAAGTACTTTTATTTTTAAATTGCCTTATTTCAATTAAAAAACGTGTTTGTATTTTAGGTAAATTTTTTCTTCAGTGCATCAAAAACAGTTTTTTTCAGTTTTCTCTGTAAAGAATAAATCCACACGTCTCAAATTTATGGACGTAGTGTGTTTACGCAAACTTCATTTATATTTAAAATTGGGAGAATTTTTATTTAATAGTTTCTGAGAAAATTGAAATGGATCATTGAAAAAACTGGTACATTGATGGCCACTCTCCCCTAAGTCAAAAATTTTACACATGAAGTGTCATTGCCGTTTTTTAAATATTTTTTCCAAAAATAAGGAATTAACCAATTATTATTTAACATTTTTTTAAAAAAAACACGAATTTCAAATAGTACATTCTATGAAGACGAACATTAACAAACTTCTACATATTTTTCCCGTAATCTACAATTAAATCTACATACATTTACCAAATTGCATCATCGTAAGTCAAATAGTTTGGAAGATAAGGAAGGGGGGGAGGGGGGACATGGTCATTTTTTCGAATTTTTTTCAAAAAATCGTACTTTTTGTCTAGTAAACACTATGAAGACCGCCTTTACGAAAGTTTTATATAATTTTCCTGTAATCTACACGTAAATCTACATAAGTCTACCAAATTGCATCGTAGAACAATCTTTAAAAAAGGTTTTAAGGGTCATAAATGAAGCTTTCTATTGGCTTTAGTCATGTATTAAAGTTAAATCTGGTTCAGATTCTAAAGAACAAAAAGTGGCATTTTATTAATTTTGAGGTTAGGTCCAAAATCAAACCCGCTAGACCAATTCTGATGGCCAATTCGGATTCAGCGCATCAAAATACATAGAAAAATATGGGTCCCATACCCAGGCCATGGAACTTTATTTTTTTGTGTGGCTGTGTTATAAAGGGTTGTTCCTTATTATAATGCTTGGTAAGGTTCGATTATTTCTTTGAATGCGATTAAGTATTTTATTTAAATCTCCTAGTTATTAAGACTATAAATTTTGTTTTTTCGTTTATTTTCCGCATAATTTTTATACTTTCTGTGGGTTTTTTTGGACTTTATGCATGATCATTTTCAACCCTTAGGTGGAAATAAAAAACACCATACGACATCAAAAAGTTGATGTTTTGGCAAAAATTTTAAGCTACAATAAAGTCTTCTATCTTGGAAATTAAAATGCACAGAGGGGTTGCCTAATTCAGAAAGAATGTCCTATATAGTAAAAAATAAAGAATATAAAACGGACTTAGAATTTAAATGAACGAGGAATTTGCAATATAGAGTCTGTAAACTTATTGTTTAAATGCGTTCAGTATTTTAAGTAATTTTTATAGTTATTCAAAGTCACGTGATAATCGAGGGGGGGTGGGGGGTCCCAGAGAACATCACGGTTCATCACGTGGGGGGGGGGGGGTGAGGGGTCTAAAATTGGCATAAAAGCTATCACTGTTCTGTGAAATTTGTATTGAGAAGGACCAAAAATTTTTAAAGAAGGTTTGAAACAATATTTTCAAGTTTTGTGGAATTAAAATGACATATTTCCCAACGGACATAATTCCCAAATGACATAATTCCCAAATTACATAATACCCAATGAACATAAATCCCAATGGACATGATTACCAAATGACATAATTCCCAATGGACATAACTTTCAAATGAAATAAATCCTAAATGACATAATTCCCAATGGACAAAACTTCCAAATGACATAAATCCTAAATGACATAATTCCCAATGATCATAATTCCCAAATAACATAAATCCTAAATGACATAGTTCCCAATGGTCATAACTTCCGAATGACATAAATCCTAAATGAAATAATTCCCAATGGACATAATTCCCAAATGACAGAATTCCTAATGGACATAATTCCCAAATGACATAATTTCCAAATGACATAAATCCTAAATGACATAATTTCCAAATGACATAATTCCCAAATGACATAATTCCCAATGGACATAACTTCCAAATGACATAAATCCTAAATGACATAATTTCCAATGGACATAACTTCCAAATGACATAAATTCTAAATGACATAATTTCCAATGCACATAATTCTTAATGGACATAATTCTGAAATGACATAATTCCCAATGGACATAAATCCTAAATGACATAATTTCCAATGCACATAATTCCCAATAGACGTATTTTCGAAATGACATAATTTCCAATGGACATGAGTTCCAAATGACATAAATCCTAAGTGACATAATTTTCAATGGACATAACTTCCAAATTACATAAATCCTAAATGACATAATTTCCAATGCACATAATTCCCAATAGACGTATTTTCGAAATGACATAATTCCCAATCGATCTCATTCCCAAATGTTATAATTTCAAAATGAGGTAATTCCTAAATGACATAATTCACAAATGACAAAAAATTTTCTCTATATCAAAGAAGGTTTTTCCTATCTTGCACCTGCTTGCAGTTGCTTGCACTGGCTAGCAGTTGCTTGCACTGGCTAGCAGTTGCTTGCACTGGCTCGCACTGTCTAGCAGTTGCTTGCACTGGCTCGCACTGTCTAGCAGTTGCTTGCACTGGCTTGCAGTTTCTTGCACTTGCTTGCAATTTCTTGCACTTGCTTGCAGTTGCTTGCACTTGCTTGCAGGTTTCTGTTTTGTCAAATTTGTATTGAGAAGGTTCAAAAATTATTATAGAATGTTTGAAACAATATTTTCAAGTTTTTTAGGAATAAAAATGTTTTATTTTGACTTGAGATGTAAACTTAGCAGCGAGATTTGGGTTAGAGAAATTGCTGCAAAATTATTTTCTTGGAGATTTAAATTGTTCCAACAATATAGATTCTAACAAATGATATTTCTGATAAATGCAGTTTTGAATTAATGAGATTTCTGACGAATGCAATTTTTGAAAAATTAGATATTTGATAATTGGAATTTCCGTCAAATTAGATTTACGATAAATGAAATTTTGGAAAAATTAGATTTTTGATAATTGCCTTTTTTGATAAATGGGATTTCCGATGAATGCAATGGAATTTCTAATAAATACGCTTCTAGAATTATGAGATTTCTGATAAATGAAATTTCTATCAAATAAGATTTTTGATAAACAGCTTTCTAATTAAATTGATATGCTGGCAATTTAATTTTGGAGAAAATACAGGCAACTTAACCTTTTTAGCATAAAAACAGTAATTAAATTATGTGACGTGGATTTTTACCTAACCTCAAATTTCCAAAAAAATAAATCAATAATACGGGATCAAAATAATTTACGATATAGGCGCGTCAGAATTTACCATAAGAAAATTAAACTCAAATAGTTACTAGGTGACTGTAGTCAATTGGAATTCACTAAGCTGATCATAACCTATGTTCTAAATAATTTATCATAATATTTACTAAATTTAAGTTCATTAATTTCTACTTTAATGTCAAAATCCTCAAAATCTAATTAAAAGCTAATATTCAAAATCAAACTTCAAGAGCCTCTAAGATAGTTACGCTACAAAATAGAAAAGAATCCAAAAGAGAAGTAATTAAATAAACTCTACTTAATTTTACTATAATTCACGCCGGAATCCACATACAAGATTAATTTCTCGATTTTCGAATGATTGGCTTAATTATCTCAAAAAAAAATTAAATTTCGAAACAAAAGGGGTTGGGCGCCAGTCCGTTAATCAACACAAAAAAAAAGAAAACAAACAAAATTTATCAGAAAAGGGGTCACGCGAAGTTAATACGAAGGGTGGGAAATCCTTAATTTCAGATTACCCAAGAAACTCTAAAAGATAAAGTCCAAAATTTCTCAAGTCTCAAACTTGAAACAAATCTCATTGAGACACCGAGCCACCTCAATAAAGATCCCGAAAGCGATACGACAAACTATAAAATCTGAAATTGGGGGGGGGGGGGAATGGTAACGAACAACCGATAAAACTTACTCTAACAACATCAATTAAAATATTCTCAAAATTTAATCTCTAAATCGTAAGGTGACTAAACCACCAGATCTTATAACGATTCTCCGACTAAAACTCATTATCTTAAAACGAAACACAAAAGATAACCAATCATACCGAAAATCATAGAAATTGCCGGGCAGTCAGTTCTTAAATGGAGAGAGGGAGTGGTTCGGTAATATGACTTTGGAGAAAATAATCAAAACTAATTATCTCAAATTAACACAAAATAAATTTAATTAAGTCCAAATAAATCCAAATAAGTTTTACATGATGATCAGATTTTGAAAAGGGGGCTAACATGATTAATTAAAGGGGTTCAACAGAGGTGACCTTCGTTTTAACAAATGTATTTGAATTTTATTCAAATCTGGGGAAAATCAAACATATTCAAAATAAGTTAAGGGAAAAATTTTTAAGGTAACCCATACGTTTCGAATCTATATATTCGCTCAAGATCTATTATCGAGTTTACAAAATCACCCTATGCAAATCTCAAATCAAAATTATTTTAATTCGAGGTTAAATATTAAACCATCATTTACAATCTATTATCTTATATTCAATGAAAACCATAATATCCGAATCCGGATTATTCTTGTAAATTTCAAATTTAATTAAATCATAAGACAGTTGAATTCCAAAATTATTATTATTAATTTATTATTTTAGAATTTTGACAAATATTTTAATTTATTCGAACTCAAATCATTATTTGTGATTCATTATTTTAAAATTTCAACTCTGGACAGGAAACACTTGAACTCGAATTATAATTCGAATATATAAAAACATATTCAAAGTCGATCTATTATTTAAAATTTTCTAAATTTTCAAAATTTGTGAACCTATTCAAAATTAGAATTCAAAAGAAATTAATAAAATATTCATCTGATTATTTCCATAGATATTCAATCTCGAATTATCGATCATTATAATTTACGAAAATTTTATTCGAGGTGAACTTGGCGATCCAGAACATTAGGGATAAAAGTGACATCTTGGCTGATTATTTAAACTAATTTATTAAAATATAGTGACCGGGTTGGAAAGATATAATATTCTAACAAAATGTCATTCTGACTGACGGGGTTTAATTATCATGATATCTGGTCAGAATCGTCGGGTAGCTCACAAAATGGCGTCCTAGCCGCTCATAATTACGTTACGTAACATGACACCTTCAGCAAAATTATATAATTCAAAATCAATAAAAATTCGTTTTACATCAGGGTAATTTATGATAGTTTGTCACTATTCCATTCCATTCTCAAGGTTACCTTGTGGGGAAAACTTTCAAGAGGGGACTCTAAATTCGGCGCAAAATGGCTGCCATTAACATGTCAAATTCTCAATTATTTAGAAGTTACACATTATTTAAAAAAAAATAGATTAATTTACTCTACTGGTCGTACAATTTTTAATTTTTAATAAGAAAAGAGAAAATTTTACCCGAAGCGCAAAAGGCAGCCATTAAGATAACAAATCATTTACAAAATTTAAGAAAAGTTTGTATAAACTTCCAAAGTGTATCATTCGATATTATATTTTACATTATTTCAAATATTAAAACTTATGGGGAAAAAGGTGTCCACGAGGCGCAAAAGGGCGGCCGAATATACGTAAATCAGTCAAGTTTTCATTGTTTTAAATCTCTCAATTAATGTTCACAAAAAAAGATAAAATATTTCTGAATTTATTCTAAATTTTTAATTAAAAGAAAAGGGGGAAAAAAGTGACCGATTATGCTGCGTAAAAGTTGTGACGCCATGGCGTCATGATTCTAAGAGAAGGTTCTAAGTTTCATAAATTTAACTAATTCATATTTTAGATTCAATTAATTCACTTTTTCATTTGAAATTTACACTGATTTTAATCTACTTGACTGATTTACAAAGAAAACGCGAATTAAACACTTTGAGGTTACAAAGAAAGGATTTTTTTCTTTTAAAATTTTTAACAAATAGAGAGAAATTCACTTATTTTCGAGGTAAGAAAGGGTACTTACATAATTTCGAAGAATAATCGCAATTTGACTCAACAGTCAAATTTCTAAACTATAATTTGATCGATTTCAATACAATTCTTTATAATTTTTTTTCCATTAAATTTTTCTCCACCACCAACGAACGTCTTTATACTAAGGATTTTCAGCCAAGAGTGAAGCTTCGTATTTTCTCTTCCGCTTTGCCATGCTCTTCTATCTGTGTCCTTCTCTCTCTCACGCTCGTCCATCCCGTGCTAACGCTTACTGCCGAAGTCAGCGGAAGTGACCAATCAGGGCTGCATTTTAAAATGTCCAGTGGATTTTTCCATATTTGAATGTGGGGAATATGTCGATGTTAATTTTGTAATTCTTCTCTCCTAGGACGTCCTCGCTGAGACCAAGTTCTCACAGAGTAGAATTTTTGCTCAGAAAATACAACTCCGAAACAAGGAAACACAGTTACTAACGCCAGGGCCGCAGCAACAGAGTTCTGGATTGAAAGTCCAGAAATTTACAAAAACCTTCTCAACGAATCTTCATCAAATTACGTCCACCGTAATATTATTGGATTGCCAATTATCCAATTAATTTGAGAAACTTTTGGCGAATTTCTCAAAATAATATTCGTTAGATTTCATTTGTGTCCATAAGGTGAGGTTGGGGTTCCCTTGGCGCAAAATTCAAATCGGTGTTTGGATTTTTGGTCGATATGCTAATTTATGGCCTGGTGGCGATATCAGTCGGTCACATTTTGCGGTAACCAGTGGGATTGGACAAGTCCTCCGGCGGGGAAATTTGAAAAGTCTTGAATTCCAACGGTGTACTAACTTCGCTCCGTACGGTGGCGACAGCTACAGGGAGTGGAACGAACGAGAGGGAGGCCTTTTTGGGAAGTGTTGTCCAGCTTCTATCGAACGTTGATCCTATGCTCGTGGTGGCAGACGAAAACTCGGCAAGTGTAAACAAAACAAAATAAATCTAAATTAGTGCTTATATTATTAACGTTTTAATTTTCGCAAATGTTCTGGTTTGCCTAGTTTTGACGATCGTGGGTGGTATTGCGTGTGATAATTCTCAATATCAGGACTAAACTGTGACGTGAAATTTTTACCACGTCACAATTAATTACCATTTTAATTAATAAAAATTAGTAAAAAAAAAAATTTTTAATTTGTTAAAATTTCAAAAATCCATTGAAAAAGGTAAAAAAATAATATAAAAGAAGAAAATGTTGTCATTTTTACTAAGAAAATTTAAATTTAAATTACTCAAAAACACCACGGTTTTTTCGTTGAAAAATAATAGCTCTTTTTTCTCTTTAAAACATTATTTAGAATTTTTTTGTTGGCTTTTGTTAAATAATATTTTGTTTAAAAAATATTCGAAAAATAAATTATGTTTGTTTAATAACTGTTGAATAAAATATTTTAAAAAATACAAGAAATAAAATTGGATAAAATGTTTTAAAAGAAACTTTTTTTTATATTTTTTTAAGAAAAAGAACTTTTAGTTATGGAATTTTTTGATATCTAGTTTAATTTTGGAGAAAAATAGATTTTTTTTTATTAGAATAATAAATATTGTTTACTCTTCTACACAAAATGTGGCATAAGTTAAATTCTTTTGGAAAATAATCTTATCTGTGATGACAATTTAAAAAAAAAAAGTAAACCAAAAAATGAAATTAATGTTAATTTATGTTAGAATTAATTTTTTTCAATTGAAATAAATTTCAAAATTTATCTTTTTCAAAGATAAATACAAATTTCTACTTAAGAAAAAAACTAACTTTTTTTCATCAAAAAAATTTTTTAAAACATGTTCGTTTTTTAAAAAAAAAGAGTGAAATTCACCCTGCGACAAAAAAACAACTATCTCAGATGAAAAAGTTACTAATTGTTCCTCTTTAAAGAAAGACAAACAAAATGTTTTGCTTGAAAAAATATTATCTTATTTAATAAAGATTAATTGGATGTCGGGAATATTACATTTTGGAATTAAAATTCTCAAAAAAGTGGAATTACGCTTTAAATTAATAAAAACAATTAACACTGGGATATTTGTGAATAATAGCCGAGAAATAAACTAATAAATGCCTTTTCATAATTATTATATACGCAGAAAAGTGCATTTTGTTCCGGAAAGCTGGAACCCCGTTTTGCAAACCAACTTACAGAGAAAGTTAGAAAAAGATATTGCACAGGGGTTACAATCCTTGCTTTTTTCATTAAAAAAAGACGTTTATTAAAGTTCTTTTTCTACACTTTAAAGTTCCATTTTTATTCTTTTCACTAAACAATAAATCTCTTTATTTATCTTTATCTGCTTATTTTATAATTTAACAGAGAATAAATGGTAAATTGCGTGAACCGCCTTCTTGTCGTTCATTGCTAGCACAATAGTTTTTCACATTTATTTAAGTTTAATCAATTTCAAAGTTATTTCTTTCTTTAAATCGTGCAATTAAAAGTTTTAGCATATAATTTTTCACAAATTTAAAAACCTAAAAACAATACGAGACTTAAAAATGTAAAGCAAAATTAGCGCACAGCGACATCTGTCGGTCGAAAGTGAAGGCTACGGGTAAGTCGGTAAAAAAACAGGTTTCAATACTCTAAACAAAAACATATATTTTTACACTTTATTTATGCATTTCTTCCCATATTAGCAAAGTTATTATCACAAATTACTTTTTTTATCAAATTTTCAACTACTCTTGAATATATATTCATCTAAAGTGACATTTATGCCCCCGGAAATTTAACTTCACTTGGACACTTCAACTTATATTTTTAACAATAAATAGCAATTTTTTTACGACACTCAAATTAGAATTTTTTGGTTTACTTTTTTTTTTTTAAATTGTCATCACAGATAAGATTATTTTCCAAAAGAATTTAACTTATGCCACATTTTGTGTAGAAGAGTAAGAAATATTTATTATTCTAATAAAAAAAATCTATTTTTCTCCAAAATTAAACTAGATATCAAAAAATTTCATAACTAAAAGTCTTTATCTTAAAAAAATATAAAAAAAAGTTTCTTTTAAAACATTTTATCGAATTTTATTTCTTGTATTTTTAAAAATATTTTATTCAACAGTTATTAAACAAACATAATTTATTTTTCGAATATTTTTTAAACAAAATATTATTTAACAAAAGCCAACAAAAAAATTCTAAATAATGTTTTAAAGAGAAAAAAGAGCTATTATTTTTCAACGAAAAAACCGTGGTGTTTTTGAGTAATTTAAATTTAAATTTTCTTAGTAAAAATGACAACATTTTCTTCTTTTATATTATTTTTTTACCTTTTTCAATGGATTTTTGAAATTTTAACAAATTAAAAATTTTTTTTTTACTAATTTTATTAATTAAAATGGTAATTAATTGTGACGTGGTAAAAATTTCACGTCACAGTTTAGTCCATTGGGAATTATGTGCATTGGGAATTATGTCATTTAGGATTTTTGTAATTTGAAAGTTATGTCCATTAGGAATTATGTCCTTTGGGAATTATGTCATTTAGAAATTATGGTATTTGGGAATTGCGGCCATTGGGGTTTATGTCCATTGGGAATTATGTCATTTCGAAAATATGTTCATTGGGAATTATGTGCATTGGAAATTATGTCATTTAGGATTTATGTAATTTGGAAGTTATGTCCATTGGGAATTATGTCATTTGGAAATTATGTCATTTGGAAATTATGGCATTTGGGAATTGTGTCCAATGGGAATTATGTCATTTCGAAATTATGTCCATTAAAATTATGTGCATTGGAAATTATGTTATTTGGGAATTATGTCATTTGAGAATTATGTCATTTTGAAATTATGGCATTTGGGAATTATGTCATTTGGGAATTATGTCATTTGAAAACTATGTCCATTGGGAATTATGTGCATTGGGAATTATGTCATTTAGGATTTTTGTAATTTGAAAGTTATGTCCGTTAGGAATTATGTCCTTTGGGAATTATGTCATTTAGAAATTATGGTATTTGGGAATTGCGGCCATTGGGGTTTATGTCCATTGGGAATTGTGTCATTTAGGATTTATGTAATTTGTGAATTATGTCCATTGGGAATTATGTCATTTAGGATTTATGTCATTTGGGAATTATGTCCATCGGGAAATTTGTCATTTAGGATTAATGTAATTTAGAAGTTATGTCCATTGGGAATTATGTCATTTGGGAATTATGTCATTTGGGAATTATGTCATTTGGGAATTATGTCCATTGGAATTTATGTCCATTGGGAATTATGTAATTTGGGAATTATGTCCATTGGGAATTATGTCATTCGGGAATTATGTCATTTGGGAATTATGTCATTTAGAAATTATGGTATTTGGGAATTGCGGCCATTGGGGTTTATGTCCATTGGGAATTATGTCATTTTGAAAATATGTTCATTGGGAATTATGTGCATTGGAAATTATGTCATTTAGGATTTATGTAATTTGGAAGTTATGTCCATTGGGAATTATGTCATTTGGAAATTATGTCATTTGGAAATTATGGCATTTGGGAATTGTGTCCATTGGGAATTATGTCATTTCAAAATTATGTCCATTAAAATTATGTGCATTGGAAATTATGTTATTTGCGAATTATGTCATTTGAGAATTATGTCATTTTGAAATTATGGCATTTGGGAATTATGTCATTTGGGAATTATGTCATTTGAAAACTATGTCCATTGGGAATTATGTGCATTGGGAATTATGTCATTTAGGATTTTTGTAATTTGAAAGTTATGTCCATTAGGAATTATGTCCTTTGGGAATTATGTCATTTAGAAATTATGGTATTTGTGAATTGCGGCCATTGGGGTTTATGTCCATTGGGAATTATGTCATTTCGGAATTATGTCATTTGGGAATTATGTCCATTGGGAATTATGTCATTTAGGATTTATGTAATTTGTGAATTATGTCATTTAGGATTTATGTAATTTGTGAATTATGTCATTTAGTATTTATGTCATTTCGAAAATATGTCCATTGGGAATTATGTCATTTGGAAATTATGTCATTAGGAAATTATGGCATTTGGGAATTGTGTCCATTGGGAATTATGTCATTTCGGAATTATGTTCATTAAAATTATGTGCATTGGAAATTATGTTATTTGCGAATTATGTCATTTGAGAATTATGTCATTTTGAAATTATGGCATTTGGGAATTATGTCATTTGGGAATTATGTCATTTGAAAACTATGTCCATTGGGAATTATGTGCATTGGGAATTATGTCATTTAGGATTTTTGTAATTTGAAAGTTATGTCCGTTAGGAATTATGTCCTTTGGGAATTATGTCATTTAGAAATTATGGTATTTGGGAATAGCGGCCATTGGGGTTTATGTCCATTGGGAATTGTGTCATTTAGGATTTATGTAATTTGGAAGTTATGTCCATTGGGAATTATGTCATTTGGAAATTATGGCATTTGGGAATTGTGTCCAATGGGAATTATGTCATTTCGAAATTATGTCCATTAAAATTATGTGCATTGGAAATTATGTTATTTGGGAATTATGTCATTTGAGAATTATGTCATTTTGAAATTATGGCATTTGGGAATTATGTCATTTGGGAATTATGTCATTTGAAAACTATGTCCATTGGGAATTATGTGCATTGGGAAGTATGTCATTTAGGATTTTTGTAATTTGAAAGTTATGTCCGTTAGGAATTATGTCCTTTGGGAATTATGTCATTTAGAAATTATGGTATTTGGGAATTGCGGCCATTGGGGTTTATGTCCATTGGGAATTGTGTCATTTAGGATTTATGTAATTTGTGAATTATGTCCATTGGGAATTATGTCATTTAGGATTTATGTCATTTGGGAATTATGTCCATCGGGAAATTTGTCATTTAGGATTAATGTAATTTAGAAGTTATGTCCATTGGGAATTATGTCATTTGGGAATTATGTCATTTGGGAATTATGTCATTTGGGAATTATGTCCATTGGAATTTATGTACATTGGGAATTATGTAATTTGAGAATTATGTCCATTGGGAATTATGTCATTCGGGAATTATGTCATTTGGGAATTATGTCATTTAGAAATTATGGTATTTGGGAATTGCGGCCATTGGGGTTTATGTCCATTGGGAATTATGTCATTTTGAAAATATGTTCATTGGGAATTATGTGCATTGGAAATTATGTCATTTAGGATTTATGTAATTTGGAAGTTATGTCCATTGGGAATTATGTCATTTGGAAATTATGTCATTTGGAAATTATGGCATTTGGGAATTGTGTCCATTGGGAATTATGTCATTTCAAAATTATGTCCATTAAAATTATGTGCATTGGAAATTATGTTATTTGCGAATTATGTCATTTGAGAATTATGTCATTTTGAAATTATGGCATTTGGGAATTATGTCATTTGGGAATTATGTCATTTGAAAACTATGTCCATTGGGAATTATGTGCATTGGGAATTATGTCATTTAGGATTTTTGTAATTTGAAAGTTATGTCCATTAGGAATTATGTCCTTTGGGAATTATGTCATTTAGAAATTATGGTATTTGTGAATTGCGGCCATTGGGGTTTATGTCCATTGGGAATTATGTCATTTCGGAATTATGTCATTTGGGAATTATGTCCATTGGGAATTATGTCATTTAGGATTTATGTAATTTGTGAATTATGTCATTTAGGATTTATGTAATTTGTGAATTATGTCATTTAGTATTTATGTCATTTCGAAAATATGTCCATTGGGAATTATGTCATTTGGAAATTATGTCATTAGGAAATTATGGCATTTGGGAATTGTGTCCATTGGGAATTATGTCATTTCGGAATTATGTTCATTAAAATTATGTGCATTGGAAATTATGTTATTTGCGAATTATGTCATTTGAGAATTATGTCATTTTGAAATTATGGCATTTGGGAATTATGTCATTTGGGAATTATGTCATTTGAAAACTATGTCCATTGGGAATTATGTGCATTGGGAATTATGTTATTTAGGATTTATGTAATTTGGAAGTTATGTCCATTGGGAATTATGTCATTTCGTAATTATGTCATTTGGAAATTATGGTATTTGGGAATGGCGTCCATTGGGAATTATGTCCATTGGGAAATATGTCATTTAGGATTTATGTAATTTGTGAATTATGTCCTTTGGGAATTATGTCATTTAGAAATTATGGTATTTGGGAATTGCGGCCATTGGGGTTTATGTCCATTGGAAATTATGTCATTTGGGAATTATGTCCAGTAGGATTTATGTCCATTGGGAATTATGTAATTTGGGAATTATGTCATTCGGGAATTATGTCATTTGGGAATTATGTCATTTAGAAATTATGGTATTTGGGAATTGCGGCCATTGGGGTTTATGTCCATTGGGAATTATGTCATTTCGAAAATATGTTCATTGGGAATTATGTGCATTGGAAATTATGTCATTTAGGATTTATGTAATTTGGAAGTTATGTCCATTGGGAATTATGTCATTTGGAAATTATGTCATTTGGAAATTATGGCATTTGGGAATTGTGTCCATTGGGAATTATGTCATTTCGAAATTATGTCCATTAAAATTATGTGCATTGGAAATTATGTTATTTGCGAATTATGTCATTTGAGAATTATGTCATTTTGAAATTATGGCATTTGGTAATTATGTCATTTGGGAATTATTTCATTTTGAAAACTATGTCCATTGAGAATTATGTGCATTGGGAATTATGTCATTTCGAAAATATGTCTATTTGAAATTATGTCATTTGGAAAGTATGTCATTAGGAAATTATGGCATTTGGGAATTGTGTCCATTGGGAATTATGTCATTTCGGAATTATGTTCATTAAAATTATGTGCATTGGAAATTATGTCATTTGGAAAGTATGTCATTAGGAAATTATGGCATTTGGGAATGGCGTCCATTGGGAATTATGTCCATTGGGAAATATGTCATTTAGGATTTATGTAATTTGTGAAATATGTCCTTTGGGAATTATGTCATTTAGAAATTATGGTATTTGGGAATTGCGGCCATTGGGGTTTATGTCCATTAAAAATTATGTCATTTCGAAAATATGTTCATTGGGAATTATGTGCATTGGAAATTATGTCATTTAGGATTTATGTAATTTGGAAGTTATGTCCATTGGGATTTATGTCCATTGGGAATTATGTAATTTGGGAATTATGTCCATTGGGAATTATGTCATTCGGGAATTATGTCATTTGGGAATTATGTCATTTAGAAATTATGGTATTTGGGAATTGCGGCCATTGGGGTTTATGTCCATTGGGAATTATGTCATTTCAAAAATATGTTCATTGGGAATTATGTGCATTGGAAATTATGTCATTTAGGATTTATGTAATTTGGAAGTTATGTCCATTGGGAATTATGTCATTTGGAAATTATGTCATTTGGAAATTATGTCATTTGGGAATTATGTCATTTTGAAATTATGGCATTTGGGAATTATGTCATTTGGGAATTATGTCATTTGAAAACTATGTCCATTGGGAATTATGTGCATTGGGAATTATGTCATTTAGGATTTTTGTAATTTGAAAGTTATGTCCATTAGGAATTATGTCCTTTGGGAATTATGTCATTTAGAAATTATGGTATTTGGGAATTGCGGCCATTGTGGTTTATGTCCATTGGGAATTATGTCATTTCGAAAATATGTTCATTGGGAATTATGTGCATTGGAAATTATGTCATTTAGGATTTATGCAATTTGGAAGTTATGTCCATTGGGAATTATGTCATTTGGAAATTATGTCATTTGGAAATTATGGCATTTGGGAATTGTGTCCATTGGGAATTATGTCATTTCGAAATTAAGTCCATTAAAATTATGTGCATTGGAAATTATGTTATTTGGGAATTATGTCATTTGAGAATTATGTCATTTTGAAATTATGGCATTTGGGAATTATGTCATTTGGGAATTATGTCATTTGAAAACTATGTCCATTGGGAATTATGTGCATTGGGAATTATGTCATTTAGGATTTTTGTAATTTGAAAGTTATGTCCGTTAGGAATTATGTCCTTTGGGAATTATGTCATTTAGAAATTATGGTATTTGGGAATTGCGGCCATTGGGGTTTATGTCCATTGGGAATTATGTCATTTAGGATTTATGTAATTTGTGAATTATGTCCATTGGGAATTATGTCATTTAGGATTTATGTCATTTGGGAATTATGTCCATCGGGAAATTTGTCATTTAGGATTAATGTAATTTGGAAGTTATGTCCATTGGGAATTATGTCATTTGGGAATTATGTCATTTGGGAATTATGTCATTTGGGAATTATGTCCATTGGGATTTATGTCCATTGGGAATTATGTAATTTGGGAATTATGTCCATTGGGAATTATGTCATTCGGGAATTATGTCATTTGGGAATTATGTCATTTAGAAATTATGGTATTTGGGAATTGCGGCCATTGGGGTTTATGTCCATTGGGAATTATGTCATTTCGAAAATATGTTCATTGGGAATTATGTGCATTGGAAATTATGTCATTTAGGATTTATGTAATTTGGAAGTTATGTCCATTGGGAATTATGTCATTTGGAAATTATGTCATTTGGAAATTATGGCATTTGGGAATTGTGTCCATTGGGAATTATGTCATTTCGAAATTATGTCCATTAAAATTATGTGCATTGGAAATTATGTTATTTGGGAATTATGTCATTTGAGAATTATGTCATTTCGAAAATATGTCTATTTGAAATTATGTCATTTGGAAAGTATGTCATTTGAAAACTATGTCCATTGGGAATTATGTGCATTGGGAATTATGTCATTTAGGATTTTTGTAATTTGAAAGTTATGTCCATTAGGAATTATGTCCTTTGGGAATTATGTCATTTAGAAATTATGGTATTTGGGAATTGCGGCCATTGGGGTTTATGTCCATTGGGAATTATGTCATTTCGAAAATATGTTCATTGGGAATTATGTGCATTGGAAATTATGTCATTTAGGATTTATGTAATTTGGAAGTTATGTCCATTGGGAATTATGTCATTTGGAAATTATGTCATTTGGAAATTATGGCATTTGGGAATTGTGTCCAATGGGAATTATGTCATTTCGAAATTATGTCCATTAAAATTATGTGCATTGGAAATTATGTTATTTGGGAATTATGTCATTTGAGAATTATGTCATTTTGAAATTATGGCATTTGGGAATTATGTCATTTGGGAATTATGTCATTTGAAAACTATGTCCATTGGGAATTATGTGCATTGGGAATTATGTCATTTAGGATTTTTGTAATTTGAAAGTTATGTCCGTTAGGAATTATGTCCTTTGGGAATTATGTCATTTAGAAATTATGGTATTTGGGAATTGCGGCCATTGGGGTTTATGTCCATTGGGAATTGTGTCATTTAGGATTTATGTAATTTGTGAATTATGTCCATTGGGAATTATGTCATTTAGGATTTATGTCATTTGGGAATTATGTCCATCGGGAAATTTGTCATTTAGGATTAATGTAATTTAGAAGTTATGTCCATTGGGAATTATGTCATTTGGGAATTATGTCATTTGGGAATTATGTCATTTGGGAATTATGTCCATTGGAATTTATGTCCATTGGGAATTATGTAATTTGGGAATTATGTCCATTGGGAATTATGTCATTCGGGAATTATGTCATTTGGGAATTATGTCATTTAGAAATTATGGTATTTGGGAATTGCGGCCATTGGGGTTTATGTCCATTGGGAATTATGTCATTTTGAAAATATGTTCATTGGGAATTATGTGCATTGGAAATTATGTCATTTAGGATTTATGTAATTTGGAAGTTATGTCCATTGGGAATTATGTCATTTGGAAATTATGTCATTTGGAAATTATGGCATTTGGGAATTGTGTCCATTGGGAATTATGTCATTTCAAAATTATGTCCATTAAAATTATGTGCATTGGAAATTATGTTATTTGCGAATTATGTCATTTGAGAATTATGTCATTTTGAAATTATGGCATTTGGGAATTATGTCATTTGGGAATTATGTCATTTGAAAACTATGTCCATTGGGAATTATGTGCATTGGGAATTATGTCATTTAGGATTTTTGTAATTTGAAAGTTATGTCCATTAGGAATTATGTCCTTTGGGAATTATGTCATTTAGAAATTATGGTATTTGTGAATTGCGGCCATTGGGGTTTATGTCCATTGGGAATTATGTCATTTCGGAATTATGTCATTTGGGAATTATGTCCATTGGGAATTATGTCATTTAGGATTTATGTAATTTGTGAATTATGTCATTTAGGATTTATGTAATTTGAGAATTATGTCATTTAGTATTTATGTCATTTCGAAAATATGTCCATTGGGAATTATGTCATTTGGAAATTATGTCATTAGGAAATTATGGCATTTGGGAATTGTGTCCATTGGGAATTATGTCATTTCGGAATTATGTTCATTAAAATTATGTGCATTGGAAATTATGTTATTTGCGAATTATGTCATTTGAGAATTATGTCATTTTGAAATTATGGCATTTGGGAATTATGTCATTTGGGAATTATGTCATTTGAAAACTATGTCCATTGGGAATTATGTGCATTGGGAATTATGTCATTTAGGATTTTTGTAATTTGAAAGTTATGTCCGTTAGGAATTATGTCCTTTGGGAATTATGTCATTTAGAAATTATGGTATTTGGGAATAGCGGCCATTGGGGTTTATGTCCATTGGGAATTGTGTCATTTAGGATTTATGTAATTTGGAAGTTATGTCCATTGGGAATTATGTCATTTGGAAATTATGGCATTTGGGAATTGTGTCCAATGGGAATTATGTCATTTCGAAATTATGTCCATTAAAATTATGTGCATTGGAAATTATGTTATTTGGGAATTATGTCATTTGAGAATTATGTCATTTTGAAATTATGGCATTTGGGAATTATGTCATTTGGGAATTATGTCATTTGAAAACTATGTCCATTGGGAATTATGTGCATTGGGAAGTATGTCATTTAGGATTTTTGTAATTTGAAAGTTATGTCCGTTAGGAATTATGTCCTTTGGGAATTATGTCATTTAGAAATTATGGTATTTGGGAATTGCGGCCATTGGGGTTTATGTCCATTGGGAATTGTGTCATTTAGGATTTATGTAATTTGTGAATTATGTCCATTGGGAATTATGTCATTTAGGATTTATGTCATTTGGGAATTATGTCCATCGGGAAATTTGTCATTTAGGATTAATGTAATTTAGAAGTTATGTCCATTGGGAATTATGTCATTTGGGAATTATGTCATTTGGGAATTATGTCATTTGGGAATTATGTCCATTGGAATTTATGTACATTGGGAATTATGTAATTTGGGAATTATGTCCATTGGGAATTATGTCATTCGGGAATTATGTCATTTGGGAATTATGTCATTTAGAAATTATGGTATTTGGGAATTGCGGCCATTGGGGTTTATGTCCATTGGGAATTATGTCATTTTGAAAATATGTTCATTGGGAATTATGTGCATTGGAAATTATGTCATTTAGGATTTATGTAATTTGGAAGTTATGTCCATTGGGAATTATGTCATTTGGAAATTATGTCATTTGGAAATTATGGCATTTGGGAATTGTGTCCATTGGGAATTATGTCATTTCAAAATTATGTCCATTAAAATTATGTGCATTGGAAATTATGTTATTTGCGAATTATGTCATTTGAGAATTATGTCATTTTGAAATTATGGCATTTGGGAATTATGTCATTTGGGAATTATGTCATTTGAAAACTATGTCCATTGGGAATTATGTGCATTGGGAATTATGTCATTTAGGATTTTTGTAATTTGAAAGTTATGTCCATTAGGAATTATGTCCTTTGGGAATTATGTCATTTAGAAATTATGGTATTTGTGAATTGCGGCCATTGGGGTTTATGTCCATTGGGAATTATGTCATTTCGGAATTATGTCATTTGGGAATTATGTCCATTGGGAATTATGTCATTTAGGATTTATGTAATTTGTAAATTATGTCATTTAGGATTTATGTAATTTGTGAATTATGTCATTTAGTATTTATGTCATTTCGAAAATATGTCCATTGGGAATTATGTCATTTGGAAATTATGTCATTAGGAAATTATGGCATTTGGGAATTGTGTCCATTGGGAATTATGTCATTTCGGAATTATGTTCATTAAAATTATGTGCATTGGAAATTATGTTTTTTGCGAATTATGTCATTTGAGAATTATGTCATTTTGAAATTATGGCATTTGGGAATTATGTCATTTGGGAATTATGTCATTTGAAAACTATGTCCATTGGGAATTATGTGCATTGGGAATTATGTTATTTAGGATTTATGTAATTTGGAAGTTATGTCCATTGGGAATTATGTCATTTCGTAATTATGTCATTTGGAAATTATGGTAGTTGGGAATGGCGTCCATTGGGAATTATGTCCATTGGGAAATATGTCATTTAGGATTTATGTAATTTGTGAATTATGTCCTTTGGGAATTATGTCATTTAGAAATTATGGTATTTGGGAATTGCGGCCATTGGGGTTTATGTCCATTGGAAATTATGTCATTTGGGAATTATGTCCAGTAGGATTTATGTCCATTGGGAATTATGTAATTTGGGAATTATGTCATTCGGGAATTATGTCATTTGGGAATTATGTCATTTAGAAATTATGGTATTTGGGAATTGCGGCCATTGGGGTTTATGTCCATTGGGAATTATGTCATTTCGAAAATATGTTCATTGGGAATTATGTGCATTGGAAATTATGTCATTTAGGATTTATGTAATTTGGAAGTTATGTCCATTGGGAATTATGTCATTTGGAAATTATGTCATTTGGAAATTATGGCATTTGGGAATTGTGTCCATTGGGAATTATGTCATTTCGAAATTATGTCCATTAAAATTATGTGCATTGGAAATTATGTTATTTGCGAATTATGTCATTTGAGAATTATGTCATTTTGAAATTATGGCATTTGGTAATTATGTCATTTGGGAATTATTTCATTTTGAAAACTATGTCCATTGAGAATTATGTGCATTGGGAATTATGTCATTTCGAAAATATGTCTATTTGAAATTATGTCATTTGGAAAGTATGTCATTAGGAAATTATGGCATTTGGGAATTGTGTCCATTGGGAATTATGTCATTTCGGAATTATGTTCATTAAAATTATGTGCATTGGAAATTATGTCATTTGGAAAGTATGTCATTAGGAAATTATGGCATTTGGGAATGGCGTCCATTGGGAATTATGTCCATTGGGAAATATGTCATTTAGGATTTATGTAATTTGTGAAATATGTCCTTTGGGAATTATGTCATTTAGAAATTATGGTATTTGGGAATTGCGGCCATTGGGGTTTATGTCCATTAAAAATTATGTCATTTCGAAAATATGTTCATTGGGAATTATGTGCATTGGAAATTATGTCATTTAGGATTTATGTAATTTGGAAGTTATGTCCATTGGGATTTATGTCCATTGGGAATTATGTAATTTGGGAATTATATCCATTGGGAATTATGTCATTCGGGAATTATGTCATTTGGGAATTATGTCATTTAGAAATTATGGTATTTGGGAATTGCGGCCATTGGGGTTTATGTCCATTGGGAATTATGTCATTTAGGATTTATGTAATTTGTGAATTATGTCCATTGGGAATTATGTCATTTAGGATTTATGTCATTTGGGAATTATGTCCATCGGGAAATTTGTCATTTAGGATTAATGTAATTTGGAAGTTATGTCCATTGGGAATTATGTCATTTGGGAATTATGTCATTTGGGAATTATGTCATTTGGGAATTATGTCCATTGGGATTTATGTCCATTGGGAATTATGTCCATTGGGAATTATGTCATTCGGGAATTATGTCATTTGGGAATTATGTCATTTAGAAATTATGGTATTTGGGAATTGCGGCCATTGGGGTTTATGTCCATTGGGAATTATGTCATTTCGAAAATATGTTCATTGGGAATTATGTGCATTGGAAATTATGTCATTTAGGATTTATGTAATTTGGAAGTTATGTCCATTGGGAATTATGTCATTTGGAAATTATGTCATTTGGAAATTATGGCATTTGGGAATTGTGTCCATTGGGAATTATGTCATTTCGAAATTATGTCCATTAAAATTATGTGCATTGGAAATTATGTTATTTGGGAATTATGTCATTTGAGAATTATGTCATTTCGAAAATATGTCTATTTGAAATTATGTCATTTGGAAAGTATGTCATTTGAAAACTATGTCCATTGGGAATTATGTGCATTGGGAATTATGTCATTTAGGATTTTTGTAATTTGAAAGTTATGTCCATTAGGAATTATGTCCTTTGGGAATTATGTCATTTAGAAATTATGGTATTTGGGAATTGCGGCCATTGGGGTTTATGTCCATTGGGAATTATGTCATTTCGAAAATATGTTCATTGGGAATTATGTGCATTGGAAATTATGTCATTTAGGATTTATGTAATTTGGAAGTTATGTCCATTGGGAATTATGTCATTTGGAAATTATGTCATTTGGAAATTATGGCATTTGGGAATTGTGTCCAATGGGAATTATGTCATTTCGAAATTATGTCCATTAAAATTATGTGCATTGGAAATTATGTTATTTGGGAATTATGTCATTTGAGAATTATGTCATTTTGAAATTATGGCATTTGGGAATTATGTCATTTGGGAATTATGTCATTTGAAAACTATGTCCATTGGGAATTATGTGCATTGGGAATTATGTCATTTAGGATTTTTGTAATTTGAATGTTATGTCCGTTAGGAATTATGTCCTTTGGGAATTATGTCATTTAGAAATTATGGTATTTGGGAATTGCGGCCATTGGGGTTTATTTCCATTGGGAATTGTGTCATTTAGGATTTATGTAATTTGTGAATTATGTCCATTGGGAATTATGTCATTTAGGATTTATGTCATTTGGGAATTATGTCCATCGGGAAATTTGTCATTTAGGATTAATGTAATTTAGAAGTTATGTCCATTGGGAATTATGTCATTTGGGAATTATGTCATTTGGGAATTATGTCATTTGGGAATTATGTCCATTGGAATTTATGTCCATTGGGAATTATGTAATTTGGGAATTATGTCCATTGGGAATTATGTCATTTGAAAACTATGTCCATTGGGAATTATGTGCATTGGGAATTATGTCATTTAGGATTTTTGTAATTTGAAAGTTATGTCCATTAGGAATTATGTCCTTTGGGAATTATGTCATTTAGAAATTATGGTATTTGTGAATTGCGGCCATTGGGGTTTATGTCCATTGGGAATTATGTCATTTCGGAATTATGTCATTTGGGAATTATGTCCATTGGGAATTATGTCATTTAGGATTTATGTAATTTGTGAATTATGTCATTTAGGATTTATGTAATTTGTGAATTATGTCATTTAGTATTTATGTCATTTCGAAAATATGTCCATTGGGAATTATGTCATTTGGAAATTATGTCATTAGGAAATTATGGCATTTGGGAATTGTGTCCATTGGGAATTATGTCATTTCGGAATTATGTTCATTAAAATTATGTGCATTGGAAATTATGTTATTTGCGAATTATGTCATTTGAGAATTATGTCATTTTGAAATTATGGCATTTGGGAATTATGTCATTTGGGAATTATGTCATTTGAAAACTATGTCCATTGGGAATTATGTGCATTGGGAATTATGTCATTTAGGATTTTTGTAATTTGAAAGTTATGTCCGTTAGGAATTATGTCCTTTGGGAATTATGTCATTTAGAAATTATGGTATTTGGGAATAGCGGCCATTGGGGTTTATGTCCATTGGGAATTGTGTCATTTAGGATTTATGTAATTTGGAAGTTATGTCCATTGGGAATTATGTCATTTGGAAATTATGGCATTTGGGAATTGTGTCCAATGGGAATTATGTCATTTCGAAATTATGTCCATTAAAATTATGTGCATTGGAAATTATGTTATTTGGGAATTATGTCATTTGAGAATTATGTCATTTTGAAATTATGGCATTTGGGAATTATGTCATTTGGGAATTATGTCATTTGAAAACTATGTCCATTGAGAATTATGTGCATTGGGAAGTATGTCATTTAGGATTTTTGTAATTTGAAAGTTATGTCCGTTAGGAATTATGTCCTTTGGGAATTATGTCATTTAGAAATTATGGTATTTGGGAATTGCGGCCATTGGGGTTTATGTCCATTGGGAATTGTGTCATTTAGGATTTATGTAATTTGTGAATTATGTCCATTGGGAATTATGTCATTTAGGATTTATGTCATTTGGGAATTATGTCCATCGGGAAATTTGTCATTTAGGATTAATGTAATTTAGAAGTTATGTCCATTGGGAATTATGTCATTTGGGAATTATGTCATTTGGGAATTATGTCATTTGGGAATTATGTCCATTGGAATTTATGTACATTGGGAATTATGTAATTTGGGAATTATGTCCATTGGGAATTATGTCATTCGGGAATTATGTCATTTGGGAATTATGTCATTTAGAAATTATGGTATTTGGGAATTGCGGCCATTGGGGTTTATGTCCATTGGGAATTATGTCATTTTGAAAATATGTTCATTGGGAATTATGTGCATTGGAAATTATGTCATTTAGGATTTATGTAATTTGGAAGTTATGTCCATTGGGAATTATGTCATTTGGAAATTATGTCATTTGGAAATTATGGCATTTGGGAATTGTGTCCATTGGGAATTATGTCATTTCAAAATTATGTCCATTAAAATTATGTGCATTGGAAATTATGTTATTTGCGAATTATGTCATTTGAGAATTATGTCATTTTGAAATTATGGCATTTGGGAATTATGTCATTTGGGAATTATGTCATTTGAAAACTATGTCCATTGGGAATTATGTGCATTGGGAATTATGTCATTTAGGATTTTTGTAATTTGAAAGTTATGTCCATTAGGAATTATGTCCTTTGGGAATTATGTCATTTAGAAATTATGGTATTTGTGAATTGCGGCCATTGGGGTTTATGTCCATTGGGAATTATGTCATTTCGAAATTATGTCATTTGGGAATTATGTCCATTGGGAATTATGTCATTTAGGATTTATGTAATTTGTGAATTATGTCATTTAGGATTTATGTAATTTGTGAATTATGTCATTTAGTATTTATGTCATTTCGAAAATATGTCCATTGGGAATTATGTCATTTGGAAATTATGTCATTAGGAAATTATGGCATTTGGGAATTGTGTCCATTGGGAATTATGTCATTTCGGAATTATGTTCAATAAAATTATGTGCATTGGAAATTATGTTATTTGCGAATTATGTCATTTGAGAATTATGTCATTTTGAAATTATGGCATTTGGGAATTATGTCATTTGGGAATTATGTCATTTGAAAACTATGTCCATTGGGAATTATGTGCATTGGGAATTATGTTATTTAGGATTTATGTAATTTGGAAGTTATGTCCATTGGGAATTATGTCATTTCGTAATTATGTCATTTGGAAATTATGGTATTTGGGAATGGCGTCCATTGGGAATTATGTCCATTGGGAAATATGTCATTTAGGATTTATGTAATTTGTGAATTATGTCCTTTGGGAATTATGTCATTTAGAAATTATGGTATTTGGGAATTGCGGCCATTGGGGTTTATGTCCATTGGAAATTATGTCATTTGGGAATTATGTCCAGTAGGATTTATGTCCATTGGGAATTATGTAATTTGGGAATTATGTCATTCGGGAATTATGTCATTTGGGAATTATGTCATTTAGAAATTATGGTATTTGGGAATTGCGGCCATTGGGGTTTATGTCCATTGGGAATTATGTCATTTCGAAAATATGTTCATTGGGAATTATGTGCATTGGAAATTATGTCATTTAGGATTTATGTAATTTGGAAGTTATGTCCATTGGGAATTATGTCATTTGGAAATTATGTCATTTGGAAATTATGGCATTTGGGAATTGTGTCCATTGGGAATTATGTCATTTCGAAATTATGTCCATTAAAATTATGTGCATTGGAAATTATGTTATTTGCGAATTATGTCATTTGAGAATTATGTCATTTTGAAATTATGGCATTTGGTAATTATGTCATTTGGGAATTATTTCATTTTGAAAACTATGTCCATTGAGAATTATGTGCATTGGGAATTATGTCATTTCGAAAATATGTCTATTTGAAATTATGTCATTTGGAAAGTATGTCATTAGGAAATTATGGCATTTGGGAATTGTGTCCATTGGGAATTATGTCATTTCGGAATTATGTTCATTAAAATTATGTGCATTGGAAATTATGTCATTTGGAAAGTATGTCATTAGGAAATTATGGCATTTGGGAATGGCGTCCATTGGGAATTATGTCCATTGGGAAATATGTCATTTAGGATTTATGTAATTTGTGAAATATGTCCTTTGGGAATTATGTCATTTAGAAATTATGGTATTTGGGAATTGCGGCCATTGGGGTTTATGTCCATTAAAAATTATGTCATTTCGAAAATATGTTCATTGGGAATTATGTGCATTGGAAATTATGTCATTTAGGATTTATGTAATTTGGAAGTTATGTCCATTGGGATTTATGTCCATTGGGAATTATGTAATTTGGGAATTATGTCCATTGGGAATTATGTCATTCGGGAATTATGTCATTTGGGAATTATGTCATTTAGAAATTATGGTATTTGGGAATTGCGGCCATTGGGGTTTATGTCCATTGGGAATTATGTCATTTCAAAAATATGTTCATTGGGAATTATGTGCATTGGAAATTATGTCATTTAGGATTTATGTAATTTGGAAGTTATGTCCATTGGGAATTATGTCATTTGGAAATTATGTCATTTGGAAATTATGTCATTTGGGAATTATGTCATTTTGAAATTATGGCATTTGGGAATTATGTCATTTGGGAATTATGTCATTTGAAAACTATGTCCATTGGGAATTATGTGCATTGGGAATTATGTCATTTAGGATTTTTGTAATTTGAAAGTTATGTCCATTAGGAATTATGTCCTTTGGGAATTATGTCATTTAGAAATTATGGTATTTGGGAATTGCGGCCATTGTGGTTTATGTCCATTGGGAATTATGTCATTTCGAAAATATGTTCATTGGGAATTATGTGCATTGGAAATTATGTCATTTAGGATTTATGCAATTTGGAAGTTATGTCCATTGGGAATTATGTCATTTGGAAATTATGTCATTTGGAAATTATGGCATTTGGGAATTGTGTCCATTGGGAATTATGTCATTTCGAAATTAAGTCCATTAAAATTATGTGCATTGGAAATTATGTTATTTGGGAATTATGTCATTTGAGAATTATGTCATTTTGAAATTATGGCATTTGGGAATTATGTCATTTGGGAATTATGTCATTTGAAAACTATGTCCATTGGGAATTATGTGCATTGGGAATTATGTCATTTAGGATTTTTGTAATTTGAAAGTTATGTCCGTTAGGAATTATGTCCTTTGGGAATTATGTCATTTAGAAATTATGGTATTTGGGAATTGCGGCCATTGGGGTTTATGTCCATTGGGAATTATGTCATTTAGGATTTATGTAATTTGTGAATTATGTCCATTGGGAATTATGTCATTTAGGATTTATGTCATTTGGGAATTATGTCCATCGGGAAATTTGTCATTTAGGATTAATGTAATTTGGAAGTTATGTCCATTGGGAATTATGTCATTTGGGAATTATGTCATTTGGGAATTATGTCATTTGGGAATTATGTCCATTGGGATTTATGTCCATTGGGAATTATGTAATTTGGGAATTATGTCCATTGGGAATTATGTCATTCGGGAATTATGTCATTTGGGAATTATGTCATTTAGAAATTATGGTATTTGGGAATTGCGGCCATTGGGGTTTATGTCCATTGGGAATTATGTCATTTCGAAAATATGTTCATTGGGAATTATGTGCATTGGAAATTATGTCATTTAGGATTTATGTAATTTGGAAGTTATGTCCATTGGGAATTATGTCATTTGGAAATTATGTCATTTGGAAATTATGGCATTTGGGAATTGTGTCCATTGGGAATTATGTCATTTCGAAATTATGTCCATTAAAATTATGTGCATTGGAAATTATGTTATTTGGGAATTATGTCATTTGAGAATTATGTCATTTCGAAAATATGTCTATTTGAAATTATGTCATTTGGAAAGTATGTCATTTGAAAACTATGTCCATTGGGAATTATGTGCATTGGGAATTATGTCATTTAGGATTTTTGTAATTTGAAAGTTATGTCCATTAGGAATTATGTCCTTTGGGAATTATGTCATTTAGAAATTATGGTATTTGGGAATTGCGGCCATTGGGGTTTATGTCCATTGGGAATTATGTCATTTCGAAAATATGTTCATTGGGAATTATGTGCATTGGAAATTATGTCATTTAGGATTTATGTAATTTGGAAGTTATGTCCATTGGGAATTATGTCATTTGGAAATTATGTCATTTGGAAATTATGGCATTTGGGAATTGTGTCCAATGGGAATTATGTCATTTCGAAATTATGTCCATTAAAATTATGTGCATTGGAAATTATGTTATTTGGGAATTATGTCATTTGAGAATTATGTCATTTTGAAATTATGGCATTTGGGAATTATGTCATTTGGGAATTATGTCATTTGAAAACTATGTCCATTGGGAATTATGTGCATTGGGAATTATGTCATTTAGGATTTTTGTAATTTGAAAGTTATGTCCGTTAGGAATTATGTCCTTTGGGAATTATGTCATTTAGAAATTATGGTATTTGGGAATTGCGGCCATTGGGGTTTATGTCCATTGGGAATTGTGTCATTTAGGATTTATGTAATTTGTGAATTATGTCCATTGGGAATTATGTCATTTAGGATTTATGTCATTTGGGAATTATGTCCATCGGGAAATTTGTCATTTAGGATTAATGTAATTTAGAAGTTATGTCCATTGGGAATTATGTCATTTGGGAATTATGTCATTTGGGAATTATGTCATTTGGGAATTATGTCCATTGGAATTTATGTCCATTGGGAATTATGTAATTTGGGAATTATGTCCATTGGGAATTATGTCATTCGGGAATTATGTCATTTGGGAATTATGTCATTTAGAAATTATGGTATTTGGGAATTGCGGCCATTGGGGTTTATGTCCATTGGGAATTATGTCATTTTGAAAATATGTTCATTGGGAATTATGTGCATTGGAAATTATGTCATTTAGGATTTATGTAATTTGGAAGTTATGTCCATTGGGAATTATGTCATTTGGAAATTATGTCATTTGGAAATTATGGCATTTGGGAATTGTGTCCATTGGGAATTATGTCATTTCAAAATTATGTCCATTAAAATTATGTGCATTGGAAATTATGTTATTTGCGAATTATGTCATTTGAGAATTATGTCATTTTGAAATTATGGCATTTGGGAATTATGTCATTTGGGAATTATGTCATTTGAAAACTATGTCCATTGGGAATTATGTGCATTGGGAATTATGTCATTTAGGATTTTTGTAATTTGAAAGTTATGTCCATTAGGAATTATGTCCTTTGGGAATTATGTCATTTAGAAATTATGGTATTTGTGAATTGCGGCCATTGGGGTTTATGTCCATTGGGAATTATGTCATTTCGGAATTATGTCATTTGGGAATTATGTCCATTGGGAATTATGTCATTTAGGATTTATGTAATTTGTGAATTATGTCATTTAGGATTTATGTAATTTGTGAATTATGTCATTTAGTATTTATGTCATTTCGAAAATATGTCCATTGGGAATTATGTCATTTGGAAATTATGTCATTAGGAAATTATGGCATTTGGGAATTGTGTCCATTGGGAATTATGTCATTTCGGAATTATGTTCATTAAAATTATGTGCATTGGAAATTATGTTATTTGCGAATTATGTCATTTGAGAATTATGTCATTTTGAAATTATGGCATTTGGGAATTATGTCATTTGGGAATTATGTCATTTAAAAACTATGTCCATTGGGAATTATGTGCATTGGGAATTATGTTATTTAGGATTTATGTAATTTGGAAGTTATGTCCATTGGGAATTATGTCATTTCGTAATTATGTCATTTGGAAATTATGGTATTTGGGAATGGCGTCCATTGGGAATTATGTCCATTGGGAAATATGTCATTTAGGATTTATGTAATTTGTGAATTATGTCCTTTGGGAATTATGTCATTTAGAAATTATGGTATTTGGGAATTGCGGCCATTGGGGTTTATGTCCATTGGAAATTATGTCATTTGGGAATTATGTCCAGTAGGATTTATGTCCATTGGGAATTATGTAATTTGGGAATTATGTCATTCGGGAATTATGTCATTTGGGAATTATGTCATTTAGAAATTATGGTATTTGGGAATTGCGGCCATTGGGGTTTATGTCCATTGGGAATTATGTCATTTCGAAAATATGTTCATTGGGAATTATGTGCATTGGAAATTATGTCATTTAGGATTTATGTAATTTGGAAGTTATGTCCATTGGGAATTATGTCATTTGGAAATTATGTCATTTGGAAATTATGGCATTTGGGAATTGTGTCCATTGGGAATTATGTCATTTCGAAATTATGTCCATTAAAATTATGTGCATTGGAAATTATGTTATTTGCGAATTATGTCATTTGAGAATTATGTCATTTTGAAATTATGGCATTTGGTAATTATGTCATTTGGGAATTATTTCATTTTGAAAACTATGTCCATTGAGAATTATGTGCATTGGGAATTATGTCATTTCGAAAATATGTCTATTTGAAATTATGTCATTTGGAAAGTATGTCATTTGAAAACTATGTCCATTGGGAATTATGTGCATTGGGAATTATGTCATTTAGGATTTTTGTAATTTGAAAGTTATGTCCATTAGGAATTATGTCCTTTGGGAATTATGTCATTTAGAAATTATGGTATTTGGGAATTGCGGCCATTGGGGTTTATGTCCATTGGGAATTATGTCATTTCGAAAATATGTTCATTGGGAATTATGTGCATTGGAAATTATGTCATTTAGGATTTATGTAATTTGGAAGTTATGTCCATTGGGAATTATGTCATTTGGAAATTATGTCATTTGGAAATTATGGCATTTGGGAATTGTGTCCAATGGGAATTATGTCATTTCGAAATTATGTCCATTAAAATTATGTGCATTGGAAATTATGTTATTTGGGAATTATGTCATTTGAGAATTATGTCATTTTGAAATTATGGCATTTGGGAATTATGTCATTTGGGAATTATGTCATTTGAAAACTATGTCCATTGGGAATTATGTGCATTGGGAATTATGTCATTTAGGATTTTTGTAATTTGAAAGTTATGTCCGTTAGGAATTATGTCCTTTGGGAATTATGTCATTTAGAAATTATGGTATTTGGGAATTGCGGCCATTGGGGTTTATGTCCATTGGGAATTGTGTCATTTAGGATTTATGTAATTTGTGAATTATGTCCATTGGGAATTATGTCATTTAGGATTTATGTCATTTGGGAATTATGTCCATCGGGAAATTTGTCATTTAGGATTAATGTAATTTAGAAGTTATGTCCATTGGGAATTATGTCATTTGGGAATTATGTCATTTGGGAATTATGTCATTTGGGAATTATGTCCATTGGAATTTATGTCCATTGGGAATTATGTAATTTGGGAATTATGTCCATTGGGAATTATGTCATTCGGGAATTATGTCATTTGGGAATTATGTCATTTAGAAATTATGGTATTTGGGAATTGCGGCCATTGGGGTTTATGTCCATTGGGAATTATGTCATTTTGAAAATATGTTCATTGGGAATTATGTGCATTGGAAATTATGTCATTTAGGATTTATGTAATTTGGAAGTTATGTCCATTGGGAATTATGTCATTTGGAAATTATGTCATTTGGAAATTATGGCATTTGGGAATTGTGTCCATTGGGAATTATGTCATTTCAAAATTATGTCCATTAAAATTATGTGCATTGGAAATTATGTTATTTGCGAATTATGTCATTTGAGAATTATGTCATTTTGAAATTATGGCATTTGGGAATTATGTCATTTGGGAATTATGTCATTTGAAAACTATGTCCATTGGGAATTATGTCATTTGGAAATTATGTCATTAGGAAATTATGGCATTTGGGAATTGTGTCCATTGGGAATTATGTCATTTCGGAATTATGTTCATTAAAATTATGTGCATTGGAAATTATGTTATTTGCGAATTATGTCATTTGAGAATTATGTCATTTTGAAATTATGGCATTTGGGAATTATGTCATTTGGGAATTATGTCATTTAAAAACTATGTCCATTGGGAATTATGTGCATTGGGAATTATGTTATTTAGGATTTATGTAATTTGGAAGTTATGTCCATTGGGAATTATGTCATTTCGTAATTATGTCATTTGGAAATTATGGTATTTGGGAATGGCGTCCATTGGGAATTATGTCCATTGGGAAATATGTCATTTAGGATTTATGTAATTTGTGAATTATGTCCTTTGGGAATTATGTCATTTAGAAATTATGGTATTTGGGAATTGCGGCCATTGGGGTTTATGTCCATTGGAAATTATGTCATTTGGGAATTATGTCCAGTAGGATTTATGTCCATTGGGAATTATGTAATTTGGGAATTATGTCATTCGGGAATTATGTCATTTGGGAATTATGTCATTTAGAAATTATGGTATTTGGGAATTGCGGCCATTGGGGTTTATGTCCATTGGGAATTATGTCATTTCGAAAATATGTTCACTGGGAATTACGTGCATTGGAAATTATGTCATTTAGGATTTATGTAATTTGGAAGTTATGTCCATTGGGAATTATGTCATTTCGTAATTATGTCATTTGGAAATTATGGTATTTGGGAATGGCGTCCATTGGGAATTATGTCCATTGGGAAATATGTCATTTAGGATTTATGTAATTTGTGAATTATGTCCTTTGGGAATTATGTCATTTAGAAATTATGGTATTTGGGAATTGCGGCCATTGGGGTTTATGTCCATTGGAAATTATGTCATTTGGGAATTATGTCCAGTAGGATTTATGTCCATTGGGAATTATGTAATTTGGGAATTATGTCATTCGGGAATTATGTCATTTGGGAATTATGTCATTTAGAAATTATGGTATTTGGGAATTGCGGCCATTGGGGTTTATGTCCATTGGGAATTATGTCATTTCGAAAATATGTTCATTGGGAATTATGTGCATTGGAAATTATGTCATTTAGGATTTATGTAATTTGGAAGTTATGTCCATTGGGAATTATGTCATTTGGAAATTATGTCATTTGGAAATTATGGCATTTGGGAATTGTGTCCATTGGGAATTATGTCATTTCGAAATTATGTCCATTAAAATTATGTGCATTGGAAATTATGTTATTTGCGAATTATGTCATTTGAGAATTATGTCATTTTGAAATTATGGCATTTGGTAATTATGTCATTTGGGAATTATTTCATTTTGAAAACTATGTCCATTGAGAATTATGTGCATTGGGAATTATGTCATTTCGAAAATATGTCTATTTGAAATTATGTCATTTGGAAAGTATGTCATTTGAAAACTATGTCCATTGGGAATTATGTGCATTGGGAATTATGTCATTTAGGATTTTTGTAATTTGAAAGTTATGTCCATTAGGAATTATGTCCTTTGGGAATTATGTCATTTAGAAATTATGGTATTTGGGAATTGCGGCCATTGGGGTTTATGTCCATTGGGAATTATGTCATTTCGAAAATATGTTCATTGGGAATTATGTGCATTGGAAATTATGTCATTTAGGATTTATGTAATTTGGAAGTTATGTCCATTGGGAATTATGTCATTTGGAAATTATGTCATTTGGAAATTATGGCATTTGGGAATTGTGTCCAATGGGAATTATGTCATTTCGAAATTATGTCCATTAAAATTATGTGCATTGGAAATTATGTTATTTGGGAATTATGTCATTTGAGAATTATGTCATTTTGAAATTATGGCATTTGGGAATTATGTCATTTGGGAATTATGTCATTTGAAAACTATGTCCATTGGGAATTATGTGCATTGGGAATTATGTCATTTAGGATTTTTGTAATTTGAAAGTTATGTCCGTTAGGAATTATGTCCTTTGGGAATTATGTCATTTAGAAATTATGGTATTTGGGAATTGCGGCCATTGGGGTTTATGTCCATTGGGAATTGTGTCATTTAGGATTTATGTAATTTGTGAATTATGTCCATTGGGAATTATGTCATTTAGGATTTATGTCATTTGGGAATTATGTCCATCGGGAAATTTGTCATTTAGGATTAATGTAATTTAGAAGTTATGTCCATTGGGAATTATGTCATTTGGGAATTATGTCATTTGGGAATTATGTCATTTGGGAATTATGTCCATTGGAATTTATGTCCATTGGGAATTATGTAATTTGGGAATTATGTCCATTGGGAATTATGTCATTCGGGAATTATGTCATTTGGGAATTATGTCATTTAGAAATTATGGTATTTGGGAATTGCGGCCATTGGGGTTTATGTCCATTGGGAATTATGTCATTTTGAAAATATGTTCATTGGGAATTATGTGCATTGGAAATTATGTCATTTAGGATTTATGTAATTTGGAAGTTATGTCCATTGGGAATTATGTCATTTGGAAATTATGTCATTTGGAAATTATGGCATTTGGGAATTGTGTCCATTGGGAATTATGTCATTTCAAAATTATGTCCATTAAAATTATGTGCATTGGAAATTATGTTATTTGCGAATTATGTCATTTGAGAATTATGTCATTTTGAAATTATGGCATTTGGGAATTATGTCATTTGGGAATTATGTCATTTGAAAACTATGTCCATTGGGAATTATGTGCATTGGGAATTATGTCATTTAGGATTTTTGTAATTTGAAAGTTATGTCCATTAGGAATTATGTCCTTTGGGAATTATGTCATTTAGAAATTATGGTATTTGTGAATTGCGGCCATTGGGGTTTATGTCCATTGGGAATTATGTCATTTCGGAATTATGTCATTTGGGAATTATGTCCATTGGGAATTATGTCATTTAGGATTTATGTAATTTGTGAATTATGTCATTTAGGATTTATGTAATTTGTGAATTATGTCATTTAGTATTTATGTCATTTCGAAAATATGTCCATTGGGAATTATGTCATTTGGAAATTATGTCATTAGGAAATTATGGCATTTGGGAATTGTGTCCATTGGGAATTATGTCTTTTCGGAATTATGTTCATTAAAATTATGTGCATTGGAAATTATGTTATTTGCGAATTATGTCATTTGAGAATTATGTCATTTTGAAATTATGGCATTTGGGAATTATGTCATTTGGGAATTATGTCATTTAAAAACTATGTCCATTGGGAATTATGTGCATTGGGAATTATGTTATTTAGGATTTATGTAATTTGGAAGTTATGTCCATTGGGAATTATGTCAGTTCGTAATTATGTCATTTGGAAATTATGGTATTTGGGAATGGCGTCCACTGGGAATTATGTCCATTGGGAAATATGTCATTTAGGATTTATGTAATTTGTGAATTATGTCCTTTGGGAATTATGTCATTTAGAAATTATGGTATTTGGGAATTGCGGCCATTGGGGTTTATGTCCATTGGAAATTATGTCATTTGGGAATTATGTCCAGTAGGATTTATGTCCATTGGGAATTATGTAATTTGGGAATTATGTCATTCGGGAATTATGTCATTTGGGAATTATGTCATTTAGAAATTATGGTATTTGGGAATTGCGGCCATTGGGGTTTATGTCCATTGGGAATTATGTCATTTCGAAAATATGTTCATTGGGAATTATGTGCATTGGAAATTATGTCATTTAGGATTTATGTAATTTGGAAGTTATGTCCATTGGGAATTATGTCATTTGGAAATTATGTCATTTGGAAATTATGGCATTTGGGAATTGAGTCCATTGGGAATTATGTCATTTCGAAATTATGTCCATTAAAATTATGTGCATTGGAAATTATGTTATTTGCGAATTATGTCATTTGAGAATTATGTCATTTTGAAATTATGGCATTTGGTAATTATGTCATTTGGGAATTATTTCATTTTGAAAACTATGTCCATTGAGAATTATGTGCATTGGGAATTATGTCATTTCGAAAATATGTCTATTTGAAATTATGTCATTTGGAAAGTATGTCATTAGGAAATTATGGCATTTGGAAATTGTGTCCATTGGGAATTATGTCATTTCGGAATTATGTTCATTAAAATTATGTGCATTGGAAATTATGTCATTTGGAAAGTATGTCATTAGGAAATTATGGCATTTGGGAATGGCGTCCATTGGGAATTATGTCCATTGGGAAATATGTCATTTAGGATTTATGTAATTTGTGAAATATGTCCTTTGGGAATTATGTCATTTAGAAATTATGGTATTTGGGAATTGCGGCCATTGGGGTTTATGTCCATTAAAAATTATGTCATTTCGAAAATATGTTCATTGGGAATTATGTGCATTGGAAATTATGTCATTTAGGATTTATGTAATTTGGAAGTTATGTCCATTGGGATTTATGTCCATTGGGATTTATGTCCATTGGGAATTATGTAATTTGGGAATTATGTCATTCGGGAATTATGTCATTTGGGAATTATGTCATTTAGAAATTATGGTATTTGGGAATTGCGGCCATTGGGGTTTATGTCCATTGGGAATTATGTCATTTCGAAAATATGTTCATTGGGAATTATGTGCATTGGAAATTATGTCATTTAGGATTTATGTAATTTGGAAGTTATGTCCATTGGGAATTATGTCATTTGGAAATTATGTCATTTGGAAATTATGGCATTTGGGAATTGTGTCCAATGGGAATTATGTCATTTCGAAATTATGTCCATTAAAATTATGTGCATTGGAAATTATGTTATTTGGGAATTATGTCATTTGAGAATTATGTCATTTTGAAATTATGGCATTTGGGAATTATGTCATTTGGGAATTATGTCATTTGAAAACTATGTCCATTGGGAATTATGTGCATTGGGAATTATGTCATTTAGGATTTTTGTAATTTGAAAGTTATGTCCGTTAGGAATTATGTCCTTTGGGAATTATGTCATTTAGAAATTATGGTATTTGGGAATTGCGGCCATTGGGGTTTATGTCCATTGGGAATTGTGTCATTTAGGATTTATGTAATTTGTGAATTATGTCCATTGGGAATTATGTCATTTAGGATTTATGTCATTTGGGAATTATGTCCATCGGGAAATTTGTCATTTAGGATTAATGTAATTTAGAAGTTATGTCCATTGGGAATTATGTCATTTGGGAATTATGTCATTTGGGAATTATGTCATTTGGGAATTATGTCCATTGGAATTTATGTCCATTGGGAATTATGTAATTTGGGAATTATGTCCATTGGGAATTATGTCATTCGGGAATTATGTCATTTGGGAATTATGTCATTTAGAAATTATGGTATTTGGGAATTGCGGCCATTGGGGTTTATGTCCATTGGGAATTATGTCATTTTGAAAATATGTTCATTGGGAATTATGTGCATTGGAAATTATGTCATTTAGGATTTATGTAATTTGGAAGTTATGTCCATTGGGAATTATGTCATTTGGAAATTATGTCATTTGGAAATTATGGCATTTGGGAATTGTGTCCATTGGGAATTATGTCATTTCAAAATTATGTCCATTAAAATTATGTGCATTGGAAATTATGTTATTTGCGAATTATGTCATTTGAGAATTATGTCATTTTGAAATTATGGCATTTGGGAATTATGTCATTTGGGAATTATGTCATTTGAAAACTATGTCCATTGGGAATTATGTCATTTGGAAATTATGTCATTAGGAAATTATGGCATTTGGGAATTGTGTCCATTGGGAATTATGTCATTTCGGAATTATGTTCATTAAAATTATGTGCATTGGAAATTATGTTATTTGCGAATTATGTCATTTGAGAATTATGTCATTTTGAAATTATGGCATTTGGGAATTATGTCATTTGGGAATTATGTCATTTAAAAACTATGTCCATTGGGAATTATGTGCATTGGGAATTATGTTATTTAGGATTTATGTAATTTGGAAGTTATGTCCATTGGGAATTATGTCATTTCGTAATTATGTCATTTGGAAATTATGGTATTTGGGAATGGCGTCCATTGGGAATTATGTCCATTGGGAAATATGTCATTTAGGATTTATGTAATTTGTGAATTATGTCCTTTGGGAATTATGTCATTTAGAAATTATGGTATTTGGGAATTGCGGCCATTGGGGTTTATGTCCATTGGAAATTATGTCATTTGGGAATTATGTCCAGTAGGATTTATGTCCATTGGGAATTATGTAATTTGGGAATTATGTCATTCGGGAATTATGTCATTTGGGAATTATGTCATTTAGAAATTATGGTATTTGGGAATTGCGGCCATTGGGGTTTATGTCCATTGGGAATTATGTCATTTCGAAAATATGTTCACTGGGAATTACGTGCATTGGAAATTATGTCATTTAGGATTTATGTAATTTGGAAGTTATGTCCATTGGGAATTATGTCATTTCGTAATTATGTCATTTGGAAATTATGGTATTTGGGAATGGCGTCCATTGGGAATTATGTCCATTGGGAAATATGTCATTTAGGATTTATGTAATTTGTGAATTATGTCCTTTGGGAATTATGTCATTTAGAAATTATGGTATTTGGGAATTGCGGCCATTGGGGTTTATGTCCATTGGAAATTATGTCATTTGGGAATTATGTCCAGTAGGATTTATGTCCATTGGGAATTATGTAATTTGGGAATTATGTCATTCGGGAATTATGTCATTTGGGAATTATGTCATTTAGAAATTATGGTATTTGGGAATTGCGGCCATTGGGGTTTATGTCCATTGGGAATTATGTCATTTCGAAAATATGTTCATTGGGAATTATGTGCATTGGAAATTATGTCATTTAGGATTTATGTAATTTGGAAGTTATGTCCATTGGGAATTATGTCATTTGGAAATTATGTCATTTGGAAATTATGGCATTTGGGAATTGTGTCCATTGGGAATTATGTCATTTCGAAATTATGTCCATTAAAATTATGTGCATTGGAAATTATGTTATTTGCGAATTATGTCATTTGAGAATTATGTCATTTTGAAATTATGGCATTTGGTAATTATGTCATTTGGGAATTATTTCATTTTGAAAACTATGTCCATTGAGAATTATGTGCATTGGGAATTATGTCATTTCGAAAATATGTCTATTTGAAATTATGTCATTTGGAAAGTATGTCATTTGAAAACTATGTCCATTGGGAATTATGTGCATTGGGAATTATGTCATTTAGGATTTTTGTAATTTGAAAGTTATGTCCATTAGGAATTATGTCCTTTGGGAATTATGTCATTTAGAAATTATGGTATTTGGGAATTGCGGCCATTGGGGTTTATGTCCATTGGGAATTATGTCATTTCGAAAATATGTTCATTGGGAATTATGTGCATTGGAAATTATGTCATTTAGGATTTATGTAATTTGGAAGTTATGTCCATTGGGAATTATGTCATTTGGAAATTATGTCATTTGGAAATTATGGCATTTGGGAATTGTGTCCAATGGGAATTATGTCATTTCGAAATTATGTCCATTAAAATTATGTGCATTGGAAATTATGTTATTTGGGAATTATGTCATTTGAGAATTATGTCATTTTGAAATTATGGCATTTGGGAATTATGTCATTTGGGAATTATGTCATTTGAAAACTATGTCCATTGGGAATTATGTGCATTGGGAATTATGTCATTTAGGATTTTTGTAATTTGAAAGTTATGTCCGTTAGGAATTATGTCCTTTGGGAATTATGTCATTTAGAAATTATGGTATTTGGGAATTGCGGCCATTGGGGTTTATGTCCATTGGGAATTGTGTCATTTAGGATTTATGTAATTTGTGAATTATGTCCATTGGGAATTATGTCATTTAGGATTTATGTCATTTGGGAATTATGTCCATCGGGAAATTTGTCATTTAGGATTAATGTAATTTAGAAGTTATGTCCATTGGGAATTATGTCATTTGGGAATTATGTCATTTGGGAATTATGTCATTTGGGAATTATGTCCATTGGAATTTATGTCCATTGGGAATTATGTAATTTGGGAATTATGTCCATTGGGAATTATGTCATTCGGGAATTATGTCATTTGGGAATTATGTCATTTAGAAATTATGGTATTTGGGAATTGCGGCCATTGGGGTTTATGTCCATTGGGAATTATGTCATTTTGAAAATATGTTCATTGGGAATTATGTGCATTGGAAATTATGTCATTTAGGATTTATGTAATTTGGAAGTTATGTCCATTGGGAATTATGTCATTTGGAAATTATGTCATTTGGAAATTATGGCATTTGGGAATTGTGTCCATTGGGAATTATGTCATTTCAAAATTATGTCCATTAAAATTATGTGCATTGGAAATTATGTTATTTGCGAATTATGTCATTTGAGAATTATGTCATTTTGAAATTATGGCATTTGGGAATTATGTCATTTGGGAATTATGTCATTTGAAAACTATGTCCATTGGGAATTATGTGCATTGGGAATTATGTCATTTAGGATTTTTGTAATTTGAAAGTTATGTCCATTAGGAATTATGTCCTTTGGGAATTATGTCATTTAGAAATTATGGTATTTGTGAATTGCGGCCATTGGGGTTTATGTCCATTGGGAATTATGTCATTTCGGAATTATGTCATTTGGGAATTATGTCCATTGGGAATTATGTCATTTAGGATTTATGTAATTTGTGAATTATGTCATTTAGGATTTATGTAATTTGTGAATTATGTCATTTAGTATTTATGTCATTTCGAAAATATGTCCATTGGGAATTATGTCATTTGGAAATTATGTCATTAGGAAATTATGGCATTTGGGAATTGTGTCCATTGGGAATTATGTCTTTTCGGAATTATGTTCATTAAAATTATGTGCATTGGAAATTATGTTATTTGCGAATTATGTCATTTGAGAATTATGTCATTTTGAAATTATGGCATTTGGGAATTATGTCATTTGGGAATTATGTCATTTAAAAACTATGTCCATTGGGAATTATGTGCATTGGGAATTATGTTATTTAGGATTTATGTAATTTGGAAGTTATGTCCATTGGGAATTATGTCAGTTCGTAATTATGTCATTTGGAAATTATGGTATTTGGGAATGGCGTCCACTGGGAATTATGTCCATTGGGAAATATGTCATTTAGGATTTATGTAATTTGTGAATTATGTCCTTTGGGAATTATGTCATTTAGAAATTATGGTATTTGGGAATTGCGGCCATTGGGGTTTATGTCCATTGGAAATTATGTCATTTGGGAATTATGTCCAGTAGGATTTATGTCCATTGGGAATTATGTAATTTGGGAATTATGTCATTCGGGAATTATGTCATTTGGGAATTATGTCATTTAGAAATTATGGTATTTGGGAATTGCGGCCATTGGGGTTTATGTCCATTGGGAATTATGTCATTTCGAAAATATGTTCATTGGGAATTATGTGCATTGGAAATTATGTCATTTAGGATTTATGTAATTTGGAAGTTATGTCCATTGGGAATTATGTCATTTGGAAATTATGTCATTTGGAAATTATGGCATTTGGGAATTGAGTCCATTGGGAATTATGTCATTTCGAAATTATGTCCATTAAAATTATGTGCATTGGAAATTATGTTATTTGCGAATTATGTCATTTGAGAATTATGTCATTTTGAAATTATGGCATTTGGTAATTATGTCATTTGGGAATTATTTCATTTTGAAAACTATGTCCATTGAGAATTATGTGCATTGGGAATTATGTCATTTCGAAAATATGTCTATTTGAAATTATGTCATTTGGAAAGTATGTCATTAGGAAATTATGGCATTTGGAAATTGTGTCCATTGGGAATTATGTCATTTCGGAATTATGTTCATTAAAATTATGTGCATTGGAAATTATGTCATTTGGAAAGTATGTCATTAGGAAATTATGGCATTTGGGAATGGCGTCCATTGGGAATTATGTCCATTGGGAAATATGTCATTTAGGATTTATGTAATTTGTGAAATATGTCCTTTGGGAATTATGTCATTTAGAAATTATGGTATTTGGGAATTGCGGCCATTGGGGTTTATGTCCATTAAAAATTATGTCATTTCGAAAATATGTTCATTGGGAATTATGTGCATTGGAAATTATGTCATTTAGGATTTATGTAATTTGGAAGTTATGTCCATTGGGATTTATGTCCATTGGGAATTATGTAATTTGGGAATTATGTCCATTGGGAATTATGTCATTCGGGAATTATGTCATTTGGGAATTATGTCATTTAGAAATTATGGTATTTGGGAATTGCGGCCATTGGGGTTTATGTCCATTGGGAATTATGTCATTTCGAAAATATGTTCATTGGGAATTATGTGCATTGGAAATTATGTCATTTAGGATTTATGTAATTTGGAAGTTATGTCCATTGGGAATTATGTCATTTGGAAATTATGTCATTTGGAAATTATGTCATTTGGGAATCATGTCATTTGAAAATTATGGTATTTGGGAATTGTGTCCATTGGGAATTATATTATTTCGAAATTATGTCCATTAAAATTATGTGCATTGGAAATTATGTTATTTGGGAATTATGTCATTTGAGAATTATGTCATTTTGAAATTATGGCATTTGGGAATTATGTCATTTGGGAATTATGTCATTTGAAAACTATGTCCATTGGGAATTATGTGCATTGGGTATTATGTCATTTAGGATTTTTGTAATTTGAAAGTTATGTCCATTAGGAATTATGTCCTTTGGGAATTATGTCATTTAGAAATTATGGTATTTGGGAATTGCGGCCATTGTGGTTTATGTCCATTGGGAATTATGTCATTTCGAAAATATGTTCATTGGGAATTATGTGCATTGGAAATTATGTCATTTAGGATTTATGTAATTTGGAAGTTATGTCCATTGGGAATTATGTCATTTGGAAATTATGTCATTTGGAAATTATGGCATTTGGGAATTGTGTCCATTGGGAATTATGTCATTTCGAAATTATGTCCATTAAAATTATGTGCATTGGAAATTATGTTATTTGGGAATTATGTCATTTGAGAATTATGTCATTTTGAAATTATGGCATTTGGGAATTATGTCATTTGGGAATTATGTCATTTGAAAACTATGTCCATTGGGAATTATGTGCATTGGGAATTATGTCATTTAGGATTTTTGTAATTTGAAAGTTATGTCCGTTAGGAATTATGTCCTTTGGGAATTATGTCATTTAGAAATTATGGTATTTGGGAATTGCGGCCATTGGGGTTTATGTCCATTGGGAATTATGTCATTTAGGATTTATGTAATTTGTGAATTATGTCCATTGGGAATTATGTCATTTAGGATTTATGTCATTTGGGAATTATGTCCATCGGGAAATTTGTCATTTAGGATTAATGTAATTTGGAAGTTATGTCCATTGGGAATTATGTCATTTGGGAATTATGTCATTTGGGAATTATGTCATTTGGGAATTATGTCCATTGGGATTTATGTCCATTGGGAATTATGTAATTTGGGAATTATGTCCATTGGGAATTATGTCATTCGGGAATTATGTCATTTGGGAATTATGTCATTTAGAAATTATGGTATTTGGGAATTGCGGCCATTGGGGTTTATGTCCATTGGGAATTATGTCATTTCGAAAATATGTTCATTGGGAATTATGTCATTTGGAAATTATGTCATTAGGAAATTATGGCATTTGGGAATTGTGTCCATTGGGAATTATGTCATTTCGGAATTATGTTCATTAAAATTATGTGCATTGGAAATTATGTCATTTGGGAATCATGTCATTTGAGAATTATGTCATTTTGAAATTATGGGATTTGGGAGTTATGCCATTTGGGAGTTATGTCTTTTTGGAATTATGTAATTTGGAAGTTATGTCCATTAGGAATTATGTCATTTGAAAACTATGTCCATTGGGAATTATGTGCATTGGGAATTATGTCATTTAGGATTTATGTAATTTGGAAGTTATGTCCATTGGGAATTATGTCATTTGGTAATTATGTCATTTGGAAATTATGGTATTTGGGAATGGCGTCCATTGGGAATTATGTCCATTGGGAAATATGTCATTTAGGATTTATGTAATTTGTGAATTATGTCCATTGGGAATTATGTCATTTAGGATTTATGTCATTTAGAAGTTAAGTCTATTGGAAATTATGTCATTTGGGAATTATGTCATTTGGGAATTATGTCATTTGGAAGTTATGTAGTTTGGATTTATGTCATTTAGGATTTTTGTCATTTGGGAATTATGTCATTTTGAAATTATGGCATTTGGGAATTATGTCCATTGGTAATTATGTCATTTGGGAATTATGTCCATTGGGATTTATGTCCATTGGGAATCATGTCATTCGGGAATTATGTCATTTGGGAATTATGTCATTTGGGAATTATGTCATTTTGGAATTATGTACATTGGCAATTATGATTGACATGGTGGACCGGCACCATGAGTTGACCGCCTAAAAGTTTTTAGTGATCTGACAGTGAAAAAATGAAATAAATAGTTCGAACAGCAGCGCCGCACCCGGAAACTAGAAGAAATTAAGTTTTGCGGTAAACAAATACGTTACTGTTTGACAAAACGCATTTTTTAAAAAACAAACTGTCAAGAAAGTCGCCGTTACAATTAACGAAGTGATTCTGAAGTGTAAAAATAGTGTTGAACTCGAGTTCTAAAGTGTAATTTATTTTTTTGCTGTTAGTTTGGACATTGCAATTGATTAACTAAGTTTAGTTAAGTAATAATTTTGCCTCGAAAGAAAAATGTCTGTGGCTCCCTTAAAAAGTCACATGTCACCTTGAGTGGTCCTTTGTTTATAATCTTGAGTGAAATGTCCAATTTTTTTTCATTTTTAATGTCAATTTACCATTTTTATGGAAATAAATTGAAAATAAACTTGTTTTTAACTATATTTTATATTCTTTATTAATATTTTTTGTGATTTCTAGATAGGTATTGTTGAAAACAGTATAGAATAACAGGGAGTCAAAACTAGATAATTTACTGAAAGAAATTAAAAATCCTAAATAACTTTTGCAATTTCTTGAGTTTTTACTAATTTTCTGACCTCTTCTTGCAATTTTTCAAAATTGGTCCACTCAAGGTTAAATTTTTTTCATTCTTAAAAAAAACGCATATTTTTTTACGCCAATTTTATTTTTTCTAAATAACAAAATCAAAGCTCTCATGACGTAAACTCTTATTTTGGGGATCTAAACTAAAGCTTGGAATAGAGAAGTTCAATTAATTTACTTTTATTAAGAATTTATTCGAAAAAAGCCTAGGCGGTGCACTCATGCTGACATTACCCTAATACATATTTTAAAGAAAAAAAATAAATTTAATAAATTAATTAAATTTTTAACATTTTTATTAGTTTTTATATTCAATGAGCCAGCTGTAGTGCACCACTGCGCATGTGCAACAATATGTTGTGTATACACAAATGTTGAATTTAACATGCCCGACACTATAGCTATAACTAACTGATTTCTTATATAGGATTTTAAAATCCAATTTACCAATTTTGTAAAATAGACAAATTTTCAAACTTTATTATTTCTTGCTCACACTTACTCTCTCTCTCCCTCTCTCTCTCTCTCTCTCTCTCTCTTTCTCTCTCTCTCTCTCTTTTTTTCAAACTACCTGCCATTCAAAATTAAGATGATTACACAAAGGTTTAAGTCTTGCTTAGACTAAGATTTAAGTACTAAGATAACACAGCCCCACAAAAAAAAAAAAGTGTCATGTACTTTTGACCGGAATACATTAGCCCTATGTATTTTGACGCGCTGAACACGAATCCGAAGTCCATTTTGCTCCATCACGTCAGGATTTTTTCCTAACCTCAAAATCAATAAAATGACACTTTTTGTTCATTAGCATGTGAACCCGACTTAACATTAATACATGCCTTGGGCGAATAGAAAGCTTGGATTGTGACCTTTAAAACGCTTTTTTAAAAATTGTTCTACGATGATTTTTAACGAAGTTATGATGTTTTATTTAAAATATAAATTTTTTCCAAATGTAAATAACACTTCAATTATTGATGTGGTATGGTGTAATGGAAAAAAATGATTTTAAATAAAACATCATAACTTCGTTAAAAATCATCGTAGAACAATTTTTAAAAAAGCGTTTTAAAGGTCACAATCCAAGCTTTCTATTCGCCCTAGGCATGTATTAATCTTAAGTCGGGTTCACATGCTAATGAACAAAAAGTGTCATTTTATTGATTTTGAGGTTAGGAAAAAATCCTGACGTGATGGAGCAAAACTGACTTCGGATTCGTGTTCAGCGCGTCAAAATACATAGGGCTAGGGTATTCCGGTCAAAAGTACATGACACTTTTTTTTTTTTGTGGGGCTGTGTAATTAGATTACCTTTCTTATCTCTCTCCATCTTACACTATTTTTTATCTTCGTCTCTTTATACCGTTCTGCGTAACACCTAGAGCGTTACAGGCTCATAGCTAGCTGATTTCTTATATAATAGGATATTTCAAATGCTAATAAAAAGAAATGAGTTTAGGATTTTAGAAATCTTATTTATCCAAAAGTGCATTTATCAGAAATATCATTTGTTAGAAACTGTATTGTTGGTACAATTTGAATCTCCAAAAAAATTAGTTCACAAAAATTTTTCTAACACTAGTCTTGCTGCTAAATTTACATCTCCAAGTCAGACATTTTTTTGACGAAATTGAAATAAAACATTTTTATCCCAGAAAACTTGAAAATATTGTTTCAAACAATAATAATTTTTAAACCTTCTCAATACAAATTTGACAGAACAAGCAAGTGAATTTTAGGTTCACTTGCTATTTAATTGCTTTTTAATTTATGAATTTTAGGTAGAACATAGGCTTTTGCTAAAGTAGTGTTAGTCATAGTTAATTGTTTCTTATGGTATTTGTATTTAAGGAAATTATTTTCATTCAAATATTAAAGTATTTTATATGTATTAGGTTGCAAATTAATTAATAGGTTTCTTTTAATAAGTTTATATGTCGATCCATCCGAAAGTAGAGTATCCATTTCTGAAAAATAATCAACTTTTTTTTAAACAAACAGCAACTTTTCCTTTGTCTGAATTGTTAAAAAAAATTCAGAATTATTTTTTAAAAAATTGTTAGTCAATTTTAATTTTTTTGCAAAATTCCTTTCTTCAATAGTACAGTAAATGATACATATCAAAATTAATAATTTTACCGTTAACAGAAAAACAGATATTTAATTCTTGAGTAATTCTTACTTTCCACTATTGGTTAAGTTTATAATTTGATTCATTCGTTCGTTAATTGTTTTGATTTTGATTAGAATCTAATGACCTCTCTGTGCGCTTATTAGGTATAATTTTCAAATATAAATTTAGTTGACTAAATCACTTCGTTCTGAAATGATTGTGATTCTAAAATATTTTAATTTTCAACAAAGAAATGTTTTATGTAATTTGTTTTATTTTTTGACATAATTATATTCTATGGACGAAATTTAGATGTAAACTTTATACAAAATTTTAAAGGTAAAAAGTGTTTTAGTGTTAAAATTAGTTGCTTTAATTATTATTATTATCGTCTTGTAAGATTATATTATAAAATTCGAATTTTATTAATAAATATAACCTGAAGAAGATGGCAAATCCAGCCATCAAAACGTAGCTGTCATGTAACATCTGTGTTCTTTATTGTTTCATTTATTGGCCTTCCAGTGATCGACAAAATTCGCCTTTTGAAATTAAAATAGATGTGAATATTAATAAAAAATTGTTTAAATCAATTATTATTATTACTGTTATCTTTTCCAGTGGACAAAAATATCGAAAAGACGTCTTAAAGACGTCCTTTCACAGTTTCGTCACAGTCTGAAAAATTTGAAAAGACACTGAAATGCACAAATAATTAAACTTAAGGCTGATCAAACCTGCCTGGTAAGAAGCAAGAAATTTAAAAGAACTGAAAATTTATCATCATTATCAATACTGAGAAAAATACATGTTTACCCGTAACATCTAAATGTTAACGCTTAACATATTTATCATTTAACATAGGGACAGCAACACTCAAAGACTTTAGACATTAAGTATTATAGTTTATACACTAATTTTCACTATAAAAGCTATTAATCTGGGATAATCGTGCAAAAAGAATATTTTTTCCAGCAAAGATAGTAAAGTTTCAATCCAGGATAAGAATATTTACATTTTGTTTAAAAAAACTTAAATCCAGGATAGAAATATTTACATTTTTTTGATAAAATTTTCCTGTCATGAATTAAAAATTTACCATCTTCGCTAGGAAAAACTTTTGTTTCCCACGATTATCCCAGATTACAGTAAAAATTATTTACTAAAGTCTTTCAGTGTATCCAGATATTAGAACTTAATATCTAGCATCTAATTCTTCACATCTGGATATTAAAGTATATTATCCAGATGTCCAGCGTTAATATCTTCTTTTAAGGCCAGGTTCCTCCAAACCAGGCCCGGATTTACCAAACATGGGGCCATAGGCAGACGCTGGTGGGGGCCTATGCAAGGAATGGATTTTTCCGAAATTTACTCAAGTCGAAAAAGCAGTTTCAAAACTTGACACTTTTTTAATGAGCGGGCTTTTTGAATTTCTAAAAACTTACAATTATTTTATAAAAGTCCCAGTAATAAGAGAGGAATTGAAAAGTATTAAAATTTATTAATACTTTTGAATCCCTTTTTTGTCCAATACATGTGTATCCGGCGATAGCATCTACTTTTACTCGAAAATCAATCCTTATTAATACACGTTTCTAAATATTTTTCAATCAAAATGAATGCGTTTAAATAGGAAAAATAAAGTTATTATTTTGTAAAATCCACAGTTAAGATTAATTGAATCCAAGTAAATCCCTTTATAATGAAAATAAAAGAAAAGTAAAACGAATATTTTAGAATACCCGCAGTACAGATTTATTAAATCCAAATGAATCCCTTTATAATTAAAAAAAAAATTATTATTTTGTAATATCCGCAGTTAAGATTAATTGAATCCAAGTAAATCCCTTTCTAATAAAAATAGAAAAAAGTAAGAATACCCGCAATACAGATTTATTAAATCCAAATGAATCCCTTTATAATTAAAAAAAAAATTAATATTTTTTAATACCGGCAGTTAAAATTTATTTAATCCAAATGAACCCTTTTATATTGAAAAAAAGTGTATGTTTTCTAATACCCACAGTTCAGATTTATTTATTCAAAATGATTTCTCCTATAAATAAAATAATAAAATGAGTGTTTTTTAATACACATAATTCAGATTTACTTAATCCAAATAAATCCCTTTATAATGAAAAAAGGTATATTCTGGAATACCTACAGTTCAGATTCATGTAACCTATATAAATAATCAGAATAGTAAATGTTATACTAAACAATATTCAAATATTTGTTTTCTGTAAACCAAATATAAGGTAAAAAACAATTTTTTAAATATGTAACTAAGCATTCTCAATTTTTTTAGATTAATTTTATTAAAATGAAACATGAAGAAATAATGTTATACAAATTTAAAGAACTGTATATACTATATAAAGTGGGTATTCGAAAATATTCATTTTATTTGAATTTTATTTTCATTATAAAAAGATTCATTTGGATTCAATAATCTGAACTGTGGGTATTAAAATATATACATTTTATTTTTTTCGTTATAAAGGGATTCATTGGATTGTAAAATATTAAGAAACGTATTAGTAAAAATTGACTTTTCGATAAAAGTTGGTGATATCACCGGATTCGAATAGATTAAACAAAAAAGGTATTAAAAAAGATTGAACAGTTTTTCTTTTTCTTCGAAAATCATAAAATTTCAATATTTTTTAATTTTCTCTTTTTCTTACTGGGTTTTTTTAGATTTTTAAATGCCTAAAAATATTTTTCGAAGTTATTTTTGTGGAAAATCTTATAGCTGGTGGGGGCCCTTTTTGGTGGGGGCCCCTAGGCAGTTGCCTAGTTTGCCTACATATAAATCCGGCCCTGACAGGACTGCAGCAAGAAATACAAAAATTCGTGAAAATGACACCTATGACGACCAGGAAGAAGTTGTGTACGCAGCCGGATTGGATAGATGTGTAAAATTTACATTTTTTTATGATTTTTCACGAACAAAAACTTTAATCGCTTTTTTCTCAAAACCACGTTTTTCTCGAAACAACGTTTTTTGAACTGGGTGTCACTCTTATTTAGAAACTATTGCACTTATCAACATAAACCAAACGTCATTTTACTCTTCAAATGTCTCTCTATGGTGTGAACTAGAACCAAATATATTCATCATTATTTAAAAAAGTTATAAACAATTAAAAGTGAAAAAAAAGGGTTAGAAATTTAAAGGTCCCGCCATTTTGTTTTTTTTTGGGTCAAAATGTTTCATTCTAGTTCACACCATAGCCAATGTCATACAGAATAAGCAACCATTTTGATTTTTGCTTTCAATTGAATGGATTCAGAGATATCGTGACACCCATTAACAAAAGGGATTTTTTTAAACACCCATTTTCGGTGTCGCCATTTTGAAAAAAAAAAAAAAATAATAATTTTTTTCAATTAGTATTTTTATGTGTCTTTGTGTATGAAAAAAGTCTGATTCGAAAACATTTTTTGTAATATCAATAAAATAAGTTGGAGAAAAACACGTTTTTTGGAGGAACCTGGCCTTAAACTTTCCGCGATTCAAACACTGTGTTTATTTCCGCCAGATGTCGCTTTCATGGGTTTCATTTTGAATTGTTAGAGAGCCCGCCAAAAGGTCATTCTCTCGTAACCTTTTGTACGAAGTATTGCTTTACAATAAATCTGATTACTATTTCTTATTAAACTTATATTCCAGTGTGTTATTAATACCTTTTGCTAACAGGTTATAGGCCCGGTAACAATAAGAAATGTATCGCGAGTCGATGAAAGGATTGATTGTCTAAAAAGGCTTCAAAGTGTGCGTTAATGGGGTAGACATTTTTGAGGTTAGCGTCGCTTGAAGAAAGTTCGGGAACACTACAAAAATGAACACTGCGGGTGTACGTTTCGAGGTCCTACAAAAGGACAATTACGATACATGGAAACTCCAAATGCGGGCGGTTTTAATAAAAAATGACGCGTGGGGTTATGTTAGTGGTACGGTAGTGAAACCTGAAGTGCTAGAAAATAATCCTGCGACTCAAGAGGCTGCAAATAGATGGACTGAAGCTGACTTGAAAGCCCAGTCAGACATTATTCTTGCAATGGCTTCATCTGAAATAAAGCAAGTGATGGACTGTACAACTGCGCGAGAGATTTGGACCAAGTTGGAAGGCATGTATCAGTCCAAAGGTCCCGCTCGAAAGGCCGCATATCTAAATCAATTAATGTCTTTAAAGATGAAAGACGGCGGTAACGTTCGAGAATTTTGCCAGTCATTTTTGGACGTTGTGGTTAAATTAGCAGAATTAGAAATTAATATTCACAAAGATCTATTGTCGGTGATGTTTTTGCGAAGTTTGCCGAAATCGTACGAAAACTTCCGATGCGCCACTTCGTCACGTGACGAGTTGCCATCTCTTGATACGCTTAGAATAAAAGTGGTGGAAGAATCAGATGCGCGCAAGGAGACGAACCGAAGATCCGTGCAAAACGCGATGATAGCTGGAAAATCGGACAATAGAGTGGCAAAAGGAAATCAAAAACGTCACGAAAAATTTGGAAAAGTTAGTGCAGCGAGTATTGATTAAAAAATGAAATGCTTTAAGTGTGGTTTAATCAAACACCGGGCAAGATACTGTAAAAGTGATATAAAGCAGACAGAGCATTGTGCCGGTAGTGCGGAAGAATTTTGATTATTTACAAATTTAGAAGCGCACGTAAATCAGAAAGCATGGTGTCTCGATAGTGGTTGCACATCTCATGTGTGCAACAACGGTGATGCATTCATAAAGATTAATCGGGATGATGGAAATAAAAAACTTAACCTCGCTAGTAGTGCTTGTGCGAAGATAATCGGTAAAAGTGTCGTGTCAACAGATGTTATCGTAAACGGGAACAAAAAGTGCTAAAGTTAAGTGACACTTTATTTGTTCCAGACTTGCGAACCAATCTACTTTCAGTCGGAAAAATTACGGATAAAGGTCATAATGTTGTTTTCAATAAAACGGACGCAAAATTGATGGATACTTTCGGTACTGTGTTAATTACGGCAAAACGAATAGACGGATTATACTATTTACAAGAAATAAGTGATCCAGAGTGCAAGAATGTCTTCGAAGATGATGTTACCCAGATGACAAAGAAGAATTCCCTTTATGATTGGCATGTTCGGATGGGACATCTCAATATAGTCTCTACGAAACGTTATAAAAACGGGAGCAGTCCAAGGCATCAAGGTTGACAACATCAACGAGGAATTTCAGTGTACTGTCTGTCTTCAGGGGAAGATGTGCCGTCCTTCATTTCCCAAAACGTCAACGAGAATTACGAAACTAGGGGATCTAATTCATTCGGACGTCTGTGGTCCGATGCGAGTTGCTTCTCTTGGAAAGAAATTGTACTTCGTGACCTTCATTGATGACTCATCGAGGTGGTGTGAAATCAAATTTTTAAATAAAAAGAGTGAAGTGATCGACGAATTCAATAAGTTTCGAATTTTCATGGAAACGCAAAAGGGGATGAAGATAAAACAATTACAGTCCGACAATGGAAAGGAATATGACAACAAAGAATTCACCGAATTACTTGAGACAAACGGCATGACACGGAGACGGGCGGCTCCTTATAATCCGGAGAAAAATGGGGTCTCGGAACGAAGAAATAGGACTTTGATGGACGCAGCCAGATGTTTTCTGATCGAGTCTGGACTTCCTTCAACATTCTGGGCGGAGGCAGTTAACACTGCAAATTTTATTCAAAATAGATCGCCATCGAGGAAACTTGAAGGAAAAACGCCGTATGAAGTTTTTTATGGAAAGCCTCCAGATGTGTCAAACTTTCAGAGATTTGGAAACGAAGTTTATGTCATGGACAGATCTCCCAATCTCGGAAAACTGGAACCTCGATCCAGGAAAGGTATTTTCATCGGATACAGCAACGAGTCGAAAGCCTATAGAGTCTGGATTCCAAGTGCGGGAAAAATCGAAATTTCTAGAGACGTAAAATTCACCGACAGATCTGCTCTTCCTCGAAATGAAGAACTTGAAGAATTTTTCCCGGGCACGATATTCCCTAAAGAAGAACCAAGGTCATCTGTGGATACAGTCGAGATGGATCTGTGCGAGAAATCAAATTCAAATAATCAACATGATGTACAGGAACAGGATTTTATCAACGATGATGATACAGAAGAATCTGAAGGTGATGATTTCCTTGGATTTCCTCGTGATGATCCTGTGACTTCAAAACGACAGGGAGACCGCGTGTCATTTACACTGGACAACGAGGTAGACCTAGAAAAGTTCAAGGAGAAGCACGTTTCACGAACGAGATGGTGAATGATTTCGTTTACTTAACTGAAGTTCCTGTTACACGATCGCTAGCCAGTCACGATTCCAATGATTGGATGTCAGCAATGGCTGACGAACTAAAATCAATCATCGAGAATGACACCTGGGATTTGGTAGAGAGACCACAAGAATCACCAGTGATTGGCAGCCGATTTATTTTGGGAAATAAATACACAACCGATGGTAACTTAGAGAAGAAAAAGGCCAGAATTGTCGCCAAAGGATATTCACAGCAACATGGAAGAGATTTCAACGAAACGTATGCTCCTGTAGCTCGGCTGAGCTCAATACGGACAGCGATTGCTTTGGCAGCTCAAGAAAAGATGGACGTGCGTCAGTACGATGTACGGACAGTCTATCTTAACGGTCATCTTGACGAAACGGTGTACATGGAACCACCAGAATGGATTAAAGAAACTCTTCGATTTATCGTTGACAAGAAGAGGGAAGATCCTTGGGTAAACAAAGGAAAATTTATGCTACACGAACTAGAGAATGGAGACAAGGTGTGCCGTATGAAAAAAGCTCTGTATGGACTATAACAAGCCGGACGTGTTTGGTACAAACGTCTGGATGAAGAGCTACGAGCCTTGGGAGCTAAACCAACGACTTCGGATCCTTGTATTTATACAAAACATAAAAATGGAAAATTGATAATAATCATCATTTACGTTGATGACATATTGATTATGTGTCAAGATACCAGGATGATCCAGGATTTCGGAACAAGCTTATCAAAGGTCTTCGACCTGAAAAATATTGGTAGACCAAGAAGATGCTTAGGAATTGATTTTACCATCGATGAAAAGGGTATCTTCATTCATCACGAGAATTACATCACAGAGATTCTTCAACGTTTTGGAATGAGTGAGTGTAATCCAGTTTCAACTCCTATGGACCCTGGAACTCAGCTGACAAAGGACAAAGTATGGAAGGATTCAGACGGAGAAAAGCCACCTTATCGTGAGTTAATGGGGTGCTTACTGTATTTATCAGTTTCTACTCGCCCAGACTTGTCTCACACGTCTTGTGTTCTCAGCCAATTTAACGATTGTTTCGGAAGGAGTCATTGGAACGCAGCGAAACAAGTTTTAAGATACCTTAAAGGTACCAACAACCATGGAATCATCTACAAGCACGGAGGCGGTGAACTTGCTGGTTATGTGGACGCTGATTGGGGAAGTTCAAAACATGACAGGCGTGCATTTACAGGATATGTTTTTCTTCTGAGTGGAGGTGCAATCACATGGGATTCAAGGAAGCAGCGTACGGTCGGTCTGTCCACTACCGAGGCAGAGTATATGGCCATGGCAGATGCAGCTAAAGAGATAATTCTTCTTAGACGTTTTTTTTGGGAACTTGGTGTTAACGAGGTAAAATCTGTCAAATTATGTGTGGACAACATGACTGCTCAAAGACTAGCTGCTAACCCTGTGCATCATTCGCGAACCAAGCATATTGACGTTCGACACCACTTCATCCGTGAAGTGGTTGAATCAGGTCAGATAAATCTAAATCACGTAAAATCATCTGACATGACAGCTGATGTATTGACGAAGAATTTGTGTAAGTTAAAACATGAACAATGTGTAAAATCGATGGGACTAGTAAAAAGTGGCAATTAAGATATTAGTGTTTGCCTCGAGGGGAAGTGTTGGAATGTATATTCAAACTTTCCGCGATTCAAACACTGTGTTTATTTCCGCCAGATGTCGCTTTCATGGGTTTCATTTTGCATTGTTAGAGAGCCCGCCAAAAGCTCATTCTCTCGTAACATTTTGTACGAAGTATTGCTTTACAATAAATCTGATTACTATTTCTTATTAAACTTATATTCCAGTGTGTTATTAATACCTTTTGCTAACAAGAACTATTCAACAGAAACTCTTAATAAACAATAAGCATATTAATACTATACACTTTCACATTAAACTCACTTCTATTATAAATACTTAATAAAAATACACAAATATAAGCATTATTCGCTTCCACATTATACACATTCAAGTTCTATTCATTAATAACTTTCATTAGCATGCACTTCTATATCACGCACTAAATCTCTTTTCGTTAAAGCTCGAAAATTTTTTCTCTTTTCCAAAACCAATGATAACCCTCATTATGCAAGGGTTGGCTCGAAAAACGATGGGCTTGTTTAGTCTATTGTTCGTATGTAGAAAGAAAAATTTAAATTTGAAGAATATTTGAATAATGATGTAAATTTTCAAAATTTAATTTAATTTCTCTCTTTTCATTAAAACTCGAAAATTTTATCTCTTTTCCTAAAACCATGAACACTCATTATCCAAGAGTTTGCTCGAACGATGATGACACCCTGCAGGTAGTCTATTGTTTGTATTAAGAAATAAAATTTTAATTTTAAAGTGTAATGGAAGAAAACTAAAGTAAGACAAGAAATTCTTAGTGAAATTTCTTTGAATTTTTCATCTAGTCTGGATTTAAAATCCGATGATGTGAATTGTGATCTGAAACTAAAAGCTGAAGTTCTGTTGTTAAGGCAACTCAATACACAGGCCGACAAAATTTTGTTGCCTAATCAATGGAAGCTAATTCTTATAGGATTTTGTCCGTAGAATCCAAATTTGACCTTGAAAATTTTGGATTGGCTCTAGTTTTTAAGCAATTACGGTTTAAATGTGTAAAAACACGCATTTTTGGTATTTTTTGAGTGTATGTAAAACAATAAAGCAAAACAATAAATCTGTTAGCATTGGACCAAATGATGGCTCAAACATTTCCCTTTTAGACCCAAAAACAAACACCTAAGTATTATACATAACCTTTAAAGACCACGGAGTTAGCTCAGTTGGTTAAATACTAGACTCTGCGGTCGCGCCAAGTCCAGCTTGCTGGGTTCGCGCCCCGATGAGTCTGGGATTTTTCTAACTCGTGAGATAACTTCAGTGGAAGGTTTGACGTCGAGGAATAATGATATTCACTGTCGGTAATCGACCTGTGCAGATCACTAGAACTCGACTGTCGATAAACCGGTTGTATTCGGTGAGGTTTTTCTACAGTTTTCCCTCTCCACTGGCGAGAAAACCCAATATACCGGGTGGTCCAGGCAAATGCGAGTACTCCTAATTTCAAGCCGTTCTGTAGACGCAAAAACACTTAAAAGAACATATACAAAGGTACAATTCTAGGAACTCCCTACGGGGGACACTCATTGGGCCAGTAAGGTCGTTAAAACGAGTGTATAATAACTACATAACCTTTAATTTCCAATGTGATGTACGCAGTCCCAGAAAAGTGATTAAAACAACATAACTTTTGATCATGTAAACCAATTTACGTAAAAATTTGTATCTGGGGGTTTCTAGGGTCGCTGCTTACAAATCGGTTATCAAAATTTTAAAATTCAAAATGGCGGATCAAAAATGGCCCACAATTTTTTTTTACATTTCTATAAAACTTGGTATATAGGGGTTTTTGAGACCGCTGATTGTAAATCTGTTCTAAGATTTTCAAAACCCAAATGGCGCACCCAATAGGGCGGAAAATTTGTTTAAAAAAATCCACATCTTAATGAAATTTGGTATTTGGGGGTTTTGCGAACACAGATTACGAATGTGTGATCAGGTTTTTAAAATTCAAAATGGCAGATACAATATGTTGTTCACCCGTCCAGTAAAGGAGAGATAAAAATGTCTTTACCCAACCAACAAAGATAAGTTAAAATAGTCGTTACCCGACATTTTAAGGTAAGATAAAATGATTTTACCTGTCCAGTATAGTACCCCCAAGTAACATGTTTTAATTAAATCACGCAGATTTTTAATCCTTTGTCAGCCATATTGAATCCGCCATTTTGAATTTTAAAAGACTAATGTCAGATTCGTATTCAGCGACCTCGAAAAATCGCGAGTAACATGTTTCAATTAAATTCGGCAGATTTTCAATGTTTGTCCGACATATTGGATCTGTCATTTTGAATTTTAAAAATCTAATGTCAGATTCGTATTCAGCAATCCCGAAAACCCCCAGGTAACATGTCTCTATTAAATTCGGCAGATTTTAAATTCTTTGTCCGCCATATTGGATCAGCCATTGTGAATTTTTTTAATCTGATGTCGAATTCATATTCACCGACCCCCAAAAACCTCCAAGTAACATGTTTTAATTAAATCCGGCAGATTTTCAAATTTTTTCAGCCATATTGGATCCGCCATTTTGAATTTTAAAAAACTAATGTCAGATTCGTATTCAGCGACCTCGAAAAATCGCGAGTAACATGTTTCAATTAAATTCGGCAGATTTTCAATGTTTGTCCGACATATTGGATCTGCCATTTTGAATTTTAAAAATCTAATGTCAGATTCGTATTCAGCAATCCCGAAAACCCCCAGGTAACATGTTTCTATTAAATTCGGCAGATTTTAAATTCTTTGTCCGCCATATTGGATCCGCCATTGTGAATTTTTTTAATCTGATGTCGAATTCATATTCACCGACCCCCAAAAACCACCAAGTAACATGTTTTAATTAAATCCGGCAGATTTTCAAATTTTTTCAACCATATTGGATCCGCCATTTTGAATTTTAAAAAACTAATGTCAGATTCGTATTCAGCGACCTCGAAAAATCGCGAGTAATGTGTTTCAAGTAAATATGGCAGATTTTTTATTTTTAGTCCGACATATTAGATCCTCCATTTTAAATTTTATAAATCTGTAAGATTCGTATTCAGCGACCCAACAAACTCCCAAGTAACATGTTCCAACTGGATCTGGCAGATATTTAATTTTTTTCCGACATATTAGATCCGCTATTTTTAATTTTAAAAATCTAATGTCAGATTCGTATTCAGCAATCCCGAAAACCCCCAAGTAACATGTTTCAATTAAATTCGGCAGGTTTTCAATTTTTGTCCGACATATTGGATCTGCCATTTTGAATTTTAAAAATCTAATGTCAGATTCGTATTCAGCAATCCCGAAAACCCCCAGGTAACATGTTTCTATTAAATTCGGCAGATTTTAAATTCTTTGTCTGCCATATTGGATCCGCCATTGTGAATTTTTTTAATCTGATGTCGAATTCGTATTCACCGACCCCGAAAACCTTCGAGTAACATGTTTTAATTAAATCAGGCAGATTTACATATTTTGTCAGCCATATTGGATCCGCCATTTTGAATTTTAAAAATCTAATGTCAGATTCGTATTCAGCAATCCTGAAAACCCCTAAGTAACATGTTTTCATTAAATTCGGCAGATTTTAAATTCTTTGTCTGCCATATGGGATCCGCCATTTTGAATTTTAAAAATCTAATGTCAGATTCATATTCACCGACCCCGAAAACCCCCAAGTAACATGTTTCAATTAAATCCATCAGATTCTAATTTTTTGTTCGACATATGGGATCCGCCATTTTGAATTTTAAAAAACTAATGTAAGATTCGTATTCAGCGACCCCGAAAACCCCCAAGTAGCATTTATTTATTCATAATAAACTGGGAAAAAACGCCTTTAATACATTTAAAATATAAACAACAAAAATTTAGGCTAGAAGTTTTAAAAACGGCCTGAACATAATAAAACCAGCAGCAATTCCGTGGAAGGAGGTCAAAAAACATCTTGCAGAGAATTGCGTAATTGACGTTTAAAAAGCGAGAAAGATTCATTAAAAAAGTCAACTCTTTGGTGCTTGTTGGCCTCCCTACACATACGCGATACTGGACAATTTTCGCCATAATTTGTTCGATGAAATGGAACTTTAAAGATAGTGAGCCCTCTAGTGAGAATCACAGAGTCCGATAAAGTAATGTAAGATGAAATTTCAGAAGAATCGATAGAGCCATTTAAGATAAGATACAAAAATTTAAGTTTGGATAAAACATGCCTGTATTGCAATGAGGGGATGTTTAGTTCAGTGCGTAGAGTCGAATAATCATGAGAAAACCTATCGTATGGTAAATCAAGTTGATAGGCAGCAAATCGTAAAAATCTGTTCTGAACTATTTCGATTCTAATTTTATTACTTTCGTAATAAGGAGTCCAGATAGTAGAAGCAAATTCCAGACGTGGTCTGATTGATGAAAAATAAAGAACTTTCAAAACTTGTGGGTTGTGAAAGTCACGAGAAGCTCTGATTACCATGCCCAAAACTCTCAAAGATTTATTTATTATAAATGATAAGTGGTCACAGTATGTTAAAGCAGAATCAAACAAAACACCCAAATCTCGAACAGTATAAACTCTTGGTAATATTTTAGATTCAAGATTATAGAAAAATTTAAAGTTCTTTTTTTTTTTTGTAAATGTAATTGCTGAACACTTCTTAATATTATTTGGCAAATTATTTAATTTGGACCACAACAACACCCTTTCAAGGTCACCCTGCAGTTCAGCGGCATCTGGTAAAGACTCAATTTTTTTAAACAATTTTAAATCATCTGCATAGCAAAGAAATTTACTATTTATAATATGATTCTTAATGTCATTTATGAAAATCATGAAAAGAAGGGGACCAAGATGGGAACCCTGAGGGAACCCAGAAGTAGCTATTACACCGTCCGACACGATTTTTCACACACAAAAAAACCAAACATTTTCGGAAACTAGGACCAAAAAAAAAATACCCGTATCTGGCCGTTTTGCTAGATCAAGTCGTTTGTGGCTTTTAGGCGTGAAAACAACCCTTAAATGAAAAGTGTCATGATATTTTTGTAAAAAATATTAATTTTTTATAAAACTTGATATCTAGGGGTTTTCGGGCTCGCTGATTACAAATCCGATGTAAGTTTTTCAAAATTCAAAATGTCGGATCCAATATGGCAGACAACTTTGTTTAAAATAGATTCAATTTGCCTGAAACTCGTTGCTCGGGGGTTTCTGAGGTCGCTGATTACGAATCTGATGTCAGATTTTTAAAATTCAAAATGGTGGATCCAATCTGACGGCCAATTTTTTTAAAAATAGATTTAATTTTCCTGAAACTCGTTACTCGGAGGTTTTTGGGGTCGCTGATGACTAATCTGATGTAAAATTTTCAAAATTTAACATGGCGGACCTCATAGAGAAGAAGATTACAAAAAAATTTAAACATTTCCACAATTGTGTCTTTGCATATTGGACATTTTTTTAATAACGAAGCAAACTTTGTAGTAGGTAAGTAAATTCGATAATGGGAAGCTTAAGTTAGAAAAATAATTAATATAAAGTGATTGTTTAACACTTCTTTTTAAAGTAAAAATATCAACGATTGACATTAATTTGATATATATACTATTTTCTTTAGCTATGCAACTGAATATCAAAATATAAAAAATGTCATTTGTTTTTTGTTTGTATAGCAGAATTGTGAGTGTTCTTGAATAAAAATGGATTGTCCTAAACGTAATTCTTTTTTTTATTTTCGCCATATTAGATCCACCATTTTAAATTTTGAAAATCTGACATCAGATTAGTCATCAGCGACCCCAAAAACCTCTGAGTAACGAGTTTCAGGAAAATTAAATTTATTTTTAAAAAAGTTGTCCGCCATATTGGATCCACCATTTTGAATTTTAAAAATCTGACAACAGATTCGTAATCAGCGACCCCAGAAACCCCCGAGTAACGAGTTTCAGGCAAATTAAATCTATTTTTAAAAAAGTTGTCCGCCATATTGGATCCGAAATTTTGAATTTTGAAAAACTTACATCGGATTTGTAATCAGCGAGCCCGAAAACCCCTAGATATCAAGTTTTATAAAAAATTAATATTTTTTACAAAAATATCATGACACTTTTCATTTAAGGGTTGTTTTCACGCCTAAAAGCCACAAACGACTTGATCTAGCAAAACGGTCAGACAAGGGTATTTTTTTTTTGGTCCTAGTTTCCGAAACTGTTTGATTTTTTTGTGTGTGAAAAAAAAAGTAAATTTTTGTCGGACGGTGTTATCATGTTTGATAGATGCCCATTGCATCTAACATATTGTTTTCTATCAGTTAAGTACTGAGTAAACCATGATAAGGCACTCCCACTAAACCGTAAGCTTTTAATTTACTCAATAATATACTGTGATCCACTTTATCAAAAGCTTTAGAGAAGTCAGTATATATAGAGTCAACCTGGCAACCCTTCTCTAAATTATTAGCTATAAACTGTGCATATATGCAAAGATTTGTTTCAACTGAACGACCACGTCTAAAACCATGCTGCTCATCAATAAAGAATTTCGTAAAGGCATCATACAATCTATCATTAATAATTCCCTCAAAGACCTTCGGAATAGAATCGAGTAAAGTGATAGGTCTATAATTCATGACACTAGAGGGATCACCATCCTTATAAATCGGAACTATTATACCGTTTTTCCAACAGCTTGGAAAGTATCCGAATTTAACGCAAGCATTAAAAATAATACACAACGGAACAACCAAAGAGTATCTACAAGATTTGAGAAAGAATGGCGGAATACCATCTAGCCCAGCTCCCTTATGTTTACTTAACTTAACCAGTTTGCTCAATATAGTTAATTCAGAAATGTTGGAAAAATTTAAATCAATAATATCGCTAAAAACGAAGTCACTTCGGTCATTTCTAGATTTGTTATAAACGGATTCGAAATAACGGGCAAATAATTCGGCAGTACCTTTGCTTGTTTCTGATTTTTCGTTTTCGTAAAACATTAAATTCGGCAAAGAGGACCCTTGTTTAGATTTTTTAATGTAAGACCAGAAGAACTTTGGGTTTTCAACGATACTACGTTCAGTCTTCAATATATATTCCTTAAAACAATTCTCAGATTTTAGTTTGCATTGTGCTCGAAGTACAGAGAAATTCTCGTAATCGGGTAACTCTCTTGTGCGCTTATAAATAGTATGCGCTAATTTTTTTTGCTTTACAAGCTTTATTACGTCATGAGAAAACCATTTCGGAAAAGTAGAATTAAAAGAATATATCTGACGTACAAAACTTGTAATAACAAAATAAACTTGTGAGTAAAAAATAGTGATCATGCTATCTATAATTTCGAAAGTGTCTAGGCACTTATCATTAAAAGTTCTAGAGCTTAAAGCTTCCATCTGAGTTGAGAACAAAAATTTCCAATCAATACAACTCAGAAACAAGTTTATTAGTGCATAATCAGCATTTTTAAAATCGAGATTAAAAAAATGATTTGACGATTCTTCGATAATGGTTTCCTTACATAAATTAAATTCATACCAAAGCGCAGGATGATATTTATCACATGATAATAAAGATTCAGGAGCTAAAGAAACATAACAATTGATTGAATTTGATAGAACAATATCCAAAAGAGATCCATGTTCATTTAGGATGCGATTTATTTGTTTAAGATTTAGAAAGCCCATTGAGTCAGAAATCACAGACGCTATATCGGTTTGTGTTTGTGTTGAGGAGGGTTTTGCAATACAGGTAAAAACATTTGATTCTGAATCAGTCCATTTGACAAAAGGAATGTTTATATCACCTAAAAAATGAAAAGGGACATTCATTAAATTTTGCAAGACCTCCTCAATACCCAAGCAAAACTCTTTATATTTACCGATCTCTGAATTCGGCGGAATGTAAGCAGAGCAAAATATGTGTTTGTTATTAAAAACATTTACTTGAACAAATAAAATTTCTATTGAAACTATAGGACAAAATACCTGGAAGCTTGAAAAACGTTTGTGAACCGCTATCAATACTCCTCCTCCCCAAGAGCGGTCACTTGTTAGGTGATTTCTACACGGAAAGAAATCTGGTAGAATTAAATCAGTTGATAGTTCGATAGATTTTTAGTATCAATAGACAAATAGAATTTTATTATCTAATGTGACTAATATTAATATGAAAACATGAAAATATTCTAAAGAGCTTGAGATAGAAAGAAACCAACAGCCATTTATAAAATTTCCATCTATTTGATATTAAAAATGCTCGTAGGCCTTATTACAATTCCATCACACGCCAGCTAATATTATTCTATCGGCCACCACTAATTTTCAGGCGAAGTTTGTACAACACAAACTAAGCTTTATATACATGTATAAACACACACACACAAGCAATGCATTGACTGAAGGCCTGCTGGCTGATCCGTCAGCCTATGTATTGCTTGCGTGTGTGTGTTCATACATGTATATAAAGCTTAGCTTGTGTTGTACAAACTTCGCCTGAAAATTAGTGGTGTCCGAGAGAATAATATTAGCTGGCGTGTGATGGAATTGTAATAAGGCCTACGAGCATTTTTAATATTAAATAGATGGAAATTTTATAAATGGCTGTTGGTTTCTTTCCATCTCAAGCTCTTCAGAATATTTTCATGTTTTCATATTAATATTAGTCACATTAGATAATAAAATTCTATTTGTCTATTGATACTAAAAATCTATCGAACTATCAACTGATTTATTTCTACCAGATTTCTTTCCGTGTATCACATCTGTAAATGACATAATCGTCGAAACCCAACTCAGAATTTATAATATTATTAGATAGCCAAGTTTTAGACAAAATAATGACATCAGCAAAAACTGACGGAATTGTTTTTTTTTAAATCTGCCAACTTGGTACGCAAACCTCTAACATTCTGATAATAAACATCAAAATATAAACACGCGTTGACACTTTCAGAACACTCGGTATTAACTACTAAATCTTGCTGCAAAACTTGATGACAAGCAGGACTCTGCACTTGGAAGTGGTGACAACTCAAGGATGGTGCTAGTCAAGCGGCTGGCGAACTTGGACAGTCACTGGACTTCCTTTTTTGTATATGATTTTCAGGTCGCGTTCTCCTCCCGCGATTCTCTGGTTCAGTTTTCGTTTCAGATTCTTGTACATCAGTTGTTGAGTGGGTGTGTTTCGGTACAATTATCAGGTTCAGTTGTACATAAGCATCCGATGACTTGACCCTTTTCACCGTCGACAATATTTTTGAAACCATCTCCATGGTCGGACAGCGGACTTTGACTGGTCTTGGTTTTGTTCTGGCCTGCGAAAAAACACCCAAGCGTGATGTTATTATGTTATCAAAATAAATCGAAGTCTCGGACGGCATGATTTTAGATAAAATTGAAAAAATGAATTCCTTGTCTGCAGATGACTCGGAATCTTTATCTGAGTTAAGGTTTGATTGTTCTTTTAATCCAAAAATTAAGAAATTGAATTTTCTCTTTTTTGTCTGTCTTCAAACTCACTAAGTAATTTTGCTGTTGAATCTGTCGAAAGCGAGGGTCCTTTTTCCAGAGCTGCTATCCGTTGGTTCACTTCCCCAAGACTTTTCTCAACAGACTGTACCTTCCCCTCCGCAGTCACCAGGCGTTTATTGTACTCCTGGAAATTGTTTTGCAATGAAGTGACAGAAGATTCCAATTTAACAAATCCAGTGTTCATGTTGTTAATTTGTATAGACAGGGTTTTAATTTCTTTAGTAAGATTAACTAACAATGAAGCGTTTGAGTCAGGCTCAAGAGAATTTGGAGAGGAACTAGTTGACCCACAACAAAGACTATAACCAACATTAGAGATCATCTTTGTTTTTTTAGCGCATCTTGTATGGTACGGTGACGAACATCCAGGACAAAAAACTGGATCATTCACCTTCTTCTTGCAAAAACAACATATAATATCAACCTGTAGAGCTGGGCCCTTCGGGTTCCCTGTAGTATCCGTCATTGTAGATAAGAGACGAATTCCGCGAAGTGCCTCGTCAGTGTCAAGAGTATCTGTCAAGTGTATGTGTATACTCGCAGATTCACAAGTCACACGGACAAGAGAAAACTCACTTAATAAAATTATAGAGCAACCAAAGTACAGAGGTCACCAGAAAAAATTAATGTAAAGTGGATAATTCAAGAACAATCACCAAAAACCTTACATAATTTAAATAAAGTTCGAAATGAAAATATCGCTCGAGAAACACGTGGTTGGCACATTACATTTGGTGAAAAGAGTAATCCGAGAGAAAAAACACAAGCACAATATTTGCAATATCACTAGACGTACTTATAAAACACGTCCACAGTCAACAAATCCGAAAAAAGTCTCAAAAAACTTAATTAATTGAACAAAATAGCGGAGCCCATTTAAGAGCCGTCTACTCGATTACAGGACCGTACCAATTAAATCCGTCAGATTTTCAATTTTTTTCTGCCATATTGGATCCGCCATTGTGAATTTTTTAAATCTGATGTCGAATTAAATATTTAAATATTAAATACATTAGATTGAAAAAAAATTGTTTTGTTTGAAAAGGTGTTGTATGTTTTTGATTAAGAGAAAGTTTGCTGACAAATTTTGCCTATTCCAGTGACGTTATTCTCCATCACATGCTGTTAAAGTATGTAATACTTAAATTTTTTTGTTTTTGGGTCTCAAAGAGCAATGTTTAAGCTTGCATTTGGTCCTATGCAGGCAGATTTACTGTTGTGGTTTATTGTTTTACAGACATTCAAATAATGCCAAAAAGACGTTTTTTTGCATATTAAAACCTAAATTGCTCGAAAACTAGAGCCAATCCAATATTTTCAAGGTCAAATTCGTATTCTACGGACAAAATCCTATAAGAATCGGCTGTAACATTTTAGGCAACATGCAGTTATCACAGGAGCGAATTGTCCGTCAGGCCACGGTCGGGCCAACCTTGCGGCGCACAGTGGTCCAAACTGCAAAAAAGGTGGCCAAAATTAGAAAATAAAGTATTAAAAAAAATTATTTTTTACTTTTAATTTGGATAAAGAAAATGTTAAAGTACAATAAATATGTGTTGAAAGAAACAAATTTGTTTATTTAATATTTTTTAAAAAAGATCAAATATTGCTTTTTAATTTTTCTTGATTAACAGAAAACAAGGTAATGTTTGATTTACAATGGCTAATAGAATTTACTCTCTGTTATTATGTAATTTAATTAAATAAATTTTATTTTAAGTTATTTATTTAACGATTAATTTGTTCTAAACTTGTGTAAATATGTTCCAATTATAACTTTAAAATATTATATATCAATGGCACCAAGAAAAAAACTTGTAGTCACCCAGTTTTATAAAAATAAAAATATTTTTAAATTTCGGCACAATATTATAGTTATCATTGTCAATTTCTAAAAACTGACTTTAAATCGAAAGGCTTGTCACTTAGGAAAGACTCTGCTGGGACTTTCCGGACAATAAAAAGCCCATCGCTTTAAATTCGTAATCAACGACATTAAAAACTACCGAGTAACAAGTTTCAGACAAATTGGATTGATTTTTAGAAAAATTGTCGTCCGTATTGGATTCGCCATTTTGAATTTTTAAAAACTGACTTTAAATTCGTAATAATCAACCCTAAAAACCCCTGAGTATCAAGTTACAGATGATTTGGATTGATTTTTAGAGAAGTCGTCGGCCATATTGGATCCGCAATTTTGAATTTTTAAAAACTGACTTTAAATTCGTAATTATCGACCCCAAAAACCTCCGAGTATAAAGTTTCAGACAATTTGGATTAATTTTTAGAAAAATCATCCGCCATATTGGATCCGCCATTTTAAATTTTTAAAAGCTGACTTTAAATTCGTAATCAGCATCCCTAAAAACCCCTGAGTAACAAGTTTCAGATAATTTAAATTGATTTTTAAAAAAGTCGTCGGCCATATTGGATCCGCCATTTTGAATTTTTAAAAACTGACTTTAAATTCGTAATCAGCGACCCTAAAAACCCCTGAGTAACAAGTTTCAGACTAATTGGATTGATTTTAAGAAAAGTCGTCGGCCATATTGGATCCGCCATTTTGAATTTTTAAAAATTGATTCTAAATTCGTAATCAGCGACCCCAAAAACTGGTTGGTGCATAAGATTGCATAGATTCATTAAATCCTTCACATTTTGGCCAGATTTTGTGCGTGTTGGACCACTGTGCGGCGGTTGGTCCGACTCTGCATGCCGTAGGTCGGGCCAACTAGCAAAATGATAACGGTTCGCCGACCAACGGTACTGATAGTCGGCCCAACTACTGAGCCCAAAGTTGGGCCAACCTCAAAGCCCAGAGTTCCCCCAACCAAAAAGTCGGCTTAACTACTGACCCCAAAGTCGGGCCGACTACTGTTCCCAAAGTTGGCCCAACTATTCATCCCAAAGTTGGGCCAACCAGCAAAATGATAACGGTTCGCCGACCAACGGTATTCATAGTCGGGCCAACTACTGCTCTCGAAGTTGGCCCAACTACTCATCCCAAAGTTAGGCCAACCTACTACTTTATCTAAATTTTATCATTAATTAAAGTACACATAATTACATAATACAGTTTATAAATTCCATTACATAAATATTAATAGTTTAAATTACATATATTATTAGAACCTGAAACAGAAAAACTTTTGTAGTCACGAAGATTCGAACCCTGGTTCTCCAGCTGACAGTCCAGTACGCTATGCACCATAGTATCACTGATTGCAATAAGAAATTATAAATCAACTATATAGCTTAACTCATTACCGCCTATTCTTAGAGAGACTAAGATACTAAATAATTGAATACTGGAATGATGACCATGGACCAAATAATTATTTTTGACGTTAATAATTGTTTAAAAAATAATTTGTTTAAACAAACTCTTATAAACAAATAGAAATAAGATGAAAATTATTAAAAATAAATCGCGGCAATTGATAGTAAAGAAAAAATTACAAAATAAACAAAGTGATTTTTTAAAATTTCCAATTCTGTATATTTTAAATAGTTAATGACTAATGACAATGACTCTGTACTCATCTCAGCTTACGCTTAGGAATACAATGATATTCCTAAAATCATATTAAAAAACGATTATAGGAAAGAGCAGAGTGGAATAAATGATGACTTTGAAGTTAAAAATTGTTTGAAAATTAATTTGTTTAAACAAATTTTTATAAACAAATGGAAGAAAAATAAAAAAATCAGGTCTGCTACTGATTTATCACTTTGATTTAAATCATCGCATCATCATTTATTATAAGATTACAACATTCAATAAATAAATGTCTATTTCTTTGTAAACTTAATTATTATTTCCAAAACATTTTTGATTCTCAACAAGTTTTTAAAATTGATTTTAGAAGTGTTTTAAGACTATTATTATTAAAATATTTTTGGTTTAATTTTTCTAAAATTCTTATTGTTGAAATATTTTTACATTTCTTCTGTAGACTTCTTTTTATCTATTTAAATTTAAAAAAATATTTTTGCTTTTTTTAATTATGCTAAATAAATAATTAAATAAAATTTTTAATGTTTCTAAAAAACATCAATGATTTTCCCCAACGATCGGGGAAACTCTGGGCAAGGTTGGGCCGACCTCCAAATTTAGAGTCTTTTAAACTGTGTTTTACAAAGTTTCCCCAACGGTCGGGGAAACTCTGGGCAAGGTTGGGCCGACCTCTAAATTTAGAGTCTTTTAACCTGTGTTTTACAGAGTTTCCCCAACGGTCGGGGAAACTTTGGGCAAGGTTGGGCCGACCTCTAAATTTAGAGTCTTTTAACCTGTGTTTTACAGAGTTTCCCCAACGGTCGGGGAAACTCTGGGCAAGGTTGGGCCGACCTCTAAATTTAGAGTCTTTTAAACTGTGTTTTACAAAGTTTCCCCAACGGTCGGGGAAACTCTGGGCAAGGTTGGGCCGACCTCCAAATTTAGAGTCTTTTATACTGTGTTTTACAAAGTTTCCCCAACGGTCGGGGAAACTCTGGGCAAGGTTGGGCCGGCCTCCAAATTTAGAGTCTTTTAAACTGTGTTTTACAAAGTTTCCACAACGGTCGGGGAAACTCTGAGCAAGGTTGGGCCGGCGGTCGGGAAAACTGAGAGTGCCACAGTTGGCTTGCAGAGTCGGCCCAACTTTGGGAACTTGAAAAAAAATATAGTTGGGCCAACTCTGGCAGACGTAACTACACATGCCAGAGTTGTGCCGACCTTGGCCCGACGGACAAACTCTGGCTGCCGACCAAAATTCGCACCTGGGTAATGAAATTTTGTCGGCCTAATGAATTACTTGATAAAAATAACTTATTAAAAGAATTATTAGTAAAAGTTTAAAAATCCGATGAAAATAGTAGATCTTATTCTCAAGTTTTATCTGACAAAAAAGAGACACAAAAGAGGGTACTAAGACTAGTAGTAAAAAATAAAAAGTTTAAAGAAAATAAAATTGACACATATAAATGTATTACACAGAATTTCACTGCTGATAATACTATTCAAGCTGATAAAATTGTTAAACAAAGGGATAATATTGTTATACAGTGTAATAATGATGATAGTCTTAATGCTGCGGAAACAATTTTAGCAACAAATATGAACAAAAATGATTTTGACACATAGCAAGATAACCTAAAAATGCCAAAGTTGAAGATTGTTGGTATTGAAAATGTTGTCTATTGGGTTACAATTACTTTGGAAAAAGATATTAATACAAGAAATTTTGTAAATTTTGGAAAAAAGTGTTCAGTACCTCACACTTATGAAAATAAAAAAAAATTCTCTGAGTGCAATTATTGAAGTTACATCAGAGTTATATTCCTTTTTTAATAGTAATAAAAATAGACTTTATGTTGGATATCAAAGATGTAAAGTTTATGACGAACTGAACATTAAACCGTGTTTTAATTGTGCCAGATTTGGACATAGTGCTAGTAAGTGTCGAAATGAAAGTGTGTGTGCTAAGTGTTCTGGCAGGCACTGCTCTAAAAACTGTAGCGTCGAAACTGATTATCAGTGTCCAAATTGTTTACATTGCAATCTTAAATTTAAAACAAGCAGAAACTTAAATCATGCAGCAAATGATACTCAACTGTGTGAGACTTTAAAAAAAACTAATAAATAATTTAATTGATGACACTGATTATCCTCGGAGGCCTACTATTCCTAAGTTCCTTGGATATGTGGGATTTCTTCCTGACCGACATAATGAACAAACACAGCCGTTAAACTAATCAAGTTAATATCCAGATTTTTATTTTCTTTGTGGTGGATTGGAATCTTTCAAACAACATAGCTACAACATATGGATGTTTTAAATTTTGAAAATTATTTTAATGAAGAGGAGGATGTTCCAGATTTTCATCGTCTCAATGACATCATGGGTGAAAATGGGTTAATAATTATTCATATTAATATTAGAAGTTTAAACAAAAATGTTAATCTTTTAGAAATTGCTATTTCAAATATGACGACTAAGCCAGATGTAATTGTATGTACGCAGACTTGGAATTTACCTCATTGTCAGTATTATCAGTTAAAAAATGATAATATTTTTTATAACGATAGTTTTTTGAATAGAGCAGATGGTGTAATTATGTATGTTAAAAATAATTTAAAATCTTATACTGTAATTGAGATAATTGGTGATTTAAAAATATTAAGTACTACAATCAAATTTAATAAAAAAATAGTTTCAAAGTTTCTGCTTTATATAGATGTCATGATTTGGATAAGAATATTTTTATTAACAATCTTAAAAAATATCTAGATTTAAATGTTAAACTTAAAAATCATTGTATTACTGAAGATTTTAATATTGATATTCTAAAGACTGATAACCTTACTTATGACTATCTTTATAATTTTTTTGAAAAAAATTATATACCATATTTTTCCAGAATTACAAGGCCATCTGATAAGAATAATAATATGGGATCTTGCATTGATAATATGTTTATAAAATCGGAAATACAGACAATAAATGCTTATAAAGTTTTATATGTGATGTCGGATCATTTCCCAATATGTATTAACATTAGTACAAATTTAATCAGGCACCAAGTTAATAAATGTGGTAATAACAAGAATCAATTTTTAAACTAAAAAAAAGTTAATGAAGCAAATAATGCTGATTGGAATAATATATTACTTTTAAATGACAATAAATTGCAATAAATACACTTATCGACTACATTAAGAAAATTATATCTGAGTCTACAATAAATGTTAATAAACTTAAAAGGAAAAATATGCCTAGAAAAAAGTGGATAACATCAGGTATTGTAAATTCTATAAATACAAAGCAAATTTTATATACTATTTGGAGATCTGACCTAAATAATGAATCTTTTAAATTAGAATATCAGAATTACCGCAAATTGTTAGATAGAGTAATAAGAAAACCCAGGTGAAAATAATTCGACCGAATTTCGACCAAAAATCTCTACGAAATTCGCCCGAACTTCAGTAGAAATACATCCGAAATATGCTAGCAATGCGTGGGGCGTTTTAAAACAGAATTTCGCGAGAATTTCGGGTACAATGCGTGCGTATGTCGTACGATTTTCTAGCGAATTTCGCAAAAAAAGAGCACGAAATTTGGTCAAAAAATGGATAAAACTTATCTTTTATATGAAAAATTTGTGATCGTGCAAACTTTGGGAAAAACTTAAATTGCCCAAGAAATGAATAATTAATTTATTCAAATCAGGCGAATTGAGTACGAATTTCTTCCGCAGTGCAAACGAATCTCGACCGAATTAATAACTGAACTTGGTTTTCAAGTAAAAACTTCGAATCAGATGAATTTCGGGTGAATTTCTGACGAACAAAGATACGCATTTCGCCTGACACATAAAACTGACTTGGACATATAAATTATTGCAAAACGCACGATTTCGGGCAAAGTGCTTCCAAAAATCATAAAGTTCCCACAAAATCTTGTGGCATGTTTGGCATTAAGTAAAAACTGCACATCGTACGAATATCGTTTGGATTTCGACAACGAAACATACGAAATTCGTCAGAAAATTAAAATTAACTTAGATTTATAAATTATTCCCAAACGTACGAATTTCGGGTAAAGTGCGTCCAACAGTCATATGAAGTTCGCACTAAATTCAGTGACGTCTTAGGCAAGAATTAGAAACGTTTGATCGCACGAATTTCGTTTGAATTGCGACTATAAAACATACGAAATTCGTCAGAAAATTAAAATTAACTTAGATATATAAATTATTCCCAAACGTACGAATTTCGGGCAAAATGCGACCAAAAATTATACAAAGTTCGCACAAAATTCAGTGACGTCTTAGGCAAGAATTAGAAACGTTAGATCGCACGATTTTCGTTTGAATTGCGACTATAAAACATATGAAATTCGTTAGGAAATAAAAATTGACTTAGATATATAAATTATTCCCAAACGTACGAATTTCGGGCAAAGTTCGTCCAAAAATCATATAAAGTTCGCACAAAATTCTGTGACCTCTTAGGCAACAATTAAAAACTTTAGATCGTACGAATTTCGTTTGAATTGCGACAAAAAAACAAACGAAATTCGTCAGAACCAAAATTGACTTGCATATATAAATTATTCCCAAACGTACGAATTTAGGGCAAAGTTCGTCCAAAAATCATATGAAGTTCGCACAAAATTCTGTGACCTCTTAGGCAACAATTAAAAACTTTAAATCGCATGAATTTCGTTTGAATTGCGACTATAAAACATACGAAATTCGTCAGAAAATAAAAATTGACTTAGATATATAAATTATTCCAAAACGTACGAATTTTGGGCAAAGTTCGTCCAAAAATCATACGAGGTTCCTACAAAAGTATACGTCTTAGGCAACAAGTAAAAACTTTAGATCTAACGAATTTCGTTTGAATTGCGACAACAAAACATACGAAATTCGTCAGAAACTTAAAATTGACTTTGATATATTAATTATTCCAAAACGTACCAATTTCGGGCAAAGTGCGTCCAACAATCATATAAAGTTCGCACAAAATTCTGTGACCTCCTAGGCAAGAATTAGAAACGTTAGATCGCCCGAATTTCGTTTGAATTGCGACTATAAAACATATGAAATTCGTTAGGAAATAAAAATTGACTTAGATATATAAATTATTCCCAAACGTACAAATTTCGGGCAAAGTGCGTCCAAAAATCAAACGAAGTTTTCAAAAAATTCTGTGACGTCTTGGGCAACAATTAAAAATTTTAGATCGTACGAATTTCGTTTGAATTGCGTCTACAAAATATACGAAATTCGTCAGAAACTTAAAATTGACTTGGATATATAAATTATTCCCAAACGTACGAATTTCGGGCAAAATGCGTCCAACAATCATACAAAGTTCCCACAAAATGCTGCGACGTCTTAGGAAACAATTAAAAACTTTAGATCGCATGAATTTCGTTTGAATTGCGACTATAAAACATAAGAAATTCGTCAGAACCCAAAAATTGACTTAGATATATAAATTATTCCCAAAAGTACGAATTTCGTGCAAAGTGCAGACGCGTTTCGGTTGTAATTACAGTTGAACTTGTTATTTAAATAAAAAAAATTCAAAGCGGTCGAATTGTTAGCGAATTTCGACCAAAATGCAGACAAGTTTCGGTTGAAGGTAAAATTAAACTTGTGATTCAAATAAAAAAAAAATCGAATCAGTCGAATAGTGTGCGAATTTTGACCAAAATGCAGAGGAGTTTAGGCTTACAATTATAGTTGAACTTGTGCTTTATTTAAAAAAATTTCGACTTGGACAATTTCTGGGCGCATTTTGACCAACATGCAGACGCGTTTCGGGAACAGTTACAGTTGAACTTGTAATTCAAATTAAAAAAAAAATATGTCGAATTTACATCGAATTTAGTCCAAAATGCAGACGCGTTTCGGTTGGAATTACACTTGAACTTGTTATTTAAATAAAAAAAATTCAAAGCGGTCGAATTGTTAGCGAATTTCGACCAAAATGCAGACAAGTTTCGGTTAAAGGTAAAATTAAACTTGTGATTCAAATAAAAAAAAATCGAATCGGTCGAATAGTGAGCGAATTTTGTCTAAAATGCAGACGCGTTTCGGTTGGAATTACAGTTGAACTTGTGATTTAAATAAAAAAAAAATTTGAAGCGGTCGAATAGTGTGCGAATTTTGAAGAAAATGCAGAGGAGTTTAGGCTTACAATTATAGTTGAACTTGTGCTTTATTTAAAAAAATTTCGACTTGGACAATTTCTGGGCGAATTTTGTCCAACATTCAGACGCGTTTCGGTTACAGTTACAGTTGAACTTGTGATTCCAGTTAAAAAAAAAAATCTGTCGAATTTTCATCGAATTTCGTCAAAAATACAGACGCGTTTCGGTTGGAATTACAGTTGAACTTGTGATTTAAATAAAAAAAATTTGAAGCTGTCGAATTGTGAGCGAATTTAGATCAAAATGCAGACGAGTTTCGGCTTGCAATTATAGTTGAACTTGTGATTTAGTTAAAAATTTAAGAATTAGACGAACTCCCAGCGCATTTCGACTGAAAAACAAACGGATTTCGGTAAAAGTTATAGTTGAACTTGTGATTTATTTAAAAAAATTTCGACTTAGACAATTTCTGGGCGAATTTTGGCCAACATACAAACGCGTTTCGGTTACAGTTACAGTTAAACTTGTGATTCAAATTAAAAAAAAAATCTGTCGAATTTTCATCGAATTTCGTCCAAAATGCAGATGCGTTTCGGTTGGAGGTACAATTGAACTTGAGATTCAAATAAAAAAAACTTGAATCGGTCGAATTGTGAGCGAATTTCGACCAAAATACAGACGAGTTTCGGCTTACAATTGTAGTTGAACTTGTAATTTATTTAAAAAAATTTCTACTTGGACGAATTCCAAGAGAATTTCGACTGAAAAGCAAACGGATTTCGGTAAAAGTTATAGTTGAACTTCTGATTTATTTAAAAAAATTTCGACTTTGACAATTTCTGGGCGAATTTTGACCTAAAATCATACAAAGTTTTCACAATATTTTATGGAATCTTTGGCATCAATTACAAAAGTTTGGATCGTACAAAATTGGGCTTTAGTTCGACAAAAAAACAAACGCTATTCGGCCAAAACTTGAAATTTACTTGAACATATAAATCAGGGACCGTCACGAAATTAATTTATTTTTTTGAAGTTTTTTCAAAATATCTAGTAATAGTCAATAGATTTTACTTTAAGATTGAAATAAATTCATCAAATTTAAGGCAAAAAGTATTTGTACGTTGTTAAAATTTCAAATTAATTTTCAAATTTTTGTTATTTCGCTTAAACCGTAATTCGAAACGTAGTTATTTTGTTTCAGTTCTAATTATAGTTCAAGCGGAATAACAAAAAAATGAAAATCAATTTTGAAATTGTAACAACGTACAACTATTTTTGCCTTAAATTTGATGAATTGATTTTAATCTTTGAGTAAAATCTATTGAGTATTACTACCCTACTGAAAATTCCTACATAGGATCTTACATGGGATCCTGTATAAATAAAAATATATGTTCATCTTATAGGAAAATGTATGCTTTTCTTATAAGTTGAACATATATTTTTACTCATAGCACCTTATGAAGGATCATACAAAATATCCTTTACGAAAACTTATCTAAAAACTTTCAAAGTTTATTAACTTTTATGCGAGGTTTATACCCCTGACATTTTCCTACTTAGGTGCCCATATAGGATCCCATATAGTATTCTATGAAGGATACTACAAAAAATCATATATGAAAACTTTTCTACAAACCTACTCACCTTCCTACACCTTGATCTCAGGTTTGTAACCATGAATTTTCCTACTTGGGATCCCATGAAGGATCCTACAAAAAAATCCTACTTGAAAATTTATCTACAAACCTACTCATCTTCCTACACCTTGATCCCAAATTTGTATTCATGACTTTTTCCTACTTAGGTTCCCACATAGGATCCCATGAAGTATCCTACCAAAATCCTACTTGAAAATTTATCTACAAACCTACTGATCATTCTGCATTCATTATCTGCATTTTGTTGTTGTTGTAATTATAAACAGTGATTGGGGTCTTAAATAACTGTACCAAGTGTTAATTAAAAATAACACAGCCCCACAAAAAAAAAAAAGTGTCATGTACTTTTGACCGGAATACATTAGCCCTATGTATTTTGACGCGCTGAACACGAATCCGAAGTCCATTTTGCTCCATCACGTCAGGATTTTTTCCTAACCTCAAAATCAATAAAATGACACTTTTTGTTCATTAGCATGTGAACCCGACTTAACATTAATACATGCCTTGGGCGAATAGAAAGCTTGGATTGTGACCTTTAAAACGCTTTTTTAAAAATTGTTCTACGATGATTTTTAACGAAGTTATGATGTTTTATTTAAAATATAAATTTTTTCCAAATGTAAATAACACTTCAATTATTGATGTGGTATGGTGTAATGGAAAAAAATGATTTTAAATAAAACATCATAACTTCGTTAAAAATCATCGTAGAACAATTTTTAAAAAAGCGTTTTAAAGGTCACAATCCAAGCTTTCTATTCGCCCTAGGCATGTATTAATCTTAAGTCGGGTTCACATGCTAATGAACAAAAAGTGTCATTTTATTGATTTTGAGGTTAGGAAAAAATCCTGACGTGATGGAGCAAAACTGACTTCGGATTCGTGTTCAGCGCGTCAAAATACATAGGGCTAGGGTATTCCGGTCAAAAGTACATGACACTTTTTTTTTTTGTGGGGCTGTGTAATTATAATCTACCTAAATATTTTCATGGCAAATGCCTTAATAAATTGTAATAATTTTTATTTAATTCTCTTTCACAGTTATGTAAGACCACAATTACTATTTATATATAAAAATTCAGAAGAATCTAATACATTATCCGTTTTTTTTCTCGAAAAAAAATATTACTCTTCGTCTTCTTCAACAACTGCGTTATCTTCATCCTCTAAGTCATCTGAAATGGAAAAAAAAATTTTGAATAGGAAATCATGAATGATAATTACATTATGAACATTATTTAACTTCTGGATAACGTTGCATTCTAACATTTGGAACGTTAAATGGTTACGTTGTTGGATGGCGATGTTACGTTAAAATTTCCGGTGTACAGCAACGTTCTCTTCGCAGAAAGTTTAAGGCTATTATGGTCCTTATCGCCACCGGGAAAGTAAAGGGTAATCTTTCTTATTCTTATAGCATTTCGCTAGTATACTTCGTCTGAAATGCAAAAATAAAATTAATTTACATTTATTATAAGATATCTAGTTAGTCATCGAAGAATTTAAAAAAAATCGAGGGGCTTCTCACTTCCAATTTTATCATTGACTAACAGATTCTTACGAATTCACACAATCTCTGCAATGTAAAACAAATATAGACAACGTTTGCTTTGTATGACATTATATGACATTTGCAAGTGTCGCTTTTGGTTTGCCGAGATTTTGACGACGAACTGGAATGTTGCGCGAATGTTTTGTGTCGGACTTGGACGGACTCTAACGAACCTGCTACGTTCAGCGCATGAATGCTACGAAATCTGCAATGTGTTGATAAATCCTAGCCATAAAAAACGGTTCTGCATAACGTGCTTTTTTAGAAATTTATTCAATTTGTTTTCAAAACTTGTCTATTTTATGCAAACTTACATATTCTTTCAAAAAAATTTTAGATTTTCTTTATTTTTCTAAAATTATTGTTAGGCTTGTTTCAAATCTAATGGGTATTATATAAAAAAAATTTTCGTTTAATTTTTAAAAACTTTTTTATTTTCTAAAAGTTTTTGATTAATTTTGATTTTAAGAAAAGAAAAAACAGCGAAAATAGTCCTGTGAATTTTAGAATACATTTAAAGACATAACCTCAAATAGTTAAACTTCATTTTTTTTATAGAATCACTTGAACAAACTAAGATTACTAATTTCTAATGTCCCATGGTAAAAACAAGAAATTAATATCAAATAAAGGACAGAAATACTTCAAAAAGCAGGTATTATAATGAAAAGTTCATTCACTTCAATTCACAGAAAGCATGAATGCAGCATGAATTCTCGCGTCAAGCCTGGCGTTTCTTGACGTTTAGGACCGATTGTTTACGTTTCTCCTTGAACGCTATACGAAATCCAACGGAATCATACGTTGTAGATACGCTTGCTCTTAAATATCGAATCCGAGCGAAACTCGCATAGCCTCGCAAAGCAATGTATTCCGCCGACGCTTCTGGATCAACGTGTATAATGCTAACGTTGATCTAACAACGCATAAGACGGACTTTTAACGGGAATGTTGCGTTGATTTCCAAGTGAGAAGCCTCTAGAAAAAAATTGGACATAATGGCGACCTGTCAAAGTCAAAAGAATGATTTTCATTTAAAAAAATACGTCTGAGGATACCCTTGTGCCTTGTGATTTCAGGTTTTAGTATTAAAAATAACCATATCTATGTGATTTTTGTTAACTGTTTTCAAGTTATCGTTTTTACAATAAAATATACTTATATAAAAATGTGCCTTACGGTAAAAGTACAAAGTGTGATAAATTGAAAAAAATTGTAAAGGGAAATGCGACAGTAGAAGATATAGCTGTAAATCACAAAATCTACTGTGCAATTCCAAAAAGTCACGGAAGTATGGACCTTGTTCTAATAAATATCAACAAAATATATTTTTGCACTTAAAAACTGTTCTAATAAATATCAAAAAAATATATTTTATGAAAATATTTTTTGTACTTTAATAAATAAATTAAAAATAAATCAAATATCACTCATAATGATAGTAGCAATAGTAGCAAATAAAGTTTGAGTCTTTTTAATAAGTCACTTACCACCTTTTGACATTACATCTAATTGAATTAAAACAAACTTTCTACATTTACCAATTATGTACTTTTACCGTAACATACGTATCGTTCAGCCCAAGTCGAACGTACTCAACTATTTTGAAACAGTTGGAAGTACGTATCTTTAGTGGTGTTTTGAGAAACTACTAATGTTCTGTAGGTACAAAAACTACATTGAGAAAAATGGCTGTTCATGGATATTAAAATTAAATATTCAGATATTAAAACTTAGGATCAAGATATTAATATCTTGATACTCAAACTTAATATCTTAGATATTAAAAATATTAATTTTAATGTCTAAGATATTAAGTTTAAATATATCCATTTTTCTCAGTGTACATAGATGCGCTGTTTCTAAGCCTCTCCACAAAGATATGTACTTTCTGCTTTGTTCTTAAAAGTTACGCGTTTTCCAAATTGTTACAAACATTTGCGTACATTCCACTTGGGTTGAACGATATTAATATACACATACACATTGTAAATTTTAATAAATACAAAGATTCCGCCATCAGAAAGCATAATGTTTCAGAGCGTAGAGCAATGCATAATTATTAGCCTTTAAATATTCATAAAGTGTTTATACGCAACATCCTTGTACAATTCTTTGATTATCCAGTGGATATCCTAAGAACATTCTGGGGATGTTTTCAGGATATTTTGACATTATTTCAGGATATCCTGAGGATATCTTTTGGTTGTTAGCGAGTCCAATAAACTTTACGAAAGAGTAACAATGATTTATAACATTTTCAATATCAAGTGCTAAGATAGCTGAGAGCCTTAATTGAGCGGGTTAAATTAGCGTTCAGTAGTATAGAAATAGGTTCCATCCCCTATACTCATAAGATTTTTCCTATGCGTTTAATTTTTAAATGAGTATGTATAAGGATAAGAATTAGAAAAATTACAAAAAAAATTTAACAATTACTTTATTTAAAATTTTTTTTAAGAATATCCCTGGGATATCCGAGAGATATCCTGATATTATGTTCGATATCCTGAGAACATTCTATGAAATATCCTTCTGTTGTGAAGAAATATCCTTTAGTGCGAAAATTAGTATATCTATAGGACGTCCTTGGCATGTCCCAGGATGCAATGAGGACGTTTTCTGGATATCTTAGATGCTCATAGGATATCCATAGGATGTCCTAGGGGGACGACCATACATTACGTAACGCTTTTTTCTGATATTTTTGGACCCCCCCTCTCACCTCGTAATGGAGCTTTACATGTAAAAGTTCATTTTTTCTTACCCCCACCCCCCTCTACTATTAAGCGTTACGTAATATATGGACGACCCCTAGGAATATCCTTTGGCTGTAAGGGAATATTTCGAAAGGTCTGAAAATGAGATACGTTATGTTTCAAAGGGGAAACAAGACACGCATTGTGTCTTACTTACACTTACACTTTTTGTTATAATGCTTCAAACCAAGGCGTTGCTAAGTGTATCGCATTTTTTGGATTTCTTTTAAACGACCGTCGCATGAAATTGGCTTTTATTGCTTTCATTTTTTTTATGTTAATTGATAGTTCTTGAGTAGCTTTTTGAGTTCCAAAAATCAAAATTTGATTCCTGCAATTATTTTTCTTGTTATGAAGGTTTAAACATAGGTATGTTAAACGTCTCGATTTTTCTTCCTCCTCTTTGCCCGTCCGTCCTTTAAAGTTTGCTTTCTCAGCGATAGCACCCTTCTCTCGCGGGGAGTCACATATGAGCAATTTCATAACAGATCGACAGGTCATGTCAGCGATTTGAATCAACTTACGTTTTTTGGATAGACATTTGTAGTCTATTTAAGTATACAAAATTTTATTTAATAATATTTATTTTTTATTTATTATTAAAAAATAAATGCAATTTTTTTTTCAATCGGTCATAACTTTCTTAATTTTAATTTCCTGCATTGTTCATGGCTCAGTATGAGGTACTTAAGGCCTTATAATATTCATACAGTTTGGTACATCATTTTAGAAATGTTTATGAAATGTAAAAAAATTTGATGAAACTTGGTACCCGTGGGTTTTTGGGGTCCCTGAATACGCATTTCAAAAATCCAATGTGGCGCACAAAAATTATATTTTTTATTCAATTTTCACGAAACTTGGTACAGAGGGGTTTTTAGGGTCTCTGATAACGAATCTGAAGTCATTTTTCAAAAATTCAAAATGGCGATCAAAAATAAAAAATTTAAATTTAGTTTCATAAAACTTGGTATATAGAGGTTTTTTAGGTCTCCGAATGCGAATCTGAAGTCAATTTTTAAAAATTCAAAATGGCGGTTCCAATATGGCGGTCAAAAACGAAAAATTTTCATTTCATGAAACTTGGTATATAGAGGTTTTTGGGGTCTCTGATAGTGAATCTAAAGTCATTTTTAAAAAATTTAAAATGGCGGATCCAATATGGTGGTCAAAATTGAAAAGTTTCAATTTAATTTCATAAGTTTTGTTATATAGGGGTTTTTGGTTTTACAATTGCGAATCTGAAGTCATTTTTTAAAAATTCAAAATAGCGAATCAAATATAGCAGTCGAAAATTCAAATATTTTAATTTCATTTCATGAAACTTGGTACATAAGAGTCGTTCTTGGCCAACCGGACAAACCTGCGCTCCAAAATTAGTGTACATAGGTTTAAAGTTCACTTTAAAAAATTTACTTTTAAGTACCGAATGATGTTTTTTAAAATTCAATATGGTTGACTAAATACAGCAGATATTTTAATCCCTTATTAATTTCACTTACTTTCTTGACCTTAAAATTTTTTAACTGCCTGAGTAAAATGGGGAAATGATTTATTGGGTACCTAAAAATAATCAGATGTAATAACCGAACTTAATGATAATTTGAATTTTTAAAAAATGACTTAAGACTCGCAATCGGAGACCAGAAAACCGCTATATAACAAAATTAATGAAATGAAAATGAAATTTTTCATTTTTGACCGCCATATTGGAACCGCCATTTTTAAGTTTTAAAAATTTTCAGATTCGCAATCGGAGACCTCAAAAACCGTTATATACCAAGTTTCATGAAATTAAATTTAAATTTTTAATTTTTGATCGCCATATTGAATTTCTGAAAAATGACTTCAGATTCGTTATCAGATACTCCAAAAACCCCTGTGTACCAACTTTCGTGAAAATTGAATAAAAAATTGAATTTTCGTCCGCCATATTGGATCCGCCATTTTGGAATTTTGAAAAATTACTTCATATTCGTACTTAGGGACCCCAAAAACCCACTGGTACCAAGTTTTATCAAATTTGGACTATTTTTAAAGACTTGGTACACTAGGCTAATATTTTACAAAAAAAAGTTATTTTAGTTGCCATATTATAGCCGCCATCTTGTATTTTCGTATATGTTTTTGCGAATATTTACAGCTGAGAACTTAAAGACACGATATTTTGATGCTTTAACTTAATCTCTTTTCTTGTTCTACATGAAAATATTGATTAAAAAATCTTTTTTTAAAAACAAATCGTGTTTTTTGTTAAATAATTGTTTATAACTTTTATCATATTTGTTGTAAACAAATTTTGATAAAAGAATCTAAAAGAGCGATAAATTTTACGTTGAAAATGGTTTGTTTCAAATTTTTAGAAAATTTTTTTATTGCCAAGAAAAAGCCTTAAAATTTTGATAAAATTTGTATCCTCTTGGGCGTTAATTGGTTAAAATTAAAGTATTCAAAAAAATTATTTTTTTACGCCTAAAAAATCTAAAGAAAGAAGGCGTTTTGTTCCTTTTAATCATTATTATGGATCAAGTTTTGTTCGTACTTAAAGCAAAACTTAAAATACAAAATTATTTTTGAAAAAATTTTCTTGGCTGCCAGTATGGTTTAGTACACTCAGTGGCGCCCAATCGGCTGGAGCAGGGGGGGCGGCCGCCCCCTTTTGGTCGTGGGGTGGGTGGTGTCAGGAGGATGGTAAAAAATATAAATAAAAAATTAAATTTTACGTATCAAAATAATCAGAAAAGTACGGAATTCAAACACCCCATGAACTTACGCACATATGAACTATGGTTAATTTGATTTTAATATAATTGTAAACCTAATATTTAATCCCGTAGCTGTTTTTTAGTTAGAATGTCTTTGAAATATTGGTTTTCAAATTAAAGTATAACCATAAATTATTAAATAATTATATTTTTAATCATTAATAATATGTTCCGATAAAAATTCAAGAGTACTCTATTGGAAATAACAAAATGAACGCACCGCAGGGGCCAGAATCTTTTCACTGTTGTTGGTTATTTAAAACTATATAAATATGAAACTAAAATAATTTCAAATTAAAAAATTAAGGAAATTGTAGGAATAATTGTGGGAAATAATTGTAAATTGAATAATTGGATTGAAAATCAAAGAAAATAATTTGAAATTCAAGAAAATCACTGAAAATTGAAAAATGTAATTAAAATTTAAAGATTATAATTAAAAATTTAAAAAAGTTATTGAAAAAAGGCGAGAATTATTGAATATAAGAAAAAATATTTGAAAACTAAAGAACCGAATTAAAAATTGAAGAATTGGTTAGAAAATCGAATGAGATTATTGAATAATTGTATTTAATATTAAAGAAACTTATTGATACCGGAAAAAATGATTGAAAAATGGCGAGAATTTTTGAATATTAAAGAAAATACATATAATTGGAATTTAAAGAAAATAAATAAGGATTGAAGAAAATATTTGTAGAATTAAACAATTGAATTACACCCACACAGCACCAGAAATTCCCTGAATTTCCCCTGAATATTGGTCCACATTTTCCGAATATTCGAACCTAATATTCAGGGAAGTTTCTTGGAAGCATCAAAATGTCCGCCATGTGGAATATTGGTGGCGAAATTTCCCTGAAAATGTATTTCTAATTTTCAGGGAATTTCCACATCTAATATTCCTAGAATATTCATAGTATTAATAAATTAACTGTACATGATGCGCACTGGACAAACTTGGTTTCTGTGACACTTACGGCTGCGCAGTAGGTTCTTTATGTTCTAGAATCCTACGGGTGTCAAATATAACATAATTTTCATCTATTACCAGATCAAAAAAAATTTGGAAATTTTTTTCAACTTTCCCTGAATTTTCTAGGAATATTAGATGAGGAAATTCCCTGAAATTTAGAAATACATTTTTAGGGAAATTTCGCCGCCAATATTCCCCATGGCGGACATTTTGATGCTTCCACGAAACTTCCCTGAATATTAGGTTGGAATATTCGGGAAATGTGGACCAATATTCAGGGGAAATTCAGGGAATTTCTGGTGCTGTGTGGGAAATTTAAAATCTATTTTTCATAATTGAATAAAATAACTGGAAAAAGCCGAGAATTGTTTAAAACTGAAAAATTAAATAAAAATCGAAAATGTAATTAAAAATTTAAAAAAATAATTGAAAAATTAAAAATGGAATTGAAATTTTATAAAAAATAATTAAAGAAGACGAAAATTATTAAATATGGTAGGAAATTATGTGAAATTGCAGAAATAATTGAAAATAGAGTAAAATATCGGATTTTTAAAAAATATTTGTAAAAAACATAGAATTATTAAATATGGAAGAAATAATAAATGACAAATGATAATATTTATTGAATATTGTAAAAAATTTAAAAAAGCCAGAATAATGGACACAATTTAAAAGTAATTAAAAAATTAATGCATAATTATACAGTTTTAATAGAAAAATAATTAAAAATAACCGAGAATTGTTGACTACTAAAGAAAATAATTAAAAATTTATGCATGTAATTAAGCAATTTAATTCAAATTTAAATGAAATTGAATAAAGCCAAGTATTATTGAATATTGAAGCAAATAATTTGAAATTAAAGGAAATCACTGAAAATTGAAGAATGGAATTGAAAGTTAAAGATTATAATATCAAGTTCAAAACATTTATTGAAAAAAGGCGAAAATTATTGAATTTAGAAGATACTAATTGAAAACTGAAAAATCAAATTGAAATTTGAAGCATATAATTACACTGAGAAAAAAGAATAATAAAATTTACCTGGAGGAGTGTCAAACGTGACAATATTTCAATGTCAACTATAGGACAACACTCTATTGTATGAAGGTTATTGAGTGTCAAATATATTTTACACTCCAGAAAGGTAAATTACAATGTTTTACAGGGTTAACTTATTTTTTTAAAAAAAGGATGCTGTTTTTAGGAAGTATTAATTTAAATTTTTCAAAATATTTAATTTAAGTGGGAAAAATAATTATTCACAACAAATTTTTATATTTTTAAATGATTAACTCATGATTGTCTTATATTTGGTATTAACTTTGTGCAAATAATTAAAAAAGTTTAACAAAATTTATACTATCTTTGCAGCAAAGATTAAGTCCCTTTTGGATAGAAAAAATAATTCAAATATTCCAAAATATTGTATTTACGTGCTGCAATGTTATTCAGTTTTAAAACCGTAGGTTTAATAATTATTTGAATCAATTTTTAATACAAACGTTACCCTTATATTTACCCTCTATAAATTTTGTGTGCATATCTGTATTTCAGAACCTAAAATCAAATTTAAAATATCTAAAAATAAAATAATATAAAATGTTAAAAAAATATAGAATTCTTTTAAATTACAGAAAGTATAATGTAATTAAAAACATTGGGATCTTCGAAATCAATGAGAATCCTGTTGATATAATTTCATCACTTAGGAGGTTAATAATAACCAAGTTATTTTTTTACTCATTAATAACCACATTAAGAAAAAATTTTAACCCATATCAAACTAACAAATTGTATTTATCGTTATTCATTTATTATTGAAAATTTGGTTACATTCGCATATTATATAATTGAACATCCAACTCGTCAGCTTGACTCTCCGGAGTGTAAGAGAAATTATGAACTACGGGTAATGTTTACAAAATAAAAAATATAGTAGAGTTTAAGAGCTATAATATGCAGTGTCTGATAAATAAAATAACTTTTTAACCATGAGAATTTAACACTCCAGTTTTCTCAGTGTAAAAATTGAAAAAAGCAATTGAAAAAAGCCGATAATTATTGATTATTGAAAAGTTAATAAAAAATTACAGAAAAGAATTGAAATTTGAAAAAAAATTGAAAATTGAAAAAAATAATTTAAAATTTCATTAAAATAATCGTACATTAAATTTTCAATGAAATTTGAAAGAAATAATTGATAATTCAAAGAAAAATTAGAAATATAATTAAATATTGAAATAAGTAATTGAAAAATTGAATTATGAATTCCTGAATATAGAAGAAAATAATTGAAAACTGAAGAATGGATTTGAAAATTGAAGAAAATAGTCATAGAATTAAACAATTGAATTGAAATATTTGAACAATATTTATGATTGCAAAAAGACAGAAATGACTAAATATTTAAGTATTAATTGAAAATTGAAAAGAATAATTATAAAATAACGACAATAATTTAATATTAAAAAAGTAATTGGGATAAGTGGAAAATATTTGACAATAGTCGACAAAAATTCGATAATTGTTGAGAATATTTGACAATTGAAAAAAAATCGAAAATTGTTGAGTATATTTGACAATTGAAAACAAATTCTAAAACTGTTGAGAATATTAGGCAACGAAGCAAGGTAATTTAGCAAATTTAAGAATAATTGTAAAATTTAAGGAGAATAATTGTAGATTGAAAACTGCTTAAAATTTAATAAAAAATTATAAATTTATTGGATAATGAAATTAAAATTACAACTGTTAGTTATAAATTTAAATTTTGATCAATTCAAAGGCATTTTTAAAAAAGTAGTTAACTCATTATTACTCTCTAAATTTTGAATCAGTGAGAATTTAGCCTAAAAATCAGTAATATTTCACTGACTTAAACTTAGAGAGTATAGATCATTTTATTATGAGAACCTTTTTTTTTTCTTGTCAAAATTAGGGTTCATGAAAGGGGGGTGGTATCCTGGAATCGGGTCTGGCCCCCCTGCTAGAAATCCAATGGGCGCCACTGAGTACGCTTGTAACTTACAGGATTATTTGTTTATGTTGATAAGAACTTATAGTCAAAAATTTAAAGAAAATAAAGTGGAGGTTTTTGAGAAAATCGACCTTATTTATTTTTGGAAAATCATCTTAAACGTTTTTAATTTCAACGAAAATAAAAAAAAACGTGTCTTTTTATTTTTTATATATAACATATTTTAGAGGCAGTTAAATCTACAACTTGAAGAAAAAAAAACGAAATTATAGTAAGCAAAACTTTTAAAGTTATTTATTTGTTAACTAAGATTATTTAAACAAATTAAAAATCGTTCGTTAGTAGCTGGAACTATTTAAAAATATTTTATACACATTTTATGTGTAAAATATATAACAGGCATCACAGTATCTTCAGTATCTTCAAAAAAGATAAAAAGGTGAGAGAAAGGTGACCAAAAATATAACAAAAACAAACTAGAATGTGTTTAAAATAGGTTTGCTACGTTTTCAAAATTCCAATATTCAATGACTTCCAGGTTTTCAAGACCATTTTTCATCAAATTCCATGACCCAATATATAATAAGTAGCAACATTAACACGCGCCCAAGGACGCGAGAAACTTTGCATTGTTTTTGGTCATTTAAAAATATAAATTTTTTCAAATGCAATAAATAATGAAAATTACGAGCATAATTACAAAATTAAAGAAAATATCTAAAAAATGGCGAAAATAATGAACAATTGAAAACAAAATTCAAAAAATAGCTAGACTAATGCACAGCCGAAACAAAATCAAAGAAATCAAAGAATAATTATAAAATTTTAGGAAAATAACTGAATATTGAAAAAACTGCAGGAAATAATTGAAAATTTTCGAAAAACAATTGAAAATCGAAGAAAATAATTAATAACTAGCAAAATATAGCGATTAGTTTTCCATACATTTTAGGAATTAAACTATAATAATAGATAAAACAAATCGATGAATAATATTTATCCAATAAGGAGGGCCGCCAGTGAACTTGCAGATTGAAAATAGTGAAAAAATAGTATATTATGCACCAAGGGTGGAAAATGCAAGTTTTTTTGACGAGCATAATGTTCAATGAACGAGTCAAAGCACGAGTGAAAGTTTTTACATACAAAAAAGGGAATACCTAAGCAATATATTTTGATATTACTGATATTAAATTGGGGGGCACCAGCAGGAAAAGCCATTCAAATTTGAAAAAAACAATTCGAACATCGCAAAAATAATTGAAATATGTAGAAAATAATTAAATAATGACAAAAATAATTTGATTTGAAAAAAAAAATTGTAAATGACAAAACTAATTGAAAAATTGATTAAAAATCAAAAAATGATTTACATAAAAATAATTAAAGAATGACAAAAATAATTAAACTTTGAGAGAAAAGTTTGAGTCTGGTGTAAAAAATTTTAATTTTTGCACAATAATTGAGATATTGAAGAAATAAGTAAAATGTAAAGAAACTAATTGAATAATTTCATAAATAATTACACTACCGTCGGAAATTGTTGGTCCGATCGATTGGAGCGGATCAAAAAAATACAGCTCAAATAAGACCACGATATCTTGGTTAAAAATTAAGATAGAAACTTAACGTTTAAAAATTTGAAAAGATTATTAAATTCTGCGTTAGAATACCTATTAGTTAAAATATTTTAAAAATCCAAAGTGATTATATTACTTGATGTGTTAGAAAAAAAAATTCTCAAATTTTTCAATTATCGTTCCATATGTTCAGTTCGTTGCCTGATGTAGAAAAATTGAATAAAAAAATTCAGTTTTATATATTGTTCTCTTCGTTGAATTGCTAGCTTTAATTTGAGCTAAGGGAACTTAAAAAATATTGAATGGTTCACGAGATATGACTAAAAACGTCCGAGCATATTTTTCTCAAAACCCTTCATTTTTAGGCAAAAACCACGTTTTTGATTGATTTTCGAGAAAAACATGCTCGGACATATTTAGTCATATCTCGTGAACCATTCAATATTTTTTAAGTTCCCTTAGCTCAAATTAAAGCTGGCAATTCAACGAAGAGAACAATATAAATTTCAATTTTTTTATTCAATTTTTCTAAATCAGGCAACGAACTGAACATATGGAACGATAATTGAAAAATCAAGAATTTTTTTTTCTAACACATCAACTAATATAATCACTTTTGAATTTTAAAAAATTTTAACTAAAAGGTATTCTAAGGCAGAATTTAATAAGCTTTCCAAATTTTTAAATGTCAAGTTTCTATCTTAATTTTTAACCAAGATATCGTGGTCTTATTTGAGCTGTATATTTTTGATCAGCTCCAATCGATCGGACCAACAATTTCCGACGGTACTGTATAAAAACTGGTGTAAAAATTACATTTGTTAGGCAATAATTGAAAACTTGAAGAAAATAATAAGAATTTGCAAGAAAATAATTGAAACTTGAAAAAAATAATTACAAAATATCAAAAAAATGTGTATGTGTAGATAATAGTTGAATAATGACAAAAATAATTTATATTTAGAAAAAAGTTAATAAAAAATGAGAAATATATTAAAAAATGAAGTAAAAAAACAAAAAAATTTAATACATTAATGGAAAAATTGTATAAAATAATTGAAAAATTAACGATATAATTAAAATGTGAAGAAAGTAATTGAATAATGACATAAATAATAATTGAAAAATGATCTTCAAAAATTAATAAATTCATGACAATAATAAAAAGATTGAAGAAAATGACATTTAAAGAAAATAATTCCAAAATGTCAAAAATATTTTAATATTGACAAAAATAGTTGTAATTTGAAAAAATAATTGATGACTTTAAAAAAATTAAAAATTGAAGAAAATACTTGAAAACTTGACACAACAATTGAAATATTGAAATAAATAATTCAAAACTGGTGCAAAATTAAAAAATTGTAGACAATAATAATTGTAAAGTTAAAAAAAATATTATAAGTTTCAGGAAAATAGTTGCAAGTTGAAGAAATTAATTGAAGTTTCAAGACAATAATTAAAACTAAAAGAGAATAATTCAAAAACGATAAAAAAAATTCAAATATGAAAAAAATCATTTAAGTTTGAAGATTTGTAAAAAATAATTCTAAAATTGCAAAAGTAACAAAAATATGGAAAAATAATGAATTTATGACAAAAATAATTGATTAATAACAAAAGTAATTAGAATTTGAAGAAAATAATTGAAAAATAATGAAAGTGAATTGAATTTGTGTAGAAAATTTGGATATTCCTGAAAATAATTTGAAGATTGAAGAACATAATCAAAATTTTAAAAAAATAATTGATAACTGGTGCATAAAATTAAAAATTTAAAGACAGTACTTGAAAAATTGACCAAACAATTGAAATTTTAAGAAACTGATGAAATAATGACATAAATAATTGGAAGCTGGTGTATAAATAAAAAATTTATAGAGAATAATTGAAGTTCGAAGAAAATAATTGAAATTTGTTGAAATTAATTTTTAAAAAATGTACAAATTTAATAAACTTATGACAATAATAAAAATAATGAAGAAAATGATTGAAATTTGTAAAAAATAATTAAAAACTAATATAATAAATTACAAAATTCTTGACAATAAAAAAAAAGATTTATTGATTTATTTATGGGCAAAAGCCCATTGCAATATAAAATTTAAGAATGTATTTCAAGTAACAATAAAATTAAAATTTGATGTAACAATAATAATTACTATATTAAATATTAATAGGTCCCATTCAATAATTTGAATAAAATAATAATTTAAATGTATAGAAAATAATTCTAAAATTGCAAAATCAATAGAAATATGAAGAAAATAATCGTAAAATGACAAAAATACTTGAATAATAACAAAAGTTATTTAAATTTGAAGAAAATTATTGAAAATTAACAAAAGTAGATTAGAAACTTGTGTTGAAAATTTAAATATTCCTGGCAATAATTTGAAGATAGGAAAAAATAATTGAAATGTTGAGAAAATAATTGAAAAATGACAGAAGTAAATGAAAACTTGTGTAATCAATTTAAATATTCATGGCAACAATTTAAAGACTAAAGATAATAATTGATATTTGAAAAAATTGAATTCAGAATTTCAAAAATACATGAAAATTGACAATACATAATACTTTGGAGTTGACAAAAGTACTTTAAAAATAACAAAAATAATTGAAAATAGGTGTAAAAATTACGTATTTGTAAATTATAATTAAAAAATTGATGATGTAATTAGAATATATACGGGAAAAATGCTTTAGGTAAAGTTTACCATATTCATAATAGACCTCGGATTAAAGTCACAAATGCAGAATTGTACTCAAGTTTTTAGAAAATTATTCCCATATTTCTGGCAATTTTGAGGGAAATTACTAGAAACATGGGAATAATTTTCTAAAAAATTGAGTAAAATTCTGCATTTGTGACTTTAATCCGAGGTCTATCATAAATATGGTAAACTTTACCCAAAGCTTTTTTTCAGTGTAAACAAACTAATTGATTTATAAGGAAAATTTTTAATCGCGAACACCTAATATCAGAAGACCCCCCCCCCCGCTGTTAAAATAGACATTTTACTAAAAAACTTTACTAACTTTGCTTCAGATTTTAAATGTGGACAGAAAAAGATGAATGAATATAAAAACTAACCTACTTCACTTCAAGTTTTAAATCGTTGACAGAAAAAAAAGAATAAATATAAATAGTAATACTAACTTCAGGAGTTTACTGAGGTTATTATTATTTAATTGTAAGAATTGATTACAAAAAAACGAGAATAATTGAAGAAAATATGTGAAAAATGCCAAGAAAAATTGACAATTAAAAAAAAAATTCGAAAAATGATTAGATTAATAGGACAACTAAAAAAAATAATTAAGTACAATTCTGCATTTGTGACTTTAATCCGAGGTCTATTATGAATATGGTAAACTTTACCTAAATCATTTTTCCCGTATATATTCTAATTACATCGTCAATTTTTTAATTATAATTTACAAATACGTAATTTTTACACCTATTTTCAATTATTTTTGTTATTTTTAAAGTACTTTTGTCAACTCTAAAGTATTATGTATTGTCAATTTTCATGTATTTTTGAAATTCTGAATTCAATTTTTTCAAATATCAATTATTATCTTCAGTCTTTAAATTGTTGCCATGAATATTTAAATTGATTACACAAGTTTTCATTTACTTCTGTCATTTTTCAATTATTTTCTCAACATTTCAATTATTTTTTCCTATCTTCAAATTATTGCCAGGAATATTTAAATTTTCAACACAAGTTTCTAATCTACTTTTGTTAATTTTCAATAATTTTCTTCAAATTTAAATAGCTTTTGTTATTATTCAAGTATTTTTGTCATTTTACGATTATTTTCTTCATATTTCTATTGATTTTGCAATTTTAGAATTATTTTCTATACATTTAAATTATTATTTTATTCAAATTATTGAATGGGACCTATTAATATTTAATATAGTAATTATTATTGTTACATCAAATTTTAATTTTATTGTTACTTGAAATACATTCTTAAATTTTATATTGCAATGGGCTTTTGCCCATAAATAAATCAATAAATCTTTTTTTTTATTGTCAAGAATTTTGTAATTTATTATATTAGTTTTTAATTATTTTTTACAAATTTCAATCATTTTCTTCATTATTTTTATTATTGTCATAAGTTTATTAAATTTGTACATTTTTTAAAAATTAATTTCAACAAATTTCAATTATTTTCTTCGAACTTCAATTATTCTCTATAAATTTTTTATTTATACACCAGCTTCCAATTATTTATGTCATTATTTCATCAGTTTCTTAAAATTTCAATTGTTTGGTCAATTTTTCAAGTACTGTCTTTAAATTTTTAATTTTATGCACCAGTTATCAATTATTTTTTTAAAATTTTGATTATGTTCTTCAATCTTCAAATTATTTTCAGGAATATCCAAATTTTCTACACAAATTCAATTCACTTTCATTATTTTTCAATTATTTTCTTCAAATTCTAATTACTTTTGTTATTAATCAATTATTTTTGTCATAAATTCATTATTTTTCCATATTTTTGTTACTTTTGCAATTTTAGAATTATTTTTTACAAATCTTCAAACTTAAATGATTTTTTTCATATTTGAATTTTTTTTGTCGTTTTTGAATTATTCTCTTTTAGTTTTAATTATTGTCTTGAAACTTCAATTAATTTCTTCAACTTGCAACTATTTTCCTGAAACTTATAATATTTTTTTTAACTTTACAATTATTATTGTCTACAATTTTTTAATTTTGCACCAGTTTTGAATTATTTATTTCAATATTTCAATTGTTGTGTCAAGTTTTCAAGTATTTTCTTTAATTTTTAATTTTTTTAAAGTCATCAATTATTTTTTCAAATTACAACTATTTTTGTCAATATTCAAATATTTTTGACATTTTGGAATTATTTTCTTTAAATGTCATTTTCTTCAATCTTTTTATTATTGTCATGAATTTATTAATTTTTGAAGATCATTTTTCAATTATTATTTAAGTCATTATTCAATTACTTTCTTCACATTTTAATTATATCGTTAATTTTTCAATTATTTTATACAATTTTTCCATTAATGTATTAAATTTTTTTGTTTTTTTACTTCATTTTTTAATATATTTCTCATTTTTTATTAACTTTTTTCTAAATATAAATTATTTTTGTCATTATTCAACTATTATCTACACATACACATTTTTTTGATATTTTGTAATTATTTTTTTCAAGTTTCAATTATTTTCTTGCAAATTCTTATTATTTTCTTCAAGTTTTCAATTATTGCCTAACAAATGTAATTTTTACACCAGTTTTTATAATTATTTATGAAATTATTCAATTAGTTTCTTTACATTTTACTTATTTCTTCAATATCTCAATTATTGTGCAAAAATTTAAATTTTTTACACCAGACTCAAACTTTTCTCTCAAAGTTTAATTATTTTTTTCATTCTTTAATTATTTTTATGTAAATCATTTTTTATTTTTAATCAATTTTTCAATTAGTTTTGTCATTTACAATTTTTTTTTCAAATCAAATTATTTTTGTCATTATTTAATTATTTTCTACATATTTCAATTATTTTTGCGATGTTCGAATTGTTTTTTTCAAATTTGAATGGCTTTTCCTGCTGGTGCCCCCCAATTTAATATCAGTAATATCAAAATATATTGCTTAGGTATTCCCTTTTTTGTATGTAAAAACTTTCACTCGTGCTTTGACTCGTTCATTGAACATTATGCTCGTCAAAAAAACTTGCATTTTCCACCCTTGGTGCATAATATACTATTTTTTCACTATTTTCAATCTGCAAGTTCACTGGCGGCCCTCCTTATTGGATAAATATTATTCATCGATTTGTTTTATCTATTATTATAGTTTAATTCCTAAAATGCATGGAAAACTAATCGCTATATTTTGCTAGTTATTAATTATTTTCTTCGATTTTCAATTGTTTTTCGAAAATTTTCAATTATTTCCTGCAGTTTTTTCAATATTCAGTTATTTTCCTACAATTTTATAATTATTCTTTGATTTCTTTAATTTTTTTTCGGCTGTGCATTAGTCTAGCTATTTTTTTGAATTTTGTTTTCAATTGTTCATTATTTTCGCCATTTTTAGGGTTCCGTACACAAAGTGTCCAAACGGAACCCTTATGTTTTCACTCGTTTGTCCGTCGCCCAAAACCATTACCCCTCCCCCCCCCCTAGCGGCCAAACTGTTTGAGATAGAGAGTTGAAATTTGGTACACTTATGTATTTTCACGTGTAGATTACAGGAAAAATATAGCGAACATGATTGAACGTGATGTTCATAGCGTTGTCAAGGAAATAACAAGATTTTTTTCAAAAAATGCATTAAAATGCCTATTTACCCCCCCCCCCCCCTTATCTCCTAAACTATTTGACCTAGAGTATTGAAATTTGGTACACATATGTATTTTCGCGAGTAGAGTTCAGGCAAAATATAGAGAACATGATTGGAGGTGATGGTCATAGCGTTGTCAAGGAAAAACTTTTTTTTTTAAAAAAAACGTGTCCCCCCCCCCCCTTATCTTCCAAACCATTTGACCTAGAGGTTTGAAATTTGGTATACCTAGGTATTTTTACGTGTAGTTTACAGGAAAAATATAGCGAACGTTGCTGGACTTAATTTTCAAAAGTTATTAATGAAAAGTTGAAAAATGACAAAAAACCCCTATGCTATCATAACATTTTTTCCAAAAAACTGAAATTTTACCAAAAAAAATTTTTTTCTTCTAAACAGCTACAATATTTTATAGTTTCAGATTATTATTTTTGTACAAAATGTTTATGTTTATGTTTAAATTACTTTAAAATTTTAAATTATATAAAAAAGTTTAGTCTATTTAATTGGAAATTTTTAATCTTATAAAAATCATTAAGTTTATACTTGAATTTCTTTAAAAATAAAAAAAATTATTTTAATTTATCATTATTTAAATTATTATTCAAGTAATCTCTGACTCATATAATTGAAAAAAATTAGAGCAGTACAGAACCCTTCGACTTGGTAAGAGTGTAACTCGTACTTGCCCGATATTTAATTATTTAGATATTTTCTTTAATTTTGTAATTATGCTCGTAATTTTCATTATTTATTGCATTTGAAAAAATTTATATTTTTAAATGACCAAAAACAATGCAAAGTTTCTCGCGTCCTTGGGCGCGTGTTAATGTTGCTACTTATTATATATTGGGTCATGGAATTTGATGAAAAATGGTCTTGAAAACCTGGAAGTCATTGAATATTGGAATTTTGAAAACGTAGCAAACCTATTTTAAACACATTCTAGTTTGTTTTTGTTATATTTTTGGTCACCTTTCTCTCACCTTTTTATCTTTTTTGAAGATACTGAAGATACTGTGATGCCTGTTATATATTTTACACATAAAATGTGTATAAAATATTTTTAAATAGTTCCAGCTACTAACGAACGATTTTTAATTTGTTTAAATAATCTTAGTTAACAAATAAATAACTTTAAAAGTTTTGCTTACTATAATTTCGTTTTTTTTTCTTCAAGTTGTAGATTTAACTGCCTCTAAAATATGTTATATATAAAAAATAAAAAGACACGTTTTTTTTTATTTTCGTTGAAATTAAAAACGTTTAAGATGATTTTCCAAAAATAAATAAGGTCGATTTTCTCAAAAACCTCCACTTTATTTTCTTTAAATTTTTGACTATAAGTTCTTATCAACATAAACAAATAATCCTGTAAGTTACAAGCGTACTCAGTGGCGCCCATTGGATTTCTAGCAGGGGGGCCAGACCCGATTCCAGGATACCACCCCCCTTTCATGAACCCTAATTTTGACAAGAAAAAAAAAGGTTCTCATAATAAAATGATCTATACTCTCTAAGTTTAAGTCAGTGAAATATTACTGATTTTTAGGCTAAATTCTCACTGATTCAAAATTTAGAGAGTAATAATGAGTTAACTACTTTTTTAAAAATGCCTTTGAATTGATCAAAATTTAAATTTATAACTAACAGTTGTAATTTTAATTTCATTATCCAATAAATTTATAATTTTTTATTAAATTTTAAGCAGTTTTCAATCTACAATTATTCTCCTTAAATTTTACAATTATTCTTAAATTTGCTAAATTACCTTGCTTCGTTGCCTAATATTCTCAACAGTTTTAGAATTTGTTTTCAATTGTCAAATATACTCAACAATTTTCGATTTTTTTTCAATTGTCAAATATTCTCAACAATTATCGAATTTTTGTCGACTATTGTCAAATATTTTCCACTTATCCCAATTACTTTTTTAATATTAAATTATTGTCGTTATTTTATAATTATTCTTTTCAATTTTCAATTAATACTTAAATATTTAGTCATTTCTGTCTTTTTGCAATCATAAATATTGTTCAAATATTTCAATTCAATTGTTTAATTCTATGACTATTTTCTTCAATTTTCAAATCCATTCTTCAGTTTTCAATTATTTTCTTCTATATTCAGGAATTCACAATTCAATTTTTCAATTACTTATTTCAATATTTAATTATATTTCTAATTTTTCTTTGAATTATCAGTAGTAGAGCTATGCGGGTACGGGCGCACTTACCGACCGTCGGTAATGTAGATTTCTACTTTACCGACCGTGAAATGTTGGTTTCCTGTGGGGTGTTCTACTTTACCGACCGAGATGGTTCCGGTGGCGACCGCTAGATGGCGCCACTTTTTTTTTAAGGAAAAAGTCGGTTTCTGTTGGGGGTATTTTGAATTTTCGCGCCAGTGTCGGTAACTATTTACTATCAGTCGGTAAGGTAGAACCCTGACATTAATTTCAATCCAGTCGATATGTTAGTGTTCTACCTTACCGACATGTCCCTCAACCTTTCCCTCCCTGATGACTTCATGCTGTAAAAAGGTAAGTTCATATTAATATTTTAAATAGTATTTGAATCACTTGCGAGTGTTGGATTTTGCATACGAGATTTTTTTCTATTGCTTTTTGAATCTTACCGCGTAGAGTTACGACTTTAGCCGGGGGTTCCCCTGAGACTCGATGTGGAGGAAGACAGGTTGAGTTGCGCGCGACTTCGGAGATGCGCGCGACTCCATTGCCTCAAGAGGAGGGTCAGTGGTGGGATTGTGGTGGGGAATAGGGTATAAGTGTCGGAGCGCGAGACGTTAGGATCATTCTTTTGTTCACAGGTGCAGCAGAGTTAGTCTGAAGAGGGAAGCGTATCGGATTCAGAAGATTTTTCAGATATTTTTTTATTCTTTCAGGTTTCTATTATTTCAGGTTCTTTTTTTATTCTTTCAGGGATTTTTATTCTTTCAGGTTTTTTTTTTCTTTCAGGTTTTTTTTCTTTCAGGTTTTTTATTTCTTTCAGGTTTTTTTTCTTTCAGTTTTTTTTTATTCTTTCAGGTTTTTTTTTATTCTTTCAGGTTTTTTTTTATTCTTTCAGGTTTTTTTTATTCTTTCAGGTCTTTTTTTTGTTTCAGGCTTTTTTATTCTTTCAGATTTTATTTTATTTAGATTCTTCATTTATTAAGATGCCAAAGTGCAAGTTGAGAAAGAAGATGGCTCGTCAACTGATAAATGATGAAGAATATAATGAAGTATGTCAAGAATCTGACAATTTTGTTAAAATAGCGGAAAATTAACTGATTACCACTATGTCAATGTCGAATTCAGATAAACTTATTAACGCATTTGAGTGGCAAAGCAAGTGCATACGTTGTAAAAATATATTGAGAAACTTTTTGCGAAAATCAGATTTTTCAAGTTCACAAAAGTCACGATGTTTAAATTTGAGTCAAAAAATTGAATACTTGCGTTGTCATTTTGAATCGTTAATGAAACACGGTGCGGGTATGGAAATGTCTAATGATAGAATCAAATGGGTCAATTTCGATGAAGCTTTTGATAGTCGTCTACAAACTAGTGCTATTATTAATTTATATCACAAGGATGTTAATGAGTTTCTTGATGATGCATTTTCTTTATTTAAACATCATATAGAAGATGCTTTACACAGGTATGGTTCACTAAAAGTTTATACAGTATTGGGCGCGAAATTTAAAAAAGATTTGACTAATGGGGAAGTGGAGTTTGATTTTAAAACGTTTACCGCAAAAACAGATGAAATTTTAATTACAACCCAGTTGGATGTATGGTACAATGAGAATGTTAAACAGATAACTTTAAATAAGATGGAAGAGTTTGAGGAAAAAGATTCAAATTGGAAGTTAGATTCAATTCATAGATTAGAGGTAAATATTAATAAATATAACCCCATGCGTGCTGGTTCTTATATCGACTTACCACTTGCTATTAAAAGGAAACAAGCTTGCATAAATGTTCAAAATTATAAAGACAATGAGTGTTTTAAATGGGCAATACTGTCAGCCTTACATCCACCTTTAAGAGATTCAAACCGCCCTTCCAAATACAAGCCGTATGAAGGTGAATTAAATTTTACTGGAATTGAGTTTCCAGTTGCCCTAAAAGATGTTTCCAGATTTGAGACTCTAAATAGCATTTCAGTTAATGTGTATGGCCTTGTTAGAAGAAATAATGAATTTACAGTTTCTCCGTTACATCTTTCATCTGATAAGAAGCTAACTCATGTAAATCTTTTACGAATTGAGGACCACTACATAGATGAAAATTATAATGAAGAAGGAGAGCTACATATCACATCCTTCAACTACCATTATGTTTGGATAAATGACTTGTCAAGGCTTGTAGCCTCACAACTGTCAACAAATAAAAGTAAACTGCAAATTTGTGATCGTTGTCTTCACTATTTTCATAATGAATTGAAGCTTGCTGAACATGAAGAAATTTGTAAGAAGATGAATAATACAAGAATTAAGCTGCCAGAATTAGGACAAAATATTATTGAGTTTAAAAACTTTCAAAACAAGGAGAGCGTACCTTTCATCATTTATGCAGACTGTGAGAGTCTTTTAATACATGCGGAAGAGCCACAAGAGGAAAGCAATACTAATATTTTTCAAAATCACAAACTGCTTAGTATTGGATATTATTTGAAGTGTGGCTTTGATGACTCATTGTCTACATATAAAGCTTCTCCTAAAGATTATGAAGATCCAGCAAAATGGTTTTCAAAAGAGTTGAAGAATTTGATTGAAAAATTGGAGCCCATATTTAAAAATTTTAAACCAATGGAATCGCTGAGCCCACAGCAACTAATTGATTTCAGAAACGCTGATACTTGTCATATGTGTCGAAAACTCTTTACACATGGGAATATAAAAGTTAGGGACCATAATCATCTAACAGGGAAGTATCGGGGTGCCGCCCACCAAGATTGTAACATTAATTATCATGAATCACCAACCATACCTGTCGTATTTCATAACCTAAGTGGTTATGACGCGCATTTTATTATTGAAGCTATTGCAAATGAAATGGATGGTACAGTTGATTTACTTCCTATAAATAAAGAGAAATATATTAGCTTTACTAAAAATGTAAAGCATAGTCTTATCAAGTTCAGGTTCATTGATTCATTCAAATTCATGTCATCATCACTCGACAAATTATCATCCTACCTAGATGAACACAAAATTGTAAAATCAGTTTTTTCTGGTTTCAATAACGATAAAATTCAATTATTAACGCGAAAAGGAGTTTTTCCTTATGAATATCTTGATTCAAGGGAAAAACTCGACGAGAATCAATTGCCGTCAAAAGAGAAATTTTATAGCACTTTGAATGATTCAAACATATCTGACGAAGACTATGCCCATGCTCAAAAAGTGTGGATTGAATTTAATTGTAAAAATCTAGGTGATTACGTTTATTTGTATATGCAAACTGATGTCTTATTACTTGCCGACGTTTTTGAAAATTTTAGGAAACAGTGTTTGATTGCGTACGGACTTGATCCAGCCCATTATTATACTACGCCCGGTTTGACTTGGGATGCAATGCTCAAGTACTCGAATGTAAAATTGGAACTGCTTACTGACATTGACATGGTAATGTTTATCGAACGTGGTATCAGAGGTGGAGTTAGTCAATGTCCAAATCGGTATGCGAAAGCTAATAACCCGTACATGGAAAAATACAACGAAAAAGATGAGACATCTTACATTATATATTTGGATGCCAATAATTTATATGGTTGGGCCATGGTACAACCGCTTCCTTATGGTGGTTTTGAGTGGATTGAAAATGTTGATAACAATTTTGATTTTAATGCTGCAGATGATGCATCAATTGGTTACATTTTAGAAGTCGACTTAGATTACCCGGATGAACTGCATGACAAACACAGTGATTTTCCGTTTTGTCCTGAACACTCGAAGCCACCAGGGTCCAAGGAAGAGAAGCTTCTAACTACCCTCCTACCGAAACGAAATTACATTCTCCATTATCGAGCATTAAAACAAGCTCTCGCCAATGGTCTCGTATTAGTTCAGATTCATCGCGTTTTAAAATTTAAGCAATCCAGTTGGTTAAAAGATTATATAGATTTCAATACCACCCAGAGAGCAAATGCAAGTAATGAGTTTGAAAAAAATTTATTTAAACTTATGAACAATGCAGTATACGGGAAAACAATGGAGAATGTAAGAAACCACGTTGACGTAAAGCTCGTGACAAAGTGGGAGGGTAGGTATGGAGCTGAAGCTTTAATTTCAAAACCAAACTTCCATAGTAGAGCGATCTTTAATGAGAACTTAGTAGCTATTGAACTTCGAAAAATGGAAGTTTTAATGAATAAACCTCTGTATGTTGGTCTTAGCGTGCTAGATATCTCAAAAACTTTGATCTACGATTTTCATTACAATTATATATTAGAAAAGTATGAGACTAAAAATTGTAAATTATTATACACTGATACAGATAGTCTCATTTATGAAATTAAATGTGCCAATGTTTATACCGACATGAAAGAGAATATTCATAAATTTGACACCTCCGATTACCCCGTTAACAATGTATTCGGTATTCCGCAAGCCAACAAAAAAGTTTTAGGATTGATGAAAGACGAATGCAGCGGAAGAATTGTAACAGAATTTGTTGGCTTGCGGAGCAAAATGTACAGCTTGCGTGTTGAGGATACAGATTTTGTGAAAAAAGCTAAAGGCGTGAAAACTAGCGTTGTAAATAAATCTATTACATTCGATGATTATCTTTATTGTTTGAAAAATGTTGAAATGCAGTATCGAACCCAATATTCAATTAGATCAAAGCTACACCATGTTCATACTTTAAAACAAAAAAAAATTGCGTTAAGTCCTTATGACGATAAAAGACTTTTGATACCTACTAGTACTGACACGATTGCCTGGGGGCATTGTAAAAGGGATGAAATTCTGGATTTATGGTACTGTTGTTGAAAGATTTTTGAATAAATAAAAAATCATGTATATTTACTTTTATGTCTACTTTATTTAATATAACCTTCTAATTACATTTTTCAATTTAATTATATTTTAACATTAGTTTAACTGTATTTAACATTAGTTTAACTTTATTTAATGTTAGTTTAACATTGCTCTAACATTAATTTAACAGTTTAAATGTAGATGTACACGCATTATACAGTGGGAGGGTTGTATGCGGGAGTGGGGATTCGCAAGATTAAATGATAGGTTATATTGAAGACTGTTGGGGAGTTGCGTGCGCATACTGAAAGTAATGAGGGGTTGAGAAAGAGTGGGGGTTATCGAAGATATAAAGCGGTTTACCAGCAAGAGCAGCTCATTTCTGTTGCAGCATTTTCTAGATGAACAGCAATAAGCAGTAAGTATACATTTTAATTAACTAATTTTCTTTCAGGTTTTCTCTCTTTTCAGGATTTTTTTTGTTTACGTTTCAGCTGATGCTTTAAATTTTTTTAGATTTCTTTTATCAGTTTCAGAATTATTTTATTTTGTTACAGATTTTATTCTACAATAATGGATTTGGAAAAAATCAACGCCGTTGGAAGACTGGAGGGTTTTCTCCCAACAAAACCGCTTTCAGAACTTACTGTAAATACTGAATACTTTATCACTAAAATTAAAAAGGTGCAGACGAAATTTGGACCCAGGATCTTGATGGAACTGGATGCTGATTTTAATACATACCTTCCAATGAGATTTGCAAAGCATTTTGAAGATGATAAGTCTAATTCATTCAAAATGATGCAAGACGCTGCTGCAATAAAGAATCTGCAATTAAAGTTTCTTGGAGGACCCTATAGCAAGATTGAATTTAAATTTGTCAAATGAAATAAATTGTATACTAAATGTATATTTAAAAAAAAAAAGGTTTAAAATAAAAAAAAATTATCTATGAATTGATTCTAATTTATTTTTCTCTCTCTACCATGCGTGTGAATTAGTTTTAATTTTCTCTTTTTAGAAATTAGTTTTAGTTTTCTCTTTCAGAATTTAATATATAAGTTAATTAATCAAAAAGATTTAAGTAAAAACAAAACATTAAATTAGTCAATAAAATAATTTAATAAATCTAGAAAAACATTAAAAGGATAGGTTTTTTTTTTAAATTAGGAAACATCGTTATAGATTCAAAGTAATTCATATTTATTTTTAAAAAACTTATCAAAGTATTTACAAAAAAGATTCACAATTTTCATAGAATGATCTTAAAGTAGTATCAACTTCATCACTTCCTTGAGCAACTACACTTATAAATTGATTTGAAGGTTTTAGAAACCAATCTCGAAGAAATACAACATTATTTACAGCACAATTTGCGTTTCCGAATGAATGGTGTGTACAAGCAACGGTCGGTGATTCCAGTTTTAACTTTTTAATCGACGGACACTCAAAATCTTCTAAATCTACAACATTTAGTAAATACTTCTGAAGCCACTGTTTCTTCTCTAGTCCTTTAACGTAGATTGTTTTTGCATTCAACAAATTTTCTTTTAAAATAGGTTGCAGTTCATCGTAGGGTATTTCTCCATCAGACCATTCAATTCCAAGGTAATTGCGTGTAAGCCAGCGATTCTCATTTTTGTATCGTGCAGGTAATCTGCTCCAAAGGTAAGGTGGTTCAAACAGGAAGACAAGTGGTTGAGCTTCTACCTGAACAGGAATTATGGCCAACTCCTTGAAAACAAATTCATTGTAAGGTCTTTTAAAACCTTGAATATCTACGATGAACTCCATCCTGAAACAAATAATGCTGAAACAGAAATGAATTTCTAACCGAGCTTAGCCTCATTTATACTATTCTTCCCCACCACTGCTTTACCCCCTCTATAGCAACTTCTTGACAACGCCGCTGATTGGCTTATATTGTACAATGCGGTCATGGATGATGATGCAATAGGCTGTAGTTTCAGCTGGCATATTATTAGTTGATTCAAATTCTAAACGTACGTCAACAGACGCTTGTTTGAGAAATTCATTTTGTTTCGAACAGTCAATTACAATCAGAGGAGCCAAATTTTTAAAATTATTTTTTGTTAAGACAGGCACAGATTCTTTTCCGTAATAAGAAGTTTGAAAATTAGCATACATTTCATAAAGTAGAGAATATTGATTTTGTTCAAAGTTTATATTTAAATTCCCATAAGGATAATATTGAGAATTCAAAAAGAGTTTTACATTTGTAATATTACAATGATCAAAATGACAAGCATGTTTTTTACGCTTATCTTTTTTTTCTGTTTGAAATCCAAGTATTACATATCGTGGCTTCTCTAATTGTGTTGAAGTTTTAATTTGCCACATAACTTTTGAACTTGTTGGAACTAAAGGATACTCATACATTTCCCATGATCGAAAACTCATTGAGATTAGTGGATCTTTTTCAATAAATTTTAACAATTTAATTTTATTATTGTCTGCTGGTAAAACATATGGAACCATCCATTCAATCTTATTGATTGTAATTTTAAATTCTTCATCAACTTCTGCTTGTCCTGTTTGAATTATTGCATTCAGGTCATTTCGTGATCTTGTTAAAACAAGTTCATGCTTAGCATTTATAACAATTTTTTTATAATCTTCAGCAAAACCAAAAATCATACCAAGTGGTATTGTTACATCGAAATAGCCATTTTCCACTGTAATTCTTGAATCATCTGATATTTTTGAAAATCCTGCATTTTCAATAAAGTTGAGCTGAGGGGGATTTAGACAAACATAATTTTTCATGATTGTAGTATGTCCAACGTATTTACATCTGTCAATTTCAATACCATTTAATTCATAGCGAATTTCATCAAATAAAAAACATATGGCATTGCTGCTCAAGTGTACATTTTCAGTTAGAGTAACTCCATTATTTCTAGTCAACCTTCCAAATATGTGTAATGAACTTTTACTTGGTAAAATACACAAATCTTGATTTTGTACAGCAATTCTAATTTCATCACTATTGTTAAAGGATGAGGAAGCATAGGGTTGATGAGCATAAATCTCATAACGAGCTATGGACTCATCAAAATTTACTGGATTTGCAATGTTGAGAAGATCTTCCATTTTTATTACAACAACACCCAAAAAATATATAGATTAATTGTCTTGTCGTTTTCTTTGAGGTATAACTTTTAGACCTATTTGCTTCAGAAAACTGCGATTCTGAGGTGTTAACACCTTGCGAGATAAATTTAGACTGGATTGCCTCTTGCATGTTGGCAAGCTTTTATAATTTCCTCCAATTTTTTGATTATATACAATCCCCATTACATTGATTTTATATGTAAGCGAATTGTAATAGTTTCTCCTCGAAAATTTATCAAATCGCCGTCTTGATCAACAATGCACAGTTGAATATTATGTATTGTCTTGACTGCTATCGGAAGATAAATGACATGTGTTGGCACTTCCACAATCTTATATCCTGGTGGAACACTAGGAAAGAATTCATGGATAGTGTGAACTTTATGATTATTTATATATGCTCCAGATGTAATATTACATTCAACACGTAGAGCATTAACTTTTAAAATAGATACAGGTAAATCTGATGTATGCGTCTCATTACCTATCAGTTCGCGAGGAGTAAATCCCAAGAGTGTACCAATAGAATTCGGATATGTAAAATTAATTTGATGATTTGAAAAAATCATACTGCGTAATGTATTGTTATTAGGTTTAATATTTATTGTACAATCATCTGGCACGGCGCTCTGAATGTATGCTTCAATATCTTTTATTTCATAACTACCTGTTGGTATAGTAATTATCTTATAACCTATATGAAATTTGTTGTTGCTTTCATCAATATTGGGAATTGAATTAAAAGTCAATAATTCAACAAGACCAAGTACATAATTTTTATTTGGTTTAAGTTCTATTGGTGGGAAATATTCAGCTTCAAGAACTGAAGATGTTCCCGTTAACGTTAAAGTAAACGAATCACTCATGATGCTGTCAGTTTTAACACTAAAGCTTCCAAAAAGTTACATGTTCTTATATAGCCTAAAACTGCTCTTAACATTAAGTTGTTTACATAAAAATTTTAAACACAAGTGTCCACATATAAATGTATCATAATTTTGATATCTTTCATGATTGTATTTTATGAAGCTACCATCACCCAGGTATGTGATGAGATCTATTGGAGGAGGAAGGTTGCCAAAACTATCAAAGTACATTGTTTCATTTTTTAATTTTTTATATGCAACCCAGTGTGTACCGGGACCTTCCTTATTATCCAAATTAATAATTGCTGACTCATATTTAAAAGGTTCTTTAACGGGCAAATCATTACGCATAAACACTCCACGAAAATGTGGTATTTTTAGAGTCTTTGCATAATTCCACAAATCAAAGTCAGTTAATGCACGATGAGGTAGCTTCAATACTAGTTTTTTTTCTTCATTGATGTTCGTTTCTTTTTTGAAGATCGTCTCTTCCTTGATGTTCGTTTTTTTAACCCTTTTCCAAGATTGAAAGGTTTAATATGAAGTCCAAGACCTTGTCTATAGGGTTTTAAATGTAACCCTTTTCCAAGTGATATTTCTTCCATTGTCTTGTTATGACGGTGAGCTTCTGCAAGTTGTTCTTTAGCTGATTTAGCATCATTCACAGCCTTAGCAATACCAGATGCTCCACCAGCAAGAGCTCCTAATGCGCTGAGTCCAGCAAAGATTGGAATTAGAGGTAAAATCCCACCAACTTTTGTTGGGACTGGAAGAATTCTAGGTGATAATATTTTAGATCTACCACCAGCACTTTTAATTGCTTTGCGTGCACCAATCATAGCAGCTCGAATAGATTGTTTAGCATTATTGCTAGGAATTATACTCTTTTTGGCTGCATCAACGACTTTTCTTAGCGCTAGTTTCTTTTTACATTTGGATTTCCTCCGCACCCCCATTCCTAATGTTGATTTAGCCTTCATTGTTCCAGATATAGCTAAAGCAGCTGCTCTTTCCCCGATAGTAGAATCTTTGGCTAAAACACGTTGCCACGCTTTTTCAGCTAGTACTTTATCTGCAACGTTTCTTTCGTTTATATTTTCACGATTTTGTGAATATGTAATGTCGTGTTCTTTGCAAGCGATGTCTAAAGGATTAACACCTTGATCACCACGAGTTAATCGTTTTGCTAGTTTAGTACCAGGTCCACAGAACTGATAACCGGGTAAATGTAACTCGAACGGTAAATTATTGATAACACGGTTGACTAAGCCTTTACCTTTTTTCACTTTATGTGTAATCATTTCAAACGCACATCTTGAAAGTTCGTAGGAGACTGATTGAAAAGCTATAAAAGCACGCTATTTATAGTTTTTCAGCCAGTCGATATCAAGATGTTGTTTACAACGCAACCCGTTAAACTACCAATCACAAGTGTTGACGTTGAAATTAATGAAAAAAAGATAAAACGTCACGGAAGTCTGTTCTCAGATAGCATTCGTGCAGTTTTTTGCGGCCCCTCTAATTGTGGTAAAACAAACGCCCTCCTTTCTCTAATCATACATCCAAATGGTTTGAGTTTTGAAAACATTTATCTATATTCAAAGTCTTTAGAGCAGCCTAAATACAAATTTCTGGAAAATGTACTAAAAAACGTAGATGGTGTAGAGTACTTTCCTTTCAGAGAGCATGAGGAAGTAGTATCACCTAAGGAAGCTAAACCAAATTCAATATTTATTTTTGATGATATAGCTTGTGAGAAACAAGACAATGTAAGAGCCTTCTTTTGTATGGGTAGACATGTAAATGTTGATAGTTTCTACTTGTGTCAAACTTATGCCCGTATTCCAAAACACTTGGTTCGAGACAATGCCAATTTATTAATACTTTTTAGACAAGATGAACAAAATCTAAAACATGTGTATGAAGATCATGTTAACACAGACATGCCCTACACTCAATTTCGTGATTTATGTTCAGAATGCTGGAAATCTGATAAATATGGATTTGTTGTCATTGATAAGGATAGAAATTTGAATGATGGAAGATATCGAAAAGGATTTGATTGCTTCATTACACTATAAATACAAGAGTTTAACTAATTTTTAAATTAGTATACTTTATATTGTTGAGATAGAAACATGTATCGAAAAGAGCAAGAAACGCTTCGTCAAATAGCAAAAGCAAGTGATGCTATTAGACGTAAACATCGTATACTGAAAATGGGCAAAGATGCTGCAGAAACAATGTTGAAAGAAACTTTTCAACCAATAGTCGAACCACTTCAAAAATTAATAAATGTAAAAGATACCCCTATAAAAGACATCAAGCTTGAAAGGATAAAAAAAGAGGAGAATAACGATTTCTCTTTCTCAACTGCTTTTGATGATGATTCAACTTTACTGAATTCAAGTTTACTTGATGAGACTATAGTTGATACAACTTCACATAATGAAAATGATGATAATTATGAAAAATTGACAAATAAATTTATTTTATTGTTGAATAAAAATAGGAAAAGTTACTTGGACTTGGTTTATGGAGTACGTAAACTTCCTAATGGTTCATTTATAATTGGTGATAGACCTATTATCTTTGAAGGTTCAAATATCAAGATTGATGGAAAGAAAAATTATTTGAAAACTGCTGGATTGCTTGAACTGTTATTTAAACAAAAACCTGATGAATCTTTGATAACTTCAAATGATTTAGCAAATTATAAAGAAATTCTTCTTTCTACAAATGCTCATCGAAAGAATTATAGTCCAAATAAACCTTTACAAACTTCTAGAAATTCCAAATATACTAGTATAATTGCAAAGCTATTCAAGAGTACTCCGAAAAAAGGCGGTGGTTTTTTAAAGAGAAAATTACCTAAATTTATGGTAGCAAAGAAACAATTTAAACCAGACTATATTTATTGGGATGATCCAAATGAACTTGTTGACCGTTTACGACTGCTTATAGCATCACAGCAAGCTGGAAATCCGAGTCATAACAATGAAATTATGTCAATTATTGAGGAACTACGTGAAGCTCGAATTATATATTAAGAGAGTTCAATTGTATAAATTATCAGTACCACAATGAGCATTGACGTGTTTGGACATTCCTTGACACGATCTGTTGTTGCAAGTCGCGGACTTCCCGGCACTGGATTTAAACTTACCACAGACGGACATTACGACCTTGATAATAAAAGACTTTGTAACGTTCAAGAAGCTAAAGATCCGTATGACGCTATAAATTTAAGACTTGCACGAGATATCATTCAAAACGAGATAAAAACAGTTTCCCAAGTTACATCTTCAATCAGATCAGAAGTTGATAACAATAAAATAATATTAAAAAGCCTTGAGGATTCAATAGATCGAAAATTGAAAATCTTGGAAAGTCAAATAAATCAAGAATTGGCTTTAAGAAACGCTGAAATTATTCTACAATTGGATGCTCGATTAACTCTTCTTGAAAATGGACGACAAAAAGTTGACAGTAGTCTCGGAACTTCATAAACAAGTAAGAAAAAATTATCCTCGACGAAAAGTTCAAATGCGAGGTATAGATGAAACATGGCAAGCAGATTTGGTTGAAATGATACCATACTCGAAATCTAATAAAAGTTTCAAATATATACTTACTGTTGTTGATATTTTTTCAAAGTATGCATGGGCTGTTCCTGTAAAAAGTAAAAGTGGAAAGGATATTTCTGCAGCCATGAAATCTATTTTAGTACAAGGGCGTATTCCCAAAAACTTGCATACTGATAGAGGCAAAGAATTTTACAACTCTCAATTTGCAAGTTTAATGCAGACATATAAAATTAAACTCTATTCAACTTATAGTAATCTGAAAGCATCAATTATTGAAAGATTTAACCGCACACTAAAGAATATGATGTGGCCTGAATTCAGTTTGCAAGGCAATTATAAATGGATAAACCTTTTACCAAATCTTATGTCAAAGTATAATGATCATAAACATCGTACAATTGGTATGAAACCCAAAGATGTCACCGTAGAAGATGAAAAGAAGTTGTTAAAACGCCTCAACAATCAAAGAAAAGTATCATCTAAACGATCAAAATTCAAAGTTGGTGATCGAGTTCGAGTAAGCAAATACAAAAATGTCTTTGAAAAAGGATATACCCCAAACTGGACAACTGAAATATTTACTGTAAATCAAGTTAAACGAACAAACCCAGTAACATACAAGCTTAAGGATTATAAAGATCAACCCATCGAAGGCGGTTTTTATGAGCAAGAACTTTTAAAAGTCAAGTATTCAGATGTTTATCTTGTAGAAAAAGTTCTCAAAATTCGAGGTGATGAAGCCTACGTGAAGTGGCTTGGATTCGACAACTCTCATAATAGTTAGATAAAAAAATCTGATATGTAAACTAATGTTAAAGAAATATTATTGTAACGTTAAGTTAATGTTAAAGTAACGTTAAACTATAGTTAATGTATAGTTAAAATATACTTAAGATAATGTTAAAAAAGTGTTAAAATAAAGAACACATGGAATTAATGTATATAAATGTTTTATTTATTACCAACCCTTCTTAAAAATTACAGATAGTATATATATATAAGTTCTTCATTGTTTTATTTACAAATCTATAATTTTGTCTTTATCATTAATTTCTTTCTAATTGTATAATCATCACATGTATGAGTGTCTATGCTACTTTTAACAAACAACAAAAAGCCTTTGTCATAATAGGGATTTTATACGTTTTGTGTAAATCGTAGATCCAGATTAAATAAATTAAAATAAAACAACCTGAAATAACTGGAAATAAAAAAATAACAAAAACTGAAAGAAAGAAAAAACATCAACTGAAAAAAAGGACCTAAACAAATGAACCTAAAAAGAGCTGAAACAACATAAAAGAAAGAAAAAAACCTGAAAATAAAACCTGGAAATAAATAAAAAAAAAAAAAAACCTGAAAGCAATCAATAAAAGAAACAAAAATAAAGAACCTAAATAACAAAATACATATAAATTAATTAAAATTTTGAAATTATTTGCAAAAAATGTCAAAACATATAAATTTATTTTTTATTCTGTGAAAAAAATTTTAAAACATAAGTTTTATTTTTTACAATCTTCTGTTGATGACGATAACACTGAAGGAAATAATAGCTCCACCCTCTGAAAATTAGTATTATTATTAAGATTGTTATATGATAAAATGGTAAAATGAAAAGAAAAAGTAACATTAACCTGTTGAGGTAAAGTAACAATCAGAATTACATCATCTTCATCATCTTCATCATCATCGAGGTCTGTAGAATCATCATCATCATCATCATCATAAATAGTTGAATCCTCACTATCAAAGTCCTCTTCTTCGCTTTCAAACTCATCTTCACTATCAAAAATTAAAATTATAATTCTCTCTGCTCCATCATTACTATCATCATCATCGAAATATGAAAATGATACATTTTTTTTTCCATTTTGCTAAAATCCTGAAACATACGATAAAAGAAAAAATTAAAAAGTAAATAAAGGTTTCAATAAAAAAAAATAATCAAATCTAAAAGATGTAAAGAAAATTCTTGAACTAAACACCTGAAAGCAAAATAACTAAAAAAAAATTAAAATTAAAAAAAAAAACCTGAATATAAGAGCTGAAAAAACATCTAAAAATCAGATTTAAAAGAAAAGTTGAAAAAACCTCAAATAAAACGACAACAAAATAAATAAAAGAACCTAAAATAAGAAAAAAAAACATCTGAAAACAAGAGTTGAAAATAACATGAAAATAAAAAAGAAACCTGAAATAAAACAACAAAAATAAATTAAATAAAATAATCTAAATAAAAAAATCATCTGAAAACAAGAGCTGAAGATAACCTGAAAATAAAAAAAAAAAAAAACCTGGAATGAAACAAAAAAAAAAAATAAATTAAATAAAAAAATCATCTGAAAACGAAAGCTGAAAATAACCTGAAAATAAAAAAAGAAACCTGAAATAGAACAACAAAAATAAATTAAATAAAATAATCTAACCTAAGAACAAAATCATCTGAAAACAAGAGCTGAAAGAAAAGCTGAAAAAAACCTGAAATAAAACGACAAAAAAATTAAATAAAAGAATCTAAAATAAGAAAAGCTGAAAAAACATTTGGAAATAAGAGCTGAAAAGAAAGTTTTATAATATAAATGGTTATACCTACTTTAGATATCTGAAAGAGAGAATGACCCTAATAATCTGTGAGTCGCCCTTATATCATCGCTACCCCCCACTTTTCTCTTTAAACCCAACTAAAATGCGCACGCATTTCTAGAAATTCTTAAATTCTAAAAAAGAAGTTTAAAGCATAAAAATAAATAAATAAAAGTTTTAGATTAAAAAAATTAAAACTGACATTGTAAATAAAATAAAAAAAACTTTAAACAAAAAAAACACCTAAAAAGAATAAAAAAGACCTGAAAGAATAAGAAGACCTGAAAGAATAAAAAAGAGCTGAAAGAATAAAAAAGAGCTGAAAGAATAAAAAAAACACCTGGAATAATAAAAAAAGACCTGAAAGAATAAAAAAGACCTGAAAGAATAAAAAAACACCTAAAAGAATAAAAAAGACTTGAAAGAATAAAAAAAGACTTGAAAGAATAAAAAAAAAACTGAAAAAAGACCTGAAAAATAAAAAGACTTGAAAAATAAAAAAAAAACTTTAAACAAAACAAAAAACATCTGAAAGAATAAAAGAAAAAAAAATTGAAGCGAACAAAAAGACTTGAAATAAGAACTCAAAATACAACCTAAATATAAAACCTGAAAATAATCTGAAAATAAAATAAAAAAAAGGAAACCTGAAAATAATCAACAATAAAAAAAAACCTAAAATACAGGACCTAAATTAGAACACTCAAAAATAGAACGTAAAATAGGACCTGAAAATAAAACATAAAAAGAACATTTGAATATAAGAGCTGGATTCTTTTTTGTTTATAATTTTGTTTATTAATTATGATTTTTTGTTCATCAAAAAATCTTATGATTTTTAATCTTATTATTCTTCTTCTTTTACTCTGGCAAAAAGAACACTCCATTGAAGGATCATCTGATGAATCATAATCATCATCTGAAACCGTTGGTGGTGGAGTTTCAGGCGCTTCTGATGAACTAGTTTCTGGAACTGACTCGAAAAGTTCGGTAACCTGCAAAGAAAATGTATTTTAATAAATAATTATTTCTTATTAAGAAATAGATAAATTAATTAATTAATTAAAGATATTTCACCTCTTCATCTGAAATATTTATAATTAATATGTCATCTTCTTCTTCTTCTTCTTCTTCTTCATCACTAATGTTAATAATTTCATCATTATTATTAACCTGATGATCACTAGATGTAACAATCTCATTAACTTCCCTGTTTAAAATGACTGCACTAGCTGTGATATCATCTTGATCATAGATTTTTATGGTTATTTGAAGGCATGAACTCGATTCATTGTTGAAATTCTCCATCTTTTTTTTTTCTGAAAAATAATTTTAAATGAAAATTTTTATCTGTGTCTATAAGAATTCTAAAACAAAAAGAAAACTGAACAAAAAACAAAAAACAGAAGAAGAAACAAAAATAATACTGAAAATAAAAGGTTAAAAACAAAAAGCTAAAAAGTCGTCTGAAAATAAATTAAAAAGAAAACTGAACCTGAAAAGAAAAAAAATTTAAAAAAAAATGAAGCTGAAAGAAAAGCTAAAAAACAAAACCTGAAAATAAAAACAGAAATAAGCCTCTTCGAATGCTCATACCTTTGATCTGCTGGTCTGAAAAGAGAATGAATCTTCTCGAGCAGTGTACCACCTAATATAGGCAGCATCCCCACCCAAGCTTACATTCTCTCTCTCCCTCTCTTTCACACAGCACGTTTTCTATTCATATGAAAATGTCACGATATTCCAAAGATAAAATAGAATAAAATATTTAAAATAAAAAAATTAAAAGATTTAAATAAGCTAAATATATTTTTATGTGTAAACGATTAATATAACTTTATTAAAGAAAAAAGACGAGAATTTATCAAAATTGCTTGGATAATAAAACTACAAATTTAAAACACTTTTAAATTCAGACAAACGATTAGATTCATTAAAAAAATATGAAACAAATTCTTTTTATATAAATTCCAATAAAAATTTTTTTTATTATGACACTAGTTGAGAGATATATATCACTAAAAACTTCTTTTTACATTATTAAATAATCTTACATACACTATAATAGTTTATGAACACTTTTTTTCATAATTTATTCTGTTTATGAAACAAGATTTTTACTTTCTTCTCGCACTCTTTTGTCTTTATAAATTTTAATAAAAATAACTTTTTTTTTTATAAGGTGCTAATAAAAATTGGTAGTTATCTCACAAGTTTGAAGATTTATATCACTTTTTAATTTTTTTTAAATAATCTCACATAGGTACACACTTTTAACACTTTTTTTTTCTTAAAAAACACAAACATTTTTTCATTTTCTTCTCCAATTAGAGAAATTCTCAAAGTTTTCTTTGTCACATTCATCTTTAAAATAATTTCTTTCAGCATTTTCCTTTATTTCATTTTCGAGGCTTTTTATTTTATTTTCTAAAATTTTAATTTCATTTTGTATAATTTCAGATGAATCAACTGGAGATGTTGCAGGAGTCCAATCCACAAGATTGGGTTGATAAGGACTGTGAGTCTCAAAATTTAGAGCTCCAATCTCTTGCTGATTGGAAACTTGTAAATTCATGCTTTGTTTTAGATTTTCGACTTGGTGATTGATATTTTCTTCTAAATCCATTGCCTCATAAATTTCTCCTTCCAAAAAACTTTTAGAATTAGATTTCGCGGAAAATGAACACTCTGGAAATTCTCGTGTAGATTGATTCAATTTTGCACTTGACTCCATAAGATTAAAATTCACACTTGACTCCATAAGATTAAAACTTGCACTTGACTCGATAAGATTAAAACTTTCACTTGACTCCATAAGATTAAAATTCACACTTGACTCCATAAGATTAAAACTTGCACTTGACTCCATAAGATTAAAACTTGCACTTGATTCCATAAGATTAACATCTAAAATTTTTTCTGGTTCCACATTCAATAGATTTTCGACTTGATGATTAATATTTTCTTCTAAATCCATTGCTTTAGAGATTTCTTCTTCCAAAAAACTTTTAGAATTAGATTTCGCGGAAAATGAACACTCTGGAAATTCTCGTGTAGACTGATTCAAATTTGCACTTGACTCCATAAGATGAAAACTTGCACTTGACTCCATAAGATTAACATCTAAAATTTTTTCTGGTTCCACGCTCAATAGATTTAAATCAAAATTGTCCAAACAATCTTTTAAGAATTCTTCAGACAAAAGTGGTAAAAAATTAGAATTATATTCATGAAACTCCACATTAACAGATTGTTCCTCTTCTGTTGGCATGCTTGCTTCGCAAGATATTTTTGGGATTACACGAGGTTTATCCCATCTCGTGAATCGGAAGCAGCTCCCTTTTTCAGGTCGAACACCCTAATTTAACAACAAATGATTAAAGCATGTAAATTTGAAGCACTTATTTACAGGTTAGTTTAAATGAAAAACAAAAAGATAAATGTAAAAAAGAAATTTACTTACACTAAAGCTGGGAATCGGAAGATCCATAACCCTTCGCTGTTTATTCTGAATCCTCCTTTGGTCCCGAGGATCCTTTGGAACTTCTTTGGAATTGTTCTAGAAAAAATTAAAACAATTTATGTTTTGATACATAGAACCTGGAAATATAATAATCTTATTGCTTTTAACTTACCATTTTTTTATTTAAATAAATATAAGGATGAAGCACTTCAGTAAAACTTTAATCTTGTTCTGGCACGCTCAGACTTGTACAAACACAAAGGTTAAGCTGTATTTTTCATAAGCAAGAAAACCTCTCACCAGGGATGGATGCGTACAATTCCAAGCAGGGATGCATAGCTCCGCGTCACTGAGACTTTCTAGAAAAATGCGCGCGCAACTCTAAAGACGAAGCCTCACGGGACCGTTTTACGTAGCGTTGAAATGAGATAGAAAAGGACGCACATATACTTCATCCTTTTTTATCCAAGCAAAACGGAGTTATGGGACTGCGGCCTAAGGGTGAAGTCCCACGAGTCCACTGTACGTTGCGTTGTAATGAGATAGTAAAGGACAAAGTATATCTGTGTCCTCTTCTTTCTTATTACAACGTAAAACGAACTCATAGGACGTCAGCCTTAGGGTCCAGTCTCATGATGTGGATAGTAGAATAGTGGAATAGGTTTTAGCCAATGAAAATTTAGTCTCTGGCGGTAATGTAATGTTTTCTGCTAGATACTAAATTTTGATTAGCAGAAATCTATTCCACTATTCTACTATTCCACATCATGGGACTGTGCCCTTAGAGTGCAATTATAATAGACCGTTTTAATATGTAATTGAACTCTAAACCAACTTCCGTCTACATGTTGTAGAGTTGCAAAATTCTCGGTAATTTAAAATTCAGTTATATTCTCGAGAATAAAACCTAGAATATTGTCATGCGAAAAATTTTCTATGTGTTTAACTCTACTATTTAAAATATTAACAGTTTTTAAAAATGGATGAATAACGAAGTAATTAAAACTATAAATTAATTGCAAATCAATTAAGTGAGAATTCAAAAATCCAAATCTGGCGGGTGATTCAAATACTATTTAAAATATTAATATGAACTTACCTTTTTACAGCATGAAGTCATCAGGGAGGGAAAGGTTGAGGGACATGTCGGTAAGGTAGAACACTAACATATCGACTGGATTGAAATTAATGTCAGGGTTCTACCTTACCGACTGATAGTAAATAGTTACCGACACTGGCGCGAAAATTCAAAATACCCCCAACAGAAACCGACTTTTTCCTTAAAAAAAAGTGGCGCCATCTAGCGGTCGCCACCGGAACCATCTCGGTCGGTAAAGTAGAACACCCCACAGGAAACCAACATTTCACGGTCGGTAAAGTAGAAATCTACATTACCGACGGTCGGTAAGTGCGCCCGTACCCGCATAGCTCTACTACTATTATCAATTATTTCTTTCAAATTTCATTGAAAATTTAATGTACGATTATTTTAATGAAATTTTAAATTATTTTTTTCAATTTTCAATTTTTTTTCAAATTTCAATTCTTTTCTGTAATTTTTTATTAACTTTTCAATAATCAATAATTATCGGCTTTTTTCAATTGCTTTTTTCAATTTTTACACTGAGAAAACTGGAGTGTTAAATTCTCATGGTTAAAAAGTTATTTTATTTATCAGACACTGCATATTATAGCTCTTAAACTCTACTATATTTTTTATTTTGTAAACATTACCCGTAGTTCATAATTTCTCTTACACTCCGGAGAGTCAAGCTGACGAGTTGGATGTTCAATTATATAATATGCGAATGTAACCAAATTTTCAATAATAAATGAATAACGATAAATACAATTTGTCAGTTTGATATGGGTTAAAATTTTTTCTTAATGTGGTTATTAATGAGTAAAAAAATAACTTGGTTATTATTAACCTCCTAAGTGATGAAATTATATCAACAGGATTCTCATTGATTTCGAAGATCCCAATGTTTTTAATTACATTATACTTTCTGTAATTTAAAAGAATTCTATATTTTTTTAACATTTTATATTATTTTATTTTTAGATATTTTAAATTTGATTTTAGGTTCTGGAATACAGATATGCACACAAAATTTATAGAGGGTAAATATAAGGGTAACGTTTGTATTAAAAATTGATTCAAATAATTATTAAACCTACGGTTTTAAAACTGAATAACATTGCAGCACGTAAATACAATATTTTGGAATATTTGAATTATTTTTTCTATCCAAAAGGGACTTAATCTTTGCTGCAAAGATAGTATAAATTTTGTTAAACTTTTTTAATTATTTGCACAAAGTTAATACCAAATATAAGACAATCATGAGTTAATCATTTAAAAATATAAAAATTTGTTGTGAATAATTATTTTTCCCACTTAAATTAAATATTTTGAAAAATTTAAATTAATACTTCCTAAAAACAGCATCCTTTTTTTAAAAAAATAAGTTAACCCTGTAAAACATTGTAATTTACCTTTCTGGAGTGTAAAATATATTTGACACTCAATAACCTTCATACAATAGAGTGTTGTCCTATAGTTGACATTGAAATATTGTCACGTTTGACACTCCTCCAGGTAAATTTTATTATTCTTTTTTCTCAGTGTAATTATATGCTTCAAATTTCAATTTGATTTTTCAGTTTTCAATTAGTATCTTCTAAATTCAATAATTTTCGCCTTTTTTCAATAAATGTTTTGAACTTGATATTATAATCTTTAACTTTCAATTCCATTCTTCAATTTTCAGTGATTTCCTTTAATTTCAAATTATTTGCTTCAATATTCAATAATACTTGGCTTTATTCAATTTCATTTAAATTTGAATTAAATTGCTTAATTACATGCATAAATTTTTAATTATTTTCTTTAGTAGTCAACAATTCTCGGTTATTTTTAATTATTTTTCTATTAAAACTGTATAATTATGCATTAATTTTTTAATTACTTTTAAATTGTGTCCATTATTCTGGCTTTTTTGAATTTTTTACAATATTCAATAAATATTATCATTTGTCATTTATTATTTCTTCCATATTTAATAATTCTATGTTTTTTACAAATATTTTTTAAAAATCCGATATTTTACTCTATTTTCAATTATTTCTGCAATTTCACATAATTTCCTACCATATTTAATAATTTTCGTCTTCTTTAATTATTTTTTATAAAATTTCAATTCCATTTTTAATTTTTCAATTATTTTTTTAAATTTTTAATTACATTTTCGATTTTTATTTAATTTTTCAGTTTTAAACAATTCTCGGCTTTTTCCAGTTATTTTATTCAATTATGAAAAATAGATTTTAAATTTCCCACACAGCACCAGAAATTCCCTGAATTTCCCCTGAATATTGGTCCACATTTCCCGAATATTCCAACCTAATATTCAGGGAAGTTTCGTGGAAGCATCAAAATGTCCGCCATGGGGAATATTGGCGGCGAAATTTCCCTAAAAATGTATTTCTAAATTTCAGGGAATTTCCTCATCTAATATTCCTAGAAAATTCAGGGAAAGTTGAAAAAAATTTCCAAATTTTTTTTGATCTGGTAATAGATGAAAATTATGTTATATTTGACACCCGTAGGATTCTAGAACATAAAGAACCTACTGCGCAGCCGTAAGTGTCACAGAAACCAAGTTTGTCCAGTGCGCATCATGTACAGTTAATTTATTAATACTATGAATATTCTAGGAATATTAGATGTGGAAATTCCCTGAAAATTAGAAATACATTTTCAGGGAAATTTCGCCACCAATATTCCACATGGCGGACATTTTGATGCTTCCAAGAAACTTCCCTGAATATTAGGTTCGAATATTCGGAAAATGTGGACCAATATTCAGGGGAAATTCAGGGAATTTCTGGTGCTGTGTGGGTGTAATTCAATTGTTTAATTCTACAAATATTTTCTTCAATCCTTATTTATTTTCTTTAAATTCCAATTATATGTATTTTCTTTAATATTCAAAAATTCTCGCCATTTTTCAATCATTTTTTCCGGTATCAATAAGTTTCTTTAATATTAAATACAATTATTCAATAATCTCATTCGATTTTCTAACCAATTCTTCAATTTTTAATTCGGTTCTTTAGTTTTCAAATATTTTTTCTTATATTCAATAATTCTCGCCTTTTTTCAATAACTTTTTTAAATTTTTAATTATAATCTTTAAATTTTAATTACATTTTTCAATTTTCAGTGATTTTCTTGAATTTCAAATTATTTTCTTTGATTTTCAATCCAATTATTCAATTTACAATTATTTCCCACAATTATTCCTACAATTTCCTTAATTTTTTAATTTGAAATTATTTTAGTTTCATATTTATATAGTTTTAAATAACCAACAACAGTGAAAAGATTCTGGCCCCTGCGGTGCGTTCATTTTGTTATTTCCAATAGAGTACTCTTGAATTTTTATCGGAACATATTATTAATGATTAAAAATATAATTATTTAATAATTTATGGTTATACTTTAATTTGAAAACCAATATTTCAAAGACATTCTAACTAAAAAACAGCTACGGGATTAAATATTAGGTTTACAATTATATTAAAATCAAATTAACCATAGTTCATATGTGCGTAAGTTCATGGGGTGTTTGAATTCCGTACTTTTCTGATTATTTTGATACGTAAAATTTAATTTTTTATTTATATTTTTTACCATCCTCCTGACACCACCCACCCCACGACCAAAAGGGGGCGGCCGCCCCCCCTGCTCCAGCCGATTGGGCGCCACTGAGTGTACTAAACCATACTGGCAGCCAAGAAAATTTTTTCAAAAATAATTTTGTATTTTAAGTTTTGCTTTAAGTACGAACAAAACTTGATCCATAATAATGATTAAAAGGAACAAAACGCCTTCTTTCTTTAGATTTTTTAGGCGTAAAAAAATAATTTTTTTGAATACTTTAATTTTAACCAATTAACGCCCAAGAGGATACAAATTTTATCAAAATTTTAAGGCTTTTTCTTGGCAATAAAAAAATTTTCTAAAAATTTGAAACAAACCATTTTCAACGTAAAATTTATCGCTCTTTTAGATTCTTTTATCAAAATTTGTTTACAACAAATATGATAAAAGTTATAAACAATTATTTAACAAAAAACACGATTTGTTTTTAAAAAAAGATTTTTTAATCAATATTTTCATGTAGAACAAGAAAAGAGATTAAGTTAAAGCATCAAAATATCGTGTCTTTAAGTTCTCAGCTGTAAATATTCGCAAAAACATATACGAAAATACAAGATGGCGGCTATAATATGGCAACTAAAATAACTTTTTTTTGTAAAATATTAGCCTAGTGTACCAAGTCTTTAAAAATAGTCCAAATTTGATAAAACTTGGTACCAGTGGGTTTTTGGGGTCCCTAAGTACGAATATGAAGTAATTTTTCAAAATTCCAAAATGGCGGATCCAATATGGCGGACGAAAATTCAATTTTTTATTCAATTTTCACGAAAGTTGGTACACAGGGGTTTTTGGAGTATCTGATAACGAATCTGAAGTCATTTTTCAGAAATTCAATATGGCGATCAAAAATTAAAAATTTAAATTTAATTTCATGAAACTTGGTATATAACGGTTTTTGAGGTCTCCGATTGCGAATCTGAAAATTTTTAAAACTTAAAAATGGCGGTTCCAATATGGCGGTCAAAAATGAAAAATTTCATTTTCATTTCATTAATTTTGTTATATAGCGGTTTTCTGGTCTCCGAATGAATAAATCATTTCCCCATTTTACTCAGGCAGTTAAAAAATTTTAAGGTCAAGAAAGTAAGTGAAATTAATAAGGGATTAAAATATCTGCTGTATTTAGTCAACCATATTGAATTTTAAAAAACATCATTCGGTACTTAAAAGTAAATTTTTTAAAGTGAACTTTAAACCTATGTACATTAATTTTGGAGCGCAGGTTTGTCCGGTTGGCCAAGAACGACTCTTATGTACCAAGTTTCATGAAATGAAATTAAAATATTTGAATTTTCGACTGCTATATTTGATTCGCTATTTTGAATTTTTAAAAAATGACTTCAGATTCGCAATTGTAAAACCAAAAACCCCTATATAACAAAACTTATGAAATTAAATTGAAACTTTTCAATTTTGACCACCATATTGGATCCGCCATTTTAAATTTTTTAAAAATGACTTTAGATTCACTATCAGAGACCCCAAAAACCTCTATATACCAAGTTTCATGAAATGAAAATTTTTCGTTTTTGACCGCCATATTGGAACCGCCATTTTGAATTTTTAAAAATTGACTTCAGATTCGCATTCGGAGACCTAAAAAACCTCTATATACCAAGTTTTATGAAACTAAATTTAAATTTTTTATTTTTGATCGCCATTTTGAATTTTTGAAAAATGACTTCAGATTCGTTATCAGAGACCCTAAAAACCCCTCTGTACCAAGTTTCGTGAAAATTGAATAAAAAATATAATTTTCGTGCGCCACATTGGATTTTTGAAATGCGTATTCAGGGACCCCAAAAACCCACGGGTACCATGTTTCATCAAATTTTTTTACATTGCATAAACATTTTTAAAATGATGTACCAAACTGTATGAATATTATAAGGCCTTAAGTACCTCATACTGAGCCATGAACAATGCAGGAAATTAAAATTAAGAAAGTTATGACCGATTGAAAAAAAAATTGCATTAATTTTTTAATAATAAATAAAAAATAAATATTATTGAATAAAATTTTGTATACTTAAATAGACTACAAATGTCTATCCAAAAAACGTAAGTTGATTCAAATCGCTGACATGACCTGTCGATCTGATATGAAATTGCTCATATGTGACTCCCCGCGAGAGAAGGGTGCTATCGCTGAGAAAGCAAACTTTAAAGGACGGACGGGCAAAGAGGAGGAAGAAAAATCGAGACGTTTAACATACCTATGTTTAAACCTTCATAACAAGAAAAATAATTGCAGGAGTCAAATTTTGATTTTTGGAACTCAAAAAGCAACTCAAGAACTATCAATTAACATAAAAAAAAATGAAAGCAATAAAAGCCAATTTCATGCGACGGTCGTTTAAAAGAAATCCAAAAAATGCGATACACTTAGCAACGCCTTGGTTTGAAGCATTATAACAAAAAGTGTAAGTGTAAGTAAGACACAATGCGTGTCTTGTTTCCCCTTTGAAACATAACGTATCTCATTTTCAGACCTTTCGAAATATTCCCTTACAGCCAAAGGATATTCCTAGGGGTCGTCCATATATTACGTAACGCTTAATAGTAGAGGGGTGGGGGGGGGGGTCAGAAACAATGAACTTTTACATGTAAAGCTCCATTACGAGGTGAGAGGGGGGGTCCAAAAATATCAGAAAAAAGCGTTACGTAATGTATGGACGTCCCCCTAGGACATCCTATGGATATCCTATGAGCATCTAAGATATCCAGAAAACGTCCTCATTGCATCCTGGGACATGCCAAGGACGTCCTATAGATATACTAATTTTCGCACTAAAGGATATTTCTTCACAACAGAAGGATATTTCATAGAATGTTCTCAGGATATCGAACATAATATCAGGATATCTCTCGGATATCCCAGGGATATTCTTAAAAAAAATTTTAAATAAAGTAATTGTTAAATTTTTTTTGTAATTTTTCTAATTCTTATCCTTATACATACTCATTTAAAAATTAAACGCATAGGAAAAATCTTATGAGTATAGGGGATGGAACCTATTTCTATACTACTGAACGCTAATTTAACCCGCTCAATTAAGGCTCTCAGCTATCTTAGCACTTGATATTGAAAATGTTATAAATCATTGTTACTCTTTCGTAAAGTTTATTGGACTCGCTAACAACCAAAAGATATCCTCAGGATATCCTGAAATAATGTCAAAATATCCTGAAAACATCCCTAGAATGTTCTTAGGATATCCACTGGATAATCAAAGAATTGTACAAGGATGTTGCGTATAAACACTTTATGAATATTTAAAGGCTAATAATTATGCATTGCTCTACGCTCTGAAACATTATGCTTTCTGATGGCGGAATCTTTGTATTTATTAAAATTTACAATGTGTATGTGTATATTAATATCGTTCAACCCAAGTGGAATGTACGCAAATGTTTGTAACAATTTGGAAAACGCGTAACTTTTAAGAACAAAGCAGAAAGTACATATCTTTGTGGAGAGGCTTAGAAACAGCGCATCTATGTACACTGAGAAAAATGGATATATTTAAACTTAATATCTTAGACATTAAAATTAATATTTTTAATATCTAAGATATTAAGTTTGAGTATCAAGATATTAATATCTTGATCCTAAGTTTTAATATCTGAATATTTAATTTTAATATCCATGAACAGCCATTTTTCTCAATGTAGTTTTTGTACCTACAGAACATGAGTAGTTTCTCAAAACACCACTAAAGATACGTACTTCCAACTGTTTCAAAACAGTTGAGTACGTTCGACTTGGGCTGAACGATACGTATGTTACGGTAAAAGTACATAATTGGTAAATGTAGAAAGTTTGTTTTAATTCCATTAGATGTAATGTCAAAAGGTGGTAAGTGACTTATTAAAAAGACTCAAACTTTATTTGCTACTATTGCTACTATCATTATGAGTGATATTTGATTTATTTTTAATTTATTTATTAAAGTACAAAAAATATTTTCATAAAATATATTTTTTTGATATTTATTAGAACAGTTTTTAAGTGCAAAAATATATTTTGTTGATATTTATTAGAACAAGGTCCATACTTCCGTGACTCTTTGGAATTGCACAGTAGATTTTGTGATTTACAGCTATATCTTCTACTGTCGCATTTTTATATAAGTATATTTTATTGTAAAAACGATAACTTGAAAACAGTTAACAAAAATCACATAGATATGGTTATTTTTAATACTAAAACCTGAAATCACAAGGCACAAGGGTATCCTCAGACGTATTTTTTTAAATGAAAATCATTCTTTTGACTTTGACAGGTCGCCATTATGTCCAATTTTTTTCTAGAGGCTTCTCACTTGGAAATCAACGCAACATTCCCGTTAAAAGTCCGTCTTATGCGTTGTTAGATCAACGTTAGCGTTATACACGTTGATCCAGAAGCGTCGGCGGAATACATTGCTTTGCGAGGCTATGCGAGTTTCGCTCGGATTCGATATTTAAGAGCAAGCGTATCTACAACGTATGATTCCGTTGGATTTCGTATAGCGTTCAAGGAGAAACGTAAGCAATCGGTCCTAAACGTCAAGAAACGCGAGGCTTGACGCGAGAATTCATGCTGCATTCATGCTTTCTGTGAATTGAAGTGAATGAACTTTTCATTATAATACCTGCTTTTTGAAGTATTTCTGTCCTTTATTTAATATTAATTTCTTGTTTTTACTATGGGACATTAGAAATTAGTAATCTTAGTTTGTTCAAGTGATTCTATAAAAAAAATGAAGTTTAACTATTTGAGGTTATGTCTTTAAATGTATTCTAAAATTCACAGAACTATTTTCGCTGTTTTTTCTTTTCTTAAAATCAAAATTAATCAAAAACTTTTGGAAAATAAAAAAGTTTTTAAAAATTAAACGAAAAATTTTTTTTTATAATACCCATTAGATTTGAAACAAGCCTAACAATAATTTTAGAAAAATAAAGAAAATCTAAAATTTTTTTGAAAGAATATGTAAGTTTGCATAAAATAGACAAGTTTTGAAAACAAATTGAATAAATTTCTAAAAAAGCACGTTATGCAGAACCGTTTTTTATGGCTAGGATTTATCAACACATTGCAGATTTCGTAGCATTCATGCGCTGAACGTAGCACGTTCGTTAGAGTCCGTCCAAGTCCGACACAAAACATTCGCGCAACATTCCAGTTCGTCGTCAAAATCTCGGCAAACCAAAAGCGACACTTGCAAATGTCATATAATGTCATACAAAGCAAACGTTGTCTATATTTGTTTTACATTGCAGAGATTGTGTGAATTCGTAAGAATCTGTTAGTCAATGATAAAATTGGAAGTGAGAAGCCCCTCGATTTTTTTTAAATTCTTCGATGACTAACTAGATATCTTATAATAAATGTAAATTAATTTTATTTTTGCATTTCAGACGAAGTATACTAGCGAAATGCTATAAGAATAAGAAAGATTACCCTTTACTTTCCCGGTGGCGATAAGGACCATAATAGCCTTAAACTTTCTGCGAAGAGAACGTTGCTGTACACCGGAAATTTTAACGTAACATCGCCATCCAACAACGTAACCATTTAACGTTCCAAATGTTAGAATGCAACGTTATCCAGAAGTTAAATAATGTTCATAATGTAATTATCATTCATGATTTCCTATTCAAAATTTTTTTTCCATTTCAGATGACTTAGAGGATGAAGATAACGCAGTTGTTGAAGAAGACGAAGAGTAATATTTTTTTTCGAGAAAAAAAACGGATATTGTATTAGATTCTTCTGAATTTTTATATATAAATAGTAATTGTGGTCTTACATAACTGTGAAAGAGAATTAAATAAAAATTATTACAATTTATTAAGGCATTTGCCATGAAAATATTTAGGTAGATTATAATTATTTTTAATTAACACTTGGTACAGTTATTTAAGACCCCAATCACTGTTTATAATTACAACAACAAAAAAATGCAGATAATGAATGCAGAATGATCAGTAGGTTTGTAGATAAATTTTCAAGTAGGATTTTGGTAGGATACTTCATGGGATCCTATGTGGGAACCTAAGTAGGAAAAAGTCATGAATATAAATCTGGGATCAAGGTGTAGGAAGATGAGTAGGTTTGTAGATAAATTTTCAAGTAGGTTTTTTTTGTAGGATCCTTCATGGGATCCCAAGTAGGAAAATTCATGGTTACAAACCTGAGATCAAGGTGTAGGAAGGTGAGTAGGTTTGTAGAAAAGTTTTCATATATGATTTTTTGTAGTATCCTTCATAGAATACTATATGGGATCCTATATGGGAACCTAAGTAGGAAAATGTCAGGGGTATAAACCTCGCATAAAGGTTAATAAACTTTGAAAGTTTTTAGATAAGTTTTCGTAAAGGATATTTTGTATGATCCTTCATAAGATGCTATGAGTAAAAATATATGTTCAACTTATAAAAAAAGCATACATTTTCCTATAAGATGAACATATAATTTTATTTATACAGGATCCCATGTAAGATCCTATGTAGGAATTTACAGTAGGGTAGTAATAGTCAATAGATTTTACTCAAAGATTAAAATCAATTCATCAAATTTAAGGCAAAAAATAGTTGTACGTTGTTACAATTTCAAAATTGATTTTCATTTTTTTTGTTATTCCGCTTGAACTATAATTAGAACTGAAACAAAATAACTACGTTTCGAATTACGGTTTAAGCGAAATAACTAAAATTTGAAAATTAATTTAAAATTTTAACAACGTACAAATACTTTTTGCCTTAAATTTGATGAATTTATTTCAATCTTAAAGTAAAATCTATTGACTATTACTAGATATTTTGAAAAAACTTCAAAAAAATAAATTAATTTCGTGACGGTCCCTGATTTATATGTTCAAGTAAATTTCAAGTTTTGGCCGAATAGCGTTTGTTTTTTTGTCGAACTGAAGCCCAATTTCGTACGATCCAAACTTTTGTAATTGATGCCAAAGATTCCATAAAATATTGTGAAAACTTCGTATGATTTTAGGTCAAAATTCGCCCAGAAATTGTCAAAGTCGAAATTTTTTTAAATAAATCAGAAGTTCAACTATAACTTTTACCGAAATCCGTTTGCTTTTCAGTCGAAATTCTCTTGGAATTCGTCCAAGTAGAAATTTTTTTAAATAAATTACAAGTTCAACTACAATTGTAAGCCGAAACTCGTCTGTATTTTGGTCGAAATTCGCTCACAATTCGACCGATTCAAGTTTTTTTTATTTGAATCTCAAGTTCAATTGTACCTCCAACCGAAACGCATCTGCATTTTGGACGAAATTCGATGAAAATTCGACAGATTTTTTTTTTAATTTGAATCACAAGTTTAACTGTAACTGTAACCGAAACGCGTTTGTATGTTGGCCAAAATTCGCCCAGAAATTGTCTAAGTCGAAATTTTTTTAAATAAATCACAAGTTCAACTATAACTTTTACCGAAATCCGTTTGTTTTTCAGTCGAAATGCGCTGGGAGTTCGTCTAATTCTTAAATTTTTAACTAAATCACAAGTTCAACTATAATTGCAAGCCGAAACTCGTCTGCATTTTGATCTAAATTCGCTCACAATTCGACAGCTTCAAATTTTTTTTTTTTAAATCACAAGTTCAACTGTAATTCCAACCGAAACGCGTCTGTATTTTTGACGAAATTCGATGAAAATTCGACAGATTTTTTTTTTTAACTGGAATCACAAGTTCAACTGTAACTGTAACCGAAACGCGTCTGAATGTTGGACAAAATTCGCCCAGAAATTGTCCAAGTCGAAATTTTTTTAAATAAAGCACAAGTTCAACTATAATTGTAAGCCTAAACTCCTCTGCATTTTCTTCAAAATTCGCACACTATTCGACCGCTTCGAATTTTTTATTTAAATCACAAGATCAACTGTAATTCCAACCGAAACGCGTCTGCATTTTAGACAAAATTCGCACACTATTCGACCGATTCGATTTTTTTTTATTTGAATCACAAGTTTACTTTTACCTTTAACCGAAACTTGTCTGCATTTTGGTCGAAATTCGCTAACAATTCAACCGCTTTGAATTTTTTTTATTTAAATAACAAATTCAACTGTAATTCCAACCGAAACGCGTCTGCATTTTAAACGAAATTCGATGAAAATTCGACAGATTTTTTTTTTAAATTGAATCACAAGTTTAATTTTACCTTCAACCGAAACTTGTCTGCATTTTGGTCGAAATTCGCTAACAATTCGACCGCTTTGAATTTTTTTTCTTTAAATAACAAGTTCAACTGTAATTACAACCGAAACGCGTCTGCACTTTGCACGAAATTCGTACGTTTGGGAATAATTTATATATCTAAGTCAATTTTTGGGTTCAGACGAATTTCGTATGTTTTATAGTCGCAATTCAAACGAAATTCATGCGATCTAAAGTTTTTAATTGTTTCCTAAGACGTCGCAGCATTTTGTGGTAACTTTGTATGATTGTTGGACGCATTTTGCCCGAAATTCGTACGTTTGGGAATAATTTATATATCCAAGTCAATTTTAAGTTTCTGACGAATTTCGTATATTTTGTAGACGCAATTCAAACGAAATTCGTACGATCTAAAATTTTTAATTGTTGCCCAAGACGTCATAGAATTTTTTGAAAACTTCGTTTGATTTTTGGACGCACTTTGCCCGAAATTCGTACGTTTTAGAACAATTTATATATCCAAGTCAATTTCAGGTTTCTGACGAATTTCGTACGTTTTTTTGTAGCAATTCAAACGAAATTCGTGCGATCTAAAGTTTTTAATTATTGCCTAAAGAGTCGCAGTATTTTGTGGGAACTTTGTTTGATTTTTGGACAAACTTTGCCCGAAATTCGTACATTTTGGAAATAATTTATAGATCTAAGTCAATTTTTATTTCCTAACGAATTTCATGTTTTATAGTCGCAATACGAACGATATTCGGGCGATCTAACGTTTCTAATTCTTGCCGAAGACGTCACTGAATTTTGTGCGAACTTCATATGATTGTTGGACGCACTTTGCCCGAAATTCGTACGTTTTGGAATAATTTATATATCTAAGTCAATTTTTATTTTCTGACGAATTTCGTATGTTTTATAGTCGCAATTCAAACGAAAATCGTGCAATCTAACGTTTGTAATTCTTGCCTAAGACGTCACAGAATTTTGTGCGAACTTTATACGATTGTTGAAAGCACTGTGCCCGAAATTGGTACGTTTTGGAATAATTTATATATCTAAGTCAATTTTTATTTTCTGACAAATTTCATATGTTTTATAGTCGCAGTTCAAACGAAATTCGTGCGATCTAACGTTTTTACTTGTTGCCTAAAGAGTCGCAATATTTTGTGGGAACTTTGTATGATTTTTGGACGAACTTTGCCCTAACTTCATACGTTTGGGAATAATTTATATATCTAAGTCAATATTTATTTTTTGACAAATTTCGTATATTTTATAGTCGCAATTCAAACGAAATTTGTGCGATCTAAAGTTTTTAATTGTTGCCTAAAGAGTCGCAGTATTTTGTGGGAACTTTGTATGATTTTTTGACGAACTTTGCCCGAAATTCGTACGTTTGGGAATAATTTATAGATCTAAGTCAATTTTTATTTCCTAACGAATTTCATATGTTTTATAGTCGCAATTCAAACGAAATTCGGGCGATCTAACGTTTCTAATTCTTGCCTAAGACGTCACTGAATTTTGTGCAAACTTCATATGATTGTTAGACGCACTTTGCCCGAAATTCGTACGTTTAGGAATAATTTATAGATCTAAGTCAATTTTTATTTCCTAACGAATTTCATATGTTTTATAGTCGCAATTCAAACGAAATTCGTGCAATCTAACGTTTGTAATTCTTGCCTAAGACGTCACAGAATTTTGTGCGAACTTTATACGATTGTTGGACGCACTGTGCCCGAAATTGGTACGTTTTGGAATAATTTATATATCTAAGTCAATTTTTATTTTCTGACAAATTTCATATGTTTTATAGTCGCAGTTCAAACGAAATTCGTGCGATCTAACGTTTTTACTTGTTGCCTAAAGAGTCGCAATATTTTTTGGGAACTTTGTATGATTTTTGGACGAACTTTGCCCTAACTTCATACGTTTGGGAATAATTTATATATCTAAGTCAATATTTATTTTTTGACAAATTTCGTATATTTTATAGTCGCAATTCAAACGAAATTTGTGCGATCTAAAGTTTTTAATTGTTGCCTAAAGAGTCGCAGTATTTTGTGGGAACTTTGTATGATTTTTGGACGAACTTTGCCCGAAATTCGTACGTTTGGGAATAATTTATAGATCTAAGTCAATTTTTATTTTCTAACGAATTTCATATGTTTTATAGTCGCAATTCAAACGAAATTCGTGCGATCTAACGTTTGTAATTCTTGCCTAGGAAGTCACAGAATTTTGTGCGAACTTTATATGATTTTTGGACGCACTTTGCTCGAAATTGGTACGTTTTGGAATAATTAATATATCAAAATCAATTTTAAGTTTCTGACGAATTTCGTATGTTTTGTTGTCGCAATTCAAACGAAATTCTTTAGATCTAAAGTTTTTACTTGTTGCCTAAGACGTATACTTTTGTAGGAACCTCGTATGGTTTTTAGATGAAATTTGCCCGTAATTCGTACGTTTTAGAACAATTTATATATTCAAGTCAATTTTAGGTTTCTGAAGAATTTCGTATGTTTTTTTGTAGCAATTCAATGGAAATTCGTGCGATCCAAAGTTTTTAATTGTTGCCTAAAGAGTCGCAGTATTTTGTTGGAACTTTGTATGATTTTTTGGACGAACTTTGCCCAAAATTCGTACGTTTGGTAATAATTTATATATCTAAGTCAATTTTTATTTCCTGACGAATTTCGTATGTTTTATAGACGCAATTCAAACGAAATTCGTGTGATCTAAAGTTTTTAATTGTTGCCTAAAGAGTTGCAGTATTTTGTGGGAACTTTGTATGATTTTTGGACGAACTTTGCCCTTAATTCGTACGTTTGGGAATAATTTATATATCTAAGTCAATTTTTATTTTCTGACGAATTTCGTATGTTTTTTGTCGCAATTCAAACGAAATTCGTTAGATCTAAAGTTTTTACTTGTTGCCTAAGACGTATACTTTTGTAGGAACCTCGTATGATTTTTGGATGAAATTTGCCCGTAATTCGTACGTTTTAGAACAATTTATATATCCAAGTCAATTTTAGGTTTCTGACGAATTTCGTACGTTTTTTTGTAGCAATTCAAACGAAATTCGTGCGATATAAAGTTTTTAATTGTTGCCTAAAGAGTCGCAGTATTTTGTGGGAACTTTGTATATTTTTTTAACGAACTTTGCCCTAAATTCGTACGTTTGGGCATAATTTATATATCCAAGTCAATTTTTATTTTCTGACGAATTTCGTATGTTTTATAGTCGCAATTCAAACGAAATTCGTGCGATCTAAAGTTTGTAATTCTTGCCTAGGAAGTCATAGAATTTTGTGCGAACTTTATATGATTTTTGGACGCACTTTGCTCGAAATTGGTACGTTTTGGAATAATTAATATATCAAAATCAATTTTAAGTTTCTGACGAATTTCGTATGTTTTGTTGTCGCAATTCAAACGAAATTCTTTAGATCTAAAGGTTTTACTTGTTGCCTAAGACGTATACTTTTGTAGGAACCTCGTATGGTTTTTGGATGAAATTTGCCCGAAATTCGTACGTTTTAGAACAATTTATATATTCAAGTCAATTTTAGGTTTCTGAAGAATTTCGTATGTTTTTTTGTAGCAATTCAATCGAAATTCGTGCGATCTAAAGTTTTAAATTGTTGCCTAAGGAGTCGCAGTATTTTGTTGGAACTTTATATGATTTTTGGTCGAACTTTGCCCGAAATTCGTACGTTTTGGAATAATTTATATATCTAAGTCAATTTTTATTTTCTGACGAATTTCGTATGTTTTATAGTCGCAATTCAAACGAAATTCATGCGATCTAAAGTTTTTAATTGTTGCCTAAGAGGTCACAGAATTTTGTGCGAACTTCATATGATTTTTGGACGAACTTTGTCCTAAATTCGTACGTTTGGGAATAATTTATATATGCAAGTCAATTTTGGGTTCTGACGAATTTCGTTTGTGTTTTTGTCGCAATTCAAACGAAATTCGTACGATCTAAAGTTTTTAATTGTTGCCTAAGAGGTCACAGAATTTTGTGCGATCTTCATATGATTTTTGGACGAACTTTGCCCTAAATTCGTACGTTTGGGAATAATTTATATATCAAAGTCAATTTTTATTTTCTGACGAATTTCGTATGTTTTATAGTCGCAATTCAAACAAAATTCGTGCGATATAAAGTTTTTAATTGTTGCCTAAAGAGTCGCAGTATTTTGTGGGAACTTCATATGATTGTTGGACGCACTTTGCCCAAAATTCGTACGATTTGGAATAATTTATATATCTAAGTCAATTTTTATTTTCTGACGTATTTCGTATGTTTTATAGTCGCAATTCAAACGAAATTCATGCGATCTAAAGTTTTTAATTGTTGCCTAAGAGGTCACAGAATTTTGTGCGAACTTCATATGATTTTTGGACGCACTTTGCCCGAAATTCGTACGTTTGGCAATAATTTATATATCTAAGTCAATTTTTATTTTCTAACGAATTTCATATGTTTTATAGTCGCAATTCAAATGAAAATCGTGTGATCTAACGTTTCTAATTCTTGCCTAAGACGTCACTGAATTTTGTGCGAACTTTGTATAATTTTTGGACGCACTTTGCCTGAAATTCGTACGTTTGGGAATAATTTATATATCTAAGTCAATTTTTATTTCCTCACGAATTTTGTATGTTTTATAGTCGCAATTCAAACGAAATTCGTGCGATCTAAAGTTTTTCATTGTTGCCTAAAGAGTCGCAGTGTTTTGTTAGAACTTTGTATGATTTTTGGACGAACTTCGTCCTAAATTCGTACGTTTGGGAATAATTTATAGATCTAAGTCAATTTTTATTTCCTAACGAATTTCATGTTTTATAGTCGCAATTCGAACGAAATTCGGGCGATCTAACGTTTCTAATTTTTGCCTAAGACGCCACTGAATTTTGTGCGAACTTCATATGATTGTTGGACGCACTTTGCCCGAAATTCGTACGTTTGGGAATAATTTATATATCTAAGTCAATTTTTATTTCCTAACGAATTTCATATCTTTTATAGTCGCAATTCAAACGAATTTCGTGCGATCTAACGTTTGTAATTCTTGCCTAGGAAGTCACAGAATTTTGTGCGAACTTTATATGATTGTGGGACGCACTTTGCCCGAAATTGGTACGTTTTGGAATAATTAATATATCAAAGTCAATTTTAAGTTTCTGACAAATTTCGTATTTTTTGTTGTCGCAATTCAAACGAAATTCGTTAGATCTAAAGTTTTTACTTGTTGCCTAAGACGTATACTTTTGTAGGAACCTCGTATGATTTTTGGATGAAATTTGCCCGAAATTCGTACGTTTTAGAATAATTTAAATATCCATTTCAATTTTAAGATTCTGACGAATTTCGTATATTTTGTAAACGCAATTCAAACGAAATTCGTACGATCTAAAATTTTTAATTGTTGCCCAAGATGTCGCAGAATTTTTTGAAAACTTCGTTTGATTTTTGGACGCACTTTGCCCGAAATTCGTACGTTTTAAAACAATTTATATATTCAAGTCAATTTTAGGTTTCTGACGAATTTCGTACGTTTTTTTGTAGCTATTCAAACGAAATTCGTGCGATCTAAAGTTTTTAATTGTTGCCTAAAGAGTCGCAGTATTTTGTGGGAACTTTGTATGATTTTTGGACGAACTTTGCCCGAAATTCGTACGTTTGGGAATAATTTATAGATCTAAGTCAATTTTTATTTCCTAACGAATTTCATATGTTTTATAGTCGCAATTCAAACGAAATTCGTGCGATCTAACGCTTGTAATTCTTGCCTAGGAAGTCACAGAATTTTGTGCGAACTTTATATTATTTTTGGACGCACTTTACTCGAAATTGGTACGTTTTGGAATAATTAATATATCAAAATCAATTTTAAGTTTCTGACGAATTTCGTATGTTTTGTTGTCGCAATTCAAACGAAATTCTTTAGATCTAAAGTTTTTACTTGTTGCCTAAGACGTATACTTTTGTAGGAACCTCGTATGGTTTTTGGATGAAATTTGCCCGTAATTCGTACGTTTTAGAACAATTTATATATTCAAGTCAATTTTAGGTTTCTGAAGAATTTCGTATGTTTTTTTGTAGCAATTCAATCGAAATTCGTGCGATCTAAAGTTTTTAATAGTTGCCTAAAGAGTCGCAGTATTTTGTTGGAACTTTGTATGATTTTTGGACGAACTTTGCCCGAAATTCGTACGTTTGGGAATAATTTATAGATCTAAGTCAATTTTTATTTCCTAACGAATTTCATATGTTTTATAGTCGCAATTCAAACGAAATTCGTGCGATCTAACGTTTGTAATTCTTGCCTAGGAAGTCACAGAATTTTGTGCGAACTTTATATGATTTTTGGACGCACTTTGCTCGAAATTGGTACGTTTTGGAATAATTAATATATCAAAATCAATTTTAAGTTTCTGACGAATTTCGTATGTTTTGTTGTCGCAATTCAAACGAAATTCTTTAGATCTAAAGTTTTTACTTGTTGCCTAAGACGTATACTTTTGTAGGAACCTCGTATGGTTTTTAGATGAAATTTGCCCGTAATTCGTACGTTTTAGAACAATTTATATATTCAAGTCAATTTTAGGTTTCTGAAGAATTTCGTATGTTTTTTTGTAGCAATTCAATGGAAATTCGTGCGATCCAAAGTTTTTAATTGTTGCCTAAAGAGTCGCAGTATTTTGTTGGAACTTTGTATGATTTTTTGGACGAACTTTGCCCAAAATTCGTACGTTTGGTAATAATTTATATATCTAAGTCAATTTTTATTTCCTGACGAATTTCGTATGTTTTATAGACGCAATTCAAACGAAATTCGTGTGATCTAAAGTTTTTAATTGTTGCCTAAAGAGTTGCAGTATTTTGTGGGAACTTTGTATGATTTTTGGACGAACTTTGCCCTTAATTCGTACGTTTGGGAATAATTTATATATCTAAGTCAATTTTTATTTTCTGACGAATTTCGTATGTTTTTTGTCGCAATTCAAACGAAATTTGTTAGATCTAAAGATTTTACTTGTTGCCTAAGACGTATACTTTTGTAGGAACCTCGTATGATTTTTGGATGAAATTTGCCCGTAATTCGTACGTTTTAGAACAATTTATATATCCAAGTCAATTTTAGGTTTCTGACGAATTTCGTACGTTTTTTTGTAGCAATTCAAACGAAATTCGTGCGATATAAAGTTTTTAGTTGTTGCCTAAAGAGTCGCAGTATTTTGTGGGAACTTTGTATATTTTTTCAACGAACTTTGCCCTAAATTCGTACGTTTGGGCATAATTTATATATCCAAGTCAATTTTTATTTTCTGACGAATTTCGTATGTTTTATAGTCGCAATTCAAACGAAATTCGTGCGATCTAAAGTTTGTAATTCTTGCCTAGGAAGTCATAGAATTTTGTGCGAACTTTATATGATTTTTGGACGCACTTTGCTCGAAATTGGTACGTTTTGGAATAATTAATATATCAAAGTCAATTTTAAGTTTCTGACAAATTTCGTATTTTTTGTTGTCGCAATTCAAACGAAATTCTTTAGATCTAAAGGTTTTACTTGTTGCCTAAGACGTATACTTTTGTAGGAACCTCGTATGGTTTTTGGATGAAATTTGCCCGAAATTCGTACGTTTTAGAACAATTTATATATCCAAGTCAATTTTAGGTTTCTGACGAATTTCGTATGTTTTATAGTCGAAATTCAAACGAAATTTGTGCGATCTAAAGTTTTTAATTGTTGCCTAAAGAGTCGCAGTATTTTGTGGGAACTTTGTATGATTTTTGGACGAACTTTGCCCGAAATTCGTACGTTTTGGAATAATTTATATATCTAAGTCAATTTTTATTTTCTGACGAATTTCGTATGTTTTATAGTCGAAATTCAAACGAAATTTGTGCGATCTAAAGTTTTTAATTGTTGCCTAAAGAGTCGCAGTATTTTGTGGGAACTTTGTATGATTTTTGGACAAACTTTGCTCGAAATTCGTACGTTTGGGAATAATTTATATATCCAAGTCAATTTTTATTTTCTGACGAATTTCGTATGTTTTATAGTCGCAATTCAAACGAAATTCGTGCGGTCTAAAGTTTTTAATTGTTGCCCAAAGAGTCGCAGTATTTTGTGGGAACTTCATATGATTGTTGGACGCACTTTGCCCAAAATTCGTACGATTTGGAATAATTTATATATCTAAGTCAATTTTTATTTTCTGACGTATTTCGTATGTTTTATAGTCGCAATTCAAACGAAATTCATGCGAACTAAAGTTTTTAATTGTTGCCTAAGAGGTCACAGAATTTTGTGCGAACTTCATATGATTTTTGGACGCACTTTGCCCGAAATTCGTACGTTTGGCAATAATTTATATATCTAAGTCAATTTTTATTTTCTAACGAAATTCATATGTTTTATAGTCGCAATTCAAACGAAAATCGTGCGATCTAACGTTTCTAATTCTTGCCTAAGACGTCACTGAATTTTGTGCGAACTTTGTATAATTTTTGGACGCACTTTGGCTGAAATTCGTACGTTTGGGAATAATTTATATATCTAAGTCAATTTTTATTTCCTCACGAATTTTGTATGTTTTATAGTCGCAATTCAAACGAAATTCGTGCGATCTAAAGTTTTTCATTGTTGCCTAAAGAGTCGCAGTGTTTTGTTAGAACTTTGTATGATTTTTGGACGAACTTCGTCCTAAATTCGTACGTTTGGGAATAATTTATAGATCTAAATCAATTTTTATTTCCTAACGATTTTCATGTTTTATAGTCGCAATTCGAACGAAATTCGGGCGATCTAACGTTTCTAATTTTTGCCTAAGACGCCACTGAATTTTGTGCGAACTTCATATGATTGTTGGACGCACTTTGCCCGAAATTCGTACGTTTGGGAATAATTTATATATCTAAGTCAATTTTTATTTCCTAACGAATTTCATATCTTTTATAGTCGCAATTCAAACGAATTTCGTGCGATCTAACGTTTGTAATTCTTGCCTAGGAAGTCACAGAATTTTGTGCGAACTTTATATGATTGTGGGACGCACTTTGCCTGAAATTGGTACGTTTTGGAATAATTAATATATCAAAGTCAATTTTAAGTTTCTGACAAATTTCGTATTTTTTGTTGTCGCAATTCAAACGAAATTCGTTAGATCTAAAGTTTTTACTTGTTGCCTAAGACGTATACTTTTGTAGGAACCTCGTATGATTTTTGGATGAAATTTGCCCGAAATTGGTACGTTTTGGAATAATTAATATATCAAAGTCAATTTTAAGTTTCTGACAAATTTCGTATTTTTTGTTGTCGCAATTCAAACGAAATTCGTTAGATCTAAAGTTTTTACTTGTTGCCTAAGACGTATACTTTTGTAGGAACCTCGTATGATTTTTGGATGAAATTTGCCCGAAATTCGTACGTTTTAGAATAATTTAAATATCCAATTCAATTTTAAGTTTCTGACGAATTTCGTATATTTTGTAAACGCAATTCAAACGAAATTCGTACGATCTAAAATTTTTAACTGTTGCCCAAGATGTCGCAGAATTTTTTGAAAACTTCGTTTGATTTTTGGACGCATTTTGCCCGAAATTCGTACGTTTTAAAACAATTTATATATTCAAGTCAATTTTAGGTTTCTGACGAATTTCGTATGTTTTTTTGTAGCAATTCAATCGAAATTCGTGCGATCTAAAGTTTTTAATTGTTGCCTAAAGAGTCGCAGTATTTTGTTGGAACTTTGTATGATTTTTGGACGAACTTTGCCCGAAATTCGTACGTTTGGGAATAATTTATAGATCTAAGTCAATTTTTATTTCCTAACGAATTTCATATGTTTAATAGTCGCAATTCAAACGAAATTCGTGCGATCTAACGTTTGTAATTCTTGCCTAGGAAGTCACAGAATTTTGTGCGAACTTTATATGATTTTTGGACGCACTTTGCCCGAAATTCGTACGTTTGGGAATAATTTATATATCTAAGTCAATTTTTATTTTCTGACGAATTTCGTATGTTTTTTGTCGCAATTCAAACAAAATTCGTTAGATCTAAAGTTTTTACTTGTTGCCTAAGACGTATACTTTTGTAGGAACCTCGTATGATTTTTGGATGAAATTTGCCCGTAATTCGTACGTTTTAGAACAATTTATATATCCAAGTCAATTTTAGGTTTCTGACGAATTTCGTACGTTTTTTTGTAGCAATTCAAACGAAATTCGTGCGATATAAAGTTTTTAATTGTTGCCTAAAGAGTCGCAGTATTTTGTAGGAACTTTGTATATTTTTTCAACGAACTTTGCCCTAAATTCGTACGTTTGGGCATAATTTATATATCCAAGTCAATTTTTATTTTCTGACGAATTTCGTATGTTTTATAGTCGCAATTCAAACGAAATTCGTGCGATCTAAAGTTTGTAATTCTTGCCTAGGAAGTCATAGAATTTTGTGCGAACTTTATATGATTTTTGGACGCACTTTGCTCGAAATTGGTACGTTTTGGAATAATTAATATATCAAAGTCAATTTTAAGTTTCTGACAAATTTCGTATTTTTTGTTGTCGCAATTCAAACGAAATTCGTTAGATCTAAAGTTTTTACTTGTTGCCTAAGACGTATACTTTTGTAGGAACCTCGTATGATTTTTGGATGAAATTTGCCCGAAATTCGTACGTTTTAGAATAATTTAAATATCCAATTCAATTTTAAGTTTCTGACGAATTTCGTATATTTTGTAAACGCAATTCAAACGAAATTCGTACGATCTAAAATTTTTAACTGTTGCCCAAGATGTCGCAGAATTTTTTGAAAACTTCGTTTGATTTTTGGACGCACTTTGCCCGAAATTCGTACGTTTTAAAACAATTTATATATTCAAGTCAATTTTAGGTTTCTGACGAATTTCGTACGTTTTTTTGTAGCTATTCAAACGAAATTCGTGCGATCTAAAGTTTTTAATTGTTGCCTAAAGAGTCGCAGTATTTTGTGGGAACTTTGTATGATTTTTGGACGAACTTTGCCCGAAATTCGTACGTTTGGGAATAATTTATAGATCTAAGTCAATTTTTATTTCCTAACGAATTTCATATGTTTTATAGTCGCAATTCAAACGAAATTCGTGCGATCTAACGCTTGTAATTCTTGCCTAGGAAGTCACAGAATTTTGTGCGAACTTTATATTATTTTTGGACGCACTTTGCTCGAAATTGGTACGTTTTGGAATAATTAATATATCAAAATCAATTTTAAGTTTCTGACGAATTTCGTATGTTTTGTTGTCGCAATTCAAACGAAATTCTTTAGATCTAAAGTTTTTACTTGTTGCCTAAGACGTATACTTTTGTAGGAACCTCGTATGGTTTTTGGATGAAATTTGCCCGTAATTCGTACGTTTTAGAACAATTTATATATTCAAGTCAATTTTAGGTTTCTGAAGAATTTCGTATGTTTTTTTGTAGCAATTCAATCGAAATTCGTGCGATCTAAAGTTTTTAATTGTTGCCTAAAGAGTCGCAGTATTTTGTTGGAACTTTGTATGATTTTTGGACGAACTTTGCCCGAAATTCGTACGTTTGGGAATAATTTATAGATCTAAGTCAATTTTTATTTCCTAACGAATTTCATATTTTTAATAGTCGCAATTCAAACGAAATTTGTGCGATCTAACGTTTGTAATTCTTGCCTAGGAAGTCACAGAATTTTGTGCGAACTTTATATGATTTTTGGACGCACTTTGCCCGAAATTCGTACGTTTGGGAATAATTTATATATCTAAGTCAATTTTTATTTTCTGACGAATTTCGTATGTTTTTTGTCGCAATTCAAACAAAATTCGTTAGATCTAAAGTTTTTACTTGTTGCCTAAGACGTATACTTTTGTAGGAACCTCGTATGATTTTTGGATGAAATTTGCCCGTAATTCGTACGTTTTAGAACAATTTATATATCCAAGTCAATTTTAGGTTTCTGACGAATTTCGTATGTTTTATAGTCGCAATTCAAACGAAATTCGTGCGATCTAAAGTTTGTAATTCTTGCCTAGGAAGTCATAGAATTTTGTGCGAACTTTATATGATTTTTGGACGCACTTTGCTCGAAATTGGTACGTTTTGGAATAATTAATATATCAAAATCAATTTTAAGTTTCTGACGAATTTCGTATGTTTTGTTGTCGCAATTCAAACGAAATTCTTTAGATCTAAAGGTTTTACTTGTTGCCTAAGACGTATACTTTTGTAGGAACCTCGTATGGTTTTTGGATGAAATTTGCCCGAAATTCGTACGTTTTAGAACAATTTATATATCCAAGTCAATTTTAGGTTTCTGACGAATTTCGTATGTTTTATAGTCGAAATTCAAACGAAATTTGTGCGATCTAAAGTTTTTAATTGTTGCCTAAAGAGTCGCAGTATTTTGTGGGAACTTTGTATGATTTTTGGACGAACTTTGCCCGAAATTCGTACGTTTTGGAATAATTTATATATCTAAGTCAATTTTTATTTTCTGACGAATTTCGTATGTCTTATAGTCGAAATTCAAACGAAATTTGTGCGATCTAAAGTATTTAATTGTTGCCTAAAGAGTCGCAGTATTTTGTGGGAACTTTGTATGATTTTTGGACGAACTTTGCTCGAAATTCGTACGTTTGGGAATAATTTATATATCCAAGTCAATTTTTATTTTCTGACGAATTTCGTATGTTTTGTAGTCGCAATTCAAACGAAATTCGTGCGGTCTAAAGTTTTTAATTGTTGCCCAAAGAGTCGCAGTGTTTTGTTAGAACTTTGTATGATGTTTGGACGAACTTTGCCCAAAATTCGTACGTTTGGTAATAATTTATATATCTAAGTCAATTTTTATTTCCTGACGAATTTCGTATGTTTTATAGACGCAATTCAAACGAAATTCGTGTGATCTAAAGTTTTTAATTGTTGCCTAAAGAGTCGCAGTATTTTGTGGGAACTTTGTATGATTTTTGGACGAACTTTGCCCTAAATTCGTACGTTTGGGAATAATTTATATATCAAAGTCAATTTTTATTTTCTGACGAATTTCGTATGTTTTATAGTCGCAATTCAAACAAAATTCGTGCGATATAAAGTTTTTAATTGTTGCCTAAAGAGTCGCAGTATTTTGTGGGAACTTCATATGATTGTTGGACGCACTTTGCCCAAAATTCGTACGATTTGGAATAATTTATATATCTAAGTCAATTTTTATTTTCTGACGTATTTCGTATGTTTTATAGTCGCAATTCAAACGAAATTCATGCGATCTAAAGTTTTTAATTGTTGCCTAAGAGGTCACAGAATTTTGTGCGAACTTCATATGATTTTTGGACGCACTTTGCCCGAAATTCGTACGTTTGGCAATAATTTATATATCTAAGTCAATTTTTATTTCCTGACGAATTTCGTATGTTTTATAGACGCAATTCAAACGAAATTCGTGTGATCTAAAGTTTTTAATTGTTGCCTAAAGAGTTGCAGTATTTTGTGGGAACTTTGTATGATTTTTGGACGAACTTTGCCCTAAATTCGTACGTTTGGGAATAATTTATATATCTAAGTCAATTTTTATTTTCTGACGAATTTCGTATGTTTTTTGTCGCAATTCAAACGAAATTCGTTAGATCTAAAGTTTTTACTTGTTGCCTAAGACGTATACTTTTGTAGGAACCTCGTATGATTTTTGGATGAAATTTGCCCGTAATTCGTACGTTTTAGAACAATTTATATATCCAAGTCAATTTTAGGTTTCTGACGAATTTCGTACGTTTTTTTGTAGCAATTCAAACGAAATTCGTGCGATATAAAGTTTTTAATTGTTGCCTAAAGAGTCGCAGTATTTTGTGGGAACTTTGTATATTTTTTCAACGAACTTTGCCCTAAATTCGTACGTTTGGGCATAATTTATATATCCAAGTCAATTTTTATTTTCTGACGAATTTCGTATGTTTTATAGTCGCAATTCAAACGAAATTCGTGCGATCTAAAGTTTGTAATTCTTGCCTAGGAAGTCATAGAATTTTGTGCGAACTTTATATGATTTTTGGACGCACTTTGCTCGAAATTGGTACGTTTTGGAATAATTTATATATCAAAATCAATTTTAAGTTTCTGACGAATTTCGTATGTTTTGTTGTCGCAATTCAAACGAAATTCTTTAGATCTAAAGGTTTTACTTGTTGCCTAAGACGTATACTTTTGTAGGAACCTCGTATGGTTTTTGGATGAAATTTTCCCGAAATTCGTACGTTTTAGAACAATTTATATATCCAAGTCAATTTTAGGTTTCTGACGAATTTCGTATGTTTTATAGTCGAAATTAAAACGAAATTTGTGCGATCTAAAGTTTTTAATTGTTGCCTAAAGAGTCGCAGTATTTTGTGGGAACTTTGTATGATTTTTGGACGAACTTTGCCCGAAATTCGTACGTTTTGGAATAATTTATATATCTAAGTCAATTTTTATTTTCTGACGAATTTCGTATGTTTTATAGTCGAAATTCAAACGAAATTTGTGCGATCTAAAGTTTTTAATTGTTGCCAAAAGAGTCGCAGTATTTTGTGGGAACTTTGTATGATTTTTGGACGAACTTTGCCCTAAATTCGTACGTTTGGGAATAATTTATATATCAAAGTCAATTTTTATTTTCTGACGAATTTCGTATGTTTTATAGTCGCAATTCAAACAAAATTCGTGCGATATGAAGTTTTTAATTGTTGCCTAAAGAGTCGCAGTATTTTGTGGGAACTTCATATGATTGTTGGACGCACTTTGCCCAAAATTCGTACGATTTGGAATAATTTATATATCTAAGTCAATTTTTATTTTCTGACGTATTTCGTATGTTTTATAGTCGCAATTCAAACGAAAATCGTGCGATCTAACGTTTCTAATTCTTGCCTAAGACGTCACTAAATTTTGTGCGAACTTTGTATAATTTTTGGACGCACTTTGCCTGAAATTCGTACGTTTGGGAATAATTTATATATCTAAGTCAATTTTTATTTCCTCACGAATTTTGTATGTTTTATAGTCGCAATTCAAACGATATTCGTGCGATCTAAAGTTTTTCATTGTTGCCTAAAGAGTCGCAGTGTTTTGTTAGAACTTTGTATGATTTTTGGACGAACTTCGTCCTAAATTCGTACGTTTGGGAATAATTTATAGATCTAAGTCAATTTTTATTTCCTAACGAATTTCATATCTTTTATAGTCGCAATTCAAACGAATTTCGTGCGATCTAACGTTTGTAATTCTTGCCTAGGAAGTCACAGAATTTTGTGCGAACTTTATATGATTGTGGGACGCACTTTGCCTGAAATTGGTACGTTTTGGAATAATTAATATATCAAAGTCAATTTTAAGTTTCTGACAAATTTCGTATTTTTTGTTGTCGCAATTCAAACGAAATTCGTTAGATCTAAAGTTTTTACTTGTTGCCTAAGACGTATACTTTTGTAGGAACCTCGTATGATTTTTGGATGAAATTTGCCCGAAATTGGTACGTTTTGGAATAATTAATATATCAAAGTCAATTTTAAGTTTCTGACAAATTTCGTATTTTTTGTTGTCGCAATTCAAACGAAATTCGTTGGATCTAAAGTTTTTACTTGTTGCCTAAGACGTATACTTTTGTAGGAACCTCGTATGGTTTTTGGATGAAATTTGCCCGAAATTCGTACGTTTTAGAACAATTTATATATTCAAGTCAATTTTAGGTTTCTGAAGAATTTCGTATGTTTTTTTGTAGCAATTCAATCGAAATTCGTGCGATCTAAAGTTTTTAATTGTTGCCTAAAGAGTCGCAGTATTTTGTTGGAACTTTGTATGATTTTTGGACGAACTTTGCCCGAAATTCGTACGTTTTGGAATAATTTATATATCTAAGTCAATTTATATTTTCTGACGAATTTCGTATGTTTTATAGTCGCAATTCAAACGAAATTCATGCGATCTAAAGTTTTTAATTGTTGCCTAAGAGGTCACAGAATTTTGTGCGAACTTCATATGATTTTTGGACGAACTTTGCTCTAAATTCGTACGTTTGGGAATAATTTATATATCCAAGTCAATTTTTATTTTCTGACGAATTTCGTATGTTTTATAGTCGCAATTCAAACGAAATTCGTGCGGTCTAAAGTTTTTAATTGTTGCCCAAAGAGTCGCAGTGTTTTGTTAGAACTTTGTATGATGTTTGGACGAACTTTGCCCAAAATTCGTACGTTTGGTAATAATTTATATATCTAAGTCAATTTTTATTTCCTGACGAATTTCGTATGTTTTATAGACGCAATTCAAACGAAATTCGTGTGATCTAAAGTTTTTAATTGTTGCCTAAAGAGTTGCAGTATTTTGTGGGAATTTTGTATGATTTTTGGACGAACTTTGCCCTAAATTCGTACGTTTGGGAATAATTTATATATCTAAGTCAATTTTTATTTTCTGACGAATTTCGTATGTTTTTTGTCGCAATTCAAACGAAATTCGTTAGATCTAAAGTTTTTACTTGTTGCCTAAGACGTATACTTTTGTAGGAACCTCGTATGATTTTTGGATGAAATTTGCCCGTAATTCGTACGTTTTAGAACAATTTATATATCCAAGTCAATTTTAGGTTTCTGACGAATTTCGTACGTTTTTTTGTAGCAATTCAAACGAAATTCGTGCGATATAAAGTTTTTAATTGTTGCCTAAAGAGTCGCAGTATTTTGTGGGAACTTTGTATATTTTTTCAACGAACTTTGCCCTAAATTCGTACGTTTGGGCATAATTTATATATCCAAGTCAATTTTTATTTTCTGACGAATTTCGTATGTTTTATAGTCGCAATTCAAACGAAATTCGTGCGATCTAAAGTTTGTAATTCTTGCCTAGGAAGTCATAGAATTTTGTGCGAACTTTATATGATTTTTGGACGCACTTTGCTCGAAATTGGTACGTTTTGGAATAATTAATATATCAAAATCAATTTTAAGTTTCTGACGAATTTCGTATGTTTTGTTGTCGCAATTCAAACGAAATTCTTTAGATCTAAAGGTTTTACTTGTTGCCTAAGACGTATACTTTTGTAGGAACCTCGTATGGTTTTTGGATGAAATTTGCCCGAAATTCGTACGTTTTAGAACAATTTATATATCCAAGTCAATTTTAGGTTTCTGACGAATTTCGTATGTTTTATAGTCGAAATTAAAACGAAATTTGTGCGATCTAAAGTTTTTAATTGTTGCCTAAAGAGTCGCAGTATTTTGTGGGAACTTTGTATGATTTTTGGACGAACTTTGCCCGAAATTCGTACGTTTTGGAATAATTTATATATCTAAGTCAATTTTTATTTTCTGACGAATTTCGTATGTTTTATAGTCGAAATTCAAACGAAATTTGTGCGATCTAAAGTTTTTAATTGTTGCCTAAAGAGTCGCAGTATTTTGTGGGAACTTTGTATGATTTTTGGACGAACTTTGCTCGAAATTCGTACGTTTGGGAATAATTTATATATCCAAGTCAATTTTTATTTTCTGACGAATTTCGTATGTTTTATAGTCGCAATTCAAACGAAATTCGTGCGGTCTAAAGTTTTTAATTGTTGCCCAAAGAGTCGCAGTGTTTTGTTAGAACTTTGTATGATGTTTGGACGAACTTTGCCCAAAATTCGTACGTTTGGTAATAATTTATATATCTAAGTCAATTTTTATTTCCTGACGAATTTCGTATGTTTTATAGACGCAATTCAAACGAAATTCGTGTGATCTAAAGTTTTTAATTGTTGCCTAAAGAGTCGCAGTATTTTGTGGGAACTTTGTATGATTTTTGGACGAACTTTGCCCTAAATTCGTACGTTTGGGAATAATTTATATATCAAAGTCAATTTTTATTTTCTGACGAATTTCGTATGTTTTATAGTCGCAATTCAAACAAAATTCGTGCGATATAAAGTTTTTAATTGTTGCCTAAAGAGTCGCAGTATTTTGTGGGAACTTCATATGATTGTTGGACGCACTTTGCCCAAAATTCGTACGATTTGGAATAATTTATATATCTAAGTCAATTTTTATTTTCTGACGTATTTCGTATGTTTTATAGTCGCAATTCAAACGAAATTCATGCGATCTAAAGTTTTTAATTGTTGCCTAAGAGGTCACAGAATTTTGTGCGAACTTCATATGATTTTTGGACGCACTTTGCCCGAAATTCGTACGTTTGGCAATAATTTATATATCTAAGTCAATTTTTATTTCCTGACGAATTTCGTATGTTTTATAGACGCAATTCAAACGAAATTCGTGTGATCTAAAGTTTTTAATTGTTGCCTAAAGAGTTGCAGTATTTTGTGGGAACTTTGTATGATTTTTGGACGAACTTTGCCCTAAATTCGTACGTTTGGGAATAATTTATATATCTAAGTCAATTTTTATTTTCTGACGAATTTCGTATGTTTTTTGTCGCAATTCAAACGAAATTCGTTAGATCTAAAGTTTTTACTTGTTGCCTAAGACGTATACTTTTGTAGGAACCTCGTATGATTTTTGGATGAAATTTGCCCGTAATTCGTACGTTTTAGAACAATTTATATATCCAAGTCAATTTTAGGTTTCTGACGAATTTCGTACGTTTTTTTGTAGCAATTCAAACGAAATTCGTGCGATATAAAGTTTTTAATTGTTGCCTAAAGAGTCGCAGTATTTTGTGGGAACTTTGTATATTTTTTCAACGAACTTTGCCCTAAATTCGTACGTTTGGGCATAATTTATATATCCAAGTCAATTTTTATTTTCTGACGAATTTCGTATGTTTTATAGTCGCAATTCAAACGAAATTCGTGCGATCTAAAGTTTGTAATTCTTGCCTAGGAAGTCATAGAATTTTGTGCGAACTTTATATGATTTTTGGACGCACTTTGCTCGAAATTGGTACGTTTTGGAATAATTTATATATCAAAATCAATTTTAAGTTTCTGACGAATTTCGTATGTTTTGTTGTCGCAATTCAAACGAAATTCTTTAGATCTAAAGGTTTTACTTGTTGCCTAAGACGTATACTTTTGTAGGAACCTCGTATGGTTTTTGGATGAAATTTTCCCGAAATTCGTACGTTTTAGAACAATTTATATATCCAAGTCAATTTTAGGTTTCTGACGAATTTCGTATGTTTTATAGTCGAAATTAAACGAAATTTGTGCGATCTAAAGTTTTTAATTGTTGCCTAAAGAGTCGCAGTATTTTGTGGGAACTTTGTATGATTTTTGGACGAACTTTGCCCGAAATTCGTACGTTTTGGAATAATTTATATATCTAAGTCAATTTTTATTTTCTGACGAATTTCGTATGTTTTATAGTCGAAATTCAAACGAAATTTGTGCGATCTAAAGTTTTTAATTGTTGCCTAAAGAGTCGCAGTATTTTGTGGGAACTTTGTATGATTTTTGGACGAACTTTGCCCTAAATTCGTACGTTTGGGAATAATTTATATATCAAAGTCAATTTTTATTTTCTGACGAATTTCGTATGTTTTATAGTCGCAATTCAAACAAAATTCGTGCGATATGAAGTTTTTAATTGTTGCCTAAAGAGTCGCAGTATTTTGTGGGAACTTCATATGATTGTTGGACGCACTTTGCCCAAAATTCGTACGATTTGGAATAATTTATATATCTAAGTCAATTTTTATTTTCTGACGTATTTCGTATGTTTTATAGTCGCAATTCAAACGAAAATCGTGCGATCTAACGTTTCTAATTCTTGCCTAAGACGTCACTAAATTTTGTGCGAACTTTGTATAATTTTTGGACGCACTTTGCCTGAAATTCGTACGTTTGGGAATAATTTATATATCTAAGTCAATTTTTATTTCCTCACGAATTTTGTATGTTTTATAGTCGCAATTCAAACGATATTCGTGCGATCTAAAGTTTTTTCATTGTTGCCTAAAGAGTCGCAGTGTTTTGTTAGAACTTTGTATGATTTTTGGACGAACTTCGTCCTAAATTCGTACGTTTGGGAATAATTTATAGATCTAAGTCAATTTTTATTTCCTAACGAATTTCATATCTTTTATAGTCGCAATTCAAACGAATTTCGTGCGATCTAACGTTTGTAATTCTTGCCTAGGAAGTCACAGAATTTTGTGCGAACTTTATATGATTGTGGGACGCACTTTGCCTGAAATTGGTACGTTTTGGAATAATTAATATATCAAAGTCAATTTTAAGTTTCTGACAAATTTCGTATTTTTTGTTGTCGCAATTCAAACGAAATTCGTTAGATCTAAAGTTTTTACTTGTTGCCTAAGACGTATACTTTTGTAGGAACCTCGTATGATTTTTGGATGAAATTTGCCCGAAATTGGTACGTTTTGGAATAATTAATATATCAAAGTCAATTTTAAGTTTCTGACAAATTTCGTATTTTTTGTTGTCGCAATTCAAACGAAATTCGTTGGATCTAAAGTTTTTACTTGTTGCCTAAGACGTATACTTTTGTAGGAACCTCGTATGGTTTTTGGATGAAATTTGCCCGAAATTCGTACGTTTTAGAACAATTTATATATTCAAGTCAATTTTAGGTTCTGAAGAATTTCGTATGTTTTTTGTAGCAATTCAATCGAAATTCGTGCGATCTAAAGTTTTTAATTGTTGCCTAAAGAGTCGCAGTATTTTGTTGGAACTTTGTATGATTTTTGACGAACTTTGCCCGAAATTCGTACGTTTTGGAATAATTTATATATCTAAGTCAATTTATATTTTCTGACGAATTTCGTATGTTTTATAGTCGCAATTCAAACGAAATTCATGCGATCTAAAGTTTTTAATTGTTGCCTAAGAGGTCACAGAATTTTGTGCGAACTTCATATGATTTTTGGACGAACTTTGCTCTAAATTCGTACGTTTGGGAATAATTTATATATCCAAGTCAATTTTTATTTTCTGACGAATTTCGTATGTTTTATAGTCGCAATTCAAACGAAATTCGTGCGGTCTAAAGTTTTTAATTGTTGCCCAAAGAGTCGCAGTGTTTTGTTAGAACTTTGTATGATGTTTGGACGAACTTTGCCCAAAATTCGTACGTTTGGTAATAATTTATATATCTAAGTCAATTTTTATTTCCTGACGAATTTCGTATGTTTTATAGACGCAATTCAAACGAAATTCGTGTGATCTAAAGTTTTTAATTGTTGCCTAAAGAGTTGCAGTATTTTGTGGGAATTTTGTATGATTTTTGGACGAACTTTGCCCTAAATTCGTACGTTTGGGAATAATTTATATATCTAAGTCAATTTTTATTTTCTGACGAATTTCGTATGTTTTTTTGTCGCAATTCAAACGAAATTCGTTAGATCTAAAGTTTTTACTTGTTGCCTAAGACGTATACTTTTGTAGGAACCTCGTATGATTTTTGGATGAAATTTGCCCGTAATTCGTACGTTTTAGAACAATTTATATATCCAAGTCAATTTTAGGTTTCTGACGAATTTCGTACGTTTTTTTGTAGCAATTCAAACGAAATTCGTGCGATATAAAGTTTTTAATTGTTGCCTAAAGAGTCGCAGTATTTTGTGGGAACTTTGTATATTTTTCAACGAACTTTGCCCTAAATTCGTACGTTTGGGCATAATTTATATATCCAAGTCAATTTTTATTTTCTGACGAATTTCGTATGTTTTATAGTCGCAATTCAAACGAAATTCGTGCGATCTAAAGTTTGTAATTCTTGCCTAGGAAGTCATAGAATTTTGTGCGAACTTTATATGATTTTTGGACGCACTTTGCTCGAAATTGGTACGTTTTGGAATAATTAATATATCAAAATCAATTTTAAGTTTCTGACGAATTTCGTATGTTTTGTTGTCGCAATTCAAACGAAATTCTTTAGATCTAAAGGTTTTACTTGTTGCCTAAGACGTATACTTTTGTAGGAACCTCGTATGGTTTTTGGATGAAATTTGCCCGAAATTCGTACGTTTTAGAACAATTTATATATCCAAGTCAATTTTAGGTTTCTGACGAATTTCGTATGTTTTATAGTCGAAATTAAAACGAAATTTGTGCGATCTAAAGTTTTTAATTGTTGCCTAAAGAGTCGCAGTATTTTGTGGGAACTTTGTATGATTTTTGGACGAACTTTGCCCGAAATTCGTACGTTTTGGAATAATTTATATATCTAAGTCAATTTTTATTTTCTGACGAATTTCGTATGTTTTATAGTCGAAATTCAAACGAAATTTGTGCGATCTAAAGTTTTTAATTGTTGCCTAAAGAGTCGCAGTATTTTGTGGGAACTTTGTATGATTTTTGGACGAACTTTGCTCGAAATTCGTACGTTTGGGAATAATTTATATATCCAAGTCAATTTTTATTTTCTGACGAATTTCGTATGTTTTATAGTCGCAATTCAAACGAAATTCGTGCGGTCTAAAGTTTTTAATTGTTGCCCAAAGAGTCGCAGTGTTTTGTTAGAACTTTGTATGATGTTTGGACGAACTTTGCCCAAAATTCGTACGTTTGGTAATAATTTATATATCTAAGTCAATTTTTATTTCCTGACGAATTTCGTATGTTTTATAGTCGAAATTCAAACGAAATTTGTGCGATCTAAGTTTTTAATTGTTGCCTAAAGAGTCGCAGTATTTTGTGGGAACTTTGTATGATTTTTGGACGAACTTTGCCCTAAATTCGTACGTTTGGGAATAATTTATATATCAAAGTCAATTTTTATTTTCTGACGAATTTCGTATGTTTTATAGTCGCAATTCAAACAAAATTCGTGCGATATAAAGTTTTTAATTGTTGCCTAAAGAGTCGCAGTATTTTGTGGGAACTTCATATGATTGTTGGACGCACTTTGCCCAAAATTCGTACGATTTGGAATAATTTATATATCTAAGTCAATTTTTATTTTC